>CM061053.1:5000000-6250000 GCA_030762865.1 Paraleonurus japonicus
TGTATATTCGAAAATACAAGATGAAGAAAAGAAGAGAAAATGTAGAAATAAACTACTAAAATGGATTACTTGCCATAGTGTTGGAAGAGATGGTGAAGAGGTGAAAAGAAACTGGGAGTGGCGTAAGACTTCTTTTACCCACATTATGAATGAAGATGAAGACATGAAAAGTGTAGGAGAATACACTTAAGTTAAGGACATTTGAGTTTTTATATTAAATTTAACTAAAAAACATATTTATTATAAAATGGATATAAAACTATTTTGGTTATGCATATTGGATTAAAACACTTAGTTTGATTCTCTTTCTTATATTTTGGCATACATAATGTTTATGATATACGCAAGAGAAGTACAACGACGGAGCTATTTCATAACTGCATGACAACCCAAAATCTTCTCATAACTAAAAAACTAAACAATTTGCATTCATGTGAAATATTTGGACAGGCTAAATACAAAATAGATGACTAGAAAAACTAATGAATGCATGAAGGATACACGTACGAATTATTAACCACCAGTGATTGTTCAATATGTATACACATCTCATAGAAATTAGTTTAAGAAAGTAAATTAAGTTATTTCAAAATAATAAAACTGGACAAGTAACGAAGTGATGTAGCTCAAGTGGTAAGAGCCCCACTATCTATGTCATAAGGTCATGAATTCGAGTCATAATTTGCTCAATACGAGAAAAAATAAAACAGGACAAGTAAATAGTTGCAACCAATAAAAAGGTAATGTTAGAGCATACTTGAATCAAATTAAGCCTAAGGGCGGCTGAGTTAAGAGGGAGATGGCCAAAATATGTCTGCAAACTCATTATACATAAGTAACCATATTCTACCCATCTCAAAATCACACACACTTGTGTTGTGACCCTGCAACCCTCTAAACTTACGTTTAAGATCGCTATTTGAAACAAAGACTTTGTAAACCCTTATAACATTTTGGCAAGTACCACAACAATTGCACTCCGAACCAATATGCCTTGGAGTCCCGGTTTCCTCCTGTGCTTCTAAAGAGATGCACTTATTTGTAAAAACAACTCAATAGCCATTGCCGCCATCAAGCTCTTTGGAAGAAAAAGAGAATGGACAATCATCTCCTGCAAAAATAATCCGGTCATCCAACCGTTCGGCCTCACCCCATGCTTTTTCTCTTTTGTTCAATGTCCATATCCACGATACCCAAAAGCGCTTGAGAAACAAGATAACTAGTAGGCCTATCGCCACCGAAGAAGTGCATATGTCTTCACCCGTCATCGCCTCAACCAAATGCAACTTCCCATCATTAGATGGGACCAAGTGTCTTTACGAGGAGAAATGGAGAGCGCTATTTACAACTATAGCAGACTCAAACATTGAATTGAACCCCCATATAAATCCCCATTCGTCAATCCCATAGAATTCACCCTTCAAATTCACTATATCAACATAATTGCCACTCATACCATATCGGGCACCGATGTCCATTTATCATCGCCAATTTATATACCACAACTTGCGGTCGGTATCAATTGCCATGACACAATAATCATCATTCTCAATGCCCTTTCTACAAATCACTTTCTTTGCATGCCTATATTCACCATCCTCCCTAAAATTAAAATAAGTTTCATTCACACATCTAAGAGCATACGGAGGAGAAATGGACCAAGTGTCTTTTGAAGAGAAATGGAGAGCGCTATTTGCAACTATAGCAGACTCAAACATTGAATTGAACCCCAAATATGACGGCATATTCATGATACATTAGCACACAAAGTCAAACACCCTTGTATCATGACTATGTGATCCTCTAAACCTACGTTTAACATCATCATTTGAAACAAAATTTTGTAAACCCTTATAACATTCTGACAAGAACCATAACAACCATACTCCAAATCTTTATCTTTAATTTCTTCATGAGTTGATGCAGCCATTAGATTCTTTGGAAGAAAGAGTGAACGAACAACCTTCCAATTTGTGGACTGCAGCATCGAATCAAATTCCCAAATATCTCCCAACAACTTAATCCCATAGATCTGTCCCTTCAAATTCACAAAATAAACATAAAAGTCAATTCCCCTACCATTATTGGGCATCCATTTCCACTGATCATCACCGAAATTTATATAAAATAATTTTTATACTTCACTCTAGATTGCCATGACAAATAATCATCATTTTTATGCCCTTTCTATAAATTACTTTCCGTGCATGTTTATATTCATCAAAATTTGAAATATATACTAGAAGGATTGATGATGCGCATTTTACCGTTACTCATTCATTGAAGCTTTACTACCAGAAATTGGATCTGTAGGGGTATTGGTCAATTTAGATATGAATTCAAAAATTCGATTAATTAAAATTTGTATGATGAATAAACAAAACCGACCAAAAGACTCACAAAATTAAATATTGACCGGTTGATGAACAAATTGTAGAATTTTTTTAAATTGCCCTATTTTTATTTTAGAATAGTGCGGTCGTGCGGTGGAGGAACGGTAGCGATGTACGACGGTGGGGTGCTACTAAAAAAGGAGAGCAACAAGCCTTAATTTAAATTATTTTAAGTACTTTTATAAACACAAAAGAAAAAAAGGGAGAAAAATCAAGCTCAGATACCTTTTCGTGCGGCGGGAGAGGATGGGAGATGAGTGTCGAATGTCTGTATCACAAATTAAAATTAAGAGGCTCGGAAAGGTGCTACAACGATGAAAGAATGATGGAGGATTGAGAGAAGCATTTACGATCGCGATAGATGGATGTGAGAGACCGAGAGAGTGTTTGATGTGTGGTGTAGCGGAGAAAAAGGAATTCAATGAGTGAGTCTGAGAACGGCGCATGTGTTCAAGGTGTGGAGGAGGAGGAGAGGAAATGAAAATATAGGGTTTTCTTAAATCGACGAGTGTGAGACTAAGAGCGGCGCATGTGCTCGAGGTGTAAACTAGGGTTTCTTTATATAGTGTACTCAATTTGGTTCGATTTTGGGTCAAATCGATTTTTTTATTCTTAAAGCCGAAATCAAACCGAATTGATACAAAATTTCTAAATTTAAAAAATAAATAAATTGTAACACTGTGCAGCAATGGGTGCGACTAAAAAGGGAAAGCAACGATTAATTGAACCAAATCGAAATTTCTAAAATATCAAAACTAAAACCAGGCTTCAATCTAGTCTCCATCTCTTCTTCCATCTTTTTCCTCTCTCCCTCACCCTTCATTCTATCTCCTCTCCATCATCTCTCCTTCCGCCTTCTTTCTACAAATATAACACGATAAATCACTCTTGTTTTAGACTCTCTTCACTATTCTCTCATTCATGTCCTTCAAAAACATATATGGAGGGAAGAGGAGAGAGAGGAGAGTGTTGAGAGAGAAAAGAGAGGAGAGGAGAGAGAGGGAGATGGGGAGAATGGAGAGCGAGGGAGAAGAGAGAGATAGAGCAGCACAGAAAGAGATGAGAGAGGAAAGGAAAGATAAAGAGAGCGATAAGAGATATGAGACAGCAAAGAGAAAGAAGAGTGTACCTACAGAAAAAGAGAGTTCGAAAGAGAAATAAGGATTCATAATTACGTTTTTCAATCAAACAAGAGAATGAATTTGACTATCAATTTATAAATCCATAAATCCAAACTTCTCAACCTAATAATTTTCAATTGATTTCAATTACATAAAATCAACAACAACCTTAAATATATATGCTGCTAACGAGATCTGAATTGCAGTGATCTCTAATATTATATTAATACAATATTATGTTAATACAGTATTATTATTGGAATAATAATTTAAAATCAAAACATTCTCATCTGGGATTTTGGCCGGTTGCATTTGTTCCTTCTCCGAACTTAACAAATATACAGGCAAAGCACAATCCACATGAGCTTGTCTAATGTAACTGCTGAAACTTGCCTGCAAACTACATCCATAGAATTCATCAACTCGCATTTATCTACACGGTGTTAAAAGTACACACAAAAATAAAAAACTAGCAATTCAATCTTGGTTAAAACAATGATATTTCTACCAAGATTATACAAATGGTCAACAAGAGAGACTAGACAGGATAATTGAAGTTCGGAAAAGAGAGAGAAGACTTGACAGCTAAAAAGAAAGAGAATTTGTTAACCTTTGGGAACTTATTACAATTACATGATGTTATCTTATTTATCTTATATTTTGACAGTCAAATTTCCAATCCAGCATCTCCTTAAACATTTGAAGCGTGCCATCCAAACCTTTTTCCTGAAAGATATTAGATTGCATACTCGGACCAATTTTTTTAGAACATAAAATAGTCACTTGAAATCCTCCAAATAGATCATATCTCTTCAACATTGTACAAAATTAGATGTGAGAAAAAAACTCAATGGAGAATTGAGGTCACAAAGATGAGGATTGAAAAGAGAAGAGAAAAGGAATTCATTCTGAGCTTCCATAATTGATTACAGTTACATGGCATCATCCTATTTAATCTAACAAAATGAAACAAATGCGCATTATCCGTAGCTGTCCCTCATTCGACACGTGTTAATCTACCGACAAAAAAACATTATTTGATTTTCTTTTCTTCCTATATTAGGCAAGCATAACATAACTTGATTATGATCTACACAAGAAAAGTACAATGACCGAGCTATTACATAACTGCATGGCAACCCAAAGTCTCCCCATAAATAAAAAACTCAACGATCTGCATTCATGTGAAATATTTAGACAAGTTAAAAACAGCATAGATGATCAGAGAAATTAATTAATGCATGAAAGATACACGTACAAATCATTAATTGCCATTGCAATATCATATACCAACCAGTGATTGTTCAAAATGTATACAAATCTCATAGAAATCAGCTTAAGTAGAATAAGTCAGTACAAAAATAGTAAACCAGGACAAAAAATAGATGCAAGCAATAAAATGGTAATGATAGAGCTTACTTGTTTTAAATGAAGCCTAAGGGCGGCTGAGCCAAGAGGGAGGTGGCCAAAATATGTCCGCAAACTCATTATACATAAGCAGCGACCCTATTCTACCCGTCTGAAAGTCACACACACCTGTGTTGTGACCTTGCAACCCTCTGAATTTACGTTTAAGGTCACCGTTGGAAATAAAGGTTTTATAAACCCTTATAACATTCTGACACGTACCACAACAATTGCACTCTGAATCAATATCCATTGGAGGCCCAGTTTCCTCATGAGTTTGAAAAGAGATGCACTTGCTCGTAAAAAAACACGATAACCATTGCTGCCATCAAACTCTATGGAAGGAAAAGAGAATGAGCAATCATCCCCTGCAAAAATAATCAGGCCATTCAACCATTCGGCCTCACCCCATGCTCTTTCTCTTCTATTCAATGTCCATATCCTGAAACCCAATACTGCTTCAGAAACAAAATAACTTGTAAGCCTATCCCCACCTGATGAAGTGCATATGTCTTCACCCGTCATCGCCTCAACCAAATGCAACCTCCCATCATTAGATGGGACCAAGTGTCTTTCTGACGAGAAATGGAGAGTGCTATTTGCAAGTATAGCAGGCTCAAACATTGAATTGAACCCCCATATAAATCCCCATTCGTCAATCGCATAGAATTCACCCTTCAAATTCACTATATCAACATAATTGTCACTCATATCATTACTGGGCACCGATGTCCACTTATCATCGCCAGAATTTATGTACCATAGCTTGCTATCAGTATCAATTGCCATGACACAGTAATCATCATTCTCAATGCCCTTTCTACAAATCACTTTTTTGCATGCCTATATTCACCATCTTCCTAAAATTGAAATAAGTTTCATTAACACATCTAAGAGCATAAGCCTTACATACCTCAGAGACACGAAAATCCAGAGTGTTGAGTTCCTTCGGCACCTGAATTCCGGTCCCGGCCAGATCCTTGATCAGATGATGGCTAGCCGGATTCACGATGCGCAATTTACCATTGCTCAACCGCTCAACTTTGACTAGCCAGAAATTGGGCTGCCCGCCGTCGCCTGGAAGTTCAATGCGATAAACGATTCTTTCAACGAGGGTGAAGTAGGCGTCGTCGTGCTTGACAGATGCACCGGAGATCTGCCCGAACGGGAATGGAAGCTTGATGGTTTCACAGGGGAATTTCTTTAACGGCGTGGCGCAGGATCGCCATGATTTGCAGACGGCTCGGAACCGGAGAACGTCGATCTCCGCGTCGAGGCATTTGCCGATTGAGATAAGAAGGTCAGGGAGAAGGCTGGACCATGAAACACCAATTCTACTGTCACCCATTTCTGATTAAGTTGAAATGAAAAACCCTAGGATGAAAAAGTAGAAGTGAAAAATGACTGCTCAGCTCTAGCCTCTTTTTTCTTCTTTGATTTGTGTGGCTCTCAAAGTAATCCTCTCCTCAATTTATATACATAAAAATTAGGGTTGACTGTCTATGAACGCCACTAAATTTAATTTCCCGCTCATTAACTTTAATTCACCCTCCAATTTTTTTATCTTATATTTTTATATTCCCGCTCTATAATTAATTTCATACTTTTCTTTTTCATTTATTCCAAAATAACTTTAACACATTTAAAATATTTTTTTATAAATTATACTCTTATAACATACATAAAATATTATTACTTTTTAGTCACACATAAACATAATTCAACTAATTTATTTACTTTATGCATAAAAATTTACAAGATTTTTCATTAACTATCTACTCATTACTCTACTTTTTTATTTTGTATGTCTTTATACATATAAAAGAAATTATGGTACGAAGGATATAATTTTGCAATTATGTCTATCATTAATATTTTCAACTACTCTTATTAAACATATATCTACTAAACCTTTTAATGTGAGTAATATTCTTGTAATAGAAAAAATGTGAGTAATATTTGTGTGTACTACTTACACCATTTTGATTGATGCACAATTAATATTGTTCAATATAAATAATTAATATTATTACGTGTAAATAACTAATATTAACCAACTAATATTATTCAATATTTCAATGAAAACACTAAATCTCGTTCAATGAAAATAGTTAATGTCGTTTAAAAATACACACCACCTATACAAATACAATTGATATATACAAGAATTTGTCATTTAATATAACTGTCGAACTCTATTAAATACATAACCGAACCCTATTCAATACACTCACTCAAAGATCAGTTCCATTTGTTTGTGATATTTTTAGTATACCATCACATTTTCTACCATTTGAATCATTAACACATGTCGTTAATGGTATATACAATTTGTTGATATTTTTACTTATTCATATATTATTTATCTACACTATGAAATACAAAGTGAAAACTAAAATCCCTTTTACCTTGAGGGTTATGCAGAGAAGACCTAAGTTGATTTTTTTCCCTATCATTTTTGTTTTCTTAGATTTGTAACCGTTGTCTTTAAATTGTTTAGATTAGATGTTAATATTTTAGAGTGTATACAATTAGGTTTATACAGTAGGAAACAAATTTAGCTAGATAGGATAAGTTGTAGGGTACAAAATGGGAAGAGAAATTATATTTTTCTAGTCGAATTGTTCAACCTTAGTTCTGTGAAAGCGGCGTCGGATAGGACCGATCGAGCACGCAATTGGAGTAAATATAGGTATTAACATGTACAATTGCATATGCCCAATTGGTCCTCTCGCTTTGCACTACCGCCACTCGTGCACATCCCTTAATTTACAATCCATCTCGACCAAGTATCTTTAATAAAAATGGAGTTTTGCGCCTTCGCATATTTCCTCCTATCAAAAAAACAAAAAAGAGCAAAGTTGATTTGTTTCGGCCAGTCTGATCGAATACACCTAATTAATTTGTTTGGCCAAATCGATAGAAACTTGACATCTTAAAATATTAAAAAACTCTATATATTCAATATAATAATAATACATTGGATTTAAATTTATCATAAACCATCATATAAGCTAAATTTACCATAAATCACCACATCAATATATTAAACTCTATTATATATAGGGGTGGTGATTAGATTATATCCAAACTCGATAGATAAAATAATAATAATAATAATAATAATAATAATGCGGTAGTATAAATTTAATCATTCAATATAATTTAATTTTTTGACAAATGATTTATAATTAAATTATACTAACTATTCTCAAATTAGACTTTGTACCAAAGGAAGTTGGTGCTACCGTGCTAGTGGAAATTTTATATGCTATTCTGTAGAACACTGCTCAATTATATTTTAATATAGTACTATATCATAAATTTTAATAAATTGCACAATACAACACATTAAAAGTACAAATGAGAAAATACAATTGAGCTGTGCTCTGCTGGAAAAAATAAAATAAAATAGTTGAAGGAGTAGTGAGTGATCTTTTTGGTAGATCTAAAGACTTTTGAATATATTGTTTAATGTTAATTAAATTTAGTTTAAATTATAAATTTATGAAACTTTAGGTGAAACTTTTGTAATTGTTATTGGGGAAAATATTATTCAATAAGTGTTTTTTTTTTTTTTAAAAGGAGTGTTTTTTTTTCCTGTTTAGGTGCAAATGATGAATATTTCTTTAATCTTGGTTTAAAGTATTGGTGCGGACCATCAGATTGACAAATTGTCACAAATTGTTAAGAGGGTTGAGTCATTGGCCTGGTTATCAGCTTTTATCCAAAATCTTGAAAAGTGAGAAAAAGCTTCGTAAATTTGGTGTGTATGTCTATCCCTATCCAATATAATTTTTTTTTTTTTGACACAATATATAATTATTTTTTGAAAAGAAAGAAAAAGCTTCGAAAATTTGGTATCTATGCCTGTCCCAATATAATTATTTTTAAGTTGAGATTTATTTATGTGTCGATTTTTGTGGTTTATCGATTACCATATGTTGATTTTGTATACATGGTCTGTCATATTAATGTAAAGTTAATGCTCCCTCCGTTTAAATTAATTATTTTGATGTTTTAATATTTTTCATGAAATTGAAAAGTGAATAATGATAATTAAATATGTCCTTTATTGATTATTTTCTCTCACACTATATTCCTTAATTTTAACCTACCATATTTTCTTTTAAAATTATGAAAGATTTTTGGGATTGAATTAATTATGATAACATTGGGATAATGGTGAAAAATATCCTAAAACATTAAATAATTTAAACAAGAGTGCTATTCTAAAACAATAAGAGGGAGTCTTGTGTGAGGTCGTTTAATGAGATCCATCTCCACCTTGATATTTGAGTCATTTTTTCCTTTAATAAAAATTGGATTGTAGCTCCAATTAACCACATATTGTATATGATAAATACCATCTCATACAATTTTTTGTCAAACATCCAATAAAAATAAAGGAGGGAGTATTTATTTAGTGTGTTCATATGTGGCTATTAATTAGGGTCATTAATGTGATTTATTAAAATTTGCCTTTTATATCTTATTGGTGTATTTATATATAATAATATTTATGTGCATTATTTTTTTAAAAAGTAAGTTTGACCAATCATTTATTGTCTTTTCATTTATTGATAATATTTATATTTTCATTTATTGATAATATTTATCTTCTCATTTATTGTCTTTTCATTTATGTGGCAATTATTGCATTTTTAAATTATCAATTGTTTTCACTAAAAATTGCAATTTCATTTGTACTTTTTAGTGAAAAAAATTGCATTTTCAGTAAAAATAATCATTCAAAAATACACTTGAGTTGTACGGTGCACATAGTGCATACAAGACTTTGTGTCTTTGTCTACCTTTTATATTGTTTTTATTTTATTTTTGATTTTCATACTTTATATAAGTTCGAACTATTAATTGCATAAATAATTATTGGATTGCAAATTATATATGAATTAATTATAATATTAGAAATATATGTTTTATGTAGTAGTAAATATAATATATTATCTTTATAATTTTTCTATATATTATAATAAAATTATTTTTAAATCCCGACACACGGGTATAACCTAGTCCCTATTATACTAATAAGGAGTTTAATTTGGATGAGGTGTCACCTTGAGGTTAATTTGGATGAGGTGTCATCTTGAGGTTAATTTGGGTGAGGTGTCACATTCTCATTAAGTGCATATATATGTATAATAATCTATTGTATTGATTTGTCATTTTTCTATTGATTTGTAATTAATATATAGCATCCATGTGTCATCTTAATATAGGGTTTAATTAAAAAAATCTTTTTGAGAAGTTTTGAACCTTGGACCTCTTACATAGTCTTTGTGTTGTTTAATAATTAAGCTAATCTATAAGTCTTTAAATATTTTGAATCTCTGTTTTATTGAACACGTCATAATCTCTATTTTATATCTAACATTTTATGTATGATAATTTAGGGTGATTTATTTAAATATTAGTTTTCAAATTTATTTGCAAAAATGTAGTATCTTTTAAAAAGTTTTCTTTTTTAAGTCTAATCGCATGCTTTGAATGCCATATGTTAAATTCTCTCCCCTCTTTTCTCTCACACTCTTCTCTATTTATTGCCGTATTTTTTATTCCCTCTTCCCTCTCAAAAGGAAAAATTCAAAAGTTATGGGACCAAAATTGGACAAACAATTTTTTGAGACCAAAACTGGAGACCCAATAAATAATGGGACCAAATTTATTTTTATCTCCATAAAATTGGGGACTTTGCATCTTACATAGGGTTTATGACTGCATGGGCTAGTGCATGCCGCGGTGAAACCCTAATTTCTCTCCCGTCGTTCGATCTCGCCCTTCGCTTCCCTCCGAGAGCCTCGGCCATCGAGCATCACAGCAAAAATAAGGAAGAGATCGTGACGAAAAGGTTCGTTTTCAATAAGGAAATGTTAGAAAAAATTAGGGCGGAGAGTGCGTGCGATGAGGTGAAGAACCCTACTAGGGTCGAAGCTCTCTCAGCTTTCATCTGGAAGATGTTCATCGGCGCTACAAAAGAGAAACGGGGCCCGGGAAATCGTCCTTCGCGGCACTACAATGTGTTAACTTGAGGCCGAGATCAGAGCCTCCTATCCCAGAAGAGACGTTTGGAAATTGCTACGTCGGCAAGTTTGCGTTTACATCCGACGGTGGGATGAAGGATCTGGTATCCAGTTTAAGGGCTACGATTAGATCAGTGGACGCTGATTACATCAAGAATGTGGTGAGTGATGAAGAGTACTTGAGGATTGTTGATGAAGCAAATGAATCGTTTAAAAAGGGTGCAACGGATTTATGTAATTTTAGCAGTTGGTTGAGGTTTCCGAGGTAGATTTTGGTTGGGGAAGCCGTATTGGGTGTGCACGGTGACTCATCCGCGCAAGAATTTGGTGATTCTGATGACCACTCCACAGGGGGATGGTATTGAAGCATGGATTGGCATGCCTCTCGATTTTTCTCACTTTTTCAAACCGGTTATGATAAACTCCTAATTAATCGGCCGGGTTTCTCTGTCTACTGGAATAAATCGAGCTAGTGTCACTCGGAATGTCTCAAAGATTGAAATAGTTGCACCCTTTTGAAAAAATTATTGTATGTTGCACACAAATTAACCATATATGTATAGTTCATTGAGAGTAGTATAATTTTTTTGGAAACAACCAATTTATTAATGAGAGTCTAACCCAACATACGGGTCAGAAACATATACATGGCACTGCCTAAACTAAATTATTGGACATTAATAAATCAAGCAGCAAGTCGTGCTAAAACACCAACAAATGGTGCAACATTAGCAGTATCAGGCTCCGCTTGCTGGTAATTTTCCCGAGTATCAGTATACTCATCGTTAGTATTCGGACCTCCAACCAATGCTCCTTCAAGCACATTAGGGTTATCTGCATTTTTATGGAACCACTCATCGAATCCTGCTTGGCAGCTAACCGGGCTCGGGTCTTTCTTGATTGACACGATTGATGATCCTCTGTGATGAGCTCTTTTCGGATAATTTTCTCCGAATCCTACCATGTAACTCATTTTCTTCGGGTTTGAACCCAGTATGTAATCCACCTATTAATTAAAGATTATGAGAAAAATGTTAAATAAGTACTTAGAAGTTGAAGAGGTAGTCTTGCGTGAGACCATGTCATAAATTTTATTACATAAGACAAATCTATAATTTACCATATATATGAGGTCTAACCCAACCCTTTTATTAGACGTATTTCACCTCTTTTTGTCTACGGATCGTAAGTGTACTTTCCATTTTCAAATTTAATTTGACAAAATTGGTACTATATATAAGTGTATTTGATAACCTGTGATTGAGCAAATTTGATCAAGTCTTGGGGTCCGACTTCGCCATTAGGGCAGCGGATGGTGGTTTTGGTGGCGGCAAGAGTGTCAGCGTAGGCGGCAACAAGGAACGATGCACTAGTGACATACTGAAGATTATCCCATTCTAGAAACCAAAGAAATCCACCAGATGTTTTTGAACGTTGGAGCTTCCCATGTTCAGGCAGTTGCAAATGAACTGCTCAGCGTTGTTTTTCATTTCATCTTGGTTTCCAATTCCTCCATATTTCTTCTCTAACACACTCTGAAATTTATATAATTTGATATTGTTGGTTTAATTACTTTCATCCATGACCAGGAGAGTTAAAATTCAATTTTGTTCCACAATTTAGGACTCTTCCGCAAAAGGTCCTAAAAATTTAGAATTTTCAATATAGTTTGATTTTGGTCCTATTTCTATGGAAAATTAGAAACCATGTAATCTAAAAATTTTCACCATAAAATATCGTTTCTGATTTTCCGGTGAGACCATACGATATTGTTTCTGATTTACAATAGGACCAAAGTCAAACTAGTTTGAAAGTTATTGGACTAAATTAAAAATTATATATTTTTGGGGACCCTTTTGAAAAAAATTTAAAGTTGTAGAACGTAAATGAATTTTACTAATCAGGATATGAATTTGTGGTAGTTTCACATATATACCTTTGTAATAAGAACTTGAGCGCCGGCAAATTTGTCGTCCCATGAAAACTCTTTTCTCGTGCCACCAATATTGGAAGACTTGGTAATGAAGCTTATGTAACGGTCTTCTTTTGTAGCTAGGGCTAACCAGGCTGCAGCCCATAGCAATTCGTCCTGCACGTACCGTACGTGTAAGAAGATACCTTGATTGTATTTATACGAGCAAATATATACATATTTATATATAATTGTACCTCGTATCCACTACTTGAATAGAATGCTCCAGCACTGGTAATGCTGTTTTGGTACAGACCAGTGTGCGTTGTAGCAAAATCAAACAGCTGCCATGGAATGAAATTGCAATGGATGACTATATTTATTGTTGAATTCCAAATCTTAATATAATTTACATGGAATGAACGTACGACGCAAATAATAATAAAAAAAAAAATCTTATTTTATATAGATTGTGATATAGATAAATTGAAATTAATTATCATGCATGTCTGAATGAACATACGATGCATATACACTAAAAATCTTAATTTATATGTTGAATTTGTTATCAAGTTAACAAATATGCATAATCTGAATTTTCTTGATTTTATAATATCTCCAATAAATTAATTTATTTGTTTATTTTTCGACAATAATTAATCTACACCTATGATTAAAAAAAAATTATCATTTTTTTCCGCAATTTTGGTTCCAACCATTAACAGTTTGATATATAATTCGTAAATTTGTAACGGCTTGTGTATCTCACCAAACAACATTCATTAATTTTGAACGAAAATTTAGTGGGACCAAAAGTGCAAGTAAAAAGACCATTTTAACCCCATAGTAAAATAATGAAAATGGCAGAGAGAAGGGTACCTGTTTTGCATGGACCAGAAGGTTGGCCGAATAAGAAGGGTCTGAACTCCTGAAAGCAATGGAAGCAGCCGCAAAAGCTGCGGCTGATTCACCTGCGAGGTCGGATCCTGGGTGTTGCTCGTCGATCCGGTAAGCGGTTCGTGGCGTGGTCATGTCTTCGGGCCTTTGCCAGCACGCATGATCCGACTGGCCATCTCCAACTTGACCATATAGCACGTTGGGCTCAGGATGGGCTTTGATCAAATAATCAGTCCCCCATTTGACGGCATTCAAAGCATTCGACAACTCCTTTTGGGCCTCAAGTTGATGCCTGAATTGCACAACGCTCCATGAAAGCATTGTCACCGTAAACGCCATTGGAAACCCGAATTTAACATTGTCGCCAGCGTCGTAATATCCTCCGACCAAATCAACCTGTTCCATAAATTCAACCAAACAAATGAACCTATGTGTCTACTAAAAAAATTTTATTTAGAAAAAATTCTTTTTTTTTTTTACTCAAAACAAGGAATTATCATTGAATAATAGCATTGACCTAAGGCAAAAATATGTTGTAAATTACTAAAACAAAAATGTAAGTTATTTAAATAACTATGCAATCTATATTCATTTTAATTAATTCACTTATATGATTCGTTATATACTTCATCCGTGTGTATACATCTCTCATGAATCCGATGTATCGTCTCAAAGATGTAACACTATACAACAAGGACCGTAAATTTGAATAACTTTGAAAGACGTTACACTTGCCAAATTCCATCGAATTGACCAAATATTAATGAAAGATATAACATTTAAAAACCTGTAAAATCAATCTCAACTAAAATTTATACTCCCTCCAGTTTCTTATAAATAACGTTTTACCATCCATTTCATTTACAGATTTGTATGAATTTGTGCTTTTCGATGTAATAAATAACATGTTTCCCAAATTACTCTTACGTTAATTATTAAAATACTTAAATGATAATGTATTATTTGAATGAGAGAGATTAACATTTATTTAGGATATAATTGAGAAATGTTAATTATTTTTAATGCATGTACATTAATCGTAACCAACATTTTGAACTGAGGGAGTACAGAATTAATAAGAGTGATTATTACCCCAGCAGTTTTGCCATCATTAAGAGCAGAATCACCTCGCCATTGTACTCGCTGATCAGATGGTAACTTGCCTGATCTTTGTGCTTCAAAGTACAACAATGATTTAGTCAAAGCTTCTCCATAGTCATACTTTGACAGACCATTCTGAACAAAACCTGAGAGAAATACAACAAAGGCAAAGCAACGCAAACAAGACATAATTACTAGGTTTAATTAGTTGTTAAGCAGACAATTAATTTAATTTTGAGTGCAAAATTAAGGAGTTGTGTCTCTCTATTTATATGGTGAAAACGATCTTTTCTTGTCTTGCTTTTGAAATCGGGATTTATATAATTGTGTCATAAGATTAAGTATAACTATTTAATTTAAAAAGATTTAACTGACATTAATTTGATTACATAATATTTGTGCCTAAAGTTATAAAATGAAACCTATCAATTCAGGCTTAATTGATTTAGAAATGGAAATAATATATTGAAACATTAGTAAAAGGCATTTAGAGATTCTTAGGTGTATTTGTCCTAAAATTTAGAAATGTACTCACTAGTACGTATACGTATACTAGTAAAATGTGCCCTCCTGCACAATGAAGTAACCGTAATGCTAATAAAATAATTATGTTGAGATACGTTGTTCTGTGGTTGATTTTAATTTTAATCTTAATTTCAGTACTAATCCCCTTAATTTTTTTTTTTTTTTACTAATCCCCTTAATTTTGTTACTAATCCCTCTATTGTACTATTATAATGGATATAATTTGTGAAATTTCAAAAAAATCTTTTCGAAACTCAATTAAAGTGATCAATCTATTTTTTTGCATTAATCTCCCACATTTGCTAATCATTGGTACTACTTTGCTTCTTTAGTAAAATTTTTGCTTTTTCCTAAAAATCATTGGTACGTATTTTTATACAATCTGGTAACTTAAAATTTCTTTTTGAACCTTTCCGAAAAATAAATCTTTTTAAAAGATGATTTCTTAAACTCAAGTACTAATACTCCCATTTTACGTAACAATTGGTAAATCTAGCTATTCTAATTAATATAATTTGTGAAATTTTAAAGGGAACTTTTTAAAAGAATTTTTTTATGCTTTCAAAAAAAAAAAAAAGAATTTTTTTATTTATATTGACAAATTGATTAGCTAATGAATAAATAAATTGATTTTTTAGATATGGAATTTGCACAAATCTTATTCTCTTACATCTATGGTTGATATCCTCAGCCTACGTGGCAGCACCACGATCCTCCAATTAATTTCCTATCCGAGTTTACATGGTACTACCAAGACTTTTATTTAATTCTCACTAATTTACAATTTAAAATTAAAATTAAAATCACATGCAACTTTAATTGGATTATATTAATGGAAGAATAGTTTGTCAATCAATTTCTAATTTTCCATGTAATCTGTATTTCTTTATATAAATGTATCTTCTTTAAATATATAATTACAATGTAATTTGTGAAATTTTAAAAGTTACTTTTTAAAAGAAATTTTGTATTTATGTTGATAAATTGATTAGCTAATAAATAAATAAATTGATTTTTAAGATATGGAATTTGCAAAATCTTATTCTCCTATATCTATTGATGAAAATCCCCAGCTTACGTGGCAGCACCATAATTCTCCACTTTTCCTATTTGAGTCTACACTACCGATGCGAACTCGGACAATGGCCTAGAAATTGAGTTGCGACATATATATTTTTATACTGATAATAAATATTTAATATTTAAAATATCTATTTATAAATGTGAGTTGAAAAAATATAGTATTAATTTTATATAAAAAATTTAAATATTTATTTTATTTGATTAATTTAATTCAATTTTAGTCACGTATACTCTAAAAAAATCGATTTCATTAATTCATTTTTTAAATAATAATTATTCTTTTAATTAATTAAAAATTTGACCCTTAATTGATAGAAAATTTAGAAAATACGTACATTTTGAGTGGACGATCAAAATCTTTTCTTTGACAAATTTAATCAATAAATTATAATTAAAATATAAATGATATTGATTAAGAATTTTAATAATAAGTTGTGAAAATTATTATATTTCATTTCTCATTACAATTTATGAAGAAAATAATATCCATGGTCATCCACCACTGTCCAAATCATCATCTCCCTATTCGATTCCTTCACTAAAATATATAGCTTCCAAATTGCACATGTATTCCTCCTCCAAAATTGGTAAATTATTTTTTTAGTCTCTTAATTGGCTCAATTCTGGTTTTGGTCCTCTTATTTTTTTACTTTGAAAATATTCTTCTAACTACACATTTCTTACCCGGACAATTTTGTTTGGTGCCACATTTTTGTCTTGATTTCGTCCCAAAAATTTCAACAGTTCAATTTTGGTCTCATCATTTCTAGCTAGAATTGATCAATTTTGGTCTCATCTTCATCGAAAAATTGAAAATAATGTCGCTCTCCGTCATGCATCGACAAAAATTATGAATTCTCGTTCATAATGATGATGTGGTCGTTGAGTGGCATTTATTTTTTTGAAATTTTTTTCTTCATTTTTATTCCAACTCACTAAATAACTAATAAAAATATAACTAAACCAAATTGTTAAACAAAGAACTAAAAAAATATAGAAAAATAAAAGAACATATTTCTGAATCTTCATCCCCAAAGTTTGAATCACACCACAACAAATCTGAATCTGAATCTTCATCCTAAATCCTACATTGCCGAAAATGAAAGAGCAAAACTAAAATAAAAAGAGTAATTTCAATCTTCTAGAAACTTCATACACCATTCGTTATGAATTGATCCCAAAATTGGTGCTAAACCCGATTAGAAGAAAATTATGTTCCTAATTTTCACCGAATCTGGGATTATCGTAAGCAACATACATGAAAATCAAAATCCCAGAAAACGTAAAAGAGATTATTTCCCATCCTTGAATCCAACGTGCTACTTACCATTCAAAACCCAAATCAACGGAGGAATGGATCGAAACTGAAGATTCGCAATCCCTAAAATGAAGGGGCAAAAAAACATACGAAAACCACGCCGACTCCGACAGAAGTGAAGGGGCAAAAACCTTATGAAAAATTGATTTTCAGAGTTGGGGAAGATGATCCAAAATGGGGGATTAGGGCTGAGTTGTTTGGGGAAGATGAAGCATGTAGGGGATGGGGTGGGAAAAATAATACTACGTATCTTTTTGTTTTTAATTTTTTTCTTTCAGTTTAGTTTTAATTTCTGTGTGTTTCAAAAATACAATTTAGTTTAGATTTAAAAAAACCGAAACAAATAAATAAATGTCACTCTGTACCACATTAGCATTTTGAACAAGGATTCCTAATTTTCGCCGGCACGTGAGCGACGCGCAACGGAAAATAACGTCATTTTTACTTTCCAACGAAAATAGCACCAAAATTGGAATTTTATAAGTATGAGACCAGAATTGTACAATTGACATCTCAACTCCCAACAATTTTTTTCACAACATTCTTTAATATTGTCAACCAATGGGCAGATGAACTCCCCACCCCCACCCTATATATCACATTTCTGAATTTAGTGAACAAATTCAAATACACGAAGCCCACCAAAATTCGAAAAAAAAAAAAACATTGATATAAACAAAAATTTCAAATGACCATGTTAGTGCGCTCCATGTATCTAAGTATTTACGATACAAGGAACGCATTTGCGTTTGTCAAGATCTAGATACAATACGAGTATAGAGAAACTCGTTCCATGTATCGTAATCCGGGAAGACACCAATGAATGCAATCGGCAAATGTAGTCGGGTCGGCTTGTTGCTCGGGCGTGAGCATCTTGCCTTGGCGGATCGTGTGGACGGAGGTGTGTGCATCTTTTCGGTATTCCGACAGCTTGGTGATGTTAATGAAATTGACAGGCACTTTCATCGACTGTGTTACATTAGCTGCAACCACCAACAACCTACGATCTGTGCCCACGTTCAATGGCATTGATGAGTTCAAAATTGGAGCTGTCTCTTTAGCACATTTGATCCCATCAGGGTTTTCCCAATCCAAGCTCCTATTAATTTTTGCAATTAAACATAATATATAAGTTTAAAATTTTATTGCAAAAAATTAGTATACCCAAAATTGGGACTAAGAAATTGTGTTTCAATCGCACACTGAGTTAAAATCCATATTGATTTCATAACTATTGCCTTTTGTTAAAAAAATCACAAAAAAATATGTTTTTCAATGTATTTACTTAACTCCTTAATAGGCTCGATTTAGTTGTAAGGTCATTGACATTTGATGTACGATGTCGTTTTTTAACACGTTTCTTTGGACTTTTTCTAAAAGGGCAAAAGTAGTGGGATCAATTTTACACCCACGTGCCAAAAAAAGTGTCCCACATTAAATGACATCAATGACATCGTAATTCAAATTCAACTATTCCAGTGACTTTGGGACCAAAATTGAATCAAATAAAAAGTGAAGGATTAAATTGAAAATTATAACTTTTTTAGGACTTTTCCGAAATATAGGCAAAAGTTATGGGCCAAAATGGATTTTAACTCGTTATACAATATTGTAAATTTTAGTAAATAAGGGGAAGAGAAATTTAAGAGACTAGCATGCTAATATTAATTACTTGATGTGAAGAGGAGACATGCTCATGAAGAAAACTTTGGTGCGATTAGGATCAATATTTTGATCGACCCACTTAGACCAAGTATTCAACACTCTCCCATAAGCCTCCGGCCTCGGGATTTCGTCATACTCAGTCGAGCCTTCATCAAAGGACCCTCGCCTGTTTCGTCACAAACTTCATCAATACACATCGACAAATACGTTTACATATATACATTTGGGGTGTGTACTTATGGATGAAATAGCTTACAAAATTTTCATGGCAAAAGTGTTCATCCACCAAATGTACGTGTTGAAAATGAGGTAATCCACATTCTTCCAGTTTTGACCATGTTTATCGATTGATTCGGGCATGATGATGCGGTTCAAAATGCTGTGCAAATCTGGATTATCTGAGTTTGATTCCACCAAGAATGGAGCCCAATAAAATTCGACTGTAGCATTGTAATCCTGCAAAATCGTACAAATCGAGAATTTAGGATAAAATCTAAATTATATCAATGTTTATCACACAGAAAGACAAAAATGTGTGTGAAACAGTTTCACGGTGAGATGATTTATAAACTAGCACAAATATACACTCATCTTTTCAAATTGTTAAAACTGTCATTATCAAATTCACGCTATACCTACACTTTTCAGAAAAAGGTGGCAATTAAGCTTCATTAACATGCCATCAAATTATCAAGTAAGAGAAGAGATGATTTGAAAAATATTTTTTTACTTGTAATGTAAGCAATAACTAGTCCCACTTACCTTTCAAAAAAAAATAACTAGTCCCACTTTTGTATATTTAATTTTGGCTATAAAAGTGGAGTAAACGTAAGAGATACGTCAACTCGTTTGACACTGTTGATTCTTGTTTTGGTGTAGCTTTTGTTCCTTTTTCCCCATCAATGAAGAGAAGTCATGTATATAAGTTTAAACAAACATTTTAAATATACTATATATTGTGAATCCACTAGATCATCATGATTTAGAAAGCTCTGCTTACATTAGCAATAATTAACATACCAAATATTTAAATCACGTCATTAATATAATAACAATATAAAAGATGAAACACAAAAATTTGGCAAAATTCTGTGTGAATATGTTTTATCGTGAAATTGGTTTGAATGATATTAGTTGTCTATACTATAAATTATTAGTTTTGAATGGTATTAGTTGTTTCATTAATTATTATTATTTTACACTATAGTATTAGATGAAACACGAACCTCGATTTTAAAAACAGATAAAGAACCAGTCTTGTTCAAGCTCTTCCTTTCTTGAGGGACAACAGATTGCACCAAACAAATCATGGATTCCCATTGATTACGATTCAAAGAATCCCCAACAAACATTAGCCTCTTGTTCCTCAATTTCTCCAGCAATAATCTTGGTTTATACCTTAATCAATCCAATAATCAGATGACCATCAAGAAAATTCCTTAAAAATATGATTAATTATTCAAGAAATTACATGATTCTCAACACTTACTTAGGTAAAGAACAGTCTCTGGGTTGCCATCTCCATTTCTGATACATAGAATCTTTCCGGCCATTTCTCAAACACGTTACCTGCGCTGTCAAGAATTCGCATTCTTCCTCTCTGTACAAGGGATGAGTGACATTATCAAGAACCCATTGCCCTGTAAACAGATCACAATCCTCAGGAGGGATTTCAATCTCTTCCTCGTCGTCTTCGTCGGCTTTTTCCTCCGCCGGCCGTTTGATCTTCTTCTGATCTTCGTCGACGTTTTCTTGATTAGGTTTCAAGATAACAGAGTCGGCTTCTTCTTTCTGATTAACGTCATCATCGTCGTCATCATCAGAGCTACTAGTAGTAGTTGTCGCCGTCGTTGTAGCAGCGGAATTAGTATCCTCAACCTCGGTTTCCACGACGGTGCGTGAATTCACCACCACCGAGACAGCGGCGCCCTTTTCCCCTTCTCGAATTTCCTGAGCTTTAGGGCGAGAAAACGGGAATTCAGCAATGGATTTAACATCCTCATTGTACATAAAACAGCCGAAAATGAAGATCGAAATGACCACCGCGAACACTGACAAATTCCCGGCCTTGCGGGCTGCGGCGGAGGCGGTGGGCTTCATGGAATTGATTTTCCGGCGGAGAGAGGGCTGCATGAGAGAGAAAGAGAACAAGGGGTGAGAAATGAGGAGTGAGAGAAGGGGGAATTTAAGGGTTGAGGAAGAAAACACGATGATCAGATTACAAGCAAGAAGGCATGAGAACGAGACTAACATGATTTAATTTTTTTCCTTTTCTTGATAAAGAAAAATTGAGATACAAATTTGTTGTTAGTAGTGTTGTTTGGTGAAATGAAGCTTTCTTGGACGAAAACGATTAGATTAATGGTGGCGGGAGGATTGTCTCTCTCAGCGCTTACTTGTAACTACTGTTTTATCGGTGTTTCTTCTTCTGGTCAGTGGAAGAGAGAGAGAGTGTGTGTGGAACAGTGTGTGAGAGAGGAGAAAGAGGAGAGAGAAAGATGATAATGAGTGTCATTTCCTTGTGGGCCTTCATTAATACTTAGTAACCTTATTTTTGGGCTGTGGGCCTTTTTGTTACAATACTCAAAACTCAAAGGTGCTCAATCAATTTGAAACCTTATTCCTCAAAGTAATGATCATCTAAAATTAAGTAAAAATCTTTATAAAGTAATATATGAAGCAAATTAGAACCAGAGCTAGGGTGCTACAGGCTGTGCCGCAGGGGCCTCTTCCGGCAATGGTCCCCAATTTCTTAAAAGTATATAATTATATATAATCATAAAATAAAGGTTTTAATAGATGTAAAAATAGATCTTAATTAAAATAATAATAATAAATGAGACCTACTTGTATGTATGAATATTTATACCGTAGGTAGGTCTTTCTGATTAAGACCTATTTGTATACCTGAATTTTAATTAGAATTTAGCAAGTCTCTCTACAAATAACAATGTTGACAAACATCCTTAATTTTCTTATATTAATTAAAATGGAATTAAGATATTGCGCCTAGCAAATTTAACATTCTTTAACATGTATAGATTCAAACACGAGTTATTCCTATACTAATTTTTAGAAAGAATAATCGGTTGAACGAGTTATAAGGTGGCTTGAAGAAATTTAGGAGTGTTTGAGCGCTTGGTAAATTAGCTACTAACAATTAACATTTACCGATTAAAAAAATTATCAGTAGGAGTATCAAATATATGAGCAAAATATCAATTATGTAAAACGAGTTAGGGGTGAGATCCGTCTCACCCAATATTGTCCCCCTTATATTTATTGGCATATTTGGGGTTGTACCTTAATCTCCTCTAATATATATTTTTTTTTATGTTGATCGGACAAATGATGATTTAAATCCATGACTTTACGACATAAGTAGTGAGACACTAACTACTTTTTTAAAAAAATATATATATATATATATATATATATATATATATATATCTCAAAAAAGAATCCAACTATAACTAAAATTTACTGATAAAAAAGAATATTTAAATATTTAGGTCTAGATTAAATTTGAGTAGAATTTGACAATGAGAATTTTAAATTATTAAGTTGGAATTTGTTATATAGTAAAAAGTTGTCTTGTCTAACTGCAGTAAAATATCACACTCGCTGCTGTTGTTCACTAACTAAGATGGCCTAATCTTTATATTTATATATATATATATATATATATATATATATACTCTAGAAGATCACGTGAACTTCCCTGTCATCAACAACTCTAGTTCAATGCATGCATCATTAAGATTCTTAATCGTAATTAGATGAAGATCAATGCCTCCTAATTATAGGTAGCTTTATGTTTGAGAAAAGTAAGCACTAAGGAATGTCTATGTATCCATCTCTACAGCTTGTATTTATAATTATACCAATACCACCAACATTATTATGATCGATCTCACGTAATGTCTCGCCTTTCTTTTATTTCAAGTTAAGAAAACCTACAAAGGCTGAAATAAGATTGTATTTCACTTCTTTGCCCATCAAGGTGCATTATGATACTTTCATTCATCATAGGAGGGAGGGGTCTAGTGTGGATCGAATCCCATTACGTTTGACAGAACTTGAATTAATATTTTTGACTCTCATTTAGTATTAGAAATTTGACCAATTAATTTTGTTCGTAAGTGGTTTGCGCAATTATATAATGTTGTTGAAATAATGTAACCAATCATTACTCGTACTATCTGGTTGGTATACGGAAATAGATTAATTGAAATAAAATAATTATTTCTAAATTTATTCCAAACGCTATGATTGATATATTGTTTAATAGAAATGCTTATAAGATTAAAAATGACTGTACACAGAAGTTAATAAATAAAGATGGTCACATGCTTTGATGAATAATTATTTTTACCAGTCAGTCCGACCATTTGAGGACAACGATTTAAGAGGTGCGGTAAAAAAAGATAATTTATATAACAATAAATAAAATTAATGTGATTGTAAGCGAAATATATTATAATATAATTTTTTCAAACTCACTAATCAAAACAATAAAAGATAAATTTAATATTTTGAAAAAAATATCTATATTGATACAGAAAAAAAAATAGCAACCCAAATTGGAGTAAGGCCCATATTCATTAATGGTTAGCAAGGTTCAATAAAGATAACAAATAGGCCCAGACTATCTACACCTCCAACATTATTAGATCTACCCATTTTATAGATCTACCCATCCTTTTTAAAAAATTATTTGATACACACCCCTTAATTCCCTACATTACCCCTTGTTCTAATTTCTCTCTATTCCTTAATTTTATGGTACACCAATTTCCTCGGATTTTCAACAAATTTGTGTCGAAATATTTCATAAATTTCGACAAATATTTTCCGAAAAAGAATACGGGAGATTTCGTAATTTTAATGCTCAGGGGTTTCAAAAAATTATATCCGAAAATGTGTACAAATTTCGACAAAATATATTCGAAAATAAGAGATAGAAGATTTCTTAGTTTTTCTCCTCACATTTTCGACAAATATTTGTCGAAATGTTTCATATTTTTAAATGATTATTTTTGAAACATAACATAATATTCGACAAAGTCTTTTCGAAAATAAGAGACAGAAGATTCAGATTTTGTTTCCTATTTCATAATACAATTACATGAAATAAAATAGACATTTACCCAAAAAATTATCAAATAACTTGGCATATGTTGTACAAAATGAGTTTTCCATGTATTCTATCTAGCCAATTTACAAAAGGAGTAATCACACTCTTTCAGCTACCTTGCCATATGATGTACAAAAATGAGTTTTTCCATGGATTCTAGCTTAGCCATATGATTTACAAAAGGAGTTATAAAAATCAACTAACTAATTGATTTGTGATTTTCGTAAGCTTCTTTCCATCCATCAGCATCTTTCTGTGGTAGACTCTCCATGAATTTGCAATAGGTGGCATATGGCGTTCAACAACTAATGGTACTGGATGCGGTGGTTGTCGAAAAATGATCGGTATTTCGACAAAGTATTGTCGAAAATAATTCGGCAAGAAGTGATCGAAATATGCTCATATTTTGAAAATAATATGTCGAAACCCTATGTATAATTCGGCAAACCAGGTTCGAAAATCAGTGTGTCGGACAAATTTTTCAAAAATGCGGGAACAACTATACCCATGTTCTAATCGTACTTCTAGGCTAAAAATATACAAACACTTCATACACAATATCTCAAATATATACAAATAACAACATTCAAACAGAGTATATACATTTTCATGCATTCAACACAAATGTATTATACATTTTCATACATACAAAAAGAGTATATACATCCAATATTGTATAGTTGAGTAACTAAAGATACTTACACAAGTATTTCATAGAGGCTCCTTTGTGCTCAACATTTATCCGAACGGCAAGAACGTGAATTTTCCCGACGTGAGATCGATCATTCAAATTGAACGTAGGTAACTCTTTTGCAAGATGGGTGTATCAAGTAATATCAAGTTAGGGTAAATTAGTCCTTTTACAAATACATTAAAATAATAGATAATAGAGGTGGGTACATCTATTAATATTGGAGGTGTAGATAGTTGGGCCCTAACAAATAACCCTCGAAGTAGGGAGGAAAAAGAATCAGCCCAGCCCAGGCTCTAGGTGGCTTTAGGCCCAAATAGGGGAAAAATGCTAAGTAACAATAAGTAAAGGCTCATGTTCCCTCCCCGTCAAAAAAAAAAAAAAAAAAAAGGCTCATGTTCCCTAATATGTAAATAAAAACAAATAAAAGAAGTAAGTTGGAAGTTGGCGAGAATTAAGGCCCAAGTTTAATATGACTCGGTCTACAAAGGAAAGAGAGACAGAAAGAAGTTACAGTTTCTTCAAGGGGAAGAAACACGCACGTACATGAGTGGGAGAAAACATGATCAACCATAAGTTTAGAAAAATAACTGTAAGTACGTATTTACATCTATAAAAGCCACATGCAGAAAGAGTTAGAGGATCATCAAGGGTTTTCTTGTATTTTGACTTGAGCAACCGAAGATTTAATTTGTACCGGAACATTCACGGAAAAAGAATTGAACTAAAAATATTCATTGACATTTTGACTTTAATCGTATCGAACTGAACAAAAATATTTTGGAAACGGATCTGGATATTATTCAATTAACTGTACTGAAAATTGTATTAAATCGAATAACCGAATTAAATATTTATTAAAATTAAATTAATACTTTATTTTATATCCAACATATTATATGATAATAATAAATTAATTAATTCTTAATTTAATATTGCATTAACTATATATAGAGTATGCCCTTTCAAAAAAAAAAACTATAGGGTATGATTTTTATGTATTTGTGCTTATTAATCATAATTTTATTTAGGATCATTTACATATAGGTTCAAAAAGGGTAGTATAATTAGAAATAGGTTTAAATTTTTTACAAAAACACACAAAATATTTGCACATTGAACCTATTTGTAATTTTGAATTTTTTAACCTATTTATAATTTTCTCTTTTATTTATTATGATTTATTATGATATTATCAAAATCTATTTTAAATATTAAATAACAATTTCACGTAATTAAAGACTAACAAATAATACATTCAATCTATCATTAAATTATCATAATCAATTTTGTAAATCTCAATTATTGTTAAGTATGAATAATTATCTGAATCTAATATTAATAAGTATGAATAATTATCACTAATTATTATTAGATTGTTTCTAAGAAAATTAAATATTTTCTAAGTTATTGTTTTTTTTTTTAATTAAAGCTACTTAGTATATTAGAATGTCAATTAAATACTAATCGATAAACAATTGCACATCATTACAATAAAATGTGACACATCATCCATACTTGACACATATCATCCAAATTAATCACAAGATGACACATCATTAAATTGAACTTGCTATTAATTATATAGGGAATAAGAAATTTATGTTGATCAGTATCAACCAATAAAAATTACATATTTTACTTTAGTGCTTCATCTCATATTTAATTACATTTAATACATGGCATGTGCCATCAATACAAATTTATGATGTCATTATTATATTTGTCATATATGAAAATATTAAAATAACAGATTAAACATCAAAATAAAATAAGGGTCCATGCTGAATATCAACTATCAACTAGTTCCGCCGGGCCGATTGGCCTATTTTTTATTTTTTATTTTTTGGCAAAATTTAGTGTGAAATAGTTTTATAATATAAAATTAATATCATTATAATCATTCATTGATACTATAAACTTATATCATAATATAAAATAGTTATGATATC
This sequence comes from Paraleonurus japonicus, assembly GCA_030762865.1. NCBI lineage: Eukaryota > Viridiplantae > Streptophyta > Magnoliopsida > Lamiales > Lamiaceae > Paraleonurus > Paraleonurus japonicus. The sequence continues at coordinate 5,027,244 of CM061053.1, forward strand.
AATGAATGATTCTAATGGTATCAGAGAATAATTTTAATGGTACGAGTTTCATACATATTTTTATTTTATTTTTTCAAGAATCATGTGAAACATGTTGAATCGGTTAAAAATTGTTCAACATAGTGTGACCAGTAAAAGTTTTTACCTTTACTATTGTTTTTCAAGTTCGATTTTTGTTTTTTATTTTTACAACCTTATTGTGATATGAACATTGTGGTGTACTGGTGTTGTTTTCTTGGTGTTCTGTACTCTTTTTTTTTTTTCACATTTATCGTTGGCATAAAATGCATCAATAAAATTTAGGGAAAATAATTTTTTTGTACTCTTTTTGTCCAGTTGATTTTATGTTTACATATAGTTGCTGAAGTTTTTCTCTGTCTTTAATTAAATGTACTTTTTAATTATATATATTTCCAACGATAAATGTTCAAAAGTAAATGTTAAATAATAATAATCTATATAATTTTAGTAAAATAAAAAAGAATTAATTACTTATTCTTCGATAAAATAGTTTATTTAATCAACATATCAATAGTTCAAGTAAATGAAATAGTCCATATTTAATACGTTTTCTGCAAATTAAAGTTGCTATTTTGTTTATGCAGATAATGGGGTTTTTGGAAAGAAATTAATCTGCGGAGTATTCATACAAGACAAAAATTGCCTGAATCAAGTTCCCCCGCTTGAGAAACTATGCGTTGACACGTGCCTCAATTATGTGGTTAAGACAAGGGGTTTTAAGCCAAAGGATTTAATCACTAGCCCTTGTGGTTATGGTGGATCTTGTTTTTGTGAATATTACTGTTACTGATGCTCTATTACCTCATCAATAATGTATCACCACCTCACCCCCAGTAACATTTATTTTTATTTTCTCTTTAATTTTAGTATTACATCATATTACATGTTACATGCAAATCAATGAAAAATTTTAGTATACTCCATCATATCTTTTTAAATTGTTCAAAATTTCAAAATAAATATTTTTTTAGTTTTCTCATACAAAAATGGAAAAAAAAACAATTATATATTTCCAAACTAATCCCTTACAAACATCTTTTATTTATAACTTATATAACTCCATTACTCACTCTACCATCTCAAACTAAAATAATTAACTTCTCTCTAACAAAGTAGAAATGACTTATTTACCCACAATGTTATAAAGTTTAACATTAATATACAACTTTTTCATTAAAACCCGTGACAATTTTGCTTGAAAAATAAAATGTGTCAAGGGAATATAATTTAAAATAACTATAAATAGAGATGACAATTGATCGGGTCAAGATGGGTATTTAGATAACCAAACCTGCCCTATTCTTTGAACCGGGCGAGGCAGGGTGGGGTCCGTGGGAAAACTCATTTTATATAGATTTTTTATTATTATAAAGATAATACATTATTTATTTTTAAAATGTATAACATAAAATTAAAATTTTAATTAAAAAATTAAATAAATGATATTTAAAGCACGCTTGTAAATTTATTTTCTCAATTTTAGATGTTGATATTTATATAAAAAAATTAATTGAATGTATTTTATATTATGATTTATTATATATATTGACCTAAAAATTGTCTATAAGATTAAATTATTATTATTTATATATTTATATATATTAAAATTTAATATATAAAATGACACGGGTTTAAAGTAGGAAGATGAATGATACCCCAATCTACCCCATTCTGCTACAGTGCATGAGGCGGGACAATTCAAACTACACGAGAAAGGGTGGTATACTGGTATGGGTTAATACTGTTATCCCCAACTATAATAGATAGGGGCGGTAATTATTTATCCTATTTGTCCACTGCTCGAGTGTATTTAATGTTTTCTAGTTTATATGATATATTTAAATTGTAAAACGTGTCAACAACGGTTTCGTGGTGTAGTTGGTTATCACGTCAGTCTAACACACTGAAGGTCTCCGGTTCGAGTCCGGGCGAAGCCATTTTTTTTTTTGACAATTTTTCGATTGAAAATCAAATTTTTCGCTGGAGAGGATAAATATATCAACGTATTCAAAACTAGGCAATTTTTAAGGGCTTAATATTCTTTTAGTCCCGTAAAGTAACTCTAACTCTAAGAGGTGATAATGTAAGAAGTGCATTTTAATTATTTAATTATAATAATAAAGAAAATATTCTGAAAAATCTTGACAATTAAAAAATCTTAAAAAATTATGACTTGGTTTATTCTTAAATAACTCAGTTTTTAAATCTGAATTAACCATTTTTAAAAATTTATAACAATTTTAAAAAATTGAAATCAATTGGAAAATCTATAATAAGTCTTATTTAAAATATAAATATATTCAGAAAATTATGAATTAATTTTTGAAATTTATTTGGTTACCCCCATGGCCCCACCCCACTTACCACCTGTCCGACCTTCTTTCGCCATCGTGCCGCCCCGGCCATTCCTTGCGCTGCCACTTGCTACATCGAGCCACCGAAAATATCAAATTAGCTTGCCCAAATTTCTTGCAAGTTTGGAGATTAGAGTTTAATTTGGGTATTCTTAACATTCTAGAACGAAATTGCTTGCATTTGGGGATTTTTTTCAAGAACTAGGGTTCTACGTCACCCTTGCATTCTCAATTTGGGGATTTCATGTGTGTCTCCCTGTTCTTTGAAACTTTTCCATTAATGTTTTTGTGGATATTTTTTTAATTTTTTTATATTAAAGGGGTTTTTAATGGTGTAAAATCAAATAGTGATTGAAATGATTTTTTATTAAATCAAATGTCAAATTCGCAGCCATGTCAGCAAAATCTTAAATTATTATAGAATCCTCTTCTCCTTTCTTTATTTTTCCTTCTTCTGCTGTTTTAACCTTGTATATAATTTTTATACCAAAAAGTGAAGAATTTTACAAAAAAATTTGTACGAATTAGAGTTTATTCTTCCTTAATTAGATAATAAATAACTAAGGAGGTCTCATGTAAACCAGTTTCACCAACCGGTGCAACCGATTTACAATTAATAAGTTATAGTAAAATAACTAAGGGAGTGCATGGTATGTGAGTGAGTAATAGTAATCGGAATGATAGTGATAGTGAGAGAAATGGTAATGAATGTACTAGTTTTAGTTTTGATGTTTAGTTTATGTAAAATAATGACTTTCATTATATTTATTTTATTAAAAATGAGAGGAGTAAAATATTATAATCATTTTATGTAGGGAATCAAAGTCATTCCTCCCAAAATGATGAGGAATGACTCATTCCTTAGTTTTTGGATATGAGAGCACTATTCAAGTAATGATACCCTTGAACCAAACACATTTTTATTATTCCATTCCCATTCCTCACCCTTAAACCCCTCAACCAAGCATCCCCTAAGACTCCATTTGGATGTAATCATTTGAAATCGGGGATTTGAGGATAATACATTATACATTTACAAATCAAAATGGAGAAAAATCAAATGAATGGATTTGGTTCACACAAATCCCCATTATACTAATACGGAATTTAAAATTGGTGAGGTGTCGTCTTACGGTTGATTTCGATTACGGGTCGTCTTTTGGTTGATTTCGCTTACATGTCGTAATCTTACCGATTTTACTTATATGTCAATATATTATATATGTTTGTCTATATGTCAAGTTTATTTTAAATTTCTAATATAAATGGAAATTTTGAATTTTTGAAATGATGTTAATTTCTTAAATTTGTACAATATCAATTTATTGCAATTAATATTATTTCCTCAATTCACATGATTTATTAAAATTTGATATCCTATTACATTATAATTTTTATGTAAAAAAAAAAAAATTCATAACACGCTGAATGCGCTTATCCCCATTATACTAATAGGGAGTTTAAAATTGGTGAGGTGTCGTCTTACGGTTGATTTCGCTTTACGTGTCGTCTTTTGGTTGATTTCGTTTACGTGTCGTAATCTTACCGATTTTACTTATATGTCAATATATTATATATGTTTGTCTATATGTCAAGTTTATATTAAATTTCTAATATAAATGGAAATTTTGAATTTCTTGAAATGATGTTAATTTCTTAAATTTGTACAATATCAATTTATTGCAATTAATATTCTTTCCTCAATTCACATGATTTATTAAAATTTGATATCCTATTACATTATAATTTTTTATGTAAAAAAATATATATATTTCATAACACGCGTAACACGCGAATCGCGCTAGTATTACTATAAGTGTGAGGATTTCAAATACCCAATAAAATCTATTCATTTGAAATCATCCAAGTGCTTAATATTTGAGTGAATTAAATTCATTCATTTAGTTTTTCTCTATTTTAGTTTGCGTGAATGCATGTATATTATCCTCAAATCCCTTGATTTCAAATTCACTCCATCCAAATAGAGTGTAAAACTTTTTAATGAACATCTAATAATCTTTAAATTTAATGTAACAACTAGTACTTTATAATAATAAAAAAACAAACGTTCTTTAATGAAATAATAAATACTTTCAAAATCAAATTTCACAATAAAACTTGTTCGACTTTGCTATAACCGAGATTTAGGGTTCTTAAAAAATTAAAAAGGAGAATCAGACGTTTTTAATCGTGTTGTATCATTACGAACATTAAATATCAATTAATAGGCGTAACTCATAATCCTACAATCAGATTATTAGTTTAAAGGTATTACCATAAAGATACCATATAACTTGTACGCGTGTTTAAAAGAAACCTACATATCAAAATTCTATATATATTCATATCAATATTGTCAATATCAACAAGTGAAAAAAATTCTTCTCAATGGCAAAACTTTTGAACTCAGTTTTGTTCGTCCTTGTCCTCCTCTCTCTTGCATCAGGTATCAAATTATTTATTTCATTACTACCAATTTTTTTTTAAAAAAATATTACAATACCCACTAAGTCCGATATTTTATTTTTTATTTTTTTCAGATTGTTTGGTTTGTGGATCGGAATGTAAGAGAGATATTGTAGCATCATGCAACCCAGATGTATCAAAATCATGTGTCCAACCGTGCACCAAAGTCTATGGAGATGCATATGTTTGGAGTTTTTGTGGACTAAGACCTAAAAAGGAAACTTATTGTGCTTGCGCATATAATTGTTAAATATCATTTATGAGCTGAATAAACCTCTAATTTTAAGGGGTCTATCATCAGGACAGACATTTTTGAAATTATACATGTTGATGTTCGTCATAATAAAGGATTAATTTATTTGGATGACTGTTTCTTCAATTGATGTCCTGAAAGTAGAGATCTTGTACGTGAGAATAAATTAAGGTAGTACTTTTATTTTTAAATTAAATGGAGTATTTTCGATCTAGGCGAATAAAGTAGTGGAATAAAAGGAGTTTTTTCGATCTAGGACAAGAAAGATGTGTTAACAGTCAATATAGGGTTTCAGAGAAATTTTTAGAGAAATAGTTTTCTTAATACTGTAAGTTACCTCAACTTTGATTTTTGTCCTGTTAATTTTTAGGAATTGATATTTTAGACCGTAAATTGGTTATAAGAGGTGAAACATTCGGTCGGCACTGACAGTTGATTTTCGATTCAACCACTTGGCAAAGTCTGATTCGTCAACTGGATATTTCACCTCCAATAGCCGAATACCAGACCAAAATATCAAAAATTCAAAAGCTAAAGGACTGTTTTCAATTCATGAAAATCAACCGAACTGAAATCAAAATAGAGGGAACATATAAGACTAAAAACACTTTTTCCGCAGCAATTAATTGGCAGATTGCAGATGTTCACATACATCCTATAAAGCTGAAAATTATCAGAACACAATTAATTCAGCAAAAGAAGCAAGGCTTATATGAACATTCAAACATTAACAGTTAATATTCTATGATACTATTCCTCAACGTTCAGGCATTGGATCGTTTGTTGTAATTATTACTGCTCCAGCTCGGGCAGACCTCTTATTGTGTGAGATTAATGCATGAATCTATGAGATCATATCCCTCATTGATGGTCTAACGTGGAGAGAGAATATTTTTGGTCATATAACTTATGTCCAATTTTCGTCCAAAAAAAAAAAAAGTTAAAAATGCCAATTTCCAATTTGGGGGTTTTGTTCCCCTCGCTGAGTGGCACTCTTTTTGTTTTGATTTTTTAAATACACATAGATAAATTAATAAAAATCATATTATTATAATGTCAAAAAATTATTATTAATATTTTATTTTATTATTAAATTATCCCTTCTCAATATGCACCCAATCCCCTCTTCTTCCTTAACGTCCCTCTTCTTCCCTTTGACTCGGATTCCCTCTTTTTATAATCTGATTTTCTTTTTGTTTTCTAATTTTGTGTTAGTTTAATTTTAATTTTATTTGCTTTTATAAAGTTTAGTTCATTTTTATTAATTTATTTAGTGTGGATTAAAAACTGAATTAAAAAATTCATAAAAATAAAAAAATAAAAATAAAAACATACACGCAACATCCATGTCAACAAGGGGAATGAAAACCCCCAAATTTGGCCGGCCCGTGAACCACGCTTAATAAAAAAATATATGTTTTTTTTTCAAATATTTCGGTGAAAATAAGATCAAAAATTGACAATTAAACAAGTTATATATATATATATATATATATATATATAATGTAATTGGAATTGTTAAAATTTTTAGGACGAAAGTAGCATTTAAATTAACTTTTCTCCACCAATCAAAAAAATAAAAATTAACTTTTCTCCAACTTTCTGGGCTCCATTTTTGACCCGGTTCATTTATACTAACAACTGCACTCCTATTGATATACTAATTGATGATATTAGTGTGCAAATACATGAAACTTTGTTGCTTTCACAAAGAATGAGAAGATATACCAACAAAATAGTTGATTTGCGTCCACAAAAAAAGATAAATATTTTTTTTTGGAAAGGAGAAAAAAAGCTAATATATACTCTGCATGTGTTGTAATAGTTAGTTATAAATATATTGAAATCCCTTTTCTTAAGCGTGATTTAAATAATTAATTTCCTGCAGTGCCTACCCAATATTCAACTACATATGAAATGCATCAGGTGTCCAGGGGGAAAATACAACTTCTATAGACTCATATCACAAAGGCAAAATTTATCAACTCTTTTTGTTACTCCTTGCCCTTGTATCTCCTATATGAAAAATAGGTTGTACCCTTCACGCCAGGCCTCGTTTGGTTGTCATTATTAGATAATACTTGAATTATAATATCTATATTTGTAATACTAGTCTATTTGTCAATATTTTATTTGCTTTCACAAAATTCAGTTAAATAATTAATGATTAGCTATAAATATTATGTTTGGTATGAAGTATTATAACTAATATTAATTTATTTTAGACCAATTTGTCCTTCTTATAAATAAAAAAATAAAAAGAGGAGGGTGTTTTGATATTTTAAAATTTAATACATGTTGGACAAATAATAAGTATTACAAATACCTGATAAGACTTGGAATCTATAATCCCATATAATCAATATTATTCAAAACGGGTCATAAGTATAAGCTATATAACAAATCAAACAAGTGATAAAAGTAGTATTAGGGATCAATAAACCCCTAATAAAGAAAACCAAACAAGGCCTTATGATATAAGTTATACTATTCGCTTATCACGAATTATATTTTTTAGTAATATAGGTTATATCTTTCAATTATTACGATCGATACTTTCTAAGAATATAAGTCATATCTTTTTTCACAACTCGATATCGTTTGGTAATAAATCATACTCTTTTATTATCACGATGGATAACTTTGAATATTATACATCAGAACTTTCAGTAATTTAACTAGGACTGATCCAATTATTTAAAATTCATATTAAAAATTAATCTAATTTCACCGTGAATCTTTCACATAAACTTTTTCTAAAATTTTTTAGAACATTCACTTACACCCCGATTTGGGCAAGAAGTGGGCTGATTTATTCTCACAGGCCCAAACCCATTACATTTGGGCTTACGCCTTTCGGCTCTATTTATTTTCAATTCAGTTTCTAAGGGGCAAAAGATCATTTCTTCACTGCATTATCAACTGGTAAAGATCGGCCTTTACGATGTCGTCCTTCGTCCCTGGCTTATTCGGTCCATTTGCTGGTGATTCACCGGCAGCCACTGAGAATTACCCATTCCATGATGGTTACGTCGCTCCTGAGTCATATTCCAACTTTGATTCGACTGCGTCCGATTTCCTTCCGCCAATCTACGTCTCCGGCGGGGAATTGCCCGCTGGTCTGGCGTATTTCTCGTCAGAAACAAATGACACCGGCCCTATTCTTCCTCCGCCGGCGGGGATGGAACCGGAGGAGGGTTATGCGCTCAGAGAATGGAGAAGGTGAAGTCCTTGCTCCTGTGATTTTCTGATTGATGTGTTGGCTTGTGTTCTGGTAGATTTCTCATTGCCTGTGTTGTATTTTATGGGTTTTTTTTTCTTTTTCGGTGTAAATTGAGGTTGATTTGAAATTTTATTTATGATTGGTTTGTAGCATTGGAGCATCAAGTAATTACTACGATTCTTAAGCTCTTACTCGGTTACTAATTAGGTTAAAAAAACGGGTTTTTGCGTTGAGTTTGTTCTTTTAAGGGTAACTTAAATTGTGTTTGAAATTATTTTTATGATTGGTTTGCAGCAATTGAGCCTGGATTAAAGTACTCGGATTGGTTAAGCTGTTGCTGGGTTCTAATTGAGTTAAAAACTTAAACTTAGCTGTTGGGTCAATCGAAATGAGTAGCATTTCTCGGTTTTATTGAATGTTGTGTCACTGTGTGTGTGTAGACAGAGAGAGAGAGAGAGAGAGTTCGGTAAATTGAATTTGCAGTCTTTTGTAATTCTCCTTTAGGTTTGAGAGGAATACGGAAATAGGGCTAATGGCCTTTTACTACAATTTAAGATTCTTGAACCTGCTTCTATGTAGTGGCATTTGACACAATTTAAGATTTAACATAGTGGTAACGGGAAAATGGATGAGATGCGCATATTCATCTAAATGGGTTGTGGACAAAGTAACAGCCCCCGTCTTCTATTTATTAGTACACTGTAATTATGTTAAGGTATGATGCAAAATAAAATGTGCCAGGAGTTCATCAAGGCCCATATACTGCAGTCATCACCATTTGGCTTAAATTTAAGAAATCAGTTCCGCACAAGGGCCAGTCTGTACCTATTTTCTGTTGGTTCAGAGTTCAGGTAGGGATTAACTTAAGGAAAACATCAAAATGCAATATTTCATTTTGTCTTACAATTTCTGTCCATAGTCATATAAAGGACCATTTGTTCCAAAAAATGCTTGGGCCCAGGATATAATAGAATGCCATCTCTAGGCAAAATTATGGCATTTCATTGAAACAAAAAGGCTCATGGTAATGCAGATACAACGAATGATTTAATTAAGTAATAGGGACTTATGATGCAATATATGTATGGGGTATGATGTTTTTATCAATGTTTAGTATATTGCTTGACAAACTTTTAATGAATTCTCAACTAGGTATAGATATTTGGTTGTATAATCCACTAGACCCAATAAGTTAGGTCTTATATGGATTACCTGTTTACATTAATAAAAGCTATAAAGTACTTCATTGTACCCGTATAAGGTGTATTAATGTATTCCCTTGGAGTCCTATGGCTTCTGTACATACAGTATATTCGAAGTTAGCATTTTAAATTTTGTTAAACTGGGTCAGTGGTTTCTGTGTCTTAAATGCCATGTGATTTAGCTTGAACAGTGTTTATGTTTCATGTAAATGTTTATTGCATATGTGTGTATAATTGTCCAGTATGTTTTGTCAGCACAACATTCTAATATGACAGTTGGTATTTTTATGTGACAAACAGAGAAAATGCTAGACGAATAGAGGAGAAAGAGAAGAGAGAAAAGGAGTTGTTGAGCCAAATCATTGTTGAAGCTGAAGAGTACAAAGTTGAGTTTCAACGGAAGAGCCACATCAAAAGTGAAACCAACAGAGCGAGTAACCGTGAAAAGGAGATGGTAAGATTGGTTCAGTTTTACTAGTTACATCATAAATGTGTTTATTTTCTTGTTTTTCTTTTCAGATATAGTGCCTATACTAGCATTCATGTAAACAAATTTTAGCTTTGACTTAAATTGTGACATCTCTTTCTTATCACTAGCTCAGTTTGGAATTTAGATGACCATGGCATATTCTTTCTAAGTATCAACTCTTTCTCCTAATTTCTAAAAGGGATAATATCATTTTTAATCCCAAAAGTTTACATCGTTCCAGTTTTTGTCCCCCATTTTCACTCACTATCAAATTTGGTCCTGAAATAGCCTTTTATTCTCACATTTAGTCTCGTCTTTAATTGATCAACTATTTGGGGATGCTAAATAAAATTATTTGAAAATTGTTAATTACATTTAGCACCCCCAAAATAATTACATTTAGCGCTCTCAAATAGTTCATTATGTTAGTCAATGGACGATGGTTAACTAATGGTGGGAGTAAGAGTGTACTTCCAGACCAAAGTTTGATAGTGAGTGAAGGGGGACCAAATCTGAAAAAATGAAAACTTTAGGGACCAAAAGTAATATTATCCCTTCCTAAAACTCTGCCTTTTGAGGCTCCTCTCGTTTCCATCAATTGGCATTACCTTAGTTCAACGATTGAGTTTCTATCATAAGAACTTGCCATTGTTCGTAATTCTGGTGCTTTTTACCAGGTATTTATTGCCAACCATGAGAGATTCCATGCTGAAGCTGAGCAGGATTACTGGAAATCAATAGCAGAGCTAATTCCTAAAGAGGTTCCTAAAATAGAGAAGAGGAAAGGGAGAAAGGAGGTGGATAAAAAGGCGCCGATAGTTGTAGTTCAAGGTCCTAAACCAGGGAAACCCACTGATCAATCGAGGATGAGACAGATACTGCTCAAGCTCAAGCATAACACCCCTCCACACCTTAAGCATTCACCCCCTTCACCAGAAGCCACTACTTTGGGTGCTGCTGTTGCCGTTGCTTGATTTTGCATGTCTATTAGATATATATAAACAGGATATTAGATACAGAACAAGATAAATTATTTATTGGTAGATGGACTACAGATTTATGTTATGATCAATGTGCAAAGATGCTCAGCATCTAAATTTCCTTTGGAACAAGATAACTAGAGTGTGGGAGGTTTGTTTATGCTTATGGTAAAAATCTGTCATTTTGCCCTTGGCTACATCGAGTGATCATGAGAATGAGATACGGTTTATATCACTGACCCCATATAATAATGGGTTAAAAGCTTAGTTTGTCGAAGGTTTGTGCGATAAATTGAGCAAGTTGGTACAACACTTAACGTTGTTCTGGGCAACTCTGGAACTGATGGAAACTTCTGCTATATGTATAGCTTTATGGTGGTCCAGAGGTGTAAAAATGACTCCTCAGGTCATACAGCAAAGATATGTGTTGAGTTCCATCCTATGAGCTTAGGAAAACCACAAAACAAGAAACCTGAGATAACGTGGTCCAATTACTTTATCACTTGCTCGTAATTCTAATAATGCATCCTAAATTATACGCAACTGCACAAGGACCATCATGGAGTTTTGAGTTTGCCATAATCATTATCGAAGGCGCCCCTTTTTATCAAATACATAATGCAAAAAAAGTAAAATCTGGCCTTACTGATCAAAAATGACATCACTGTTCTCTCTTTCTTCTGGGTTGACCCAAAATCACTTTCTTTTTCTAAAAACTGAATCTGTCAGCTTCGGAAAGAAACTGATTATGCACTATTCAATTGACTTTGAAAGCGCCTCTAGAATGGAATAATTTTGGTTAGAGGAGAAAATAAAAAGATTCCTTGCACGATTAAATAGCAGGAATGGATCTGGCACTCCGAAGAATTAACACATGAATACAGCAAGCCAAACTACACAGGAATATCAACCAGGTTCCAACGTTTAACCAATCGCATGTGTACATAGCATACTAAAAATGAGGCTAGTCCGCAAGACTAGGAAGAATAAAAAAATAATACTATGAAATCCCTAGACAGACATGGGATCCGAACCAAAAATGAGACTGATCCCATCAATAGCAGTTTATTTGTCTTGAGGGAGGGATGTGACAATTATTTTTAGACACAGAAAATTATTAAAAAAATCTTCAAGTTTAAAAATAATTTATCACACTAACAAAAAAAAAAAAAAAAATTATAATTCATCAATCTAAGCATACAAACATACCACCTAATTTGAAAGAAAAAAAAAAAAAGAATCCATTCTAACTAATCTTCTCATCAGTCATTAGTCCGTTTTGTGAAACAAACTAGCCCCGAGTAGATTACTACTTCCACATTTCCTGCAATAATATTACCACCACATTTAAAACACAAAGGAATTGGCAATCAAGAATTTGGGTCAAGATTGACATTTGGATTAGCGTAAAGTTATTGATCTGAATTCCACAATAGGTGATACATTTCCATCTCCAAACCAACAACAAACTGGAATACAGTGCAACACGAAACCAGTTGTTAATGATAATACATGACATTGAATTGCATACTAATGATGCATACTAGAAATTTACAATAACATATAACGCAGATCTCCACCTTTTTCTTTTTCTTTTTGTTGTGGGGAAATCAGAAATGGTCTTTCTCAGTTGTTACTCTAGCTGCCAATCACAGTCCAGACAAGAAACCAATAGGTTGGACATAAAATATGTATAGATAACCATCACCTGCCACGTAAGCTAGCTGGAGATCGAATACCCTTATCACTGCTAATATCCTCATATACCTCAGCTCCATCCAAGCAAAGGGCATTATTCACACTCACTTCAGAACTGGCATTACTACTAGTTGCGAGTGGAGAATCTGAGACGCTCGCTGTCCTTCTGTTAGGCCCAGATCTCACACTATACATAGACGAAGCAGGGATGTTGCTCATAAGAGGCCTTAGGTTGCCTGGAATAGTCCGCCTTATGTCCTACACAAGAAAAGACTTGAGAATTATATTTCAAAATGGAAAGTTGATTAAACCGCACTAGATGTCTAGCCAATGTTTGCAATTGGTTCACAACTAATACTGTTCAATGTAAAGAATTAATAATGTTTAGTGAACAGTTAATACTGATCAACTAACATCTTATTGTAAAACAATTAATACCATTTTAAAATGCATTTGAGTTGCATAGTGCAACAGATGCATAGAAGTATTTGTGTTTTATAAGATGCAAACAATTGATATAAGAATGACTGCATTATCAACTCAAAATTTAATAATAGAAGATGAGTTCAGTGAGATACCATATGTCTTATGGCCATATCTAATGATTTCTTGAAAGTGTTCTTCCAAAACCTGCACTGTCCGGTGACGAGGACTTTCCAGATAAGTTGCTGTGGGGCGAATGTTTATCATCTTGCCTGGGCGGGGCTAGTTTTCTCATGTTAATTACCCTTTCCACCATCTTAGTCCCAACTAGACCAGGGCTAACATTGTCATTTGCCTTAGCATGCAACCGGCTTGCAGCAGGCACTGGCACAGAGCTTCCACTATTATGACTCATGCCATTAGGAGGTCGTCCTCTTGCAGGTGAACATGATTGCCGTCTGATCCTTCCGTTTGAAGCAGGTTCAATAGATGAAGACCGAGAACTCGGTGCCCCAGGTCTACCTCTAGTGGCTGAAGGTGGCCTATCAGAGACTGATGTCCTTAAATTCGGTGGAACATCAAGGGAGAACCCGGGCATCTCTGAAGGCTTCCATGGCCTAGGTCTCACACTCGGAGAACTTGACCTCGTTGGGGCGGGATTTTTGGCAGCAGTTGAAACAGGCTTGTTTGAAACAACTGAGGAGGAAGTTGGGGACCTAACTGAAGCAGCAGGTGTATTTGTTGGCCTACGAGTGGGAGTCGAGGCTCTAGATGTGGACTTCGATGCTGGTAAAGAGGACTGCCTTGTTGGTGTTGAGGATCTTACAGTAGGTCTTGCTGTTGGGGTGGAAGATCTCGGAGGAACTGTGGGTTTTGCTGAAGATGTGGGACGAGTAGGTGTTGCAGACCTTGAAGGTTTTGATGTTGCAGTTGATGTTAGTTTAGATGTGTTTGAGGCAGTTTTAAGTGCTGTGGCCAACGTAGGTTTATTTGCTGCAGAGGTTGATCTGGATGTTGAGCTTAAAGTTGGACGTCCAGTTGGTGTTACGGGTCTTGATGCAGGACCCCCTGAAGAAGATGGCCTACGAAGTCCTCCAGTTGAAGTATTCAACCCAGGGACGAGGCTGGCTGTCTAGACGATAAAGTGCTCCTCGCAGCAGGCTCCGGCTGGGCATTGGCTAGCTTCAACCACACAGCATTTGCAGATGAGTTGGTCTTATATAAAATAATTTTATCATACAATTGATTCAAATCACTTATAGTGTAACAACTAATACTGACAAACTAATGAGTTCAAATGAAACAACACACACAAAATACAAATCAGTTGCATTGTGAAACTGGTTTACATAAGACTTTGCCGATTATGTAAATAAGTTTCAATATGCTTCAATTAAATGCAACTAGAGAACCCGTAAAAAAATTTGTAACTAGAGAAGCTCACAGGGTTTGCTCACAGAAATGTCAAAAGATAATGTTATTACTATCTCTACTGAAACTGATCTAATAGAGATGACCAAATAAGTCCTTGATGAAATCAGAGCTGAACTTTTCAGTATGCGCACAAGTTGTGGAGTGCCCATAAAAGAGGATAACGGACTTCGTTACATGAATAATATTGAACGATATAATCATGTGGTAAATTTTAGGAATAAATACACATCAAACTGTCAATGATGCATGATTTAAAATTCATTTTGTCTCTTCGACTAAATCAGTAACAGGTAAGCCACATAATAACATAATCAAAGTGTACATACTTTGGCTTTACAGATCCCTATGTTCCGATCACTATTGATGCACGGTACAAAAATTTAATTTGTCCCTCTGACTAAATCAGTAGCACCCAGCAGGTAAGCCACATAGTCACATAATCAAAATGCACATACTTTACTCTTTAAAGGGGATGATATTGGGCAAAATTTCTGGAGTTAAATTAAGTTAGTATGCTCTAAAGCAATTATCGAACTTCAATGGAGGTAATGCTGATTCACATAACTCGCATAAGCCAGTTCATCCAATTTAACTGAACTGTGCTACAACAAAGAACTAGAATATATCTTCAACTTACTCTGGACTTTAGAGCTGTAGGGCGAGCTTTTGGAGTTCCCAGCTGGCTCATTACAGTTTTTGTGATTCCATTTCGAGTGAAGGAAAAAGTGGGGTACCAGGAGGTGTTAAAAGCCTGAAGAGATACAAAACTATATGTGAATATGAAATAAAAGTGAGATAGAATAGTCCAAAGTGGTCAGTTGCTGATGTGACAATATACACATTTCTTTAACTAAAAATCTAATGGAGTGTACTGGTATATAATGATTACATTCGGACAGATCATAAACTACTGCCATGAGTGCAAGTATCATATGCATTTGTATCTGACGGAACAAAATGCATAAAGGTAACCACGAAGACATTATGATTTTCCTGTTTGTGGCAAGTTGATACCAATATCAACTGCAGATAACCAAAACCCAACTTTGTACAAACTTAGACTAATGACTAAATAACATAGCTTAAAGATAAAGCAAATTGGTCCCTCCGTTTGGAGTACAAATCCAGGGATAGGTGATATAGGAGGTTTCATTATTTTCAAGGTACAAATATCCATTATACTTTATGTTCATCATCATCATAATATTACTAGGAAGACCTAACTTAAAGTCTCCTAAAAAATTTATAAATGTTTGCCCACAACGTACCAAATGTTAAACAATAACAGCCAATCAAAAGTTCAAAATATACAAATACACAGGAAGTAAGTTGCAATTACCAATCATAATCATTTTTATCATTTTCAGAATTGAGAAAATCGTCAGCACCAGTCTTCCGCACAGCAGCAGCAGGGGTACCCGAAGCTATATTAAATATTGGAGAACTACCAGTTTTTGGTCCTGTAAGCAGGCACAGATATATACAAAGAAATGATAACTTAATTAGAAACCTATAATCACCATACTGAAAGAAAATAGAAGCAATAATAACCAAATAAGCATCCTGTCAAGTTGTTAACACAAGAATCTATACACTGTAGTATTTCTCCAAACATAAATGCATATCCAATATTTTTCTATTCCAACAGCACTGTCAACACATCATATATCGTCAAAAAGAAAATCAATAAAATAGATTCACCAAACAATTAATTAACAAACTAATCAAAACCAACTAACCTTCATTAAGTCACAACAGAACCACTGGAGACAGCAAATATATATTTTCAACAGCATAAAATAAAATAAAATAAAATAACAAATAATTTAAAATACCAAGTGGAGCATCAAACTCATCGGAGCTCTGAAGAAGAAGAAGATCGTTCCGTTCCTTCTCGCGTTTCCGCATTTCCCGGAATAGTGCCAAATCCTCATCTTTGTTATCCTTCAATCTCATACTTCCCATTCGACCCCTCTCCGGAGCCCTAAAACTCCGATTCATCCCAAAATGTAAATTAAAAATACCAAAAAAACTGAATAAGTAAACCCTAATCTACCAGCCATACTCCATTATCCTCGAACTCAAAAAACCCTAACTTCTCCTAAGTCCCAGAAACGCTTAACCTTCAGGAACGAACAACGACGTTGCATCCACAGATCGAGAATCGAGCTGCACCATCTACATTAATTTACAACAAAATTCAGCTGAGAATAAGTCGACATTTCAAATATCCTCACGAAGAAACAAAATTTCCGCCATTTTTCCCAATAAAAAATGAAAATTTGCTAAAACCTGACAAGAGAAATAAAATAAAAAAACGCACGCAAAGAGTTCTTAGATAAAACTGAGTGCGTGTAATTTGAATGAAGAGAGAGAAAATAGGGCCAAAATGTGAAACTTACACTGCGGATCTCTCAACGTATAAACTCCTGATTAAACCCCAAACCCTGAAATGTAGAACCCGTAACACCCATTAAACGGAAATAGATCTCAGATGACCGGAATATTTCAAAAATTATACTTCCAGGCCTTCAAAATTTTCTCTCGTTTTCCACTCCAACCAAACGGTGGGTCAGAGAGAGAAAATGAGAGGGGAGATTTGAAGAAGAACGAGACGATAGTGGCAAAGGCTGTAATTTCGAGGGAAAATGGGGGACTAAATGGGAAGAATGAAGTATTTTATCTATTTATATTGCCCTCACTCTAATGATTATGAAATTTCTTCAGCTGGGGAGAAAGGACATCTGGTCTGGTGGAGCAGTTTTTTTATTGGTGAAATGAAATATTTCTATGTATTAGGCGTAATATTAATATTTAAATTTAAAATTAAAGACTTATTAGAAACTTGGAGTGTAGGATAAAATAAATTTGGTGGTCCAAATTGTAAGTAAGTGACATTCTTGATTGGAACAGGTCCAATTCACCTTTCGCGATAAGCCCATCTAGAGGCTGTTTGTTTCATCATATTAATGAATACCAAAATTTTATAACCTTATCTTATTAGTTTAGATAAAAAAATATACTATGGTTTTCCTTTTTAAGGAATAATTAGCGAATCGAATTATGTGTCTTGGATTCTTATTTATAACACCAGCAAAGACCCAAAATAGTCAATGATTTTAAAAATAGAACTAATTACAATATAAATTATTATACATGTGGTATGCATCGGTTAAATCGTCTGACAATTGATATGTATTCATAAATGGTGTTAGTTGTTTGCAATTGATATATATTTTTAGATGTTATTAGTTATTTTTGCTAATAATTATCATTAAGCATGAATATATATTTTGAGTATTTCTGAAAATGGAAACTTATCATTTTTAACACTAAAGATATTTATATATATATATATGCAAAATATGTATTACCCTGTCTATGTAATGTCACATTATGAAATTTATATATAATTTATATATAGGTGATGAAATTGAAATTGAAATTGAAATATTTGTTATGAAATCTATAGGGAAATGTACAAATAGTATATGCCAAAAATAAAACCTTGTTATTTTTCCAGACTCGCAATATATTTTTAAAATATTTTTTCTAAAGTTTAAATTATGAGATGATAACTATAAAACTTGTAATAACACATCATCTAGAATTAATCCAAAATTAGTTTAAATTGCAACATATATACATACATGTCTTTCACGCTATTGCACATGTCATGACAGTATTGTACACATTAACTAAGACTGCTCCAAATTTACACGTTTTTGCTAAAACTGAAGGCCAAATAACAAGTGCCATGATTTTTGCTATTAGCCTATGTTTTTCATTAATAAAAGTATTTTCATTATTGCGTTAGGAGTATATAGCACTAAAAGTTAATTAGTAACAAGCAATCAATTTTTAACTACAAGGCAATAATTTGTACCCAAACGAATCAGCTAAATCAACTATTATAAAAGTCACTTTATATAGTATTTTATTAAGGAAAAAAATCGCTTATCAATTGTCATACAGTGTAATTTTTAATTCAATTTTTTCTCATTTATAACTCAGAAAATTAAAATAAAAATATTATAGTTTATATTAATTTATTTCCAGACTAATATTTTTCAATATAAAAATTGGCTTTGGAAAAAAAAAAAAACTTTTGTGGGTACCGGGTAAAAATACATTGATTACACGATTCAACTAGTACACTAAATCGTTACTCTTTAAGAAAATATAAAAACCTATACAATTATCTAAAATTTGAATAACATTCAAGATGCAATTTGACCCAATTTTAACCTACAAATTTTCAACCATACATTTTTATTTTTCATTTTTAACATACTAATTAATATTTTATGTATATAAACTAACATTCTTCATTTTGTTTGTTTGTTTGTTTTTTTATATATGGATCCTACTACACAGGATCTCCCGTTACATAATTGTATTACATCTCTCGTTACATTAATTAGATTTGCGTCACATGTACATATGATTATATTAGGATGTTATTCTCTTATTATAAATTTTGATATACGTATTAATGCCACAAGAAATCTAATTAATGTATCATCATTATATAATAGAAGATCTGGATCGGATCCTACTCAATATAATTGATTTGTAGAATATTTGGCCGAAATTTAGTTTCTTAATCCAACATTGTATACCCATTTGTAAAAAGCTCAAGTTTCGCTTTCCAACCAACCTCTAACTATTCTGATCTTTAAACAAGTGGAAGGGAAAATCAAATCTTTTTTTACAGATTTTCTAGTAACAATACATATTTTTAACATTCCAATCGTTTATCTGTGTATAAAGTCAACATTCTAGCATTTGCACCAACGTGTATACATCACATATTGGCTTTCTTTGGCTGTACATCGTTTCAACTTTCAATTATACATGACTAATATATATAGTACTCTTACTAAAGCTTAATGCTAAAAGTTGATATAAATTCATCCTAAAATAAGAAATTGATAAAGATGCATCGTTGGTGTACCAATTATTTTGTTTTTTTAAAATTTAATATATATTTTTAGGAAAATTGTGATCTCATACTTATAATAAATCATTTATTTTTTTACAGTACCGCTTTTTCTATCTTTTTCCTTTTTTTCTTTTACATTTTTCACCCACAACTTTACAATCAAGGCAAAGTTTGATGTGTTTCCTACACATAGTAGTTTTTACAGTGTTTCACTAATACTTACGGTTAAATTAATATTTGATACTTTAAATATTATTTTTCAATTTTATCAAATTTTTATACTCTTGGTTAAATTTTTTATACTTTTGGTCAAATATGATATCATTAACCCTAATTCTTGATACTATTGATGAGATTCTCAATACTCTTGATCAAATATTTGCTACTTTAATTTTTTTAAAATGGTAACACCATAAGCTTACGGTGTATACGAAACACAAGAGACCTATTATATTCATTAAAATTTGTGTTATCCCTCAACTATTAATTTTGAAGAGGGTTGGAGTGAGTAATCATTAATTCATTATTTACGGGTAAGATTTTACTCAAATTAGAGATACACTTATCAATAGGTTAAGTTTGTGATTGTTATTGTTAATTTCTCATTATAAATATCGTATGATATAGTTTTACAATCGTAATTAATCTGCAATTTGTTTGGACAGGCTAGAGACATCAAAATTAAAATTTGTCTAATCTCTATAAAAGGGACTTCATAAAAATATAATAAAATAAATCAACATAGATAAAAGACTTAATTGCAAATAAAATTATAATTTTTTACAAAATTACAATTTAATCTAAACTTTTGAATATAAATTGACAATTTAAATTATTTTTTGCAATTCAAACCAAAGTGTTGATTCGCTCCTGTTTGAAATTTGTCACCTATCTCAATATGAATAATTAATAATATTAACATATTTAGATTTGTTTTAATGACCATGTATATTAATTGTCATTTTAAGTAGCGCGGGTCTATATGTTGGATTAAATTTGAAAAAGAAAAAGAAAAAAAGATAGAACTCTGAAGACAATGAACTTTTAGGATCCAATGAAATTGGTAAATCTATTGTGAAATCATTTTAGGAATCAAACTTTTAACCTAGTAAATGCATCATTAACATTGTTTTCAAGAAGTCAATATTTCAAATTAAATTTGAATTTGGTCTTTATTTTTTTCGTGAAAGAAAGTAAAACAGATCATTCAAATTAAACACTAAATTCGCATGCATGTACTCTATCCTTTCTCACTAATATAAAAAAGATCAAAATAACTATACCACTGTGCATCATTTAATATGTCGGTAACAATGGTTGTAGATTCTGTTAGAACTGTTATATGTTCACTTTCATTATTATTGATTAGTTGATTATTGAGTATAATTAATTAGCTAGTACTGGTCGCACTAATTGACAACCAGTGTATTGATTGATACTTGTAAAGTATATAATTTCATCTTCACCAGCCGTCGTATATATAAAAGCAACTTTGCCAACAATATTCTAAATTATAGTTGCTATATAGTTTGGGTTATTCTTTAGTTTTATAATACATATAGAGTTTTGTAAGACGAAATGAATCCCAGCAATAGTATGGACATGTTATTTTTGAAATTAAGTTCAAATGGGTGTCTGAGTTGTTGCTATTGTGCCCCTAGAGTTTGAGGTATTTGTAATTTACCACCTGTAAAATTCACACTATCTTAATTTTGACTCTTCCAAGCACACCCAAAGTAGTTAATGCACTTCGTTACTTATGATGTTTCATGGATTTTTGTCCTGAAAACAGTTGAGCTATGTTAGATTTATTTGTACATGTTCAAGTTCTTCTTGTCTTCTTTTATTAAGAACTAGTTGTGGAACACGTGCGTTGCACGTTGTCGTTAAATTTGCAAGATTATATGACATGTTTTTGTTAATTGTATGTCAAGTTGCATTATTTTTCATGATTAGCTGAAGAGTCCTAAACTCAACTTGAAGGTTGCGAATCTGGATGTATGATGAGGCCAAGAAATTTGAATAATACAAACATGTTGGACTGTATAGTTAATTTAGCATAAGCTGCATTTGCGATGCCATCTCATTCAATTTTGATCGCATGTTGAGTAATATAGGTATTACTAACCTTATAACTGAATAAAGAATGATGTTTTTTTTTCTTCAAAAAGTAATACTAAGAATTAAATGAATTCAAAGAGGTTTTGTTTTCTAAAACTCTCATATGTGCTAGTATAATTGTAATTGAAATATTAGTGGTTAAAAATTTAGTGATAAATAATTACAACATTAAAGACAGTTGTAGTCCTAATAGATGAAAAGAAGGGTAAGGGGTGTTGATGACCGAAAATCTAAAAAAAAAAAAAACAGTGACATCAAAAGGTAATCCACGGCATGGTATTGTGCTTTGCTAAAGTCTCAAGTGGCTCGAATAAATATATTGATATTTCTTTATCAACTCTTCAGGCAAGTAATGCCCAAAAATAACACTAAATTAACTTAAAAAATTAAAAGGAGGGGAAGAAGAGATATGGGTGAGGATAAATTAAAAAATAAGAACAGAGATCAAATTGTACAAAGTAAAATATGACAAGGTAAAAGGGTTCAAAAATGTTTATTAACCACAAGCCACTTTTATATAATATAATATAGATTAAATTTTATTGAAGAACATTGATAAAAAGAACAAATAAACTTTATGTGTTCAATGGCTCGTAAACTCCAAATATATCATATATCATATATATATTATATATTTTTAGAATTTAACTGAAATATATTGGGTTTGGACCCAGTTTGATTTTGGTCACTGGGCCTTAACAATGGAGTTTTTACTAAATTTCTATTCCTATAACAAGATTTTCGGAAAGAAAAATTAATTACTACTACACTATTTATGGAAAAAAATTGTTACTTGCAATTGACTGTGATTTTCAAGTAGTAGGTTGAATTCATTTTTTTAGGAAAAATTAGGGGTGAGTAATGCAAATAAAGTACTTATGACAAAAATTTGAATTCATTTTTTTAGGGAAAATTAGAGGTGAGTAATGCTTGATAATAAATTACTTATATATGACTAAATTTTTAGGGATTTATAAAGTATTTAAGAAAAATAAAATAGTATCCTAGTAAAAATGATTTTTAAGATTGTGTAAGCTAATTTAAAAATTCACTCCCTTCGTCACAAATTTCTTCTTTGACAGTGAACCTCTATACAAACTAGAGCACGAATCGTGCATTATATCTAGAACAAACTTCTTCTACAACTTGCGTGATAAATGCAGTTTTTCTTACTTCTCAAATTTTGAAATAGAATCATATGCATAATGCATTACGTACGGTGATTACACATTTGCACTCTTCTCATCTTCATTAAACAGACACTTATTAGTCATTTCAATATTATGCTAAAATAAGAAGCTATATATGATGACCTTTCGATCTGGTGGGACTAATACTAATACTAATACTAATACTAATACTAATACTAATACTAATACACCCACAAATTAATAAATAAGAGGTACATTAATAAATTTAATAATTTAATTATTCATTAACATGCCTCACCCACCTTCGAGGGAACACTTTTCAGAGAAGAAATGGTACAAATTATATAAATTGTAAATACCCAATGGATAGACGCTTAATATATATATATATATATATATATATATATATATATATATATATATATATATATATATTACGTTTGTCGGCTAATTGTTCATTTTAGTAATATATTTTGTCAGCAAGTCAGGAACTAAACAAATCTGACTCTTGCTTGAAAATGGAGAATGTTGGTGTCATTTTTATTTTATTCTCTTGTGGAATTTCATGAGTTTTGGAAGTATTTTGGAAAATAATATATTAGAAATTATGTGTTGAAAAAAATTCATCTCATTTTAAAATTCGCAGTATTTATTGAATTTAATATAATTGTGGCATGCATATTTTAAAACGAAACATTAATGGAGGAAATTAATGTTTTCTATGAGATTAATACATCAATTTAAATTGATCATAAGTCTTTGACATATCACAAGACTTCGATTCAAAAATTGTCTTTGACATATCACAAGACTTCGATTCAAAAATTCATGAATATTTTTTATTCAAAAAGATTTAAAAAATTCATGAATATTTTATTCAAAAAGATTTAAATGTGAAATTACGATATTATTTTGCTAAATTTATCAACTGATCGAGTAAGAGAAGCGAGCCACACGAGATTATTTTTTCCTATATTTAATATTTTACTTTATATTTTATATTGTGGATGAACGACACGTGAGGAGTGAAAAAAGAGCAAATAAATTATATGCACCACATCAACGTATATTAATATATAATTTAACAGGAATAAATTAATACTAATACAAAAAGTGGAACAGGGTACTGAATTTGAAATGAGCAAGTGTAAGTGTTGATGGGTAAGTAAATAAATATGTAATCCAGATCACCTGATCATAATCCATCAGATATGATGTTTTGTCATATATAACATAATTTATAATATATCATGTGTTACAATTTACAAAATATACACTAAATTGACACTAATTTTTGTCTGATGCATAAAAAAGAGATGCTCCTTGTACTTTTAATTATTTTTACTTTTGTCCCATATTCTTATATATACTTTTATTTTTTTATTATAATTTTAATCCTTGTACCTTTATTTATCTTAGTTTCACCTATTAATAGTCCTTTTTTTTTTTTAATTGATGAAGAATTTTATAGAAATATAACATATTAAGTATTTACAATTTAGCATCTAAAAACCATTTTAGAATTGACAAACCAATCATTAAAAGTAAAATTAGAAGACGTTTGATCCTTCACATTATCAATTCTATAATCTTGTCTTAAACTCGGCCATTATTTTATCAATGGAAAATTCGACATTCCTAAACATTATATTATTTCTCTATTTGCAAAGCAACCACACAACACCTTACCATATACATACTGCTGTGAGTTTACCTTTTTCCCTTCAAAACTTGATTATGAGCGAGGAGGTTTGAGAGTATAACGTCGTATGTACATTGAATCACTAGAGAATTTTCATCCACATTATAAGAATTGTCAGATTCGAAAAAAGTTATCTTAGAGACCGCTTGTGGGGGTATTAGAATTAGGTAATATATAGGAATGACTAGTGATTCATTCCCATTGATGAATTTTGGAAAAAAATTGAGCACGAAAAATTTGAGCGAGTAAAAAAATTGAGCGGGAAAAAATGAATGATTGTTAAGTGATTGATTATAAAAGGGAGATTATGTAATCAAAATAAATTAGTAATTATTTTATTTTTAAATTGATTCCAAATTGTAAATATTACCAAGCATCATCAATGGGAATGATTAATGAGTCATTCCTATTACCTACTTCTAATACCCCAACCAAGCGGACCCTTAGTTTCTTACCGTCCTTAACGGAGCATAAAACACACACATAGAAAGGTATGTGTTAATTCAAAGATTTCAAGACCAGAGATGTATTCAAGTCGTTTGCGAACTCTGTGAAACTCAACACAAAACATATTTGTTCGAGGCAAATTAATAAAATTCGACAACATAAACAAATAAACTCAAGCTCATTGATATTAAGTTCGTTAGCTCGTGAATAGACTTGTTAATAAGATCGTGAGATAACCCTTGCAAATTATAATGAGTAGTTTGATTTTAATTTTAATTTTAATACTACATATATATGTTGTGATGCAGCGCAACGTCATTTAACAATACACGAAATCACAATAAAAATATCGAACTCACAAATAAAATAACGTTAAATCAAATGATTTTTCGTCTCAAAGGATCGTATCCTCATTTTTCATTCTCATCCCCTCTTCTAAAATGAGAGTTCAAAGCTTTAAATACAACACCAAACTCCTAATGGGTCAAGACCCACTATTTAGAAAATTAAATAAATAACAATAAAAATTAAAATATAATAAAAATGATATGTATGACTCTAAATAATTATCGGCAGCTTCATCTCCATCATGTTGTAATTAAATTTATTGACTTAAATAAGTTATAGAATTTAGTAGATACATATGATTTTAATTGATTAAATAATTTAATTTAAAATTGATATTATTAAATATTAAGCTAGCTTAAATTAGTACATATTCAATTAAACTCGTGAATATTTGATAATTTAAATTCGAACTGGACCACAATAACCAAATCAAATTCAAGTACACTAAGATTCGCTTTTGTTGGATTATATCCCTAGATTTTTTTTTTTTGAAAACATTATATCCCAAGATTTAACAATGCATGTCTAGAGAAAACTAAGAAAAATAAAAATACAAAGTGGTAAAAGTTAAAAACTAAATGAAGAGAGTAAAAAAAAAAAAAAAAAAAAGGAACTGGAAACTACGTACATTTATTTTGATGAATTAGGATGAATATTCGTTTTTCCGTAAACCAAGAAGCTTCTAAATAATGTGCAACATAAACAAAAAAATATTCATATTCATATCCTAGAAAAGACAATTCGAGGAATCGTTTAAATTTTCACACGGAACCGTACCTCATAATGTCAGAAGGGGACACTTCAACTACATTTATTCATTGTCATTTGCAAAACTAAATTGACATTTTAGTCCTATTGATTGTAAAATTTCCCGTTTTAGACCCCCATCTTTCAGGATTTCTCATGTTATCGCCTTTTGCCACACTAGTGGTGAAACCTACACCTAAATTTCACATTGTTATTATAAGGTCAATGGAGATCGTATTCATATGTATAAATTTAATATTGATCATTTATATAACATATTTTATCGAGTGTAATATTTACTATATATATTTGACATTAATTATTAAATTTTGGAGTGGAATGTTTTACTTTGACTAGGGATGGCGGTGGCGGAGACCCATCCCGAACGGGCGAATTCGATAAAATTCACCACGGGACGGGGACGGGGAAAAAATACACCTCGAAGACGGGGATGAGACAGGGGCGGGAATTGTATTCACACCCGCGGGACCCAAATTTTATTATATATATATATATGCATATTTATATATAATTATATATATATAAATATTAATTTTGTTTATATTTAATTATAAATATATAATAAATGAAAACATAAAATATTTTCAAGTTTTCATAGGCACAAATTCTTGTTCACACGTTTATGCCTAAGTAAATATGATTTTGCATGTTAATGATATTTTTTTAAATGAATTTGCATTTTGTAGATATAATTTTATATTTATCTACATTTTTAAATATTTTATTACTATTATTTATACTTTAAAAATAATTTTCTTAAAAAAAAAATAATTGAGGCGGGAACATGGATTCCCAGCGTGAGGATGAGGCTTTTTTTTCCCGAAAGTTTTGCGGGGACGGGGATGGGGATCGTCCCCGGCCTGCCTCACCCCGTTGACAATGCTAATTTTGACATGTACTATAACTGACACTAATTACCTAACTTTTGAACAAAAATTAATTCTAATTTAAATAAAATACAATAATAATTTGAGTAATTAAATAATAATTGAAAGGTGGAGATAAAGTAGTTATGTAAAAAAATAAACATATTTTTTTAGGGACGAACAAATAAGACAAGTGAACACATTTTTACGGGAAGGAGGGAGTATCATTTTAAAAAATATATGTAAAATGTATAATTTAAAGACAAAAATTTTAAAAGTGATAAACTTTATACTTGATAATATTTATATTGAAAGTGATAATAATCTAACGGTGAAACAAATCTCACACAAATTTTTGTTCAAAATGCTATATTAGCTACAGATTCTTATCATAGGCATGTCACAATAGTTTGTGTGAGATGCTCTTGCATATTATATTTTGTGAAAAATAATATTTTTTTATTAATTTTGGTCGTGTAAAATTTACATGAAATTAATAAGATACATTAGCATAGACTTAAATTTAATTGTAAGACGGACTCATTAAAGTGTTGCGTACGTATAATTTTATTGGTATTCATTGTGAATAATAAATTAAGATGTATAATCTTATGAGATTGTGTTTCTTAGGACGAGTTTAAAATAGGTGTTAGGCTCGTGTGAGTTTGTGTTATACATGAAATGTAATATTTTTATAATATTTTTCAAATATGAGTATTTAAAAATAGATAAAAACATCACATTTTATTTATGAGACTGTCTTACATAATTAATAATTTTGTGTAAACTAATCATGCACTTAATATCTTTTAAAGAAAAATTAATATTATTAAACTAATAGTATTTTTTAAGTAAACAATTAATAATATTAAAAAATACACATAAAATAAAAATTAATTAAAAATTTGATGCGTTTTTTGAAAAGAAAGAAGAATAGAAAGATTGATTTCTAGAAGAAGCCAACCAAATATTGTGGATTACGAATGATCAAGTTTTTCTAAAATAAAAAAACTTTTATAATTTAAAAAATACAAGAACAAAAATTATAAACGTAAATTATTTATAATGGTTGGAGGCTAGCTCTACTTAATAATAAAAATAAAAATTTGGGAATAATTCAGACTTCTGAAAATAACGATGAACTAAATTATTGGTTTTCCTATAAACAAGAGAAATCATGCAATTACTTTGTTGTCTTAATATAACTTTATAAGTCATTAAATCATTGTAGAACCGGAAAAATAATCCTTTTTCATTCTATCTTAACTTGTGCCACCACCCTTTATTATTAACTGTCGTATCTACCGATTTATCATTCTCACTACGATCAATACTCCCTTGTTTTTGAATTCGAAACCTACAATATCAAAAACTTGTAACCAAAAAAATAATTTCATAAGACAACACAAGAAGAACAAAATGAAGACTCTCAACTCATTAGAGAAATCAAGGCTCTCAATGTAGAATCGTGAAATTAAAGGCTCTCAATTTAGAAAAGATCGAAATCAAGGGCCACATAATGTGAAAGACTCACAAAGGGCCATACAATCTAAAATTTACAAAAAGTTAAAGGATGATTTGTTTTTAAAGGTTCCAGATAAATTTAAAAAATTAAAAAGAACGGTTTATATATGAGAATTTCATAACTAATGGAATCAGAGTCGAACAAAAATTTAGATAAAATATTGAATAATTGCAGTAACGAATGTCTTCTTGCTTAGCATAGACATTGACCTCTGTACAGGCAGGCAACCTACACCCAAATTTGTTTCCTTTTCTTTATTTTCCCACAGATTCGTTTCTTTACCTAACACACGTCCCCACCCACCCATTTGAAGAGAATCAAATTAAATTAATGGTTATTCTAAATGCATACTCAAAAATGGGTTTGTAACATGTACTAAGCTTTGGTCTTAATTTGGTCAATTAAATCAATAAATGCATGCATTTTCTAGTCTAAAAATAAAAGGCCAAAACCTCTACCATGTTGATAATTTTATAATGTATACCTCTATTTCAATTAAACTGTCGTTTAAAAAAATTATTTCAAAATACCAATCAATTTGGTTTTTCAAAAGATATTAAAATATTGTTTTCCAACTCCGCGTCTTTCTTAATTTCTGTGATGGTATTATAAATAATTTATTAATAACATGTAAGAGGGTATATATATATATATATATATATATATATATATATATATATATATATATATATATTCGTCATTTTGTACAAATAATCATTAGTATTAAATAATTTTTTTAATTTATGTGAAAAATAGAAAACGACAATCAAAATGAAAGGAGTGAGTAGTTTGTCTGTAATCCAGAATTTTATTTTGTCTACCGTATTATTAAGTTGGTGCTCTATGTACAAGATAACTTGGTTAACTTAATAAATGTTTATGATTTTCTTTCATTTCGTCACTTACCGTAATCCAGTAGGTTACATTGAGATTTTATAACTTATTGTATAATGTTTACATCAATGAAAAAAATATGAAGAAGAAAAAATCTAAAAGCGTGAAGAAGAAAGAACGAAAAAACAACATATGGAAGAACAATAACAAAATCTGAACACTGTCAGATTATCTCAACATCATAGTCCCTCGATTCAATGATTCATGTGTTACTTAAATGAATAAAAATGTTACTAAAAGAAAAAAGAGTATTGCACAATGTACTAGTAGTAACCCACTTTAGTTCATACAATAACACTATTTTGTTCTATAATAACACATATTTTAACAATATGAAAAATAGAGCAGATAACACGAAAAAAATCAGAGATAAAAATGGAATAACATTACCAATAAAAAACATGGAGAAGAAAGAAAAACATGGGAAGAACATAACAAAAGTAGTAGGATGAACGAATTGCCCTGCCCTCTGCCATGAAACCGCCATGGACTTAAAAGAGAAATCTGAAAATAAACATATTTGGATAAGAGCAAACAAATATTACATCAATCTTATTCCGTACAATATTGTAAATGATCATTTGTTCCAAATGAAATCAAATTTAGTATACAGTCGGCTGAGGTCATTCTATTATTTAAAATATTTTATTTAGATATATAGTTTAGCAAATACACAGAGAAATCTGTAAATAATTTAATAAATAGTTCTCAAAAAGATAAATATCTAGTAACGCACATAAATTAAAACATCAAGGATTCGAGATACCGAAAAATAACAACATAAATACCGAGATCTTTCAGTTGGGCCTGGATCCATGATTCCATTTATGGGCTAACAGCCCAAATAAATTCCGAATTTCGAAATCGTACTAAAATCCACAGAATACTACTCTTCATTCATTTTAATTATTAATTATCATTCTCAATACAACCCGTAACCAGAGACGGATTCAAGATTTCATCCCAATGGGACGAATTATTTTATACAGCAAAGGGAAGAAAAATTTTAAAATTCAAGAGGCGAAATGAAAAAATATTACTAATTTAAGGTATAAATAAAAAAATTATATACATATAGTGAACAAATTTAAATCCAAGGGGGCGCCCGCCCCTACCTAAATCTGTCCCTGCCCATAACCCACTTCCCTAACATTTTATAGCATATAATATATTCAAGTATATATACACGCACATATTATCCATTGATAATCGATTATAACAAGAATCATGATCACATTTCTATAATGATGTTTGACTCAATTCAATTCTAGTAATAGTAACAACCAGAACGCTCAATTTGCTTAAATCTTTTATATTTCTATCACGTAATTTTCTTACGAATTTCAGAAAGAAGCCACTTTTTTCATTTTCACCCGCTCCTAGTCGGTTATCTTTCTCTCCCTAAAATTCACAATAAAATTACGGAATAAAAATGCAGAGGATCCATCCACAATTTTAACAAGTACACGATAAAAATATAAGCAAGTGCAACTCAAGTGCATTTATGAATAATTACTCGTATTCAATGAACAATTACAGTCAATTATGGTTTAAAAACCGTGATTGTTCAATGAAAATAATCGTGACTGTTTAAAGATGATTAAATGCTTATGCACCTGATGCATATAAGACTAAGACAAAATATTGCTAATTAACCGAATTGAGAAGCAAAAAAATATTCAGATAAAATAATGAGAGAAACCTTGGGTTTAAAGCAGCAAAATCAATAATGTTGAAATAGTAGATCATGTCCTATGAAGTAATATGTACAATGATGTCTGAAACATAATAAATAGAAAGATGTAGAACTTACGAATATCTGAAGAAGAACAATTCTGGGAAGGTAAACATAATATGTACAATTTTGACATCATTTTGCAAATACTAAGGTTTCAATCAAACGTCATCGGTGTCACTGCCCCCTACTTCATGCTCTTCTTCATGGTTCAGCCAATAATTGCTTCCAACTGGGCCACAAATCTTGACCCTGTTCAAGAGGAAGTGATGAACAAGTCATACAGGAAAATGTACAAACTAATATAAAAGATAATAAGGGATTCAGCCCTTGAAGTTTAGCCTAATTATAAGAAAAGGCACCAAAGTTTGTTGATTGAAGGCGAATTTGCAACTTCTACTAATTGCTTAGGAAAATCTTTTTTTCTTTTTTTTTTTTAAAGCCTTGAGTATAACTCATTTTTAAAAATGATTTTACCTCACTTTTTAGAGTTGCAAATACCTCCTGAGAGGGTGTTCGTAAGAACAAACAAACTTCAATGGATTCTTTTGTAATTAGACTAAACCTCGAGGTAGTTTTTGTAACAATCCCAGGTAAAATAATTTGGGAAACAAGAGCCTGACAGACCGCTCAAGAACCGATTTGCCTTCCTTGTACTTTTGATTCTTCTGATAAGCAGTTTCCTGGAGATAAAACACACAAAATAAGCATTTTGAAACAAGTACATATGTATATGTATATATTTATGTACACATAAACTCCTACATATTTCCATCCAACAATTTCACCACACTGGACGCAGAATATATCTGCCACTGTGTGAGCTCCGGTCATCATCTCCCTCTCTTCTATCTCCCCAAGAGTGACGTTTACTCTGCATGAGAAAATGAATTGCTTTTCGATTTAGTATTTATAATCCCTCTAAAGGATGTAAATGTACGCCCCATTTACTATATTTTATGACTCATGGGGGCATCAGACCAATCATTTTTAAAGGAAATTATGACCCAAATATCAAAGTGGAGCTCCGTCTCATGTATGAGACCGTCACACTTATTGTTGATACAAACAAACAGAAACGATGCCACATATCGAGGAACATAGATTATAGAAGACTCAGCAGGAAACTCGATATCATAGGATAAAATTTTGTGAAAAAATGGTGGATTAATAAATGGACAGAAAGAGAAAATGGGATTGAAGTGAAGTACACCAAGGATAGAAAGTACTTACACATTACTGAAGAGATAAGCCTTTCCATGTCTGCATTGAAAAGTCTGAAGCAATAAACCACAAAGAAAGATATCAGTCCAAGAATACTCGTTTGAAAAGCCATATTCACAATAGCTAAACTCACTTTGACAAATGAATTCAAAGCTTAAAATATCAACCTTCAATATGCCAGTCATAAAATCTCAAATCATAAAAACCCTCATTATACTTCAGGCTAAATTGAAGTCATTGTACCTTCCCAGTGTTCAGTGTTACATAACTGTTTTTCATCGCTTCTCTGATAAATGATTTCCATAGAAAAACAAAAAGGTACTTCCAAATTAAATAATTGCCAATAATGCTATATAAATAATGAACTATGAAAATGAGATTATATTTGCATCAGCTAGCAAAAGCAATAACTAAGATGCTGTTTGTCAGTAATATTCTTCAGATTCAATAATCATGCTTGGAAGATAAAAGGGTAGAAATTATACAAAAACAAATATTAATTTAGTTCCAGACACAAAGTGGACGATATCAATAATATTACACCAAATAAAGCACAAAATTACACAAACCTCCCGAAGAAGCTGAAACCTTGGTTTCAGTTACTCATGGTAAACTCAACATAGTGCAGGAAAAGAGTTCATAATCCTACTCTGACACTAAGATTATTCACATGGCATGCTAAGTATGTTCAACCTTTTTCTATAACCAATCAACATGATTACATGACAGAGATGAACAGAGTAAATTCAGCACTCTGAATTAACTTAGATAACAATTTTTAAAACTAATTTAAAATTGAACCAAGCTCCGTAACTATAAACTATATCAATGATGAATTCAATTATAGAATCAATATTATTTAAACAAACAGTTGAGCCCATCTTCTCCATTGCTCTAGAAATAAACCCTAAATCAATAAAATAATAGGATTCACCAAAAAAAAATGGTATCAATTACTAATAAAACAAGATTGAAAAAACTCTCCTAATGCAAATGTTACTTCTCCAAAGCATGGCACAGTTTTAGATGTTGAAAAGAACACAATACAGACAAAAGTATGATACCAGTGTCTGTACATCAGAAAATAAGTAGGGCATTTTCACTAAACCATATAATAGGTCATATATAAAGGACCTTTAAGCTGGTGTAGTTCAAATAGATCACAGTCCCCTTTGCAAGTGATGGGATATTCACTTAATAAAACCTTTTCCCAAAACAGAAAAATAAATAGACCAAAATCGTGAATAAGTAAAGTCAAAGACTCACCAAAAAGAGATGATTACCACAAGGAAAAATCTCAAATTATTCAGTGCAAGATTGATCATCAATTTAAAAAGCACAATATAGATTGATGATTCCCTAATTGAAATGGGAATAATGATAAACCTTGGAGACGATGTCATTACTGAGAGCAAGATGCGTCCCACAATGCTTACAACTGTAGATCCTGCCTTCAAGGGAAACTGCAAACACCCTCCCCATTTTCTCAATTCCACTCTCTGAGAGAATTAAAAACGAACAATTCAGAAAAAGGTCTACAGTAAACCACTGATCAAGGAAACACAAAACCCAATCAAGTGGCTGCGATTTCAAGGTATTTAAGAACTCAATGAACAATAAAAACCATAAGTTGTTGTGAAGTTTCTTCACACTGAAGAGTATGAATCTAATCTATAATCTAATATCGATTTAAAAATATTATCTAGAACAAAGAAAATTATAAATTGTTGTGAAGTTGCTTTTACCTTTTAAGAATATGTGATCGGAAGAATGAATCTAATCTCTCCTTCAAAAGAGCAGAAAATCCAGAATCTAATCTGAATTCAAGACGACTAATCTAATCTCGCCTTCAAAAGAATTATAAATAAATATATTAAGAATGTAATCCAAATCCAATGCACTCACACCAAACCAAATACACGCACGCAGATAAAGAATTGAGTCTGCGGCAAAATTATATGCACATATGACGTGATATAGGCTTACCCGTCAAATTGCCACACTTTTTCCAAGGTGGGCCCTTCATTCTCACATGTTACATAATCATATATACTGCAATTCGCACTCGTATTAAAATTTTCGAAGTCTAAAACTCTTCGGCATTTGAAATCAAAAATTTACATTCACTCAAATTTCAAATATTAAAACACAAGTAAAAGAAGTGAGAGAATTTGAAATGAGTTTTATTGGGTATTTCAAACGACTATCATTCAAATTCTTTCACTTCTCTCACTTGCTTAATATTTGAGTGAATTAAATTCATTCATTTAACTTTTTCAATTTTAATTTGTGTGAATTCATGTTATAATATCCTCAATTCCATTAACTTCAAATTCACTTCATCCAAATTGAGCCTCCATATTTTTATTAAGGAAAATTATAAAAAGGTTAACAAAAATATTCAAAAATTGTAAATAGGTTGTGTAAATATTTTTCTCCTTTTATGCAAATATCTCTTATACTATTTTGCAAATATTTTTAAATATATTTATAATTTTAAATTTTTTTAATCCTATTTGTAACTAACCCTATTATTAACAAAGATCTCAAATTTACGAGTTCTCTCAAAATAAATATTGATAGGATTTATTGATTCACCCTACTTAATCTAATTTAATACTCCCTCCATTTAATTTTACATGTCATTTTACTTATTTTAACCTTTCAAATAATTTACAATTTAAATGATGTTTTGAAATATTTAAGATTAATTGATTTTTTTTTCTAATGTACCCTTAAAGTTTTTAAAAATATTATAAATTGTATACCCCTTATTCCGAAAAAGCTTTCACATGTAAGGAAAACACACATTTTAAGAAAATATGATTTTTAGTGATAAATTTGAAATAAAACTAATAATGTGAAGGGTTTAAATTGTGAATAATTTTCTTTTTAAGAATGTGAAACTTATATATTGAGACTTTTTGAAAAGAAAAATATTAAAGTTTTTATTGGACGAAGAGAGTACTAAATCAATTAATTAAGGGTATAATAGAAAGTTAATAGTTTTTTTAATATATCTGCATTGGTTTAAAAAGACATGTATTTTAAATAATAGAAAGTAACATACATGTCATTTTTTTAATTATATATAAATATATTTTTGCAAGTCATTTTAAATAATCATACCTGATTAGCAGAAAAAATCTAGATATTAGTAAAACTAATAGAAAAAGAATATATTTTTAGGCTTGTATTTTAGTGGTTATATTTTAAAAATAATAATTTTATAGAATTGTGTACGTAGGACATTTGTGTTATAAAATTTATAAATGTTGGACAATCCGAATTATCCTAAATTGGATTCAGATTGTGCGTGAATTGTATAATTATCCTATATTTACAAATTTATCGGCTTGTAAATGCATGACATTATCTTTTCTAAAATTTGTTAATATGTATGACAATTAAGAAAATCATATCAACATTTCAATTCAATTTGGGCATAATTCGAGCTCAATTGTCTTGACATCATTTATAAATTTAAAAATATATTTACGTACATGCATACAAAATCATAAAAATATTATTCTTAAAATACATCTCTTACATTACGGGCTTAATATATTTGTTCTTAAAATACATCGCTTAAAAATAATATATATATATATATATATAAATTCAAAGATTTAAAAAAAAAAAGAACAATTCTCTTACATTACGGGCTTAATATATTTGTTCTTAAAATACATCTCTTAAAAAATAATATATATAAATTTAAAGATTAAAATATAAAAATTGAACAATTCGCCCACCGTGGGGCTCGAACCCACGACCACAAGGTTAAGAGCCTTGCGCTCTACCAACTGAGCTAGACGGGCATTTGTTTTGTTTCTTCCATTAGTTGCTGTGAAGTCAGCTGATTCTAAATATCAGCTCATGAAAAAAATCACGCCGTTGCCGGGGATCGAACCCGGGTCACCCGCGTGACAGGCGGGAATACTTACCACTATACTACAACGACCTGTTTGTTTAAACTCGTATATACTCTTTAAAGATACAATGCAAGTTCGAAGGAAACAATGGAACAATATTTAAATTTTCCTCTTACAAGTTAATATTAAAGATAAAAATTCCTATAAATACGGTCTCATACATAATATGTTAAAATATCAAATATACAATTAGGAATATCAATTATGTAAAACGGGTTAGAGGTTAAAGATGGAGGCCGCATCATTTTACTTGACTAACAAGTCATAAGTTCAAACAAAAGGACGAAAATAAAATTTTGAAAGTTAGAGAAAATAAAAAAGCGGTAAAATTATAGGACGAAAATAAGATTAAATCTATCAATAAGTTATTTTCACAAATACATAAATTATTTCATGAACCAAATCAACTGAGAAATAAGGGTGAAACATGTAATAGATGAACCTAACAAGCAATCAAAATTCCAATGGAATACTAGGATTGGGGGTAGCAAATGCAGTAAATTGCGGATCCTTTTCCAACAGGGCCATGTCTTGTTCATCAAGCAGCACCCATAACTCGATGGCACCACCACTTTTTCCTTCCAAAAACAGAAACTGATGCTTTGCTCGGCTGTGATGGGCGGCGTCCGCCATGTGCGCCACCCAACAAGGTTTTCCCCATCCAAAATCTAAGTCGTAGAGCCCCATATTACACCAGCTCACAAATCTGAACACCTTCATTAAACCTTCATCACCCGTGCTAATCTCCCCTTGGATTTCACTCATGGCTTCAATAGCCTCTTCCGGCTCCAATTCCCTTAGGTTTTCACTACTTATCCCGTGTAGAACTTCTCTTAGGGTTTCCACATACTCAGAAAGCTCCATTGTGGAGCCTGAGGGAGCATAGAACGCAACTACAAACCATAAAAGGTTTCCGAAAGCAGTGTCGGGTAGAGGTGGATTCAGTCTCCTTCTTATGTTCACAACATGAGAAATCATCACCGACAGAGGAGCTTTCTTTGACCCGGATTCCAAACCCGTCATGAGACGTTCAGTGATGAAACCTGGCAGCAAGGAAGTAAATATCGAGATATTTCACAAATATATCTAATATTCATAGTCGGGTTAAAACTTAAAAGTATTTTTGATCTTGTAACTTTCATCTTTTTATCGTCCCAAAATAGTTATAAAATTAATTTTAGTCCTGTAACTTAATTTATACATTACTCAATCTACGCCCAATTTTTGCAAACATCGTTGTTTTTGACACATACCTTGCGTCGATTTGCAAAAATATAAAAGTTATACAGGATAAAAAAATTAACAAAAAGTCACTCTTTTGCAAAAAAATTGAATGTAAAATGATATGCACAAAGTTACGGGACTAAATTCAATTTAAATCTATTTTTGGATGATTTGCGAAAAGGATGAAAGCTACGTGACAAAACATGTTTTTAACTTATTCATGGGTACTAGGAAGAACAATATTTCCATATTATTCATTAAAATATCGATAGAGATTAATTTATTGTACAATTTGAACTAATATATGTAAATTATGGATAAATATCGAGAAAATAAAGATACTAATTTCAAATCATCATTTTAAAATTTTTTTAACATATGTTTGAATATTGATATATTTCTATAAATTTAAAATGTTGCTGGTATTTTAAACTTGCCTGTCAAAGCTTCGATTCGAGACGGGTTGGGGATGCTTACGCTTGTAGCTTTGGCTCTCAAGGTAGCTATGGAAGAAGCATCAAATACAAATCTTCTTGTGATGGAACCATTTCTTTCATTGAAGAAGAAATTCGTGGAGTTGGATTCATAATCATCAGGGAATGAGGATAATGGAGGGAAAAGTGAAGATCCCAGGGCCAAATCTTGATGTAATATTTCTATCTTTGATCACCTTTCCCGTGAAATAAATCAGCCCAAGTTCTCAAAAAAGACGCCATTGTTGCAAGATCAGATACTTTGTGGAACACGCAAACACCAATCACTAGCCCTCCACACTCAAGAATGGTGACTTGGATCGCCACGTGGCCTTCTTTGCCGTCTTTCATGATGTTTGCTTCGAGTGGAAGGAATTTGTTCAATAAATTGAGGTCCGGCTCTTTGAGGAACTCCGATAATGTACATCCGGCGATGGCCTCCGAGTACGGAACTCCTTCGTCGTTGCAATCAAGGGAAACCGGGTTTTGTATCCTCCCGCAAGAGGATAGAAGATTGTTAGGGTTTCCGAGAGTGATTTCTTGAGGTGGTTATGAATTTGGGAGATATTGGAAAGGTCGAATTTGGTGTTGTAGAAAAGGGTAAGTGGAAAGTAGAAAGGCGGAATGAGCTGATCGAGGAAGGAATGCTCAAAGTTTCTGAGGTGATGAGGGGTTGGAACAGAGGGTTTGATCATTTCTTTTGACACAATTTGCAAATCCATTTTCTTGGTAATGAATGTTGTTTCTAACATCTGCTGTCCTTAATTTATAATTAAAGATAAGTTATGTATGAGATTATTAAACATGGCCTACTACATCTAATGCAGTTGTATTGTATATATCTAGTTCATTAGGACTGCGCTTAAATAAATCAATTTAAGAGAAGCTAACTTATACGCACCTACTTATAGACAATGGGATCGATTCAGCTTAAATAAATCAGTTTAAGAGAAGCTAACCTTATACGTACATACTTATAGACAATGGGAATATCGATTCGAATAAAAGTAGGTTGTCACACAATTAGCGGCTCGGATCTTTTATTTCAACATTGTGTTTCATCTACTATTACACACTACGCATAAATGACACATGTCCCTTTTCAAATTTTTTAAATATATTTTTGGTCAAATTTTCTACGATCTTCTCAATACATCTCCTTGCTATTTTTTTTAGAGAAGATTTAAATTTTGAAAAATGGGAGTTGGTAACTTTTCTTACATCTCCTCCCAGATCCCAAGTATCATATACATCTCCTTGAATATCTAAAATTGTGGTCATTTTATTTCTATCTTTCCACACATAATCGAAGAATGGGAAAGATTCTTCCAGTGTCTCGGGTTCTAGAAGTGCATGATAAATACCGCCAAAACCCAATACTGCCGAGAAAATTAAATGAAGTACTCCAAATACAAAGTATGAAAATGTATCTATAACTTTTCCCAGGGCCTACCCCAAACTTAGAGTAGCTAGATGGGGAAGTAAAATTAATCCTTGTTCATACATAGACTTCTCTGGCAGTTCAGTTAAGGGATTTCCCCTGTGCGCCTACGGCATGTCAATTACTTAACTAATTAAGTGATGGTTTGCTGATCAAGATAAAATAAAGTGATAGTGGACTTTTAAGGTGTAAACCACTTTTGGTGGACATCCACATAAAAAAAAGTTTGACTAGTAAAAATAGTAGGCGACAATATTTCAGAGTTAAATTATAAATGACCAGTAAGTTGTTGTACATTTTTTTTTGGACGGGAAACTGTTGTACATTTATAGAGGGAAAAGAAAAATTGAATCATAACATGTGTAGATGATCGGTTTGAAGGTTTGCTGGTAATTAATGTTGTTTTAATGTTTTATTTATTCGAATTATATGTATTGTTTAGATTAATTTGAATTGTGTACACTTGAAAAGAGAAAGACAACGTTTTGTTCATTTTATAAAGAAAATGAATTAAAGATTTCATTAAAGTAAATTCCGCCTAAACTCAGGCTTGAAAGTCTTTTAAAAGCCTATTTGTTATAATTTTTCTATTTTTTTATCAAATTTTAAAAAAATCACACTTGTTACATTACACCGTAAACACTATAAAATTTAAAATACAAATAAAATTAACATACAAAAAATTATCAACTAACAAAAGTAATAACAAAATCTTCAAGTAATACAAAAACAATACTCCAATAACATATATATTATATACCATATATATTATTATTATTATATATATATTATATATATATAAATATAAATATAATATATTATATTATTATATATGTTGTAACCGGTAATTATTGGTAGGATGATGTGGCTAGCGAGGTTACCAAATCAACAATAATTAGATCGTACGTGTGTTGATCGTTATTCTTGAGTAATGAGTGAAAGAGTGCCATTAATACGCATGATTGGATTAGTAAATGCATATGCAGACAATAGTAAAGAAGACGGCGATTGCTGGGTTTTTAGGCCCGTGCAAAGTGTGGATTGTGTAATCCTTTTATTGTGCCTTTAAGGCGGTATTTATAGGACTCAAGTGTTGCCCTAGTATCCCCGAAATTAAGGGCCTTGCATTAAATGCATGGATCCTTAATTAATGCCTGATGTACGGCCATGTACAAAGATAGCGACGGCCCATTCTGGCCGTGACGCGATATTGGCTGCTCGGTTAACTATCTAACACCAAGATACGCTATTACTATTCTCGAGGAATGTTCGCATTTAATGCGATCACCGTTGGGAGATTTACTCCCGCTGGGGGCGATTCTCCGACCCGAGGCGTGCGGCCCTCGTTCTCGGCTCTGGTCGCGTCTTTCGGATGGTTGTGGCTGATCCGTGGCTCCTATGGTCGGTCTACTTGCAAGCCGCAGCAGGCGTCTTCATACCCGGCCCGAACAGCTGGCCGGTCCGCGCGCTCGCTGGGCAAGATCGACCGCCGGTACCTCCCAGAGACTCGACTCCGCCTCAGTAAAGGGAAAGGGCCAACTCTCGGTTGGGCCGCTGGGCCAACTCTCGGTTGGGCCGAAGCCCATAATCTATTTCACAACACCGCCTCGCCTTGGCCTTTGGTTTTGTCCAGGGGCCGAGGCGATACTCCGAGCAACCGACTCCGGGATGCCGAACCGGCAGGTGCCGTGTGACGGGCTAGCTTGGAGCTTCTCGGGACTCGACGGTGAGGGTAGCGTACTCGGGAAGCGATGGGACTTATCGAGAATGTGAAGAGTCTACGGAGGTAGCCTATGCGCGCGTGAGCGTAGCTATGATGGCGCTTGCTCCGCACGCGCCACCGACATGGTTACGCCAAACGGTCATAACCCGCCCGAAAATTTTCTTTTGGCCCCTAAATTTGAAAATTAAATTTCACACAGTGTCCCTCCCGCCTTTCATAAATAGCGGTTCCGCTTCCCTATTCGTAACTTTTCGACCTTTGAGTTAAAGATCATTCCATCGTCTTCGCGCATTCCCTCTCTCGCCGAGATCATTCTTGGAGATTAGCGGTCGCTCCTTCATCCGTGGCCTCGTTGGTAAGTTTCTATTGAAAGTGTCCTTCTCTTTCTCTCGCATTTACTTGGTTTTCGTTGAGATGGTGAGGTCCCGCGGTGGTGCTTCCGGGTCACGCGGTGTCGGGGGTAGGACCGTCGGACGGGTTGACCGGGTGAGTCGTCCCGCCGCTGGGCCTACCGACGACGACGGATTGGGCGAAGTCTTCCGCCAGCCGGGCGAGGCGGAGGCCGGAGAGGCATCGGTGGCGGCCTCGCCGGGTCGCTTTCCCGCGAAGGTACGGGAAACTCGGCCAGAAGGCCTCGTCTCGACCCGGTGGTCGAGATGGGACTCGAGCGTGTTGAGGAGAGGCCCGAGACGGAGTGAGACAGTGTCCGGAGACGGAGGGGAGAGGTCCGGAGACGGAGGTGAGGAGAGGGTCCTTTCGGCCGAAGGGGATAGGGCCTGGAGGAGGAGACGAATGAGGAGATGGCCCGACGTCCGGCCGAGGAGAGGAACCGCGAGGTCGAGGCCGGGTTCGAGTTGTGGGCCGAGTTTATGGATCGGTTGGCCGCCCTGATTGAAGTTCGATTTCAGTGGCCTACCAGCAGCCTATCCTTACAATCCCTCCGACCGGCCGAGGAGGTTGATTCGGGTTGCCGCCAGCCTTCGCCCTGGACCGTGAGCTCCGAGGAGTGGATGAGCTCCATCTCCTGTGCCGATCTCGGATAGCCGAGGGTGAACCGCGGATCCCGCTTGATGTGCACCTCTATGCTCCCGATCCCACCGAGAGGTCCGACCAGCCTCCCGAGGGAATGGTGGCCATCAACGTGGAAATCATGAACGCCGGCTCCGCTTCCCCTTCCTCTAGCGCCAATTGTTGTAACCGGTAATTATTGGTAGGATGATGTGGCTAGCGAGGTTACTACCAACAATAATTAGATCGCACGTGTGTTGATCGTTATTCTTGAGTAATGAGTGAAAGAGTGCCATTAATACGCATGATTGGATTAGTAAATGCATATGCAGAGACAATAGTAAAGAAGACGGCGATTCGGGTTTTTAGGCCCAGCAAAGTGTGGATTGTGTAATCCTTTTATTGTGCCTTTAAGGCGATTTATAGGACTCAAGTGTTGCCCTAGTATCCTCGAAATTAAGGGCCTTGCATTAAATGCATGGATCCTTAATTAATGCCGATGTACGGCCATGTACAAAGATAGCGACGGCCCATTCCGGCCAGACGCGATATTGGCCGCTCGGTTAACTATCCGATGTACCCGAAGATACGCTATTACTATTCTCGAGGAATGTTCGCATTTAATGCGATCACCGCTGGGAGATTTACTCCCGTTGGGGCGATTCTCCGACAGCCGAGGCGTGCGGCCCTCGCTCTCGGCCTCGGCCGCGTCTTTCGGATGGTTGTGGCTGGATCCGTGGCTCCTATGGTCGGGTCCTACTTACAAGCCGCAGGCGTCTTCATACCCGGCCTCGAACAGCTGCTCGGTCCGCGCCGCTCGCTGGGCAAGACTGACCGGCCGGATACCTCCCAGAGACTCGACCCGCTGTAAAGGGAAAGGGCTCGCCCTTGGCCGGGCTAA
The DNA here is from genome assembly GCA_030762865.1 of Paraleonurus japonicus. Classification (NCBI taxonomy): domain Eukaryota; kingdom Viridiplantae; phylum Streptophyta; class Magnoliopsida; order Lamiales; family Lamiaceae; genus Paraleonurus; species Paraleonurus japonicus. The sequence goes on from CM061053.1 coordinate 5,070,198, forward strand.
CTCTCGGTTGGGCCGAAGCCCATAATCTATTTCACAACAATATATATAATTATAGGCCACCTATTAGGCTTAAAAGGCCTACAAGAAAGCTTAAGTCTTCGCCTATTTAATTAAATACGCTTCTTAAAAGGCCCGAACTCGACCTATTTATTAAACGAGTCTGTGAGCAGCTTTAAGAGGCTGATCAGGCCCCTATCGGATAACCGGATCTATTCTCACCCCTACAAATGTCTCAACATTAGTATTTTCTTCAAAAGGATTGTCGCTGTAGCTTGCGACGTCACTTCTCCATGTTCCCCTATTTCTTTTTTATTAGATGTATGGGCAAGGACTTCCACCCACATTTTTCTCTCATTCATTAAAACTTGTCAAATTAATAATGAATCAGTTTTGTCTCAAATTTTTACTTATTTAATACTTGTTCAATTTTGATTAGGCCTCACAAAAATAAAATTAAAATTCAAGCTATCATCCATTTTTTCCATATGTCTGAAAATTGATACTCCTTACAATTTAGATAGCTTAAAATTAAAAATGAACATAACAATTTTATTTTTTCATAAACAAACTAAATGACAAAAAAAAAAAAAAAAACTCTATCATCTCAAATTAAACCCTTACAAACATCTTATATTTTACATCTCACGTCACTTAATTCCCACTATAATTAAATCTCCTTACTTAATTACTCATTTTAAAAAGTTGAAAAAACTATTTTACCCTTTTATTTTATATTTTTTAATACTATTTTATTCAAATCATTTGATTTTGAGTTCGTAATGGACGGAGTATACAGGAGCGGTCATAAAATTCTGTCATTCGATCATTTTCTTCGAAAAATAAATTTAAAAATGTAACCTATGACAAATAGGAGTTGCTACAAAATTCCAATAAGCTTCTTTTATTTTTGGAAAGGGAAAAACATTTCATTAAAAGAGCTGGAAATTAGGCCGCAGTGAGAGACAAGAGAAAATCCGGAGTGGACGACCAAGTAACATTACAATGAGCATTATAATTAGCAAAGAAAGCAAGTTCATGAGCTACTAAATTCAACGACGGTGTAACCCAAAACAAGCCAAGACAAGGAGTGTTCTGAATTAAATCAAGGACTTCATCCAAGATCGGGCAGCACAGAGAAGGGCATTCTTCCTCCTTAAGAGCCGCTAGGATCACGCTCTGAGCGTCCCCAATAATGGAGATTGGGTGAATTCGCAGGTTCTGGGCATGAATAAGGGCCTCTCGAAGAGCCAATAGTTTGGCAAGAAAGGGATCTTGAATACCGTTGAAGAAACGGGCTGCGCCAAAATAAAAATTCCCGACTCGTCCGCCACAAAAACTCCACTGCCGGCGGTATGATTAGAGCTGGAAAGAGACCCATCAAAAAGATCCGAAAGCCCTGCTCAGGGAGAGGCGACCATGAATGCGAAATGAGAGAGGGGTTATGTCTTTCCGGCCACTTGTTTGCCTGCTGGTAATCCGAAAGCATGTGAGAATCAAAGAGATAGCATCAATAGAGATGCCCTCAAAAAGCGTGCCCAAATTATGGTTTAATTACAGTTTTAGTTCTAATTTCCCTACTTCATTAAGAATGGTCCTCAAAACCTTTTTTTTTTTTTTTTTTTTTTAAAGTAGTCCCTTTTTATTTACCTATAGTATATTCATTAATAAAAGACAAGCTCTTGCTCAATCCAAAGTAGAATCGGAGTATTGACTCTCAATCTCAATGGCTAATTTGCGACAAGAAATAAAACCAAAACAATTAATGTAGAAAGGAAAAGGAATATTCATCAAAGCTACAAATGCACACAAATTTGATCATCCCCTGCGTACCAGCATGCGGGCAGCTCTGTTCTTGCGCCTTCTGAGAATAATAGCTGCTTCTGTATACACAAATCTTGCAAGCCATTTTGGTTTCTGTGCAGTGATCATCACATTTCCCAGAATAAACCCAAACAATATGCCGCACGCGTACCCGATCACCACTGTCTTCCAAGTGAATCCCTTCATGAAACCATCCTCCTCCTCATCATCTTCATCAAATGCCGCCGCTGATGGAGGCTCTCCCCCACAACTTGTCGTCAATGGATCTCCACAAAGTCCAGAGTTGCCAACATACGACTCCTTTGAAAATGTGTAAAACTGATTACCCTTTGGAATTGGTCCAACCAAGTGATTGTGCGAAAGATTCAACACTGCCAGAAATGTGAGATTTGTCAAAGCCTGGGGAATCCCTCCTCTAAGCTGGTTGCTCGAAAGGTCTAACAGCTCCAGCTTCGTCATACACCTGAGTGCTGGTGGAATGCTGCCACTGAAGCTGTTGTGGGATAAATCAAGCAGCCGCAGTAAAATCAGATCTTTGAATGATTCTGGAATTGTATCTTGGAGCAAGTTAGAATGAAGATCGAGACACATGAGACTCTGGGGAAGGTATTGTACATGTGTAAGATAATTGATTGAAAGATTTAAGTTGTACAATGGAAGGTTGAACCAGCTCGGAATTGGGCCATGTATTTTGTTGTTGGAGAGATCTAAGGACTCTAGCACAGATAAGTTTCTTAACAAGTCCGGGAACTCTTTCATCTCGCAAGAAGACAACTCCAACGTGTTTAGATTGGGGAGACTAAAATTTACAAATTTATAGCCCTGCTCTCTCACCGTATTGTGGGAAAGAGAGAGAGTCCGAATTTGACTAAGGTTGGAAAAAGACTCAAGTTCGATATTGAGTTGATTATTACTCAAATCAAGACGCGTTAAGCTCTCACTGTTGAACTTCCCAATTTCTCCAGTGAGCCTATTAGAAGAGAGGTCTATCGACGATAATGATGGAAGGCTAAGCAGCCATGATGGAACCATACCTTGGATAGAATTGTGGGATAGATCGATGTCTGATAATTTTTGAAGGTCTGATAAAGCAACCGGAAGTTGGCCTTGTAGATTATTCTGTGCGAGAAATAAGAGAGTGAGTTGGCGGAGGTTACTTATTGTTGAAGGGACTTCACCGCTGAAATTATTTCTTGACAAGTAGATCTCTGTAATGTGTGTAAGGTTTCCAATTGTGTCAGGAATTGGACCTGACAATTTGCACCGAGAGAGATCCAAGAGGTTTAAGTTTTTCATGAAACCTATAGAATGAGGCAGTTTCCCAGAGATACTCGTCTGGCGAAGTACCAATTTCTCAATCAGAGCGACGCTGCTCCTATTAAAGCTTGGCAAAGAACCTGTGAGGCCCTCATTTTCACTCAGGAAGAGGATTTGCATGTTAGGTTTCTCAAAAATGGTGGGTGGAAGATTTCCGTGCACTCCAGTACTTCCAAGATCCAAACGAGTTAAGAAAGAAGACATATTGAGAGGCAATTCAGATGAGATATCCACCCTCCAAGCAAAACCACCCTTAACTTGGTCATGTTTCCAAACAATGTTTTAATATGATCACAATAAAGTGTAGGGTCCCCTATATCCCTAGTGATATCAAGCGAAACCAAATTGGAGAGGTGATAAAACTCGAGAGGGATATGTCCACTAAAGCCAGAATAGGAAAGGTTGAGGTGTGTTAGGCTTTTGAGCTGCCCAAATTTGAATGAAATTTTGGAGGTGCTGAAATTATTGTAGGCAAGATTGAGGTTTCGGAGGTGAGTGAGACGGAAGAGTGTGGAATTAGAATGTATGTTTCCAGTAAGGCCACTGCAACTGAGGTCTAGCCCGATTACATGACCCGTGGACTCGTCACAAGTTACGCTGTCCCACAGGCAGCAATCCCGCCTCTGCTTCCAGTACATTGGCTTCGCGGAGTTCCCTGTTGTCTCGGGACACCATGGATTCAAATGGAACTCGTGTTGAGGGGGACAAGTTCACTGAGCTGAAGCAGAGCCTGCTTCTCCTCTTCATGGCATAAATGATCTTTGGAAGTACTATTAACCAAAGAAGGAAAACCAGTTTGGTATTGCCCTAAACATAAGATTATGTGCAGCCACAGAGACAACATCTTCATCTTTTTCTAATCTTTTTTCAATTTCGTTATGAATCTTTTGATGGTTTATTTATCCCCAACCATAATATTTCATTTCTTCTTTTAAAATGTCTTTGCATGGCCCAACCATAATGGACGATTTGATTTGTTTCCTCACGTTATATTGACTTGACTCAGTTGATGCGTAAACAGTTTTCCCCGATTCTGTTTTTGTATCATTTCTCCGTTGATTTTTATATGGGTAATTCCATTGTTTAATTTATTATATACATAAACGATTGTTTAATTGAAATTTTGAATAATAATTTAACTTAATATAAATTAGGGATCACCACAGTATGGTTACTGGTTAGAGTGGTTATATTGCCAAAATAAAAGTGTAGTTTCATACGGTTTGACGATTTTGAAGTTGATTTACTTTTATAAATGGCAAACTCACGGTTCACTGTGAAATTTATTTAGAATTAGTTGTTTTATTAAATGATATTAATTATTTTTATTATAAAGTAATAATTTTAAATAATATTAGTTATTTCATTAAAAATATTAATTATTTTATTATAAAAGGTGTTACTTATAAACTAGTTTTATGGTAAATTTAGTTCACACAAGATGAACTGTTTACTCCCTCTTATTCAAGATATATGTTAATTTAGATTGATGTACACATATTAAGAAAATTATTGACTTCCTCAAATACCTTTAATTAATAGCTTTGGAATTCTACACAAAAGTTTAAAGATTATTATTATCTAAGTTATTTTTAAAAAATTTATGGATAAATTGGGAAGAAACATAATTAATTAACCTTAAAAAATGTAAAACGATATTTAATTGCAAATATTATGAATAACTAAAACGAGGGGTGAACATAAATTAATGAAAGAGGCTGCAGATAGCCGTTAGAGTTGATATTTCCAGAGAAATGAATGAGATTACTTGGCCGGTGGAGTAATCGTTCTAACATTTGTTTCCGCAAAATTAAATGCCACTTTTCCAAATTATATATTTTCCTAAGTGTAATTTGATATTTCATTTATTTGTGAGAGAAGGTTTTTCCACCTCTTCGTTTTTTGTGTGATTTGCAACGAAATAATCCGTCGCAAATCACTAATTTGCATCTGTGACGAGCATAATTCATCGCAAATCGACGCGGTTACCATAACTCATCAACTGTCGTGAACCTTAATTAAATTCAACTACCTTATTTACGGCAATTAATCATGTTTATCGTAAATTCAAAGTGGCAATTTGCAACGGCTTTGTCGTTGCAAATAATGAATACATGACATTGTTTTACCTGGCAAACTTTACCGCGACAGTCACAAATCTGTCTCAACTTTTTTAGCATAATTGGTTAAACCTAGTTCTCTCTTTTCTTTTCTTAGATTTGGGTCGGGACTTCCACACTGTCTTTCTCATTGTTTAAAGCTGGTCCAATTAAAAATGGAGATCCTCTTATTTTTATTTCTTTTAAACACTTGATCAACTTTATACATCGCGTACGGTCCACACGAGAATGTTTCAAAATTCTAGCTATCATCCATTTTTTCTCCATGTCTGAAAAGGTCTGTATATCATTTTCTTCCAAAATAAAATGGAAAATGTAACCAAAGACTTGAGTCTAGCTAGTGCAGAGTCAAGAGAAAGTGAAAGGATAAAGCAGTGGCTCCAATTTTTTCCACACGCTAAGTTTTAAATTTCTCAACCTTCTATAATGACAATGACAAATAGGAAGTGCTATTAAAACGACGCGATTGAGTCAACAGTTCATCATGGGAAGATATCACGTCTCCCAAATTATGCTTCATTTTTAATTCCGAACCCCATTAATTTTGATGAATTTAAGAATGGAGGAATAATTTTTAAGGATCCTAATTTAGGGCTGGTGATAAAATGGAAACGATAACTCTTAGTGCTACAAAATGAGGTATATACCTCTTTGGACTAAATGTTTAAAAAAATAATTTTTAAAAGTTCAATTAAGGTCAGATCAAAGACAATCAGCTCAAATCGGGCCTAAACTCAGCCCAAATTCGGTCATTAAGCCAAAATTCAACCCGATTGATCAGGCTGATTTGACATCAACTTATAATTTTTTTAAATTATTGTCCTTAAATTGCAAGTTAGAGAGTTACACTCCTCATTTTACATGCTCTCATCATCCACTCCCAGAAGAACATGATGTTTGCTTTGAAACCGTGTAAAAATTTGAAGGATTTTGTATGATCCATTCTCATATATACTCATTAAGATGAGATCGATTGGGAGAGGGGAGAGAAGATGAGAAAAAATTTAGTGTTTTTAGTTGTTATATGGGGTACTGAAATAAAAATTAGTAGTATGTTTATCGGGATACCGGTATTTGAAGTAAGTGCTATCAAACAATCATAAAAGATAATAACACAAAATTTGTTTCTTGGTCTTTTATTGGCTAGCTACCGAACAACTCCTAGGGTATGTTGGTTTAGGAATTTTGAGTGGATTTCGAAATCGAGACAACTTGTAATGGTGTGTTTCTTTTGGGATTTAAATAGGGTTATGTCAATAAGTGGCGTTGTATATTATATTATTGTGGGGTGTGATTGTAATGATTATTTTACACAATAAATTTTATGAGACATGTGGCCTAATTAAGGAAGAATCTGTTGAATTAATTAGAATATCAAGTGAGTAAGAGAGTTTCTGAGCACCCAGCAGAGATGTCTTGTATGTATTGAGATAACTATTAATTAGGATCTTTAAGAGAGTTGTTGGGCACGGGCAGAGGTGTCCTGTTTTTATCATAAATAATTAATAGTTAGTGGAAATATTTAAGTACACATCAAGAATTACCATGGAAAGATGTTAATTAATCAAGATTAGAAATTGGACAACCTGATTATGTCGTTGGGGAGGTCTTAACAATTTTAAATTAGACAGAACAATTTCAGCTCTGTTTTTGTACTGTCGGAAATACTAGCAGTAAGAGTTGATTATTACATATTCCTCAAACCTCTTGCATTTCAAAAGTTAATCAATTTGATGAAACAATACATTACACTGCAATGAAATTCAAAATCCAGACAATAAGCTTGATAAGTCAAATGAAACTTACATGTAGGTATACAAATGAAATACGGGAAGAAGCACATCCAAGTCTATTTTCACAAACAGCCAAAACATAGTTACAACAACTAAAATGTGAAACAAGTTTGATCATCTCGTACCTAATAGCACCATGCGGGCAGCTCTCTTCTTGCGCCTTCTGAGAATAATAGTTGCTTCTGTATACACAAATCTTGCAACCCATTTTGGTTTCTGTGCAGTGATCATCACATTTCCTAGAATAAACCCAAACAATATGCCGCACGTGTACCCGATCACCACTGTCTTCCAAGTGAATCCCTTCATGAAACCATCCTCCTCCTCATCAAATGCCGCCGCTGATGGAGGCTCTCCCCACAACTTATCGTCAATGGATCTCCACAAAGTCCAGAGTTGCCAACATACGACTCATTTGAAAATGTGTGAAACTGATTACCCTTTGGAATTGGTCCAACCAAATGATTGTGTGAAAGATTCAACACTGCCAGAAATGTGAGATTTGTCAAAGCCTGGGGAATCCCTCCTCTAAGCTGGTTGCTCGAAAGGTCTAACTGCTCCAGCTTCGTCATGGACCCGAGTGCTGGTGGTATGCTGCCACTAAAACTGTTGTGGGACAAATTAAGAAGCCGGAGTAAAATCAAATCTTTGAATGATTCTGGAATGCTTCCCTCGAAGTTATTGCTGGATAAGTCGATGGTGGTGAAAATGCGCAGCACTCTGGTGAACTCCACGTTGGCCCCCTTCACTGATAATGTCATGGAATAATCATACCCCCACTGGTTTCGCATATATAAATCATCTGCTGAAACTTCATCCTGTTTTATCATGCCCTGGAGTCTTGGAAAAAGAATCTGGTAAAATGCCAGAGAAATTGTTGTAGGATAAATCAATTATTTGCAATTTACTGAACGAATTGTTCGAGACAAGTGGTCCAATGGAGCCATGGAAGCTGTTAGACTTCAAGATTAGAACTTTCAAGGCAGTAAGATTTTGTAGCCATGAGGGGAATGTGTCTCGTAACATGTTGTTCCCCACGTCAACAACTTCCAGATAAGTGCAATTGGCCAAAGATCGAGGCAATGGGCCTTCCAAGTGATTAGTGTTCAACCCAAGATTAACCAACTCAAAATTCGTACCTCCAATAGTCGTTGGGATTTTTCCATGAAGCTCATTCCTTCTCAAGTCTAGCACTTGTAGGTGGTAGCTGAAGTTTCCAATGCATTCAGGAATCGTCCCTCTCAATTTGTTGCTCGATAAATCCAAAATTGCAAGGTCCTTCATGTTGCAAATGGACGATGGAAATATGTCCTGGAGGGAGTTAGAATGAAGATCGAGAATATGGATATTCCGTAGGTTGTGCCAGGGAGCACGAGTAAGATAATTGATGGAGAGATTTAATTCTGTTATTGGAAGGGTACTAAACCAGGTTGGAATAGGGCCATGAATTTTGTTGTTTGAGAGATCCAATGATCCTAGGCTCGATAAGTTTTTTAAGAAGTTTGGGAAGTGTTTGATCTCACAAGAAGACAACTCTAAGGTGCCTAGATTTGGGAGACTAACATTTACAACTTCATGGTCGTGCTCTGTTACCGTATTGTGGGAAAGAAGAAGGCGCTGAACTAAGCTAAGGTTATAAAAGGAATCAAGGTTGATATAGAGTTGATTATTACTCAAACCAAGATCAAGTAAGGTCTCGCCGTTCAACTTCTCAATTTCTCCAGTGAGCTTATTGGAGGAGAGGTATAGGGTCACTAATGAGGGAAGGCTGAGCAGCCATGATGGAAACGTACCTTGGATAAAGTTGTCCGATGCATAGAAGCTTGATAACTTTTGAAGTCCATCACCGGCTCTGGAAGGAAAAGGCCCTGTCAACTTATTTGATGAAATTGATATCCATTGAAGTTGTGGCATGCTGGTGAGAGATGACGGAATTCGGCCCGTCAATGCATTTGACGAAATATCCAACTCATTTAGTTGTGACATGTTGGTGAGAGAGGATGGAATTGCGCCTATGAAACCATTGCCATCAAGGTGCAGAGCAGTGAGCTTTTGAAGATCAGTAAAGGCATCCGGAAGTTGGCCTTGCAGATGATTCTTGGAGAGATCTAACCGAGTGAGCTGACGGAGGTTAGCTATTGTAGACGGGACTTGGCCGCTCAACTCATTACTCGACAAGTCCATCTCTGTAATCTGTGTGAGGTTGCCTACTGAGTCGGGAATGGGGCCTGTGAATTTGGAGTCAGAAAGAAGCATGCGCTTTAAGCTGGTCATGAAACCTAGAGAATACGGCAGTCTCCCGAGACACTGGTCCCATATATAAAGAATTGCTCCATCAAACGGACGTTGCTCCGGTTAAAGCTGGGCAAAGAACCTGTAAGGCCTTCGTTACCACCCAAGCTGAGGAATTGCAAGCTAGGTTTCTCGAAAATGCTGGGTGGAAGATTTCCGTGCACAAAAGTATATTCAAGATCCAAACGTGTAAGGAATGAAGACATATTGATGGGCAATTCAGATGAGATATCCACCTCTGGAAGCAAAACCACCCTTAACTTGGTCATGTTTCCAAACAATGCTTTGATATCACAATAAATTATAGGGTCGAAATGATCCCTCGTGATATCCAGGGAAACCAAATTAGAGAGGTGATAAAACTCAGCAGGGATATGCCCCCAAAAGCCAGAAAGGGAAAGATTGAGGTGCGTAAGGCTGTTGAGGTGCCCGAATTTGAACGAAATTTGGGAGCCCACGAAATAATTGTAGGCAAGATTGAGGTTTTGAAGGTGAGTAAGACGGAAAAGGGATGAATTAGAGTGTATGTTTCCAGTAAGAGCACTGCAACTGAGGTCTAGCTCGATTACATGACCCGTCGACTTATCGCAAGTTACGCCGTCCCACAGGCAACAATCCCGCTTCTTGTTCCAATACATTGGCTTCGAGTAGCTCCCAAGACACTCGCCATGCGTTTCCAACTCTTCTTCAGGGGAACCAGCTGCCTCAATTCAAGCAACAATTGGCTCTCCTCCTCATGGCACAAATGATCATTTTTCGAAATATTATAAGGAAATCCACTTTGGTATTGCACCAAACACATGATTATGTGTAGCCACAACATCTTCATTTTTCTTCCTCTTTTTTTTTTTTTTAAATTTCCCTATCAGTCTTCCCAAGGAGTCGACATTTTATAACCATAATATTCAATTTCTTCTGAAAGTCTTTGCATGAACATGACCCCACACGTTATATATATTGACCTGTGGCTGTGTAATCATATACTCCATGTCTTATCCTATTCCCATCTGCCACACCCATCGTTGGATAAAGAATCACTGATTCTGAATTATTATTTTATGCGAAAATTGATCTACTGAATAATATAAAATAAATATTATAATTGACGAAGTGGTGTAGTTAAGTTGTAAGAGCTCCACTATCTCGTGCCCTCACAATTTACCCGATCAAAAAAGAAATATATATATATATATATATATATATATAATTAATTAATTTAATTAATGACAAAATTTTGTATTAGTCGATCTTATATATGATATATATCATTTTTACTTATATTGTATGAGGCATGAAATAATGGGGCTCCAATTTAACTACTCTCTCTCATTCATAATATATGTCGTTTTGACTTTTCGTATTATTTACAATTTAAATGTCATTTTATATTTTTAATGTGAATTAAATATATTTTTTCCCAATTTACCCTTAGTTTTTGTAAAAATTACATTGATATTAATAATTTTTAAAGTCATATGAAAAATTTTAAAACTATTAATTAAAAGTATAGAAGAAAGTAAATAATTTTTTTAAAATATGTGAACCTAGATGACATTTGACATTTTGAATAAGAGGAGTATCTCTTAAAGGAGTATGATGCAAATACTTAAATCGTGGATTGTTTCAATCGAGAATATATGTCTCTTTATTAATTACGAATCATTGCCGCGTTGTTTCACTAGATTTTTGGTAAATTAAGATTGAATTGCTAAGGGCTATCTCTAACCATTGTCTCTATTTTGGAGTCAATTCAATTGCTAAGTGTGGTTTGGGTAATCAAAATTGAATATAAAATTATTTTTTTTTTTTATGAAAATAGTGTAGTATTTTCAACTTTAATAAGAAGTTTATTTAATAATATTAATTAAATTAAGTTAGTGTGGAAAAAATAATGGTGTGTGATGTATAATATTGAGGTGCTTGAAGGGAATTAATAAAAAAATTAAGGTAGTCGTATTGATATTTAAGGAATTAATACATCTAGTGCGCGACAAACTTTTGGGCGAATGATTCATCTAATACTAGCAGAGGAAGTATAAGATAAATAACATGAGGAACAATGTGTGTATTAAGTACAACATGCATCTCAAATAATTTTTGCCAAATTACTAAAAAGTAAATGTCCATCTATCCAACTCTATTTTTTTCTTTATAGGAACAATTTTCATAAAAATGTTAATTTATATAAAGAAAAGTATTAATTTTAATGCTTAAAGTTGCAATATTGTTCTACATATAAATCGATTGTTTCTTTCATTATATAAAAACACTAATTTCAAAGATTTTTTTTAAAATTTGATCAAAATCAATTGTTTGTGCAATCTTGCACATGCAATTTATGGCTAAGTTAAGAGGCTCCAAAATTTGTGGGTTACCGGGTCAAATACATGATTAATACATAAACATAACTATCAAAAATGAGTGCTAGCTGAAATCATATAGCATTAAAAAAAAGTGAAAAGAATGATATCCAGCGAAAAAAGGCGATGAAATCGAGCAAAGAAAGGAGACCACGCTTATGCTAGTAACCAAAGACTTGAGTCTAGTGCCTGAGTCAAGAGAAAGTTTAGGATAAAGCAAAGTAGTGCTCCAATTTTTTCCACAGACTAATTTTTAAATTTCTCAACCAGCAGAAATATACGACTAAACATCTAGAATGACAATGACAAATATAATCGGAGTTGCTACAAAATTCTATTTAAATTTTTAACACGATTAAATCAAGAGTCCGGCCATATGTAACGCAATAAGCATGCTCACATCTCCCAAATTATGCTTCATTTTTAATTCCGATGAACTTAATTTCAGTTATAATACCAGTTTTCCATACTTGATTAAGAATATATCGTCCTCAAAATTTACCTATTTTTAATAAAAAAACAGTTCCTTTTTTAATTTCCCCTATAATTTTCATTTGTTAAAAGCTAATGCACTTTTCTGGGGAATTCTAATCTAGATCCTGTGTACTCGTAAAAAGAAGATATATTAAAAATAGGAAGTGGTTTAATTGCATCATTAGATTGTAGTAAAACAGATGCGAAAGGTCCAGAAGTAGAGAAACTGGAGTAAGTAGGCCTTTTAGAGTGTTGATATCGGTTGAGTATATCTATTCCACCATAATTATAAGAAAAAATAAGAACTAGTAAACTATAAACTTTGATACAATTCCTGCTGCCATTTCAATTCCAACCTATCATCTTCCTCACACTATATATCCCAATTTGGAACTACCATTACATTACATATTCTCAAAAACTAACATCATTTATAAAAAAACAACCTCAATCAAAAATACACCCGGACCCTAATTACTAATTTCCTCCATATTAACTTAATTTCCATAAACAAAAAGGAAATACAATTGATTAAAAATGAAAAGATATAGAGAGCAGAGCACCACGCCTCACTATTGAATAGCATGCAATGAGGCGCACAAATTTGTCAAATTAAAAATGCTATCACAATTTGGACTACATACAACACAATGATGCAGTTTTGTAAACACCTTGAATAGCATTAACAAACGTGAAGTGCAAAATTCAAATACAATTAAAAAAAAAAAAAAAAAAAAAAACAGGGAATCTATCTCAAATTATATATACCTGCTATTAGATTGAGGTTTTGGAGGTGAGTAAGACGGAAGAGGGTGAAATTAAAATGGCTAGCTTCAGCCTCTTTCATTAATTAATTATAAATAGTTTTTTTTTTTTTTTTTGAAAAGTTTCATTAATTATAAATAGTTGATATTGTGTGAACCATACATGATATTTCATGGTGTTCATATTTTATCCCCAACCATAATCTACGTTTCATTATTTTTTTCCCCACGTTATACTAATATCCACCTCACTCAATTAATGCTCAATTCCTAATTTTATCATCTTCTCTTGCCTTCAATTATTAGCTACCAAACTCAGTGCTCATCGTTGCGTAAATAATTTTCCCCAGATTCATTTTTTATTTTTATCATTTCTCTGTCAGTTGATTTGTATATGGGTAATTCCATCGTTTTAGCATATACATTAATGATTATTTTATTCAAAATTTGATCCAACGAATAATAATTAACTTTTTATAATATAAACTGAGTAGATTTTATATGAACTACTAGTTAATTTCATAAATCATTGTCCAATTTTTAATATTTTAGATCAAATGTTTGATACTATTAATCAAATATTTTGATTTTTTATAATAATTTTATAATAAATTTATCATGAATCATTTTCAAATAAAATTTTCTCATATAAATTGGGGGTCAACACAGTGTAGTTAATTACTGTAGGTTTCTTCTTCTTCTTCTTTCCTCCCCACCCCCATGCGGCCATGCCTCACTGCCGCCAGCATTGCCTCCCCTTGCCGCCGCATCACATGTTTTTTTTCGTTTTTTTTTCAGTATTTGCATAAATTTTAGACGAATTTTCAACATATTGTCAAGATATGCAAGATATACTTGCTTAGTTTCTTTCTTTTAGAAACTGTCACTACTGTTAGTTTGTTAGGTTTGTTTCTTTTTATTTAGTTATTGTTTATTAGTATATATTGTAACAGAGAACTTCCTTTTTCAATTTATCAAAAAGTTCATTCTCATTTCACGCGGTATTCATTCCTCCCTCTCTCGCAATTATGAGTTCCCAATCCTCAATATGGTATCGCTTTTTTGATCGTCCCTGATCAAATCTCTTGTTACGCCTCTTTTTCGATCAAAATTTTTCTTCGCTTCCGTTCTCGATCGAGTTCTACACTCTGAATTTTCACCGCCCTAATTTCTAAAATTTAGGGATTCACGTTATTCTCGATCAATTAATCGATTTGATACTTGTTCATTTTCTTGATTCTATAATCATGGCTTCTACATCCAATGAGACTTCTCCGAATCCGGCGCTCAATCCTCTTTCTCCACTAGCGCTTCATCACAATGATAATCTTGTGGCCATTGTCCTCGATCCATTGGATGGGTCCAATTTTGTTTCTGGAGCAACGCGATCAAGAGAGGTTTATCTCGTGAAGAACAAATTACAATTGATCGATGGTTCGATTGTTAAGCCGTTGGAGGTGATGACCGTGTTGTTTATGCGGCACGGGTTCGAGCCAACAACTGGTGTTGATGTGGATATCGAATTCTATTCAGCCGACATCAAGCGCACTCTCCAATATTTTACCTCACCAAGGAGCTTTGGGACGAATTAAATGTGAGGTACACTCGATCCGATCCGACTAGGGTATACCATCTTGAAAAATCTTTAAGTAGTGTCTCGGAATGGTCGAGTGCAGTTACCTATTATAATCGATTCAAAGCTTCTTGGGATGAATACTTAAGCTTTCGTCCTGCCTTGGTATGTTCTTGTGGTGTTATGGATAATTGTGTGTGTCAATTAGCACAATTAGTTAGTAAGATTCAAGAACAAGATCGTAATGAAATTCCTCATAGGCTTAGATGATTCCTATTCTACCATCGAGTCTCAACTTCTTTTGGCACCCCCTTTCCCCTTTAGCAAAAGTTTACTCATTACTCTTACAAGAAGAGAGTCAAAGGTCATTGAATGCTCCGTTTCTATTCAATCGATTCATAGCCATGTTAGCCAAGAATGCAAAATTTTACAAAGATAAGAAAAAGCCCTTAACATGCTCTCATTGTGATGCTCCTGGACATTACGTGGATAGATGTTTTGATTAATTGGTTATCCCCGAGGTTGGAAGGGTCCTAGAGGTCCTAGGAATAAACACGATAATAAACCTTCTCATCGATGCTTTGACTAAATCTTCTAATCAAGAAGATATTTACGTTGGCACTAATCCTTTGTTCACTCAAGAAATGTTTGAACAATTTATGAGCCTTGCAAAGAAAAACCGGATTGAGATCTCCTCATCATTCTGCTGCTGGAGCTTTTGCTCAAGAACAAAGTCACCTATACATGCAGGTTCATCTTTATGTTTACATACTATTTCTAACAATTCCTTAAATGAATTTTCCTTTATAATAGATACGGTGCCACAGACCACATGGTTTGTGATTTGAATTTGTTTACTTCTCCACGAGAATCTTCAAATGTTAAAATTAAACTTCCTAATAATGCCATTGCAATTGCCACTTTTATGGGAAATATTGTTCTAAATGAATTTTTAACACTCGTATAATGTATTATTTGTACAGATTTTACCTTTAATCTTTTATACGTATCTCATCTAACAAGATATTCCAATTGTGTTGTTAGTTTTCTTTCCTCACAATGTGTTTTGCAGGACTTAACCAACAAGAAAGTGATTGGTTATCTTTGAGCAACAAGGAGGGCTTTATCTTTTGAAGTTTGCTAAAGCTGTAAAGTTTGCTAATTCTAGTATTTTCTTGGATGATTTCAATCTTTGGCATTCTAGATTAGGACATATTTCTTATAAGAATCGGCTCATATCAAGCAATTACATGTAAAATGTCCCGATTTGAGGAATAAAACTTGTGACGTTTGTCCTCTTGCAAAACTAAGAAAAAATCCCTTTCCTGTTAGTAAGTCTTTCACTAGTACTATTTTTGACATGATTCATTGTGATGTTTGGGGTCCTTTTTCTATTACTTCTACTTCGGGCCATAGATATTTTTTAACAATTGTTGATGATTTTAGTAGATGCACTTGGGTTTATTTAATTAAACACAAGTCGAAGTCAAAAATTGTTTAGAAAATTTCTATAACATGGTTCTTACTCAATTTAAAACCAAGATTAAAGTATTACGAAGTGATAATGGAACTGAGTTTTTATTACACGATTTTTATCATAAGCTTGGCATTATCCATCAAAAATCTTGTGTAGAAACTCCTGAACAAAATGGTTTAGTTGAAAGAAAACATCAACATTTATTACAAGTGGCAAGATCTCTTCTATTTCAATCTTCATTACCCTTAAAGTATTGGACATATTGTATTCTTACTGCTGTTCATATTATAAATAGAACTCCATCTACTGTTTTAAGTAACAAAACTCCTTTTGAGATTTTATACAATAAACTACCGATTACTCACATCTTAGGGTTTTGGTTGTTTATGTTTTGCTTCTACTTTGTTGCCCATAGAACAAAGTTTGATCCTAGTGGCTATGAAATGTGTGTTGTTAGGATATCCTTTTGGAACAAAAGGATATACTCTTCTTGATTTATCATCCGGAAAAGTTTTTATTTCTAGAAATGTTAAGTTCTATGAACATATTTTTCCTTTTCTTGATAAAGAATCCACACAAAAATTCATTAAGGAATTACATTGTTATAACAATTCTCCTTTGCATTTAGAATTCTCTTCTGCGTATATTGATAATCAAAATATTTCGACGATTATGCTCCTACACATAGCATTACTACTGAAACTATTGTTCCTAATGATAGTGAATCGATTTACATAGTGAATTAGGAGAAGAGCTTAATGAGTACCTTCATCCACCAAATTGTTTATGACAATAATGATAATGATACTCATGAGGAACAAGAATCTCGGATTATTCCTAGGCAGTCCACTAGAACAAGACAACCACTGCTTATCTAAATGTTTATGAAACCGATTTACCGCCCTCTCTCTCTCTCTCATAAACTGCTGCTAGTTTAAGTATGAAATATCCTATCTCCGATTTTTGTCTACTAGTCAACTTTCTACTAATCACGGGGTATTCACACTTCTATTTCTAAAACTCGATTACCTAAAACTTATAAATGTGCCTCTACCAATGAAAATTGGCAAAAGGCTATGAATGAAGAAATTAAAGCTCTTGAAAGAACTAACACTTGGACCACTTGTGCCTTTACACGATAATAAACAACTGCATTGGTTGTAAGTGGGTTTTTAAAGTGAAATACAAACCGATGGCACAATAGAAAGGTATAAAGCTAGATTGGTAGCAAAAGGCTACACTCAAGAAGAGGGCATTGATTATTTTGACACTTTTTCCCTGTAGCAAAAATTACAACCGTAAGAATTTTACTTTCCATTCATTGTTACTAAAATCTGGTTTATACACCAATGTGATGTTAATAATGCTTTTACATGGTGATCTTGATGAAGAAGTGTACATGCTACCTCCCCACAGTTATTGTGTCAACAACTGATAAGAGAGTTTGCAGATTAAATAGAAGTATATATGGGCTCAAACAAGCCTCTAGACAATGGTTTACTAAGGTACATCGAGAATCTTTGGTAACTATAGATTATGTTGAGTCTAAGGTGATTCTTCTTTATTTACAAGGAAATCTGCTACTTCTTTTACTGTTATTCTCTCCTATGTAGATGACCTAATAATAACTGGAAATGACTTAGTGAAATCGAAAGAGTAAAAGATTTTTACACAAGAAATTTACAATCAAGGATCTTGGAATTCTTAAATATATACTAGGTATAGAAGTGGCAAGATCTTCTAAGGGTGTTCATTTGTGCCAAAGAAAATATGCTTTAGATTTAATAGATAGTTGTGGTTATCTTGGCGATAAACCTTGCACAACTCCCATGGACTGAAACAAACTTTCACTAAAAGTAATGCACCCTTACTCAAAGATCCTTCTCATTATAGAAAGCCGATTGGCAAACTTCTATACCTAACCATTACTAGACTGATTTATCCTATCCTATTCAAACTCTATCACAATTCATGAGTCAACCTAATGAAGCTCATTTAGTCTTTGCACACACGAGTTATTAAGATACATAAAGGCTCTTTGTTGGACAAGGGATCTTTTATGGTTCACAAAATGATTTAAAACTTCAAGCCTTCTGATTGATTGGGGCGAGATGTGAAGAAACTAGAAGAAGCATCACTTTGGATATCTTTGTGTATTTGGGAAATTCTCTTATTTCTGGAAGTCAAAAGGCGAGTACGATCGGTAAGTCATCCACGAATTTGAATATAGAGCAATGAGTGCCACAACCTCGGAAGTTCAATGGATTCTCTACATTTTACAAGACTTAAGAGTCTCTCATTCTCATCCAAAGCAATCATCTACACCGATAGTAGATCTGCGTATTGTATTGCTCATAATCCAGGTCCTTCATGAAAAGAGCAAGCACATACAAATAGATTACCACTACAGGAGAGAAGATTCAACAAGGCACCATGAAGGTTATCCAAATACCAAGCGAGCGAGAATTTGGCGGATCTTCTCACCAAACCATTAAGTCCACAATTGTTCAAGAATATACAGTCAAAATGGGACTTACGAATATTCATTCCCACTCCCATTTTGAGGGGGTGTCAAGATATGCAAGATATACTTGCTTAGTTTCTTTCTTTTAGAAGCTGTCACTCTTGTTAGTTTGTTAGGTTTGTTTCTTTTTATTTAGTTATTGTTTATTAGTATATATTGTAACAGAGAACTTCCTTTTTCAATTTATCAAAAAGTTCATTCTCATTTCACGCAGTATTCATTCCTCCCTCTCTCTGCAATTATGAGTTCCCCAATCCTCAATACATATATTTTTTTAATTTTTTGGATTCTAGATAAATTTGTGCACGTCTTTTGTCACGATTTTGATTTTTTTGTTCGAAATTCTTTGTTTTTTAAAAAAATAATAATAATTTCCAAAATTTGATAAAAACAAATCGAAAAAATTCTTCCTTTTTTCAAAATATTAAAATTATTTCGAATTGTTTTTGTCAACATTTCTAATATTTTTGATTTATGAGAGTTTTTGTGATTTATTTATTTCCAACGATTAAATGGTGACCGCCGTGGTAACGATTCCGTGGTAACTCAACGGCAACTGCAGTCCGTTGAGAGGGGAGAGAAGTGATAAAAAAGAAAAATAGGGTTTTAATTTCAAGTGTAAGATTGTCTTTTTATTTGTAATATTTATTTAATTTTTAGTGGATGTACTTACAAAAAATAGAGGTGCAAATAACCTGGGCCCAAATCAAATTAAACTGGCTCTAAAATTTCTAAGAACAAGCTTAGCCCAAAGTTAGTGTCCAACGGGCTAGTTTATTAAAATGATCTACTCACTTATGAATTTCAAATCAATTAGTCAGACTAATGAATTTTTTTCTTTTTTGGTTCGGTTATATACACATCCATAATTAGCTGATTACCCTTAAAATTTTACTCTCTCTATCCCTCTTCAAATTTTCAAATTTAATATTTAAGAAATGACGCATATTTTTAATAAATATAATATTTTATTATAAAAAAATTATAAGTGTAAAAAAATATGTAGAGAGTGTAAGAAAAATAAAAGGTAGAGTATAAAAACACATCACATCAATGAAAAATCTAAAATAGACCAATAAAACGATCAAATATTAGGGATAATGAAAAAAAAGGGATAATGAAGTTCCTATTAAACGCCGATGCTGAAGAAAATTAGCCCAGCAAATTTGGTTTGAAGAGAGAATAAAATTGATAGTTTAATATGAATATATGCGTATCTACAAATTATATAGAGTTGTATATAATTGGATCCAATTCTTAACAGCAAATATAAATGTTTATATTTAAATTTTGGGGAAGTCCAAGATATTGAACTAGTAGCATTAGTCCTAGCATAAAACGTAAACTTATGGGTGATTGTATATAAATTTAAATCAACTGGAACTATTGTCGGAAGGTTGCAAGTATATTAAGAGTCGGTCCTTCATGAGAAAAATTATGATATTTTTCATTTAATTTTCTTTGGTACTTTTTGTTTTTATTTTGTATGATATTATTCTCATTATAATTAACATTTTTTTATTTATAGTAAGTGACATTTTTGATTATAATATCTAAAAAAATTTATAACGAATCTGAATACATGCATGGAGTAATTTCACATGAGATCAAGCTTTAGACTAAACATCATATCAAATCATTTGATAATAATTTAAAAGAGTTCACCAAATTTGCGAATGATTATGTTTATTCTTTTAACAGTTTTCCACTCATGGATCAAATTTTTATTTTTACCTTTGGGGAGGAGACTTATCGAGTATACAATTAAATTTAGTTGGAGTCATTTTCAATGAGATTTATGTGAAAATAAACCTAAAACTCAAATAATATGAAAAAATTAATTTTATCTAAAATTCGAATTTATAGAACAACGTGAAATTAATTACTAATTTATATTAATTTTTGAAAATCTTATTATGAATTGCAATGGGAAAAAGAAACAACTGCAAGCAACCAATTTCAAAAGGTATAAACAGCGCATTGCTTTTGTGTCGTATTAATGATGATGAGTTAATATTAGAAGAAAAAACATGATTAGTGTTGATAAAATTGTAACATTAGTGGTTTGCAGAGTGACTTGGAACAACTTTTTGGGTTCATTTATGGGGTATGCAACTTTTACTTCATTCCATAGTGTCGGTTTCCTCACTTTGTTTGTCCCCTTTCCTGTTTCACACAACTCTATATTGGAAAAAGGTGGAGGCGTTGGTAAGTGTACCCACTAAATTTCTGTAAATTTATCCAATCATATCCAAATTTAATTTTCAGTGGACTTCACTTGCCCAAAAGATTCCAAACCAAAACTTCGAACCGTCAGTTTCCGGTTTGGAACCGAATTGAACCGTCATAATTAACATTCGGTTTTGCTTTCACGTATCAAAGAATCGGAACGGTTGGTTTTCCAATTTCAAGTTGCGGTTCCAATAATTATTTTTATGTATTTAACAAAAATGTAGATTTCGATTTTGGTTTTTCGAAATAGATTACAATTTTTAATTTTTTTCCTGAAATTTTGATCTATTTATAAAAAAAAATTGATTATATGTTTTTCGATTTTTTTAACAGATTTGAACAAATTTTCATTTTTATTTTTCAAATTTTTTATTTTGAAAATAGGTTACAAATTATGTGATTTATTCTGGACAGATTTGAACAGATTTTTATATTACTTGTAATTTAAAAAAAAAAAAAAAGGAAATACTTGTATTTTTTTCGAACAAATTTTGTGATAGATTATGTCGATATAAAAACGAGCATATTATGTGAGACGGGATTGTGGTGGAAATGTTTGCTAGAATTTTCTCTCAAAAACCGTTTTCTTCTTCTTTTCAGTAAAAAATGATATGGTGGGTGTATGAGTATTCAGAGGTTGGATGGTAAAGGTTATTTTGTCATTTTGTAGGTATATATTAAAATTGACAAAAACTTGTGTATGAACCGGTGCATACGATGAAGCTGTTTTATTATCACTATCATGCGCATTCACTCATTTATCACATGCATATATATTGTCACTATCATATTTACTTATAATAATACAAATGCATGGCGGTGATTGTGCATGTGCATGGCGATGATAGTGAATGTTCATGATAGTGATAATAAAAATAGAGTTATCGTATCATGCAGGATTCACAAGTGTTACTCATTAAAATTATAAGAAAGTGAAGTGGTGTATGTACTTACTAAAATTGGCGGTGCATATAAACAAAAACAGGGCCCAAGAAATAAATAGAGGACAAAACTGGAAACTAGTCATTTAATTCTCTTGCGCAGTCCAAAATGACAATTATTTTAGAATAAATTTCTTTTAAAATATCTCATAATCAGGATCGGTTTTCATGATTGAAACTTTTTAGCGGTTTTTGTGTGAGAATTATTTCATAGTAATATGTGTACAAAAGTTATTTTATATAAATAGTATGATAGTTAATAAGGTTAACTAGCATATCATTCATATAAAACAACTTTTGTACACATATTACTATGAAATAATTGTCACACAAAACCATTGAAAAAGTCAATCTGAAAAACCGATCTGATGAAAGTATATATAAATAGAGCTGACAATTTAAGTACAATCAATTTCAAGTTAATTATGACTTGGACATAAAAATATAGACCAAAAAAATTAAATCGATTCGTCCCGATTCATTAGGCCTATCAGTCTTGATGCGCTCAGGTCAATTTGGCCCAACGGGTCGTGGGATGCCCTATTAATCCGGTCAGTATTTTTTTAATGTTGTTATATATATACGTAATGTATTAAGACTTATAAATTATTTTTATTTCTATTAAGCTTGTAATGTTTATTTCTATTTGATAAATTATATTAGGAATTTAGATTTTATTACCTTTTAATTCATTTTTAAAATTAGTAATGTACTAATTTGGTCATTGACCAGTAGTGTAAAGTAGTATAAGTAGTTAGTAAATTATATATGTGGGGGTGTGCCGAGTCACAAGAAATCATATATTCTATATTTGGTGTTTTATTTTGTGTTCAATATTATGGATAAGTTTAAAAAATCAATTGATGATATGCATTACATTAATATGTTTTAATAATCTAGTAAAAAAAAAAAAAAATACCAAATGCAATATAAAAAATGGAATCGAAGAATCGAACTGGGGTCGAGTTTCCAACAATATTTGTTTATATATAATTTTTGTTATTCAACCATTTAAATTGAAATTATAGGTTGGGTTGTCACGTTAGTTCGCAATCTAAATAAGATTGAATTGGACTCCATTTTATAGGCCCAACCCATCCCATGAACATAAATTGGGGTGATTGATCGAGTGTTCTGAATTACATCTTCATATAACATTTCTTAATTTGAATAAAATCATCTAACATATCAAATAAAATGATACGAAATGAGTAATTAATATTTGCCCGCGCTTCTAATTTGACTTCAACTATTTATTTTTCTTTTCTATTGATTAACTTGGGATTACAAAATAATTGCAGTTAACCTATGATCCAATTGAACATTAGAAGTGAGATTATTTGAAAAAGATATTGGTAATTCACACACGTGGAGTTGGGCAGAGAGGCCCACTTCATAAGTCATTGGGAAGTGGCACATAGTAGTAAGACATCGACATCGTAATCAATCGCAGAAATAGAAGAGAGAGAATTTCCCACTCCATATCCTTGCACACGTGTGTAAACACACCTCGTCTCTCGTGCCCCTTCACCCTTAGATAACTCCACACATCGTTTCATTCACAAACGTAGGAGTAAATTATAATGCTTCCATTCCATCGAATATTGATTGGAATTTAACGATAGTTTTATAAACTTTAGTTAAAAAAATTCATTGCATTGTGTATGGGGGTTCAAAATGTGATGAAAAATAAAAAAATAAAGAGAGAAATAAACGTATAGATAGAAAAAAATATATAAGACAATTTTTGTCATTTAAAAAAATGAAAAGTTTTGAGTGGGTGATCAAAATGACAAAATTGAAAACTTTTAAAGGGACAAAGGAAGTAATTTTTGTGTAATTACAAAATTTTGTGTGAAATCGCCTCACTATGCAGACTATTATGAGATTATTATCATTTTTAATACTCTCTATTTGGAGTAAAATGTTACTATCACTTTTAATATAAAGTGGAACACTTTTTAAATTTGTCTTAGAATGATACTGTAAATTTATATACATTTTTTAAAAAGTGATAGTACAACTTATATAATGTAAAATCTAACACATTTTAAATTTTTGCCATAAAATGAATCATTTGATATATATAACTTTAAAAGTGATACAATCTAACATAAAAAGTGATAACATTTATGCTAAAATGTGATAATAGTCTCACAATGATCTCACGGTAAAATAATCTCAAATTTGCTCTTGTGTAAATTAATGAATATTGTGTAAAAGAAATAAAAAATAATAACAGGTAGGAGGGAGTATTAAATTTTAAAATCGATGATTGGTGAACACTAGAAAATCAGATGTCGACCCATTAATTGTTATTCAGAATAGTAACTCTTGTTCTCCAACTTCCAATTTCTATGGCTGCGTATGAAGAAATTGTTTTCTGTTGTGAACTTGATAAAGGTTACACTTTAAAATAAAATGAAAAATGAATTTCTTACAAATTGATTATTAGTGTATTGAGAAAAAAATTGTAAAAAAATGTGTATAGAATCAACTGTGGATGATTCTTGTGATATATATATATATATATATATATATATATATATATATATATATATATATATGTAAGAGAAACAATATGTATATATTTTGAGATATACAACGATGAATATTAATATATTTTAGTGTGAATATATAAAATATTTATATATTATTATCAAAGATATATTAATGTATCGACCCTTGCCTGCCCAAAATCATGGTTCCACCCTGGGTCTACCGCACAGTATGTGGAAGTGATCCACGTCTCATTTGCATGGATCTGCTGCTGTTCAGAAGATCTATTATTCTATATCAAATCCTACTCCTATTTATGACTTGGGACCATTTCTTCACCCCAACTTGCTCAACCCTATTTAATTTACTCTCCTTCTTCGATTATTTTTATACGGAGCTGGTTAGAAAAATTCACATAAATGAATTAGATTCTCACCTCCTCTCTACAAATTCGAAATTTAAATGAGACAATTTTTTCATGATATTGGAGCCAAAGGGCTCACGATTGGTTCGATTCCCATGCAAAACAGGTTTATCATACGGTGAAATTATATAATTTTTTTATATATGACCATATTTAATTTCTTTATATGCTTTATAGTTCATAGTAATAATTTTATTATTGTATGGAACTGCATTGCTAATAACTAAAATTACGTGTGTTTAATTATACTCCCTAAAATTTAATTTATAAAATGGATCGCCACTGGTCCAATTCAAAATTCAAATCAATATGTATCCGCAAAAGATAATAGCTTTGTAGCTTAGATTGGTCTCATATTTTGGTAGGAGAGAGGGAAAGATAATAATAAATCACGTGCTGCACCATCATTTAGATAAGCTCCAAGATCTGCATGATGGTTTTAGTTAATTCAACTGCAACTTTACGCTTGCCATATCATGTTACAATTTTTGTGGTTATCATAAACTTTATTAAGAAATTGAGACCTAAATCAAAAGAAAAGTTAATAATTAATGTTGGTGTTCGATAGAATACTTTGACAAGGATATATTTTATTTAGTTTTGGATAAAAAAACATCCACTTTAATTTATTCTATGCACATGTCATATTGATCTCCTATCTCTCTGTATATTTTGAAACTTTATTGAAAAATTAAAAGTGATATTAACTTATTTTTGTAGTAAAATGAAAGTGAAAATTATTTTGAAATAAAATTATTATGAGAAATGAATGTGGTTGCGAAAAAAACAAATTAATAATAATTTTTAAATTTTTTTTAGAGATACACTTTTGTGCATCCCAATGTGAGAATTGATTTTATAGAATCCAAAATTATGTATTAGTTGTTTCTCCATTCAAACTTTCAACATGAAGCTAGAAAAGAGAGCACCCTCCTCCAATTAATTTCTTGGGTCGTGGTGGGGGTACTGGGCTTCGAGGATTATAGGGTGTTTGCAAATTTAAGTAAGAAAGTTAGATTTTTTTTTTTTTTTCAAAAATGTTAAGTATATTACAACTTTTGATTTCTAAAAGTGATTCCTACTATTTAGTTTAAGACACCGCTTTTGCATGGTGGCGGTTCTTTATGAAATGTGGTGCCTCCAGATATGGAACGAGTCACTCTTCGACTCAATCTTCATTCGCCTTTTAAATTAATTTGGTGATTAACTGGACCGTTAATTTCATAAATTTTATCACATTTAAAAGTTTGAATTTGTAGAGATATGTTTTTAAATTAGTTTAGTGATTAATTGGACCACTAATTAAAATAATTTCATCTTATCTAAAATTCGAATTTATAAATAAATGTGAAATTAATTCATTAATTCCCAGTTATGTACTTGATTGACTTCCACACATGTTTGGGGGTGTAATGTGTTGATCGGGTCGTAATTTTGATTGGCACTCGTTCACACTGGTTTGTAAGAGTGAATTGAGGATAAGATAGTGTATATATTTGATACAAGATAACTTAAAAAAATGATAACTATTACATAGAATAAATACTTTAATTCGATCGACATAATCTAACGATATTGGTAGAGTCTCTTACATTTAATTGATGTGTAACAATATTGTTTGACTATCATAACAAAATATGATTGTGCGGTCAGGGTATGAGATCGAACGAGACCATTGTGACTCCATGAGTAGCATTTTTCTTTTTCCTTTTTTTTCCTTTTTTTTAAAAAAAGGGGAAGAAATGATCATGACATTTTCTTCTTTCAAATTTAATTCAAAATTTTGGTGGCATGCCCATATGTGCCCTACTTTTTTGTTCCCTTCTACATTAGGAATCAAAATCTTAACTCAAACTTTAACTGTCAAAATCAGGAAACGATAAAAGAAACGAAACAATATTAAATTTATAAACAGAAATTCTAAAAATACTACTTCTTCCATCCCAAAAGCGGTTTGTATAAATTTGACTGATTACGGAGGTTAAGAAAAATATTTTTAAGAGAATTGACCAACTTAAAATGAGGGTATAATTGATAAATCATATGTGTGTAAAGTAAGGGGTTAGTTAATTGAGTTGAAAATGTAGTGATATTGGTGTAAATAAATGTATATTGTGAGGGTGTTAAAAATGAAAGATGTTTCCATTTATAAATGTGCAAATAAGCTGTGGAATTAAATAATAGATAAGTGTACAAACATTTATGGGACGGAGGAAGTATCATATTCGGCAACTACTCATTAAATCTTTTATAAAAAGAATAAAAAATAGATACAAGTTATAATTAAGACTACAAATCAGTCCAAATACCGAGCCAAACACTCCTTCAATGCTTACGGACACTCCAATAAATTTCAAATTTGGCGTTGAAAAAAATATATCAAGCAACTAAATAAACAATTTCCCCTTGCTATCGAAATCCAAGTTGCACAATGCTAGCAATAATTCATGATCTGGATTATTAATTATAAATACGTAATTGTCCCATAAAGCACTGACCGGAAATAAGAAAAAATCTCCAACTGGAAAGTGATGAATTGTCTAAATCTGAGAATTAATTAGTCTAGGTCCAAATCTTCCTCAAATCAGCTAATATACCTTACTTATCAATCTTTTTGTAGTTTGGATGATGACCGCATCCTTCCCTTAATAAACAAATACTGTATGAGTTTTGTGGAGGTGGTCGGTTTTTTTTTTCAACAAAAAAAAAAAAATTTATCTCCACTTAGGGATTTTCAAAGAATTAATATTTTTGACCTTTATTGATGGTTTTCATCGGATATAGAATAAAGGCAAACAGTTAGGAGGCGAATCTCATTATAAATATTATATGGTATATTAATTTATGGTGTCGATGTAATTATATTTTTAAAAATTAATATCAAAGTGAATGTGACTATATCACCCAAAACTTTCTATTAAACTAATCTTGTTCACTTATACTACGTGTGTCTTCTGCCGATGGATTATATAATTTAATTCAATTTAAAATTCATCAAAAGTTGGTGAATAAAATTCTTTCATTTTACATGATCAATATTCAAATATTTTGATTTAGGTACTACGTTTTATTTAAAAAATTATTAGCATGTAGAAATTCTAATGGACATCTCATACAAGCTTTGTTGCAAAAATCAACTCAAAGCGGCCGTTAGTTGATGCGATTATTTATAAATTCTATATTTTAGATTAAAGTGAGTATATACAATCAAATGGAGTCTTTGGTGGCCGAACTATTGTGTTATAATTTTTTTCAGTTTAAATCAATTTTTTTACAACAAAGTATTTAAAATAAAAAAATGGGCTGACTAGGTAGCTAAAAACCATCCGTCTATAAATTTCTGATTTCTATAATCTTGTTCCGTATATACATATATGGAGATTCGTTGATTAAGGAGAGGCCAAGGAAGGAGTTAAGTAATTTAGAAAGACGAATTAAATCAGAGATTGATTGACGTCCTACTTGCTTTGGAAATAAACCATATTGATTTGATTAATCATCAAATTCGGAACAATCGCTGATCAAGGAACTTAGTCTTTAAAACGAATCAATGATCAATCAAGGAGATTACACCCGAATTCAGAATTATTACTTAATTAATGACATGGTTAATTTAAGTGAGGGGTAGGCACGAATATCTGGTTTATTGTTTTATTAGAAAAAAATAGACTTCAAACTTAACAACTCATTCTTCACACTTCAAGTTCAAATAAATTAACATCATTAAACTTAAATTTGTAATATTCTTTCAAATCAAAAATAACAAAATAAGAAGCATCATCTTCCGCTTCCTTTTTCATTAACTATACTGTTATAGTGACTAGAAAATATTGTCAGTTCTCCAGTATTTGTGAACCGTATTGCACTTTGACTTTTTGAACTTGAGTTTCCTAACAATTTCTCTCAATAATGGCTTAAAACGTGCAATAACAACTATATCAATCATTTCCACATATCTGGGAAGAAGAATTTAAACGTTTTACTCCCTCTTCCGTCTCATACTCGTTGTGATATTTGTAAAAAATGTTCATCCCATACTCATTGACTTGTTGCATTATTTTCTTAAATAGTAATAAAGCGACTTTTTCATTTTTATCTATCCTCAAATACTACAATGATATTATACATATGTCATTACTTTTCCCACACTAACTCAATTTAATACTATTAAACAATTTTCTTATTAAAATTAAAAAGACTACCCTACCCCATAAAAAAATAACTTATATTATTAAACAAATATATAACGACTATGGGATGGAGGGAGTACAATTTATAAAGAGAATAAGTTTAACTTCGCACAAAAAATTTGATGAAAATTAATATTAACGAATAATTCAAATAAATAAACGGATATGAATAAAGGCTGAAGATTAAAAAATTGAGTGAAGAGTTGTTTAAACAAAATAATTGAAAAACAAATTACGTAAGAATGACAAAATAAGTTATATATATAATAAACAATCGATGATGTATGAGGCAAAAATATAAATTACAAAACTTGACATATTCTCAAAAGATATTATGAATCTTTTTAAGGATGAAATTAATCTACATATAACTCAACATATTTCGTGATGTATTAGTAGAAAGCAAGTGAAGTTCACTTGTCATTTAGTATAATAGTGATCGGTCCACCCTTTACTAAAGAGAGTGAGTTAGATTTATCAATTTTTTATGTTTTACTTACCACCAAAAGTTTCCAATTTTTATAAATTTTTATTTTAAATTTATTTTTAACACATTATATATCGTTTAAAAATTTTAATTAGCAATATTTAAATACCTCGTCAAACATATACTAGTATTTAGCAATATTTCTGTAACTAATAAAAATTATCTCATCGGGGATAAATGACAAATGAGGTGATCTATATAATAATATTCTCCGGTTGGTATTTCATTTTATTTTTATTTTTAATAATATGATATGTGTTGTTAATGATGATAGGTATCAAATATAAAATTGGAGTTTTGTTTAATGTATGAGATTCTCTTGCACCAAACTTCATCGATCAAACATTATACTCCCTCCCCTCCGTCCCCTAACTCTCTCCATCTTTTTTTTTGTCCGTCCCACAATAAAGCTTAATTCATACTCCTAT
The DNA here is from genome assembly GCA_030762865.1 of Paraleonurus japonicus. NCBI lineage: Eukaryota > Viridiplantae > Streptophyta > Magnoliopsida > Lamiales > Lamiaceae > Paraleonurus > Paraleonurus japonicus. Next base: position 5,099,914 of record CM061053.1, read on the forward strand.
GAAAAATTTTCTATAAGCTTTATTCTCACAATATCCATTAATTTATCCAAAATGTCATTAATTTTTTACCGCACAATCCAAAAAATTATTTAATTTATACATAAAAATTTATAAAAATACTCTTAAAATTTTAATCATTACTTTTGTTTCTTAAAAAGTGAGTCCTAGCTAAAAGGATTTTGGGGAAGAAAAGAGCAAATATTTAATAATATTTTCCTGTAATAATATTATGAATTTTCATCAGGGATAAGGACAATTAAGGTCATCTATTTAATAAAAAAATGGTGTATCATTATATTTAAAATATTAAATGTGTCATTAATGATGATATGTTAAATATAGAGATTCGGTGAATGTAATTTTTAAATTTAAGTATGCTAAAGAGATTTTAGATTTTGAATTCACACGTACAATCAATTTTTGTATTGAATCAATATAAAAATTTTGTTCTACTTTAATCGGCACTTAGGGCTGAATATCATGATATATGTATTAAAAAAAGATTTCGAAATAGAGAATTGATATGGGATAATAGAGAATCGCGTCGACAAAAGCAATAATAATAAAAGCAGAATGAGTAAAAAAAGGTAATAAAATTGTGAAAAGGAGAAAAATAAAATAAAAGTGGAAGTCCGACATTAATTTCGTTCGCATCCCAACCCCCTGTTCCCTACTCCCTTTTCCCTTCTGTTTCTACGCAGAATTTTTCCTTTCACAGATAGATACCCACCCGTGTGCGCCCATTAATGCACCCCCACCCCACCCCACCCCTCCTCCTTTTCTTCTCAATACAAATTATCCCAATCCCAATTACTTTGCATCATCATTAGCCATGTTTCTCTCTACTCTCTTTCTCTCCTCTTCACTCTCTTTACTCATCTTCATCCTCCTCCGCGCCACCGCCCGCCGCCGCCGCCGCCTCCCTCCGGGAAACCTCGGCATACCCCTGATCGGAGAGACCCTCCAGCTTATCTCCGCCTACAAGACGGAGAATCCGGAGCCCTTCATCGACGACAGGGTCTCCAAATACGGCACCGTTTTCACCACCCATGTGTTCGGCGAACCCACCATCTTCTCCACTGACCCGGACACCAACCGGTTCATCTTGCAGAACGAGGGCCGTCTCTTCGAGTCGAGTTACCCCGGTTCGATTTCCAATTTGCTGGGCCGGCATTCGCTCCTGCTCATGAGAGGAAGCTTGCACAAGCGGATGCATTCCCTCACCATGAGCTTTGCTAACTCGGCCATCATCAGGGATCATTTGTTGGTCGATATAGACCGCCTGGTTCGCCTCAACATGGACGCTTGGACCGGCCGGGTTCTTCTCATGGAGGAGGCTAAGAAGGTAAAAATAAATTTAATTACGAAAATCTTCCTAAATTACCACAAATCACTACCACTTACCAATCGTGGCCCAAATCGGGCTCACGTTACAACTTGAATATAAAAATCTAGGCGCAGATTAGCACGCAATCGGGGTGGGAGGTTTGGGTGCATGCGTGATGATTTCATGTTAGGAGCACTACAATTTTTTTAAATAATAAAAAAAGAATTGAAACTAGATGACTCGGATTTCCACAGTGGATGTTGCACAAATTCGATTCCCGGTTCAAGTTAGCATTACACGGTTCAAAATAACAAAAAACGCACACACCCATGTGGGTGCGTGTGTTTTTTCTTTTTATCTATGTTATTATTGTTGATTGAGCTTTAGAAGCAGAATGAACCCACACACATGTGCATGTAGTATGATCCATTTATTCTCTTTGCCTTTTACCCATTATCTTTTGTTCTCTCATCATTGTATGGATATGCCTAGGAAGGTTCTATGACCCCCACCCCTCAAAAAAATAAAAGTTAGAAAATAAAGCAATCCATGCCTCTTCTTTTTGGGGATGTGATTTATTTATTATTTCTTTTTCATTATTAATTGTTAAAGATTTTAATTTTGTTGAATGTGCAGATCACTTTTCAGTTAACAGTGAAGCAGCTGATGAGCTTTGATCCGTGTGAATGGACTGAAAATCTCATGAAAGAGTACATGCTAGTAATTGAAGGCTTTTTTACCATCCCTCTGCCCATTTTCTCAGCCACATATAGAAGGGCTATCCAAGTACATTTATTTCTCTCTTCTTTTTACCAATATTAATAATTATTTTTAATTTTAATTTTTTAAAAATTACAATATTTTTATTTTATTTGAAGGCTCGTAGAAAGGTGGCGGAGGCTTTGAGCTTGGTTGTGAGGGAGAGGAGGAGAGAGAGTGATCGAGGAGAGAGAAAGAATGACATGCTGGCGGCGCTGCTGGATGAGGAGGGCGGCGGCGGAGGTTTTTCCGATGAGGAAATAGTGGATTTTATGCTGGCTTTGCTGGTGGCTGGGTATGAGACCACATCCACTATCATGACTCTCGCCGTTAAATATCTTACGGAGACTCCTCTGGCGTTGACTCAACTCAAGGTGCCTTGCTCTACTTTAAATTAATAGCTTTTGTTTAATTGCAATTTAAATTAAAATTTGAATAAATATAAATAAGTAATTATTTTTAAATATTATTTCAAATTAATTTTTGGGCAGTCTCATTTATCTATCTAATAAATAATTAAAAAAATATGTTTAAGGAATAAAAGAGGTTGTTCGAAACACTAATTTATAATAATATTTAAAAATGATGATTTATTTTGTAATTTTTCAAAATTGTAGATTGGAGTGAAAAGAATATAATGTAGGTTCAACACAGCAAAATGAATTCAGACCTAAAATTTATTGGAATAAATAGTACCCTGAAAAGAGGTCTTTTCCATTTGCCAAACTTCTAATTCACATGAACATTATGTGTACACTGAAAATGCTATTTTTAATATATATATATATATATATATATAAATAATTTGTTAAATTTAAAATAAAGCTTTTAGTAGATAGTAGAATACTATATACAGGGTGGAAATTGAAAGAATGAAAAACTTTATATTTGTTCTCAATAATTTGGTTGGATGAGATTTAGATAAGGAGATGATCCATTTAAGAGAGATGCTGCCTGGTGTGGGGTTTTTGGGCCCACCAAAAATAGTAGCTCATCTGAATCTACATTTTTATGTGGATTTTTAATATATATATATATATATATATATATATATATATATATATATATATGTTTTATTGGGATAATGGCTGCGGTTAACGATGTAATAAGAATTTATATTAAAATAATTATCTAACTTGTAGTATTAATTTATTAATAATATTATATAATAAAAATTTAGCATTAATATTATTTGTGGTAGCACAAATAAAAATAATTTCCATGGCTAATTAACCTACGTAAAAAATTATATTAGTTGCAACTTTAATTTAGTTTCGGCTGATTTGTCATGATTGTGCCGGATTGTGGGCCTGTAATTTGTTTGCAAAATTGCTACCACTTAATTCTCTATTGCCATAAAAATATTTCATTACCTTCTTCTATCATGTTGAATAAAATTATTTGACTAGTAATACAATAGTTAATATCGGTAACTTAAGTTTTGGCTAGACTGCCATACTTTGTTGATGTCATTTAATTCTTATGTTGGATAGGGACCCAGTTGGTAAACAATTGGAATAATTTGGACCATACTTATAAAAATTTCAACTTTTTTTTATCATACCCCCAAATAAAATATATATGTATATACTGTACTATATATTTCCTTAAATGTGAGTCATGCTAGTCTCACCAATAAAGATGTGATATACATTTTTATGTCATTTTTTTCCCTTTCTTATTTTAGATGAGAGATTATTTAGTCACTTATGAATTATTATATTCGTATAGACCCAAATTCCTGAGACATAAAATAATTTCAAGATATATATCCTAGAGAATTAAATAAAAGTAGAATTATATATATATATATATATATATATATATATACTAGAAAAATTCTAATATAGAAAATTATAATATTTGAGTAGACTAATAAGATCTATTAGTATGGATTTAACTATAGATATTTTAGTCTCTGAGATGGGACAAGACTTCATTGTTAAGAAGTTCACTTTCTGTCGCTTAATAAGTAATTGTATTAAACTAAAATTCTAATTCTAATTCTAATTGTGTATATTTGTGAAGTAAAGGACAAACCGACAAAAGAAGAAAAAATGTTTGAAGTCCAGACAACCACACGAGTGGGACTGAGATGCACCAGTACACCCATGTTCACCCTGCCCCTCAACCTTTTCTTTTATTTCATAAATAATTAAATTTATATCCCAGGAGAATTAATAATTAACAGAAGAATTTTATAATTTAAGTTTATTTTTAAAAAATATTGTTAATATTTAGCCGATGTGGTTATTCAACTGTCATTGTTAAGTAAAAATAGCTATAATTGTTTAATAAAACAATTAATACTATTTAAAAATATATTTAAATTGTTCAGTTCACAAGAGACTTGCTTGGTAATAAATCATAATATGGAGCAAGTTCTTTCTAATAAAAGAGAAGACGAAATTCTATTCCATGTATAAATAAGTAGGGAAGCAATCTTAGTCAAAATTAAAATATCTTAATTATAATTTATAAATAAAATGATAACAAATTAATAATATATATATATATATTGTGTGTGTGAGAAATGTCAATTTCGAGAAAGGGATGGTTCACCATTCGAAGTCCCCAACTTTCATGTTCACACGTGCACTTGTTAAGTCATATGTCAATTGATAACTAAAATGTCTATGCTTGATTAATTGCTTAGATCTCTTTCGATCTTCTTTGTACTCTTCTCCTCAGTCCTCCCTATATTATTTCTTATTTAATTAATTATAATAGTAGAATCTATTGAGAATAATAGGCACATGTATATGTTTAGTGAAAAGAAAAAAGAGTGCTTTTAAGAAATAATTTAGCAGTAGATTCAAACTCCAGAAAATAGTTTTTAGAATTACATTTTTTCAAAGTTATCTTTACAAAACAAGTGATATATTTTTAATATTTCAAAACATACCCGTAATATAACTATTGAGGATCCATCTTTGAGGAATAAGAAGGGCTAGTTTAGGAAATTAACTTGTTACTTCAAGAAATTATTACCTCCTTTCATTATTCCAACATATCATAAGTGGGAAGTTTGCTTTTTGATAATACATAAAAGAAAATTGCAAAGAAGTTCTTTTGGTATTTTGTTATTTAGTGGCATCTTTTTATCTATTGCAATACCTTTATCATTATTCCAACATGTCATATTTTTACTTTTAGCAATCCGAATATTTATCCATTTCTTATGTGGCGTAACAAATAGTTCCAATTGTCACTTAAAGCATATATTTATCCATTAATTAATATTGATTTATGTCTTAAGTTAGTGGAAAATAGGTCTGTATATATGAGAGAGAGAGAGAGGAAAGAGGGGGTAAATATGTGTGTGTGGGACTGGGATGGTCAAAAGGTTAGCAGAAGTAGCAGAGAGTACAGTCAAAGCAAAGCAAAGAAGAAAAAAAAGGGAAAATGGCATTATTCAGACAAACAACGTTAATGGTCGCCAGCACTAATCATGCCAAAACATACTGCACGCCTATGTCTCTTCTGCCTTTGTCAGATTTCTCAGTTCTAGGGCCACTTTTCTCACTTCCTTTTTATGATATCAAATAGTTGTAATCTCTTCTCCGTCCCTGTGTAAAAGTTACGCTTTTGAAATTGACATAAATTTTAGGATAAATTAGTATTTAATGTTGTTGTAACTGTTTAAATGTGATAGAAAATGAAAGAGTAGGAGAGATATGAGGTTACAACTTTGACAAATGTGGAAATGTATAACTTATATTGGGACGCTCGTTTTGGGAAAATGGGTAATTTATAGAGGGACGAAAGTAAGGGGTAATTATTTTAGTAATGACCTTGCTTTTATTTCTTGGAGATTATTTATTTATGCAACATTACATTATACTATGCTTTTTATCAAACTATATTTCCCAAATAACAAAAACAAATTTGATAAGAATTCCATTAGTAAATTATTGATTTGATGTATACATTTTTGTTATACAGGAAGAGCATGAGGCAATTAGGGCAAGCAAAGGTGAAAATGAAGCATTGGAATGGGATGACTATAAATCCATGTCTTTCACTCAATGTGTAAGTAAGATGATAATATTGTATGCATCAATTTCAATATGTTGGTATTTGATAGTAATTAAAAATGAGTCATTAATTTGATCTCAGGTGGTAAATGAAACTCTGCGAATAGCTAACATAATTAGTGGCATATTCAGACGAACAATGACGGATGTTACTATCAAGGGTGAGAATGCACTTAATGCATAAATGATGTTAGAATTAAGTAACAACCCTCCCTATCTAATTGATTTTTGTTGGAAGGTTATACAATTCCCAAGGGATGGAAGGTGTTTGCTTCTTTTCGAGCAGTACACATGGATCAACATCACTTTAAAGATGCTCGACTTTATAATCCCTGGAGGTGGCAGGTATTTTTTTCTCTATTTATACAATCTAGTACTTTTCAAGATATGTATTCATACTTTTTAAGATACTTATGTATTCGTGTTTGTACTTGACCTACAGAATAGTTCAGCAACAAGCTCGGTAAATGTTTTTAACCCGTTCGGTGGAGGGCCTAGGCGTTGCCCGGGAGCTGAGCTTGCTAGGGTAGAGCTTTCGGTTTTTCTTCATCGTTTGGTTACTCAATTCAGGTATACAAAAACTATTACCACGTACATTAATGTTGAAGAATACGAGATGAAATATTATTTTTTGATTGATGTAGTTGGGAGGCGGCTGAACAAGATAAGGTAGTTTTCTTTCCAACGACGCGGACGCAAAAGAAGTACCCGATCATCGTTCGAAGGCTAAATCGAGTTGCTTCTGTGTAAAGATGATGAGAATGTAGGATGCATCTTATTTCCATATTTAGCTCCAATACCTTGAAAATGTTAGTAATCCAATAAAACTTGCTGCTACAGCTTATTGATTTTCCTGCTAGGAAATTGTAAATTGTAGTAAATCTAATAAATATAAATTGGTGTTATAAATTACATTTTCCTGCTACGAAAGAGCCCCATCCCCCTCCTATCTGTTGTTTGGTGTGGCCTTACGTAGTTAGGTTCGACCAATTTTATAAAGAGGAAGTATTGCGTGAGATTCATGTGATGTTTTTGTCTAATTTTTATTAATGATGATCTTACGCACCATTGTTTCTTGTTATAGAGTTTAAATTAGGGATGGACATTCGGATGGTTTGGGACTGTTTTTCGACCGAACTGAATTAGTTGAATATCATTCAATCGAACCAAACTTAACTGAACTGTAATTCGGCAATGCTATAAACACAACAAATAACTACGCGAGTATACATAATCAAGATACAATTCATTTGGGTTTTGTATGTAATAAACACAACAGAATTATCCAATTTATTTGGGTTTTGTATAGATAGATAATCAAGTTCCAATAAAATATAGTTTAATTGGGCCTAAAGCCCAATGAATTGACCTAATAGTTTAATTGGGCCTAAAGCCCATAAAAATATTCAACACAGCTATTTATGGGCGGAAAGCATAAAGGATAAAAGGGATAATTGGTCCATAAAGTTCTTCGATTATATTTTCATCCAAAATGAATTTGGCCCAAAATCTTAACTTCATATGATGGGAGCTGCACAATGGAAACACTGATTTCTTATTTGCTAATTCTACTAAGAGCATTTAATAGTTTGGTTTTAAATCATTTTAGATATTTTATATTCTGATTAAAATAATAAAAAAATATGAAAGGTGGTATTTATTAATATTGGAATTGCCCTTCGCAAATAGCTTAGTTGGACCTGAAGCCCATAATAGTTACTCAACCAAGTATATGGCAGAAGTGGACACGTAATGAATCCTCTAGGAATAGCCCATAAAGTTTATTAATGGCCCAGATATTCCTTCTTTCTGAATTTTCAACCCAAAATTATTGTTGCCCCCAAATATTTAAATTTATTTGAATATTAATTAGGCCTAATGTACCCGTCAAAAAAAAAAAAAAAAGGCCCAATGTAAGTTATGCAATTTGTGCATGTATCTTTTGATTGTCTACCCCCATTCCTTTTAATTTGGACTATGGATGTTCATATCGAGCTTAATGAACTAAGTAATTCTCTTGTTCATCCAATAAATATTGCAATTCAAATATATTTTTACTATTCATTGTAAGCCGTTGCAACTCTTTAATGAAAATGACTTATATTGTAAAAGTTGTACGAGTACGTGTATTACACACAAGACTTTGGCTAATATATTTTGTCCTACATATAGGTCGGCAATAGAGCACTGATTAATCTAGGATCTTATTCCTTATAAAAGAAAAATGAAAAAGATATTAAGAGAGCTTTACGATGTCTTTTTGTACTCACTCTTAAATACAGTGAAGTTTTGCCCTGTTGGGTGTAAGCTTGTGGATGAAATTCTACTGATTTTCATTGTGTATATTTCTTTTTTCTTTTCTATTTTTTTATTTTCATCACCTAGGACAACATTAACTCTGTTATGAATTATTTTCCTTCTCGATCAATTGTGTTGAACGCTTGAACACTGCCCGTCCTTGCTCATATACATTCCCAAAATTGTTAAATTTCATCTACATCATAGAATTTTAACAAGAGTCGGTCTTTGTACTTAGATACACGAGTAAAACATGACACCAATTTTGAGTGAACTTGACACTAAACTTAAATAAAATATGAAGCGAATATAATTGAAACATGATACTAAATTTGGATGAAGAAATGAAATGAAAAATGACACTAGTTTTGACCGACGTAACACTAATTAACTGAAACGTGGCTATGTGCACAGATCAAATGGTGCATATGAGACATTGCTCTTTAACAAAATGTAGGAGTGACACTAAACTTGCCTCGTTGGTGGTGCAAGTCCAATATGTTCACCAACTCTTGCAACTTCATCAATTTTAATTTCCAGCTCTGACTTAACAATAACAATTGATGGAAGCTATCAATAATATCTAACCAACCACCTCAATGTTTTTCATTACAAAATGATAGAGTGACAAAGACATAACTAATTAACAAAGTGAAAGATGGAGCCCGCAAGAGTTGGGCATGGCAGTTTTTCATTTAGCCAGATGCTGATACGAGCTGCCCCTCTATCTTTATCAACTTATTGGACCATATATTTGTTGTCATTCAATGATATACCATAAAAAATTATGCAAAATGGGGTGTGGTTATTGCATAATTCTGGTTTTTCTTTCCCAATGTTTATCTACTCTGATTGATATTGGTAATATATGTGTCATTTTGTCGAGTTATATATCTGGCTCTCAATTTATATAATTAATTTTGTAGCTCTGTGGCCTAACTACTCTTCATCAATGAAGAATCACCATTCTGTTGGATTACTCTGCTCCAAATGGTGTTTTTTTATGTTCAATTATGCTATACCTAAAGTATACTTAATTGCGTTATAAAATATCATTTAACTGTTAAAAGTAGTAGAGAATTAATATACATAAATTAATTTCACACCTCTTTATAAGTTAAGTTTTTTTAGATAAATGAAATTTTGTTATAATCAAAGCTCTCTATATGTCCAAATGTTTAGATGAAATAAATTCTTTCATTAGGGATGACACAAGAGATAGGAGATCTCCAAATTTTTCTCTCTGGAGTTGGGAAAAGAAAAGTATTGTATTATTCTGTGTTGACGTTGGTAGAGACAGGACAAAATTCATATTCTCCATCTCATTTAAGAAGCAGAAATACATTAGTTATGAAAATCCTTGTATATATAATGTCACATGAAATGTTGAATTTTTAGCTATGTCCAAATTTATTGCCTGACTTGATTAATTATTTTGCTATCAAAACAATTTGGAGTTGTTACATAAAACATAATTGTTGTATTATTATTATTATTTTAATTGTAATCAAATATTTTATACATTATGTATTGTTATTTTTAAATATTATTTTATGTTATCTTCGAGTTCGTATGGCATAAAAAATAAGAAAAAAGTGAATTATTTTAAAGTTTGATTCATATCAAAATATTACTAGAACTGGCTCGAGTGGAGATGACTTGTTTCCCCACCCCGCATCACGAGATGTGAATTGTCCTCATGTCCACCGGTCCCGTTGACATCTCTACTTATAACAGATCAAATGACGCAAAATTAGCCATTACATTAGCCCAAGTTGGTATTATCTTTTGATGTTGATCCTACATAAATCCCACAATTGTAATTGTCATTGTCATTGTCATGTCATTTTTGCGCACGGTTGTGATTTCAGCGCACAAACCAATTAATCAACTTTTTCAGGGCCACATTAAACTAAGCATTGTTGCTTTACACAAACAATGCATGATTATATGTCGTCTCTTACCTGTTTTAGCGAATATCTATGGATTTATGATCTGTAAAACTTGTAATAACATCAAGAAAAGGGGTTTGTGCGTTGGAGGTGGGTGCAATATTTGTAATGGCTGTTAGTTGGCGTTTGCCAACTGCCTTTATTGGGACCTCATATACCTTCTTTACAAAGGTATCTTATCCATATATGCATATGTATATATATATTGTCACTTAAAACATATATATTTAAGTGTGCCCATGTGAAGAATTGATGCTTTCAGCCAAGAAATGGGGCATGTTGAGGTTAGATTCATTTTTAAGGGAAAGTATTGGGTGTAAGAATTTTGTATGTTTAATTATATTTAGAACAACTAAGCAACACAACTAAAACAAATCTTCTTTTACAGATGAGAAAGATTATGTGTAAGAGGATCTTTTGGTTGATCATCTTTGGAACAACTAAGCAAATTAAGACAAAACATCTCAACAGTAGATTTTAAATTTACTCAAATTGCATTGGATTTGGATCCACCCAAATTACGTACGAAATAGTTCATAATAAAGGTCAGGGATTTTTAATCTTATGGTAAATTTGAAATTTCTTATTACTCTTTCATCACTCTTTAAATTTAATATTTATGGGATTACACAAATTTTAATAAATACTACATCCGTCTCATAAAAGTTTTCATATTTTTCTTTTTACTGTCTCAATACAAGTTTTACAACTAAACTTCACCTAACAATTTTCACTAATTTACATAAATGTCATTACTTTTACTATCACGGATACATATTTCAATAAAAAAATTTAGTTTATACATAAAAATTTACAAATTTATCCCTCAAAACTTCAATCATTACTCTTTTTTTAAAGTATGTGTTCACCTACATATGAAAGTTTTTCGGGACGGAGGGAATATAATATTTTATTATAAAATTATTAATAAAAATTGTAATAAAAATAAAAAGATGGAGAGAGGGAGAGTGTAAGAAAACTAAAAAGTTTGAATATTTTATTATATTATTATAAAATTGAATGACAATTGTTATAATTTTATGAGAAGTATGAATAGTTGTTAATAAATGTGGAAACACATAATTTTTCAAAAGGAAAATATTAAATTTTAAGAAGAAATTTAGAGATGACAAAATGTTATTTAAGGCTCAAAAGCTTTTATTCAACAGTGTATAACGTTAGTATTTTGGTGAAATTTAGTTAATCAAAACATGCTGACCATCCAAACTTATAATTTAACACATGTTATATATTTTCAAATTTAATACTTTCTCCATCCATCCTGCTATTTAATTTCGTTTTCTTTTTCACAAAGATTAGATTGAGCATATAATAATAAAAATAATACAAATAATGTGATGATGAGAGAAGTGAAAAGAAGATAAAAGGTTTATGGGTAATTGAGTAAAAATAAATATAAACAATAGTAAAATGCACGGATATACATTTAATAGGTATTTATTAAAATAGAATTTAAAACTTATATTGAAATAGAAAAAAATGAAAAGATAAGAAATTTATATTAGAACAGGGGAAATATTTTTTATATCTATCAATGCTTACATAAGGGAAATGAGCACTCACCATACGCAAGTTTAGGAAAGTGAGCAAATTGATAAAAATACGAATAACGAGGAGCTAATATCCAGCTTTTGTTACGTTAATTTAAAAAAAAAAACATTTCCAATTCGTGGACAATTTTTGTGTGAGATAATATAATTTCACTCTAATGGTGACTTGTGACTCAGTTGTGAGAAGGATTCAAATTAAATACTCCTTCCTTTTTTAATCCTTACAATTTTTCTGTCTCATTTAAAATTTAACATTCTAATTTTTAAAATATTATGACCCCACGTTTATAATAAGTACTCTATTTTTTTATTTTTCTTGCGCTCTTTTTCTATCTTTTTTATTTTTTTATATTTTCTATCAATAATTTTACAATAAAATACTATATTTATTAAAACTTGTGTTATTTCTCAAATGAGGGAGTATATATTATTCATTTGTCTACTAATTTCATATTAATATTTTTTTGTGCTTAACTTATGAATTTAAATCGTCAAACGTGAAACAATCAGGAAGTGTTTGATCCAGAATATGACACAATATTGAATTAGAATTCAAAAGTATATTTCAAATTCTAGAATAAATTATGAACCCTGCGGTAGCATAATCCCACAATATTACATGAGAACACCTGCAGCAGTTCAAGGCCATCGACATACTTCTATTCTATGTATTTACAAGCCAACATCACTCACACTCGAGACGAGCACCACCACACCATCCACATTCCTATACTCTATAAACTGTACACGTATCCGTATCCATATCCGTATACGTTATACAAAAAATTTGGTATTTTCTCCTAATCTATGACTTTTGTGTACACTCTATACATTGTTGAACCATCAGGCTTTATCCTTTGGATGAACCTATAAAAAGCAGGGAATTGAGTCAGCCAGAGTTTAAATAAAATATGCCAAATTTTGAACTTAGTTAGGTCAAACAAAGGGCAGCATAGCACATGGCCTTTGATTAAACTAACATCATAAACAAACAGATTTTGTATTTGTAAATTAGGATTCTTGTTAGTATTTACCTGAAAACTGACTCAAGGGAACATGGATTCGGTCAAAACGAATAATTGAAATTGTTTTTATTATTTTTTCTTGCTTCTTGCAGCATTTTTTGATATTTTTGAAACCCATTCTTACAAGCAGAAACCTGCATACAAAACATAATGAATGTCATTAGTCATTGTCTAAGAATTTGCATAACAATATAAATGACTTCTTCTTCTTGCTTTCCATGGAGTGTAATCTACTTAAATAATAGTTCATGGAAGAAGAAATCTAAACAAGGTTATACTTTTTGGAATGAAATTTCTATGAAAATCTAGGAGGCCCCATCTATTGGCTTTGGTAAAACAACAGAGAAACCACATAATATGAGAAGAATTGTCATAAAAGGATTTGTTCTGTTCATTCAAAATTCCAATCAGACAGAGAGGATCACATGAAAAAGAATTGTCTTATCAATTTCTTTTTCCATTTTAGGTTCTGTGTGACAAATAGATAAGCTTTCATATGGCTAATTGAAATTTCTGTCTCGCCAACTGTAGGGGTCCTCCTCCAAATAATGCTTCTTGAAATACCTCCATTTTATGGTTTATTTTCCCTACAAATGGGCCCGCAATATCATTATCCTATTTTAATTCCACATATCCTACCTTTAGTGTCAATTAATGTTATTAACCTACAAAGTAAATTGCGAGGGACCTAAGCTACAAAAAAATTAGGAAGCCACTTATTTAACATTAACACATATGCTATTATTCTTATTTATTAGTATTATTTTTATTCTAGAACATGACATAATTTACTATTTGGAAAAGAATAATAAATATCCTAACACAAATTTTCCTATTGAACTTGTTTATTTTATTAAATTCATTCAATAATGTCATTGCACTTATAAATTAATCAATAAATATAAAAATAATATATAATCAAGTATGTCTCCTATGAATCTAAATACACGTAAATTTTATTTTTTAAATATCAGAGGATTGTACATACGATTTTATATACACAATATAATATCTGGAAAAAAAAGTTTGTAAACCCAAATTCAACAAAAAAATGTGTTTAATTAAGGGCTAAGAATTCAGGTGGTGAATTGACGAGAAAGCCCTGAGAAGTATGAACACAATATTGCTTAGGTGGGAAAGAGAGGGCAAAAGAGATTTGACTTACAGCTTCAATATCAATCTTGTAAACTAGAAGCTTTCTTCTCTCGCGGCAACTGGTCCTATACGCCACCACAACATGCCCAATCGCTAATACCAGAGACGAAACGAACAGCGCCGCCTCCATAGCTCTCACATACCCGCCTTTCGAGTGGCTGTTCATCATGAAAACGTACGACGCCTTCAATGAAACAAACACCAGCGACGCCGTCGAGCACACCGTCGCCACCCCCAAGTATGGCCCCCTCGACAGTCTAGGCCCGTCGCAGAAACTATAAACACCTATAAACCAAATTAAATTGAACATATTAAGTTTTGTATTTTGTTAATTTAATCTTCCGATTAATGGATTCAGCTATGTGCACTTACATAATATGATGGCGGAGCGGGTGATGGAGACGAGGGGATATCGATGAGCGAGTAGCGGAAATCGTAATCGTTGAGGTGGGAATAGAGTGTTTGGAGATTGAGGGACGACGGCGATAGGGCGGCGGACAGGAAGGCGGAGGAGGAGGAGGGCGTCGGCGATTACTAGAAGAATGGGGGCAGAGAATAAGAGCAGAGATATGAACATGGTGATTAAGAAAAACAGGGTTTTGATCCATCTCGGAATTACAGGGGCTGCTTTTTTCAGCGATTTGTCGTCTTTGGTAAATCCCATCTCCGGTGAAGTTGTTCCTTCGAATGAAGAGAGAGAGAGAGAGAGAGAAAATAAAGGGGAAGAGAGGGAAGATGAGTGGAAGGAGGGGAAATGAAAATGGATGGGAAAATCGTCGGAAGATTTGACTGAAATAAAGGCAATGGGGTTTGAAAGACTGGAAAATGATTTGGAAGTTGGAAATGTACACGCGAAAGGTAGTGGTCAAATAGGGGAGGCAGTAGGCACTCTCTCTCTCTCTCTCTAAATGACTAGACTAGATTCTCTCTCTCTAGGATTCTGTTTGTAAATAATGTGAAAATACTCTTTTCGTGGACTTTAACTGCAATACCTAAAATACTTCTGGGCAATAATCAACTGGGTTACAGTGATGCCGCCAGTTTATGTACGGCGCCAAGCTATTCGTTGAACATATTATTCGAATTAATAATACTTTTTCAGCTCTAGTTTTATTATTATTTTAGTCAAGTTCTTTCTAATTTACTTTTTCTCTGTTTTGTCCTTCAACTTTTGTTTTTAATATTTGCTTGTTTACTTCGTCGGAAAAGATGAATTTTATTGTCATAACATATAATATACTCACTCCCTCCATTTCAATTTTAATTGTTCAAATAAAATGATACAAAAAAATTTATTTATTAATATTAAAAATATAAAGTAAAGAGTAAATAGGTATTAATTAATTCTCTACTTTTTTAAAGATAAGGAAAAAGAGAAAATAATTGATGATGATATATTTATCATTAAGCATTCATTCTTAATTTCACCAAACACATTAAAATATCACTTATTTGGAATTGGAAGCGTATTTTATTATTAGGATCTTTACGTATCTTATTATTGTTTTAGGTGATTAGTTTTTATTACTGTAAAATTGAGAATTTTCTCGTGTATTATTGGGGTTAATCATCAATATCTCAAATCGAATTAACATGAAGAATCATGAAATTTATAAGGATGGACGAGTATTTTCATTGATTTGAGGCCTTTTGGAGGAAGCCCAACAATATATTTGTTTGGGCTCAATCCAAAACAATTAATATCATATTAATGTGGAGATTGAAATCCTCCATGGGGCATAATAGTGGTATCTTAGTCATGCTCTTAGGGTAGAGGATTCTCCATGTCAAAAAAAAAAAAATCAGCAAATAACAAGATCTTGTGGATAAAGCGGGATTGACCTAGACAAAGCGTGTCATTTGGGGTGAGCCTTAGTAACAAAAAAAAAAATGACGACATAAGTGGATCTCTGTAAATATATAAGTATTTCCATTATTATGAGATTGAGTTCTTTCTTGAAACATAACATTTGTATTTTTATAATATTCTTTATGAATCAACATTATTTTTTATATTATGCGCTCGCGTTATTATATTATTATGTATCTTCTTTATTTCTCCCACCATGAACATCTTCAGGTAAGGCTCCTGATCTAAGTAAATAATGCATTAGAGTTTGAAAAAAAAGGATTTGGTGTGCGTAGAACATCCACTACTAACTAATAAACATTATATGTTGTGTTTTACCATCTTACTTATTATGATAGAGTATGTTGTAAATTAATTTTACAGAGAAATTTATTTATATTCTGTGTATAATTTTTAGTAGTATTAGTTATTTTATTAAAATGTACTAATTTAATAGTAATAATGTATAATAAAAACAACTAATATCATTTTTAATTGAATGATGAAATTGATTTACAAAATACTTACTCAACTATTAATTGTTATCTTGACAGGGAAGTATATATAATATTAGTTTTTTTAATGTGAATCAATTAACTTAAGCAGATCTAATCAGGCTCACGCACGATTAAGGGCTGCCAAATTTAAAATATGTCCTCCTAAACTGTTTTTTGGCATTATATCGATAGATTATCACTACCTTTTGTATTGTAATGGTTGAGCTAATAAGTAGGATCCATATTCAGACATGTTGATCATAGACCTCGAAAATGTTTCAATGGAATAATAACTAATTACGACAAAAAGTGGACCTAATGTTAATCTGATTAAATTCTCGTGATATATATCAAACATTGTTTTTTAAATTCAACATTAAAGTTGAACACAAACATATATATTCACCTAACCTTCACGCCAGATTCAACCCACGTAGTCCTGTTTTGACCTAATTTGTGGCAGCAAAGCCTCTTTGACGATGTCATTTATTAACAAAAAATCACATGTTTGTCGAGCAAATTTCACGTAATTTCGATTTTATGTGATTTTTTCAAATGTCATTATTTTGCTCACGATGAATGCTTGATTTTTTTAACTTCTCATTATAATTATTATTTCATCTGTCTCATAGAACTTTTCATAGGAATGAGAGCAATACAAATTAAAAAATTGAAAGAATAAATAAGAATTTAGGGTAATTTTGTAAATTTTTATGTATAAAATAAGGAAGTGAGTTGAACTGTATGTATGCGTGAGTCCAATCGATTGTAATGACATTTTGTGTAAAATTGAGGATAATATGAGGATGAAGTTTATGAAGAGTTTTACATTTTAAAAGTGTAAAAGGTATTATTGTATGGATGAAAAAGAGAATATGAAAGATTCTATGAAACTTTGGGAATATTATAAGTATAAAACAATAAACTGCAAATTATTTATCTTAAATTCTTTATATTATTTTAATTATATATTTTACTTTTTGTTGGATTCACAACTATTAATCATATGAATAATATTTTGCATTTCATGAATAATATTTTATTAAATTCATCTATCTTTTTTATGAATCAACTTGTATAAATAATTTTTTAGATAATGCAATTAATGATATACTAATACATGTTGAATGTTATCATCAAATTATATTAAGTGAATTCAAAATTAATTTTAATACATCATAATTCATATAGTTCTTAATATATTTTAATATTTTTTATTTTAATATTAAAGCTTTTTGACTGTGTCACTAGATCCACGTGTTATACAATTTATTTACAATAAAACTCATCTCATATTTAAAACTATATCATAAAATTTTTATTTTTATTTAGAGCCATCCATTTTTGTTTTATGAAAAAATTAGTCACTGTTTGGCAACCTAGATCAAATAAGTATATTTTTTCCTTTCCGATGTCGATGGATCCCGTCACATATATCCACTATTATACATGCACATTCACAAAATTTCAATATAATTATTTGTAAATAATTGAGCAATACTATGCTCAACATAATCAACGCAATCCATTATTGCATCAAAGAAAATTGTGTAAGCCACACGATATAGGAACTTGCTTTATACTCCCCTTCCCGAAAAATAAATTTATTTTTTATATTTTCTGTCATCTTTAACATATCACTTACTATACTTAATATATCATTAATTTCTTTTCATATATATATATATATATATATATATATATATATATATATATATATATATATTTAGAACGTGTTTACAAACTCTACAAAACAGTTTGTAAATTCACATTTTAAATAAAAACTGTAAGAGATAGCCTTAAAAAAATGATTCTAAAAACTGTTTTTAACGTTTTAAAATACACTATTGACGTAATGTATCTTGTTTTTTTAAATCAATATTTAGGTACTAATAATTATTTTGAGAAACAAATAGATATAAGGGCAAAATTGAAAAACAAAGTAGAAATTTAATGTTTTAATTATAATATTTCCAATTTTTAATGCGTGTAAAGGTAATTATAGGACTGTTTTTTCTTAATTTAGGACTAATTATTTGCTTATTAATTTTTATAAATAGGACGTTCTGTCAATTTTTTTTTTTTATAATTAGGACATCATGAACAACAATTATCTTTCGGAAAAAAAAATTAAATTGTTGATTATGGTAGGTGGATTTGATTAGACCGGTAACATGTTCTGATTAGTCAAGCGGGTATGGTGGAACCGACCCGAGGCAACCATGTGTTGTCACATGCTCCATTTTGTCTTACGTACCCAATCTCTTTTTCTTATCTCTTAATTAATTGTAATTAACTAATTAATGTGATTACTTGTTGTTCAATTAACTGAAATCTTGATTGACGACTTATCTTAAGATTTTTATCGGGCAAAAAATATATTCTGATTTTAATGCACGGTTAAACCTATATGAATTTTTTTGAACACGTTAAACCTATATGAATTAGAAATTATTGAACCACATAATTATAAATGTGTAATTAATCAATTTAATTATTTATTTTATAATAATTCATAAAGTGAATGTATAAACATATATTAAGTTAACTAAATTCAAGAACTTTATTAATATTGTTATTAATTGAATATAGATTCAATCAATTTAATTTAATTACGTTATATTATTCAAAAACTTATTTATACACCAAATTTATATAAATATATTCAATTAATTTGAATTGGTTAATATATATTTCATAGAAAAGTATTTTCATTTTAAATATTTTGACTTAATGATAGATAAATGTATTATACTTATGTAATATTAATATATAATTCATTTATATGACGAGACTGATGATGATATAGTAACCATTGTTGCAAAAATCAGCCTAGGCGGTCGCGGCCGCCCCAATTTTGCCTAATTTAGGCATTTTAGGCGTTTTCGAGGCCATACGCCGTTTAAGCGGTGAGTTGGCTAGACGTTTTCGTGGCCGGGCGCCATCTAGGCGATCGATTTTATGTTTTTTAATGAAAATAAATTTTTCGCAGTATGTGTTTAATATTTTAGTTATCATTTATCGTTATGTATTAATGGTTGAAACTTTTACTATTTGTCTATGTTCATTATGTTAATGTGATATATATTGTTTATGTTACTTTATTATAAAGTTAAAATTTATTTTTAATTTATTTAATTTTTATTAATTTGTAATGTTATATATTTGGATTATAAGACTATATTTATTATGTGAAGTTGGTTGCATAAATTTTTTTAAAAAAATTCAGGCAGCGCCTAGACGGCCTCAAAAGGCTCCAACTTTTACAACCTTGACAGTAATTATAGTTTTTGTGAGGCGAAAAGATCCACACTTTCAAATCATCGATAACACTCCAAAACTCTTTTTTTTAAAAATATAAAAATAAAAATAAAACTTCAAAATTTCTAACTATTATTGCTACTCGGGAAATAACTTCATACTTTTAAATGAAATATAAAAATTGGTGGTGAGATCCAGTTATATTTACATTTTAAGGGAAAAAAAAAAAAAATTAGTACAATATATGTCATAATCTAAGAAAATGTACTAATTAGAATTACAATCTTAGCAGATTACATTTACTTTATTTTTTAACACTCTACACATTATATATTAATTTTCTTAAATATTGTACCAAAAAGGTAAATGTTTCAAGTAACTGAGGGAATAGAAAATATAATTAGTAGAAAAAACTGCAATGGTGCCCCCTCAATTGCAAATGTGAAAAAGTTTTTAATGTAATTTATATTTATTTTGTGCTTTTCTGTCAAAAAAAAATATATATTTATTTTGCGCTTTTATGAAAAATTTCTAAATCCGTCCTATGCATAGTAATGGAGTATAATATTTTTGGTAACTCATTTGGATTTATTTATAATCTGGTTAAAACTCTTTTTCTTTTATCGATTTTCTAAAATTTGATATTTGCAAAACCTTGTGTGAACCGGGTGCATACAATGAACTCTATTTTATTATCATCATGCACATTCAAGATCATCATGCACAAGCGCTATCACTTTCATATTTATTTATAACGGTGCATATACATGGTAATCTTGTCATGCACAAGCGCTATCACTTTCATATTTATTTATAACGGTGCATATACATGATAATGATAGTGTATTTCAATGACAGACATTGAATGACAATAATAATAAAATAGAATTTATCGTATGCATTCGATTCACATAAGTGTTACTCTTTGGTATTTGATTGATTGTAGCTTCTCGCTGATTATCAATTCAGAAATAAATGCCGCGGAAACATTTCAACGAACTCTCGCTCTCCAAACCAATTTCAGAAGAATGCAAGTTGCCAAATATTATTTAATACATGAATGAATGGTATTATTTACATATACCATATACCAAGTTTTGCTTTTAATAAACAAATATTGCATTTATAGTTTTATTTCAATTATTTTAACTTTATTGAAAATAGTAATTCTTGTGTACGGGATACAACTAATAATGTTCAATAAAATAATTATTATTATTCAATATCAACAAATAATACTAATTAATTAATTTTTTATAATTCGGTATCCTACCAATGATCGACTAATTCGGGACCAATCCCACCGTCCACTAGTGGGGGCCGGTAGTCCACTTAAAGCCTTAACAAATCTCTGTATGGACCGACTCACATCACATGAATTGTTTGCACCGAATGGGTTTCGAACTTGAAATCTATAGAACATCACACTTTTAAACATCAAGCTCTCACCATTAGGCCAACCCCTGAGGGTTAATGCGATTAATTAATATTGTTCAATGAAAATAATTAATATTATTTAAATGAAAATAGCTTCAATAAAAATAACTATTATTATTCGGTAAAATAATTAATATCATTTAAATACATATACTAGTTGCACGATACAACTGGTGTATTATTTTAGACGCATGCAAATTTATTAATTTTATTCACCTCTTATTTGTTAAATTGATATTTTTTAATTAATTAACTAATTTCATAAGAGGGTGTCATATAAGAAATATGATGGTAGTAAATTCTCCCCCACCTCTAGTTCCTAGGTACTAAGCAAAACGCAAGTTTTACATGAAATCTTGAATGTGAAATTAATACCAATCTCATTTTCTCTATAGGCTTACTATGTATTTTTCTTATATTTTATTTGTATTAAAAACTTAATCTGTTATCTTAAATAAGTGGTAAAACTGTAAAAGTGCAGACTTTTATATTAGTGTTAAAAATACAGTTACACAATATTAATGTAAAAAGAGTGTAACAAACTAATTATTAAATACAAATTAAATTAAGTGTCCAACTACGTACATCCGAATTTTTACTCGATGCATTCATATGAACAATATTTTAATCCCGTCAAAAAAGAAAAAAAAATTAAACATATACGGCTGTAAAAATTAATGTATGGAGCATGTATTTAGATATCAATAATCACAATCACGTCCATTAATTGAATTACATTTACGCAAATAATAAATCATATTTTACTTTTTTAATCATATTTTACTTAAAAAAATGTAAATATCAACATCGTTATAAATATAACTATAGAAGTGTAGATTCAAGATAAAATGAAAATACAAAAGAGAACGCACACTCCATAAATCTCTACACGTAATTAATAAAAGTATTCCTAAATTAATATTATTTAAACGTAAAAATTAATTTATAATATAAATTTAACGTGATCTGTCATTGCTGTTGTCACTAGTAATTTAATAATGAACAATCAAAGTCATGCAAAACAAATTCGTTCCCGATAAAAAAGTCATGCAAAACAAAATGTCGTCTCGGATGAAAGATTCGAGAAATTCACGATGCTCTTTAATGAAAAATAAAAAATAAAAAAACACGATATTATGGTATATAACGTCAAAATTTGTGCATTTCAAATTTTATGTCTGACGTGGCATTTATGCATGTGGGTCCAACCTTTCGTGGCATGCTCCCTACATTTTTGGTCGAAGAACGTAGACTTTTGAGCGAGATACCCGGCGTGGCCAAATTATGTATGAAAAAATCACAATTTTTTGGCAAATTATAATATAATTTAAACTATTGAATTTTGGTTAACAATATTTTAATAAAATTATTACAAATAGATTTAAAAAGTATTTCAAAATTACAAATAATTTCATTATGCAAATATTTTTGTCTAATAATTAAATAAAAAGAAACCAAAACGCCATAAGATCATAAACCGATCCAGAGGTCGGAATCCCCACTAAAAATCTTGTAAGAGTAAAACATTTCTTAGGAAAATCCCAAATCAAGGAAAAGAAAAATTTCTCTAAAAAGCAAACTCAACAAATACTAACAAATATTTTTGTGCTTACAGTGCAAATTAATCTTGTATTGATGCAAGAAATATTTTTGAACCTATTTGTAATCGACTCAATTTTATTTTATTTTTTTACAATTTAAACGAACAAGAAAATTATCTCCTATTCGAAAATAACAATTAATTATTGTCATTTGAATAAATATAAACATATTAATACACTTAATTAATTTAATTATTCATTATCAGGATAGTCGACATGTTATTTTCGGACAACAGTGAATATATACATTGGTTCGAATTGAAAAAAAAAGTTGTTTACAGAAATTAAAGTTTAGATCAATTTACAAAAAAAGATGTGGTTTTACCCACAATCAAATTAATTTACGGTTGTTTGGTTTATTTTCATCTTTACTTTTATTCCAAGTAATTTTTAAAAGACATTTGCTTGTTGTTTTTTAATATTATTATTATTTTTTTCAATCTTTTAAAATTTAAATTTCAATCAACTTTTTTACAATATGACACTGCTTTTGAGACAAATAATGAAATAACATACATTGGCGGAAGGGAGCATATGCCTTATGGTTAATGACTTTAACGCACAAATTAATATTCATTATTATAGCATAGGAATTGAATATTAATATTAAATAAAAAAATTTAGGCGCTTGATTGAAAATTCCTCAATAAAAATAGAAATGAAAATGAATATAAAGAATTATGTTGGTTAATGAGCACGGAAAATGATCAATGTCAACTACTTTTTTCTAAATAAGGTAATTATTATTCAATTTTGATTGATCTTTGCCCTTTCTACAATGATTTCTCCATTGATCTTTGTCCTTTCTACAATGATATCTTCTCAATCATTCCGCTCCACCATTATTATAATTGAAATAAAATTTCATTATCATTTCCATTGAAGAATTTACAATGTCGCCTCTTATACTACACTAGTTGCGTAGTGTAACTAATGTAATGTATTTTAAATAAATATTGGTATGCTTCACTGAATAGTAGTATTGGTACTATGTTTTAGAAAAAAAAATTAATATTATTTAGAAGAACGAATTAAAAGTAGTTTAACTCTAGATATTTAAAGATTGAGGCATTCTCTCTTTTTCAGTACAAGTTGATCAACTTGTATTTGTCCCATTTATTAATTGTTTGTGATTTCCGCCTGCGTCACATTCATATATTGATGATAAATCTTTTAACAAAGGATGAAAGCAATGTGAAATTGCTTAAATTTGGCATGCAAATATCAAAATCTCGTATAGCCTTCTTCTCTATGATCAATTACGACTTGTATCTGTTCATTTGATTTGGGGATCACAAAAGATATTTTATTTTTATTTTTGATGCGTTAGCATGGAAATCAGCATCAATCAAAATCGTTATCATGAATAAGCTAGAGGGGCCAATGCCCAATCCTTTCGGTGGTTGCAAGTGCTAAGCTGACGATTTTCTTCAACTAGAAAACTTCCACTTTCCACAACTCATATATAACTAATTATTTTCACGTTTCCATAACTATTTTTCAGTTACATATATTAATTATGCACTTTTTATTTCAAGACAATCGTGTAAATTAATAAGTTTTATCATAAAAAATAATATTAATTATTTTATTAAAGAATAGTAGTGAAGGAAAAAATTAATTAAAACAAGATTTTATGGGTATATATGATTAATACCAATCCACGTACACGGTCTATACGCGAAGTTGAAGAGAACACGAAACACGTAGGTCCCACGTTGTACACTTCTTGAATTTTCTAGAACGAATTGACGTCACCTAACCTACCTTTGCTTTTTGTCTCTCTCACTCACTAGCCTTCTGTCTCTATCGAAATATTTCACTCCTTTTATGATTTCCATTGACGGCTGTGATTTTATTAAATGAAATACTCAATGTACGAACACGAAAATTAAGAAAAAATATAATTTTGTTGATTATTATGAGAATAAAGTGTAAGGGTAAAAATAAAGTGTAAGAGTATTTTGGGTGATTTAATGAGATAAAGTAGGAGAGAGAATAAAATAGAGAGTAGAATAAGAGTGATATTTTAGTGATTTAAATGATATTGTGAAAGTATTAATATTGTGTGATATTTCTATTTTAGGAGTGTGTATAAGCTTGTTGAGACAGACGAAAAATAACTTTTTGGGACGGAGAGAGTATTATATATTATTTTACAAAACAAAAGTGGATCATAGAGAGAGAAGATATTATGTAACCGCGCGAAATATATAGTGTTAACTTTTACAAGTAATAAAATAAATTATGTGCTGTACTCAAAATATACATAATTCTTTGTCATATATATCCACATTTCTATTTGTTTATAAAACATTAGACGCAAAAATGGCTACATTTGAAATATACACACATTCAAAATAAGGAGTATACTTTTTTTTTTTTTTTTATAAACACATAGGAAATCATTAATTTATTAGGGCTAATTTACAATTTTGAGTTGAAGTACTAATCGGTTAATTTTACATAATACAAATTGCAATTTGCTATACTCCCATCATTCCACAATTACTTTCACACTTTTATTTTTCGTCCGTAAAAATAAATTTCACACAAAATATCATTGCCTTTGTGCTCATACTTAGACACAATTCAAATATTTTATCTCCTACAACCTATTAATGGATCAAAATTTCAAAAATTGAAAATTACGAAACTATTTTTAATTTGTGAAATTATAATATGGGTAACTTACCAGAAAAAAAAAAAAAAAACTCTTTCTTTACGCTAATTTTTTTAATGACTGTTTGGTGTATTGAGTGAATTTCATATCCTTGTATTCAATTCCCTTTGTCCAGATGTTACCTAACAATTTGTTTTTACTTTATAAAATAAAAATATTTAAATTATCCCATCCGTGCAATTCATATAATAGAAATTTAAAAGTTGTTTGAAAATTGTCCCAAAAAAAAAAAAAAAAAAGTGCGACAGGTGTAGCGTTTCAGTGTTATGTATGTTGAATTATTGTATAAAAAGTTTGTAGTCTCTAAAACAAAACACGGTAATAATTTTGTAAGATATTTAAGTTAAAAAAAATCTATTCAGTTTTCTGCATAAATTAATTTTGTGTGCCTCTTATGCATCAAGTGGACGCGCAATTCGTGACTATTAAATAATAATAAAATTAATTATTTAAAAATACAATTGAATTACATGATATAAAATTACCATAAATCATAACTTATTTAAACTTGCAATGACGTCTTATTTTGTTAATCCAGCACTCAACAACTATTATCAAAATAAAATTATTTTTATAATCTGTACAAGCTTATACATAGGGGAAACCCACCTAATTTTTGGAACTCAAACTTTTCTCTAGAAAAAGAAAAATTAAGAAAACTCTCATCTAGGACACTTTTTTATTTAGCAGGTTTATTCGTCTTTAGTTGCCATTTGTGTTATGTTATGTATACGGCCCATGCTTTTGAAAAATAGGCCCAAAAATATTGGGCCGTTGGCCCATGTAAATGGGCATTGGAGGGAAGTGCGTATTTGCTACAGATACTAAGTTATACAGTACTCGTGCTTTCAGAAAATAAAAATATTAGTTGTATCAAATTAGATATTACATACCTGTCAAAAGAAAATTAGTTATCACATATACATAAAATATAAATATATATTTTAAATGGGCACTACACCTTGAGATGGAGTCATCAACAATTCAAAAATCAAATTTCCACCCCCATTTTGATTTATGGTTTATTTTAAATTTGATACGATAAAAATTTACAAGTTAGTATCCATTTTGATATGGTGTATCAAAACTAGAATATTAAAATTTAATGCCATTTTTCAAAAAAAAAAAAATTCCAATTTTATATCAATTAATGTTACACTCATTAGATATTAACGGTATACCTTATTAACTATTTATACAATTAGTCCAATATATTTGTGGAACACAATATATAACATCAATATTTATCTTTACAAAGGTTTTAAAGGAAAGTTTATTGAATGATTAAAAGTTAGAAGAATTATTTAATATAAGTATGAATAATACCTTATATATTAAAAAATTAAGAGGAATAATTAAAATTATATTATACTAATTTTTTTATTAGGGCTCATTTAAACAAAGCCCAACAAGAGTGAGGGAGACATATTAAAAGATGGGCCAGGGAAGAATACGTTAGGTGAATGGACAATAGGCCCAGGTTATTTGCAGCCGCAATTTTTTTTTTTCTCTCAAAAAAGGAACATTTGTACTAAAAACACAAATACGAGACGTAGACCGTAATATTTTTGTCTAATTTTATATATATTTAAAAAGTATATAAAAATATGACAGTCCCAAATAAAACTTTCTCAACAAAAAAATTGCACAAAACAAGATATAAGACATATCCTAGTTTACAATACAACAAAGATCAGAACTAATTAGCAATTTATCAAACTAAAAGATTAACTCTCTAGAAACTAGCGAGGCCTAGCTAGCTAACTATTCTTCAAAATTTAAGCCACTAAATTTGGTTTTCTGTAAACTATCCAATTCTACGGTTTTGTTTTTATTTCTTTAATCACTTTGTCCAGTTTCATCTCGATCTCTTCAAAAAGATTTTTATTTCTCCATTTTCAAATACACTAAATAATGTATTCTCATATGCACACAACATACGAGCACCATTTTCTCTTTCTAATCAACTTACTAAAATGGAGTAAGTTTGTAAAAGAGTTTGAAAAGAGAGTTGTATGTATTTTCAACCAATTGCAACACTCCATTCATACCGAGTAAGAAAATGTGCATTCAAACAATATTTCTCACCTCCTCTTGATATTTACCACAAAGTATATAGGATACATCTCCACTAGATTGAATAATGATCCTTTTTGTAGTTCCACTCTCGTTGACAATCTCTGCCGGATGGTTCTCCAAGCATGTAAGTTTTGCTTTAGAAGGTATCAATTTGTCCAAATCAACTGGAAAGTCCTATTCTCCTATGGTTCCGCCTTCTTTTCTCTATAGTTCAACCGCTTATATACTTCCTTCGTAAAATACTTTCCACTTGAGTTCAGCCTCCACCTCCAATAATACTTTCCACTTGAGTTCAGCCTCCACCTCCAATAATCTTATGCATTGTGCTTCAAGGAGTACCCATTTATCACATCAATCATAACGGACTCTCTATTACATAAGTTACACCTCCATCTCAATTTCCGCACCCAATTCCCCCAACTCATTCCCCCACCGAGCCCACCCTCTCATCCTTATCTAAATTCAAATTGTACAACCTCAAAAACTGATCTTTAAAACTAGATACACCAGCCCATTTCTCCCCCAAAAAGAAAGTATTGACACTAATTTTTTAAAAATATACCCGCTAAAGATTTTAATTAAAAAAATGACACATAAAAAATTATATTACCATAAAGTTAAAACTCTACTTTCAGTTCATTCATTTTCCCTTCTAATAGACTGCAGCTATAAACTTTTCAAAGTCAAGATATTTTTCAGCAAAAATATTAATGTTATTCAGAGTGGTTGGTGTTGGTGAAGGTATCTAGGCCTTTCATCTTTGGTGGATAGAGACAAACGTGTCATCTTCAGCTATCTTCAAAAGAGATAGTAGACTAAGTTGCAAGACTGGGGTAAAAGAATTGACGAAGAGATTCTCATCAAATCAGTGTCCAAGTTATCCCAACTTATATATGAGTACTTTCTTACTACCTTCCACCTTATTTGATGAGGCTCTTTTTGGTGGGGTAATTCTATTGGTGAGCAAAAGGAATTAATGGAAAATTTGAGACAAAATTTGTGTTGGCATAGATTTGGGTGGGTCTCAATTTCCGGAATTTGCATGCTTGAAGATTATTCTCCAACCTCGACGCCCTTGTTTGTAAAGTTATCAAAACTGAAGAAGCGCTCGTTTCAATCTCATCAATGAGAATGTGAATGAAATTGTATTTTTCTTCGATGTCCTTGAATCTATTGGAGGAAGGAATGTCCCCATAGTATTACATCATTCTTGTTATGCTTCAATTTTGAAAAAAAAATGAGACAAAATAAGGTTGTCGGTAGTGGTGGAGGGAATGATGAAGGAGAAATGATTGTAAAAAGGAAAATAAATTAATCTAATTGGATAGTAATTACATATTTATTTTAGAAGGGAAAAATTGTGTCATAATTATTTTATGTTCTCATTAACAATCATAATTGCATCATCTCATTCTTATTCTCATTAAAATATTTGCAACTAAGCACCTCTAGATACTATTCTAGAGTTAATTATTTGAATGTCCGCAGGAGTATAGTCTAAGTTACATTTGGAATGGTGTTTTGGTGAAAAGAGGTTTGCATTGGAAAATTGGAGACGGTATAAGAATACATGTGTGGCTTAGACATTTTTTTATGAGAAATATTGATTCAACTCATAATCTTTAGATTACACCGTAGTGAAATATTAACCATTTGAGATATACCATTTTATTACACTTGAGAGCATAGAAATGATTCGAGCTTTTAGATTACTACTGAAATTTATTCATTTGTTTTTCAATAAATAAAAATAATTGATACTATCTGAAATTTATTTAAATTATATAAAAGATAGTGCGGATAGATTAATAATTGACGAGCAGGCAGCTATTGCGTGGTTTTTTTGTTTTCACCGTCCTAAGATTTGGCAAATGACTGCCTTCAAAAAAAAAAAAAAAAGATTTGGCAAATGACAAATTAGGCATGGTGGTTGAAGCGGTAGAGCAATCTTGAACTCCCTATTAAATCGCCGCTGCAATGGCACCACCTACTTTCTCACTCTCTCTCATACGCAGTAAAGTCGCGTTACTCCGCTCACCCACCCTAGTACCTTATTGCTGTCTGATACAAGCAAATCACTGCTATCAAACTATCAATTTACAACAACATAAATAATTATCTATACTATCCTGCGACGAACAAATCAACTCAAGCGCGCGCGGTAGAGAGAGGATGGTGGGACCACAGAGGCCATTGTTTGTGTTGTTTGGGTCTTCAATTGTTCAGTTAAGCTTCAGCAATGGCGGTTGGGGTGCCATCCTCTCCGATATCTACGCCCGTAAAGTATGTCATATTGACCTTTTATGGTTACAATGGATCTTTGGAATAGGTTTTGAATTTGGGTGTAATTTATGCTGAAACCTCTGCCAAAATCACTGTATGAACCACGTATATAAATTTCAAATCTCATTCTATGCTGTCATAATTGTCATTGTTTTATCTTGCAGCTGGTAATGCTTGTGTTTGCATAAAATAAGGGATTGTTGCAAATGGGATAGAGGGAAACAGAGAGTGGGTTGAGGAATATGACGCTTTTTGGAAAACATGGAATTATGTGGCTTTATTGGTGTTTTGAGTATGATGTTCTCTTTGACAATCATATGTAAAATATTATTTGATTAGAGTGGCTTTTGGTACAAAAACGTGTTTAGTCAATTCACTTTTGTCAGTTTTTGGGGGTTCAAGAAAAGTAAATTTGGTTCTTTCACTCAAATTGCATATGCATAAAGCTAAAACTATTTCCAATCATGCTGTTTGTCTATTATGTGAGAATATACCATCCACTGTTATGGTTCGGATGTGTCGGTGTCAAAATTCTGTTAATAAGCAAAGATGTTGAGCGTGTGCTATATTTTCATCCATGGTGCATGAAATTTCCATATATTAATTAGGTCCAAAGGAATGCAATTCATTCTTATGGTTTTTCTAGGTTTAAATTCAAGAACATTCGTCCAAGAAGCTCTAATATATTCATGAAGCAGATTTTCTAGTTCGGATATAACTTTTGGATTATGGTACTCCTCTTTGGCCAACTAAACTGAGGATCATTTAGTTGCTACTATTTTAATCATCAATTGTTTTGATATCTTCTAATTACTCTTTCATTGATCTGGTTTTCCACTGGACACAATGTGAAATTTCATAACTCAGCAAAATAGATTTATTAGGGAGAAAGGGAGTGGGGATGAGGATAATTAGTGGTGAGATAAGATTTTTGTAATATAAACCTGCCCCAGTTGTAAAAGGTGACTGACCTGATCTTCGATAGGCCTGCCTAAGGAATTGATGGTGCAACTTGTCATTTTCCTTAATCTACCATGACCCAAGATATCCATATTTTCTCATTGCATACGGGGTGTTTGAAAACAATAAAAATGGGGGAAAATCACTTTTCTCAAAAGTCTCTTTCACTTTTGAAAAAAGTGATTCTCAAAGAAGTTTGTTGTGTTTGCAAACAGACTGATAGTATTGCATTATCTTTTAAGTCTCTTTTATGAATTTTCAAATTCTGTATTCATTCATTTTTCTGGAGAAATATCCTTAGGGGCATCATGAGGTGCAAATGATTCAGCCTGTTGTAACCACATTCTTTCTGATCTGTGCTTATCGATGTTTCTCTTTTTCCGATTCTTTATTAGTTGTGTACAAGTTCATAAACATCACCATATGGAGATGAGTTCCCTTTTGCTAATACTATCATGCAGATTGTTGAGAAACGGTTTTTATTTGTGAATCTCTGACTTTCTCACCAATCTTGTTTAAACTCAATTCTAATTTATGTCTTGGAAACTCCTCTTTTGTAGGCTGATATAATTACAAGAGGTTATTATGGTTGGAATTCTAGAAGAGCTGTCAAAATCATTGATCAAGTTTTTCCAAAGGTACAACATGGCTACTGGTTGAAGCTACTTCCAAGTACTTGTGATGTGTATTAGTACCGATAATTTGGTTTTGCATCACATTATATTAGTTTCTTTCATGTCTACAATAAAAAGTGTTATATGCAACTCTGAAACTGGAAAGTTAATTTTGTGCATAAGCATGTGTAGTAACTCATTATGGTGATATATTTCCAAGTCATGACCTCTGTAGTAGGTGGAAGAGTGAGTCATTTAGAAGTTATATGAGAGATGAATATAAGATATTTTATTTGTATCTTCTATGATATTGGCCCGATGATTACACCATTGCAGGATGCTGCAACTCAGCCTTCTTTGGTGATTGTGTATTTTGGTGGCAATGATTCGATGGGGGCTCACTCATCTGGACTGGGTCCACATGTGCCACTTCCAGAATATATTGAGAACATGAAAATAATCGCAACCCATCTCAAGGTAACTTCTGAAATTGTAAATGCCTGATTAAGTAATCTTAATTTAAACTAATATACAATGGAAAGGAACAATGACATTTCATTTATGGTTTTACCGTGACATGAAATTCATCATTATTACTTTGCAATGATGTTATTTTATAATTCTATATTTTATTTACACTTAGTGCACAAAAATAGTTCTTTTGGTTGCAATTATAGATTTTGTTTCAGTCCATTCCGTTCCAAAACCAACCATTTTCTCCCTAACACTGCATTTTGCTCCAGAACCTTTCAGACAAAACTCGTCTAGTATTTCTCAGTTGTCCTCCTCTCAATGAAGATAAACTTCGTGAGAACGCAAGGTATAACAGCTATTCCATAGATGATTTCTCATATTTAGTAGTTACAATTGAATTCTATACCTGTGGTTTTTTATCTCCTTTCACTCTCAGAATACTTATTCTTTTGGTGTTTCCTTGTATACCAGTTCGTATTTTAGTGAGCTAGTTCGAACGAATGAGCTATGCCGAACATATTCAGAAGCCTGTATAGAGTTGTGCCAGGAGATGGGCGTGAAGGTGGTTGATCTTTGGACTGCATTCCAGAAACGAGAAGATTGGTTGAACGCTTGTTTTACGTGAGTGCAGCAGACATACTTTTTTCAGACCACAATAGTCTTCAGAAATTCATCAAGCAAAAAGCTTTATTAAAGGGGGTTAAATGAAATTTTATTTCTCCTCCATCACTAGTTCACTTTCTATTATGTTACCAAATCCCTTTTTCTCATTTGTTTACACAGCGATGGTGTTCACTTGTCTGAAGAGGGAAGTAAAATAGTTGTGGAGGAGATACTGAAGGTGCTCAAGGAAGCTGACTGGGAACCCAGTCTGCATTGGAAATCAATGCCAACCGAATTTTCTGAGGATTCACCTTACGATTTAGTCGCTTCTGATGGTAAAACGACAATAAACCCCTCAGAATGGACTTATCACAGAAAAATTCAATGGGACTAAAGTGGGATATCATTTCTCAAAAGGTGTATGCTCCATTATTACTAGTCTATAGCTTTGGACCAAAAGTGATTTCATAGTTTCAAGATGTTTATTGTGTTTTTTCTTCTTAGGTCATAATTAAACTGGAAATTTAGCCAAATATTGCTGTCGGTTGTAATTTTTCAGATGTTTCTATGCTTTTACACAGCTCTGATACAGTATAGGAAATAAAGTAGAGAATATGCTTTTCATCTGATGACATGCAATGTATGAATATGTGAGGACGTTGGCAAGCTGTCCTTAGGAATGAATTTATTCCCAAAGGCTATTATAAAAATCCATTGAAATAAAAAGGCAGACTTCTTTCCCTACAAAAACCAAGGGAATATTTGTATTCCTAAAAAGTTTTCCGTGGGATTAAGGAATGTGTGCGCACTTCTGAGAATCTATCCAAATTGTAAGGTGGAAGAAAGGGTTTTTTTCTCTTTTCATTTTTTTATCTGTTAAAATTTTCATGAAAGCATATAAAATACTCTAAGCATGATATGAAGAAAATGAAGTATACTTTAGTGCTAGAAGTTAGACTTAAATACTAGTTAGAATTTAAGTTCTAGTGCTTAAATCTAGAAATGATATTTAAATAATAATACTGTCATTATTGTTATTTTGTTCTACAACAACAATAAACTCATATAAAATTATAATTGCAAGAGGTTCTAATTCTAGTACTAAACATCCCTATGGGAAAGAAATGAAAAAACATTTTTTTCGGAAAGAAATGAAAAACATAAATCAGAAGTTAAATTTTCTCAATTAAAATAGTGATCTATCAATAAAATAATAATTTTTTTATCAGAAAAAAATAAATTTTATTTAAAAACTTGGGTACAAGGAATACCCTCAAAATACAACATTACAAAAGTGTAACAACACATCACTTTTCTAGAATCACTAAAATAATAATGTGAAAATCTAAATTTAAAAGTTTAATGTTTCTCATTTTGAAT
The DNA here is from genome assembly GCA_030762865.1 of Paraleonurus japonicus. Classification (NCBI taxonomy): domain Eukaryota; kingdom Viridiplantae; phylum Streptophyta; class Magnoliopsida; order Lamiales; family Lamiaceae; genus Paraleonurus; species Paraleonurus japonicus. The sequence goes on from CM061053.1 coordinate 5,133,759, forward strand.
TTGTTGATCATAAAAATACAATTAACAACTTACATTAAATTTTTTTGGAAGGGGTTGGAAATCATGATTTGTTTATATTACGTGGATTGAGTTCACATAAACTATAAAATGAAGAGAGTTCATGTAAGAGCTACTTTTAGTTTCACTCAATATTTATGCGCCTAATTCAAATAAATGGTTAGACATTCTAACATTTAAGTGTTACTCCATGATCTTATGGTAGTTAGTGGAGCTTTAACCATTTGAGTTATACTATTTTTATTTTTATTAAATAGGTACTTTAGAATTTCTTAATATATTTCCTTGATTTTGGTAAAATAAATATATATATTTTTCCTTGTTTTGCTTTTAATAACTAAACTTTTGAAGAATCTTAACTTCAACCCCACTTAATTGATTGACCGGAAGTCTTTTATTTGCCAGTTCATGACAATCCCCTATCTAACTCCCTGCATCCCAACTTAAATGGGACATCAGCGGTTTATGTTAAATTTAATGTAAAAGTTGTTTATTAGTATAAAAGATAAAATTATTTAATGCGGTAAAAGTAATGACATATAATATTTCTTCCGCTTCGGATATATTTGCACACTTATTATTGAGTTACAAATATTAAAAAAAAAAAAAGCAAGGATTATATACTTTTATTGACTCTTTAAAGAGGTAAAGAAGATAATTTTGTTGGTAAAAAGAGAGAATTATGTAAATATAGTGGGTTTATTAATGATATATACATAAATAAGTGTATATTTTGAGGATAAAGGGTATAAGTTGGCTTACTACTTTTAAAGTATGCGAGATGAGTGTAGAGACAGAGACGAAAAGGAAAGTGTGCAAATGAGTGTGGGATTGAGGGAGCATAATTTTGAAATATTTTAAAAGTGTATTATGATATTTTTATTTTAAGAAGTGGTGATTGTAAATCCAATACTGTATTATTTATATTTTTATGATTAAAAACCTATGCTTGAGAAATACTTTGTGTTTTCTTTTTTTTTTTTTTTTAAAAAGAAATACTTTGTGGGCAAAAGAACTAAGGCATGAGAGTGCAATTATTGCTCAAGTTGGATTGGTTGGAATTTCTGTGTGTTGGACTTGGACTACGTACTGTTATTATTATGACGTCTTCCTTTTCTTTTCTTTTTCCCTTCCTTTTTCTTTTAGAAACGCGTTACTCGTATGTACGTAAATGAAAATGAATTATTTTTTTCATTTCTTATTTCTTTTAGAAAAAATGAATTTTCATTTTTCCGTTTTTTAGTGTAATTTGAAGTAGCACAAAGAAACGCGTTATTCGGCACGTATGGTCATGTTGAAAGGTTTGAAGATGAGAAATTAAAAAAAAGAAAAGTACATAATTCAGGTAAAATTGAACAAAATGATCGTCTGTTTTTTGCTCGTTTTAAATTAAATTTGGCTCTTAAATTGTTTGTATCTAATATGCTAATATGAAAATGAAAAGTCGAGTACAATCGAATTTAACACATATATATAATGTAATAAAAATTTAATTTTATTCTTTTTCTATTAAAATATTATAATGCCAGATCGGAGGAAATGATGAATTGAATTTATGACCTCGTGATATTAATAGTAGAGTTCTAATTATTGAACTATTTTACACCGTCGGTTAAGACAAAAATATATTATAATTAAAATGAAGTCTCTAGAGGGCATCATCTTAGCATATCATAATAATAATATTTCCTCAAATCACACAAAGGTAGAACAATTATTATATTTTATATATCATTAATTGTTCATTTCCAATTTCATATAATGCGTCAAGTTCTTTTACAAATCAATATATATACTAATAATTATTTTGAAAATAATTATAAGTATTTTTCTTTTTGAAAAAAATAGTAGGAATAACAATGGGATGGACAGAATGAATATTTAGATTCCTGGGCCCATCTCATTCTTTTAATGGGGGCAGCTCTTGTGCCTGTAAGCATGCTTTTTAATAAATAAATTATTTTTTGATAAAAAAATTCACAAATTAAGATATTAATATCAATAGGATATTTTAATTGAAATATCATATTATATTTCATGTAGATTTATTAATATACATTGAACTAAAAATATTTATAAAGTTCAATTTTTATTGTTTATATATTACGTACGTTAATATATATGAAAACTATATGAATATATTATGCTTATATATTTTTATATACGCTCCTCCGTCCCATAAATACTTACACTATTTTGAGGACACACAAAATAAAAAAATAGAGTAATAATTTGGATTTTGAAGGGTAATTTTGTAAATATTTATGTATAAAGTAAGAAATGAGTGTGATTGTGTGTGTATAGGGACAGAAAATAATGATATTTTGTGAAATATTGTGAATAATGTGAGAATAAAATTTATAGTGGGGTTTCTATTTTTAGGGTGTATAAGTTATTTTGAAACATCCAAATAAAAAATTTGTGCAAGTTATTATGGGATGGAGGAAATAATATATTAATTAAAATTTAATATTACAAAAGAGGCACGTGGTAGGAGTGATATCAAGTGCAGTGTGATTGCATAAAATGTTAATAAATTATAATTATAATATTTGTTCTTACTTTAAATAAAAAAGATATTTTTGTCATTTTATATTTATTATTTTAATTTATTAATAGGGTAATGTAGTGCAAACGCACTAATACAAAAATACAATTATTAAAATAAATTTCATACGTTGGATCAATAATCCAACGATATTTAATGTATTTCCGACATACGCAGGTAAAGCTTGTCGATCATAGAAAAGCTCTTGAAATAATTATCAAAGGAATTAGAAGTAGAGATTGGAGTTGATTTTCGATAAAATTTTCCTTTGTTTGTAATTTTTTTAATGAATAACTTCTCTAACGAATAGGTGTTTTAAATAGTTAATTTGTAATTATTATTATTATTTTATGTTGAGAGCCTCAACTTGCTAAATGTTTAGCTCTACGTGAAGTTCTTACTGAATTTCATTTTATGAGTGTTTAATGTTGCCCCATCAGTGATCTCGGTGAAGGTGGGTGTTTAATAGTTTCTCTTCCGATCCTTGATGAAGTCAAGACCCCATTATTCATTGTCTTTTGCTTGGGTGAGTGTTTAATATTTCTTGAATTAGGCACAGTTCAATTTTAATTGCTCATGAGTTTACTTTTTTTTTTTTATTATTATTATTTAAAAATGCAATCTTCATTGTAACTCCTCTTGATTGTCCGCTCCGAATAAATTTTATTTTTTCCGTTAAAAAGAAGTATTCCTTATTCGGTATACCGGTTTCTTTGAGTTTAAAATGATAAAAAAATCATGACTATTCCAATTTATTTGTTTGGCGTTCAATTTGGAGAAAGAATTATTCAGGATTACTTAAATATTATTATTAGGGAAAGATGAGGAGGGGGAGGTGTGAAGTGAACGTGTCGGCACGCGATTCCAAAAGACAGTCAGCTGGCGTGACAACTGTGACCCACCAAACAATGAAAATTACTCTATATTTATTAGACTATAATAATATAATAATAGTAATAATAAAGCTCCACAATAAATGCTACCAAAAAGTCAAGTTCAAAGCTAAACCATGCTGAATTATTGCTGTAAAGATATTAAATGCTCTTTCAAAAAATAAATAACAATTATTAGCAAATGGTGATAAGATTCTCGGTGCAGTGTCATCGTGATACAATTTTGATACTCCTATAATAATTTACAATAAGAACATGCACCAACTATTATGCACAGTAGTTAAATTTTGCACTTTAACCCATTTTATTTGACATTTAAGAGAATTTTTTTGATCGATTCTAAATAATATATTATTATTTTATACTAATTTTAAAAAAATTAAATGATATTTTAATTTGGTCCTACTACTTGTTCATTGTAATGATAAGCGTTAAATGATTATATGGGTAAATAAAAGTGTAAAAATGTCACATTACACATATATTAATTGTTATTTAAAGTCTTTCTTAATACAGCTGAAATATTTTTAAACGATAAATAAACGGATTGAGTGAGTATTTGATTTATATTTTTAAAACAATTATTGACTCATCTATATTTATCTCACTATTTGATTTTTATCAAATTATTAAACAATTAAACTACATATGATAATTTGATCTAATCCCAACGAAAGTAGATGTAACTTTCACGATAAACATTGACTGAGTAGATATCATATGTCCAAAATTATCTGTGATTTTCATGTAATTTTGTATTTTTTACTTCAAAGATTAAAAATTTTTCTCACTATCTTGTGATTTTTGGCTGTTTTAGTGAAATGATGAAATGTTTCGTTAATGAATTTGAATTTATAAATACTAATTGAGGATATGTGAAAAATGTGGACCATATAAATTGTGTGGAAATAATTCTTTCCTAATACAAACATGTTCAAAAAATAACATGTAAGTTGTTAAATAGTGTAACTATTTGTATATAACAAATACTCCCTCCATCCCGAAACCGTGTTCATATGCGAAGAGTCACACTTATTTAAAAAATTTAAATTAATGTAGGAAAGATAATATAGTAAGAGTGACATTTTGAAATAAAATTGATATTGTGAGAGTATTGATATTAAGTGTTATTTTTAAATTTGGGGTGTGAAAATAGTTGTAAGACGGACCGAAATAGAAAGTGTGAAGATATTTGCGGGACGGAGGGAGTAATATTTATAGCAGCTATATAAACAAGTTGTAACTTGTAAGGTGTTAAATTATGTACCTACTGCCTTGTGGCTAGTGCTACCTTCTAAGTTCTAATAAACCTTTTTAACCCCTATATTTTACAGAATTTTAATTTTAATTATTATTTAGTTGGTTGGAAATTTTTTATTTTTGGTGCCATTATTAACATCTCACTTTTCGTGTCAAACCAATAATGGAAGTTGACATATTTGTGTCATCCTCCAATGGTTTTTCAAACAACAATTTGTGATCAATTTAATTTTGAAAATTATTAATTCTTTGATATATCAATTTTCTATTGGTTTTTGTTTAACAAGTTATATTGTGTTTGTGTATTAATATTGAATTTAATTAAAAATGCAATCACATGTGTTTGTATCTTGTACCTTATGCGTACAAACTAAACAAATTTATATATTTTGGATATGTATTTAACCTAATATTTTTGGATGGTGTTTGGTTTGGGATGATGGTGGAGATTGAAAAAGGTAAATAAGAGAAATTTCCTGAATACAAAATATGTATTTGGTTGGAGATTGAGAAGTATATGTATTTATGTCAAATTGAAAGTGTATTGAATTATTTTACGATTGTTAGTTTTTAGTGAGATAATAATTGAATGGGAGAAAAGTGGAAGAGAAAAAGAGCAAGTGAACGGTGAAAGAAAATAGGAGATAAAATGAGTGATTGAAAGAACAATGATGATGATGTTGAATTATTTTATTATTGTTAGTTAGTAAATAATAATTTAATAAATTAAAAGTATAAGTGAGAATGAATCGACAAAAAATAACGTTGATGTGATTGTTTTGGATTGTGTAAACATAAATATATATGCATATTATAAATATGAATGAGTGTTTGTATAAAAGATTGTATATGCTCATCTAAAATCAAACGAGATTGAGGACGAGCCCCAAATCAAACATAGCCTTGATGTTTTTTGGCAAAAATTGAGAAAAAATTGCTCCAATTACACGGTGCAATTGGTGCACTAAAATGTTATCCATATAATAATAAAGAGAAAATCTTTAATACATTAATATTACTTTGTGAAACTCAATTGTATTTATAAACAATATTAGTTCTTTTCATCCTTAAAAATATATATTAGTTCTTTTCATTAATAATATTACTATCAAACTTAATGAATTATCTCCCACTCATAAAAATTGATTAAACATAAAATAAAATTTCACACTATTAATATTTTAAAAAAATACCCCATAACCATAAAAGAAACTTACAAAGTTCAAAATTAAATTAAAAAATTTTAAAATCATAAATTTATTTACTATTATCTCTTTAAGAGTGAAGGTAAATGAAATATTCTCAATGTTATAATTTAGATTGCTCAAATAAAAATAGATGTTATATTTTATTTTTTCATACTTAAAATAATAAAATAAAATAACTATATCCCCTCAAACTAAACTCTTACAAATATATTTTATTTAAACTTCATGCCATTCAATTTCTTTTTTTTTGTCAAGGAGGAAATACCCGAAGGCCCCCACCCACCCACTGTGCACAGAGGTCCCTTGGGTCAGGCGGGTTGTAAATCGAGGATGTGCACGAGAATATTTCAAAGAAAATTGTCACCACACGGAATCGAACCCGGTATGTCGGAGTGTATGTGCTCCGTCACCTTTCATTTTATGGATGTGAAGTTTATAATGAGAAGGATAAAAAAAGTGTGAAATATTTTATGGGGAGGAGAAAGTAACATTTATCTTAAAAATTCATATTATTTAATTTCGAGGCATCTAAAACATATCAAGTGATTATAATGTAAAAATGAAAAGGTGAAAAAACAACAATTTTGCAACATGAGAAAGAATTAGTTGGGCCATGATTATAAAATGTGGAATAATAATTGTGTGAAAGCACAAACCCTAACCCACTTCCCATCAATCCACTCGTCAATTATCACTATCGCTATTTATTAATTTATTTCTGTGGTAACCACTTGGAAACCACCTTCAGTCCTCGTCTTCTTCTTCCTCTTTTCCTCCTCAATTTTCTTTCCTTTCACACCGGAAACCCTTCTCGGGAACTCTCTCCCCTCTCTATATCTTTCTTTTTTGTTGAATCTCTGATTCTATTCAGATTTCGCTAGGTAATTTCTTGTGCCGGTGCATCGGAATTCCGTTGTCATCTTGAATTGCGTGGTTTTTGTTTTCGATATGTGGAATCTTGCGATTGGTCGCCTCTTAATTTGGTGTCCGATCTGTTTCTTTTCCTTTTCTAAGAAAATCTGTTTCTCGTTATTGTGTCTTCTTGATTTGTTTCTTTCACTGAAACATTTTGTTCTTCCTCGATTCCACGGATTTTTTTGGTAATATCTAATGAAAATACTCGATATCCTTTTTTTTTGAAAGGTTGTTTGTAAATCAGTACTCTTTTGTTAGAAAACTAGGTAAAAGGATTTTTCCGGTGAAGTTGTTCGTATGTCGATTCTGATAGGTTTTCTGGGGTGTTTATTTCTCTCTCGCTGTCGGCTGTTACCCCCTCTTTCCTCCCTTTCCCCGTCCCGTTTTCAAGCTTTTTCGTATGACCTAATAAATCTGTTAATTGTATTTATTGCCTGAAATTAGATGCTCGTGGTTTGACAATTTTGAGTATTAATTAGCCTTCCTTTCAGATTTAATGCACCAGAATAGTTTTCAAAGCACCATCTAACTGTATCGTTTTTTTCTCTTATTGATTGGCTATAGTTCGCAGGGGGTATTATATCTTTGACTCATGCCAATTCCAGGATGTCCAGAGGTTTTTCATCTAATCTTTATATAGTTCATAGTACTTCATATTTACAGGCTTCAAAATTTTGTTGACAAAAATTCGCTGTTATCTTCAGCCTGGGGTAATTCCCGGACAACAGGTACAACAGCAGCCATCTATTAATTTTTCCAGTGCTATTCCTCTCAAGAAGAGAAGATTTCCAATATTCCAAGAAGAATCTTCTGCTCCGGAAGAAAATTCTCCTCAACCAGAAGAAAACCAAGATTCGAAGGATAAACAAGACCAAAAAATCACAGATGGAGGGCTGTCCTTGAGTGTTGCAAGAAACTCGTCTCCTCCGGCTAATTCTGATGTGAGAAAGACTTCTCCCATCACTGTTAAAAAGAAGTTGCTACTACCAATATTCAGTTGGGGGAGCCTATTGTGAAATCCAGTAGTAGTTTAGGTCCTCTAGATGATTTGGGGAATAAAAAGGATATCCTGAGTGGAAGTTCTTCAGAACCTGGGAAGGTGATGCAGGAAATTGTTAGTGGAAAAACTGAAGGTACCCATCGGCTTGAAGTTTCTACTAGGAAAATGAATGTTGAATTGTCACTAGGACCGGAAGAACCACTCGTTTCTGCGTTGAAACGTCATAACAGTGGATCTGTAATCCTTAAGTCCGAAAATTCAGATTCTTCTTTGTTGAGTCTGGGTTTACATGATGAGAAGCTTGGTCTGAATGATAGCAACCGAGTATGTGCTAATCGATCAAATTGGGATTTGAATACGACTATGGATGTGTGGGAAGGTTCTACCTGTAGTGATGCTTTTGCTCACAGGCTTGTTGACATAGGTGGGTTGGGCAAGACTAATAGTTGTCACGATGATAAATCTTCTTTGACTACAGATGGTACAGTTGGTCTCCATTCAGATAAAGGAAAGCGTATTTTGGATGGTAATGCCTCTAGTTTTTCTAATGCATCTACACAACCTAGCCAGCAATACAAGACTGAAGATTCCCTTCGTCTCGTGCTTGCTTCCCCTTGTATGAATACCATTAGGGAGCGCCCTTCTTTATCAGATAACGTAATTCCTACCAGTATCAGTCCATACTTAGGTTCCAAACAGGTACAGCTATCCATTACGAAAGTGAATAGGATTGTGAAATCGGAGCCTGCGGATGACAATTCAAAACATGACTGTAGCGTAGGTAGTTCTAGCAGCAGTAGTATGGAATTATTAAAGTTTAATTCTGTGAAAAGAGAAATTGCAAATAACCATAGCCTCGAAACTATAGTGCAGTCGACTATTAGTCCTGAAAAATTAGTTGACTGCAGATTAATTAAGTCTGAAGTGGTTCAGGAGCATAATCAAGAAGCCACCAAGTCTGACGATGCTGCTATACTGCAATCTGCTCGAAGGGTATTCCAGCATCAAGATAGCTGTTCATCGTCTTCTTCTCTGCCATTGTCTTTGATGCATCAGAATCCATGTCCATCAAGGTTACCAACATGTTTAGAGCTAACTGCAAGTGGGGATTTGTCAAACCAATCTGAACAATCGCTTCATAGCAAGGAGTTGCACCACAATGATATACACGATGAGCTGATTGCTTCTATGGTTTCTGAACCTGTTAGCAATGACAATGAACAATTAAGGCCATGCAAGGTAGGGAATTTGAGTGTTATAGATCCGGTTAAAGATGATGAGCATATGCATGAATTATCCAACAACGATGAGGTTGTTGCAAATGAAGAGGTTGACATGGATATATCCTCGAACGGCTTGAAGAAGGTGGTCTTGGGTCTGATTATGAAGCCCAACAAAATATTGCTGTTGATGCTATTGTTGATAAGGAAGATGAAGAATATGAAGATGGTGAGGTTCGGGAGCCTATACAACTTTTAGCTCAAGAAGATTCCATTCCTGAGGATTTGAAGACTGAAAGCATGGCACTTGTGGAGTCTGATTCCAGAAACTTCCAGCTTTCTGTTCCATTGGGGGATCAAAACATTAATGTGTCTGGTTTTGAGGGAGAAGATGCTGTTAAGGAAACTCAAGAAGAAAGTAATAGCGTCTCAGTTAAAGATTGTCATAAGCATAACAGTGATCATAACTCTTTGCCAATTACATCTGACAAAGTGTTAGGAGTAGTAATTGATGAGAAGGTATTCACTCCAGATAAAAACTTGATTTTTGGGAAATGATGTTCAAAAAGTCCTCTGAAAGAAGTCCTCGTTAATTTACCGACTAATGGAAGCCATGAGGTTGGTGTTGAACAAGGTGATGAAGCTACCAAGAAAGTTGTAACAGGAAACTGCTCAGGAGAGGATAATTTGAATTTGTCCAAGGTTGAAGCACCTTTAGATGGCCATGATTCGGTTAAAGACTCCAACAATGTGGGCAATAAGAGCCGCATCATAAATTTATCTCGTGCTTCTGTTGTGACTACTCCTTGTAAAACAAAATCTATTCCAAATAGGTTAATGACAACAAGAAGTGGAAAAGAGAGATATACTGATCTTGATGGAGAGATGCAGCCACGGGGAAATAGGTAAATGTTTCTAGATCTTTTTCTTTTTAATCTGTACTCTTGTGTTTTCATTTTTGAGAATGATGCTTATATATCTCTGCTTCTTGTCGTATTAACAGAGATGAGTTCTATACTGGTGGTTCCAACAAATTTGTGAAAGGTAGGGCCCATGATCCATCACACAGGAATTCAAGACCAAATTTCATGCTTGGAAAGGGGAGAATATCTGGGCGTTTTGGCTCGTTACGTGGTGAATGGGACTCCGAACATGATTTTTCATCTGAAACTTCTTATGGCCCGTCTGATTATCGGGTCATCAGACGTAAACATAATTCATCAATTTCTGATATTGACCTTGATTGCAATGGCTATGGTGTTCCACAAGATGGTCGTAATAGAAGGAAAACAATGAACGATGAATTTCCTTCAGCACGGCAGCACATCTCTAAGGAGAATCTCGTCTGGAGATAGAGATGGTCATGTAACAAGGGGTGTCCAAATGCTTCACAGAATTCCAAGGAATATGAGCCCAAGAAGATGCAACGCTGAGGTTGGTTCCGATGATAAGTTTATGCGATTACCTGATGATATTTGTGATCCCGTTTACAATCGTCCACAAGCTATGTATGACGAACTTGATGATCAGCTTGTACAAAGGGAAAGGAATTTTTCTACAATGCAAAGAAAGGGTTTTCCTCGAATTCGTTCAAAATCTCCTGGTAGATCAAGAACACGATCACCTGGTCCATGGTCGTCTCCTCGGAGGAGATCTCCCAATGGGCTTCAAGAATTAACTCAGCATAGATCTCCACCTTTGTATAGGATGAGACGAATGAGGTCTCCTGATCGTGCTTGTTTTCGCGATGAAATGGTTGCTAGAAGGCGTGGATCACCGTCCTTCGTTAATCGTCACACTAATGAAATGAGGGATGTTGATTCAGGAAGAGAGCATGTTCATCCTAGGCCTGCTGAATCTAACAGGAGAAACTCACCTGGACGAGTTTTTCCAAGAATTGCTAGGAGAGGCGATGCAGAGATGGGAGATGGTGATGAATACATGAATGGGCTGTTGCAGTCCAATAAGTTCCCTGAGATTCGGGGAGATGGAGATATTGATGAGAGAAGAAAGTTGTTTGAGAGACGTGGACCTCTACGTTCATTTCGACCGAATTTCAATGGTGAAAATGAGAATTTCCAATTTCATATGAATGATGGCCCCAGGCCATACCGATTCATTCCAGATGCAGAAGCAGAGTTTGTAGAAAGGAGTAATATGCGGGAAAGGGAATTTGATGGGCGAATGAAGCAGCATCAACCTTTGGTACGAAGGATTAGAAATATGGAAGAGCAGCAAGATGGAAATTACAGGCCTGTTGATCGGGTTTGGCATGAGGAGGGTGGGTTCCCTGATGGTAGAGGTAAAAGAAGAAGGTTCTGAGAAAGAAGAAGGTTCAGAGTTGCTGCTACCATTTCACATATGGGGCATCTGGTCCAAGCAGCAACTTCCATATGGTCTAAAGTTTACTGAACTTTTGATGAATTTCCAGATATATGTTCTGGTAAAGCTTTTATGAAAACGAAATCACTCAGCATTGTACTTGGCTTTTATGAGATTGATATCAGAGGCTGCAATTCTGGCAATAATCATTTTCTGCAGGGTAAGTTATTTGCAAAGGTATCATTAACATTTCCCACAGGTCCCACCCCTACCAAGGGTGTAGCTAGATTGGGCAGAGTGACTAACTCTTCTCAATACTCTGGGTTTCAAGATCCCATGTCGACGTGCTGATATATATTGAGTTGTTTTTGTTAGTGTTCGTATCACTTGTAAATTCTCAGGTCGAATTCTCCTAATAAGTTGTGTAGCATTAGCTGCAATCTTGGTGCCCAGTGGGATGAAGCTTTTGTTTACGATATAAAAGATTTCATCACAAGTTGCTCTAAGTTTGATTATCCTATATATACTGTCATCTTGTGGAAGCTTGAGTAGAATGCACAATATGTTCTGGCAATTGTCACACTTAAATGACCATTCTTACTGTGCTTTTATTCATCGGTCACGACCGCATTTGGATTGTGGAATGCTCTGCCATTTTTACAGAAGTTTGAGGTGGGGGTGTATGACAGGTGACACTCGATATATCTGTGCTGGTACTATCTGTGATCAAATTGGAGTATGGTTGTTTGGTAACTGCAGGTTATGGATCACTGCCCAAAATTGAGATAATGATGATTGTGACCTCTGATCCCAAATTTGGGACTAATGAAGATAGAAAGATTTCGATTGAGAGTTAAAAAGAGAACTATTCTAATGTTTCTTCCAGGTATGAGTTTCTTAATTATTAAAATCATGTTAAAATTGAGAGTGATATGTGGTGTGCTGTTGGACTGGGTGAGGATTAGTTGAGCTTTGTTAGGCTTTGAATTTGGAGCAAGAAAATTATAAGATTAGGGAGAATCAAGCTTATGCTTTAAAATGCAATTGGATTCAATCTTATCTAGGAATGGTCTATCTTAACATTCGGACTATCATAAATTATTCGACTCTGGACTTACTGGGTCCAATCTCGTGTTTTACTCTCATTAATTAATGTTTGTATTTCACTTGTAAATGGTACGAAATATTATTTTTTTCCAAATAATTCAAGCTATAGCAAACAATTTTTGTAAATAAAAATTTAATATTCTATTTTAAAAATAAAATTAGCAAAATATATGCACTCAAACATATACATATTAATATGAATATAGTGTTATTATATATTTTTATGTATAAAAATATGTGATGGGTTCAAGTGGGTTTGTAGGGTGAGTTCTATAAAAATCATGATTCATCTTAGACTCGCTCGATCAAGTCTAAACTTGCTTTGGGTGGGCCGAGTTCACTACGAGTTTGAGTTTACTCTAGGATTGAGTTTGAATCTTCCTCATTGTCATAGCTATTTGTGCCCTTAGTTATCAACCATCTCAATTGACTGCTTTTGGGATTTTCCATTGTAACAAATATTTTTGGTCTGTACATTTTGGAGCTCCATTTCGGACGTTAATATTTCAAAACGGATAAGTAGTATTATCTCCATAAATAGTATAGACGACGTAGTCTACTTGAGAAGAGATTTGCAATCGGTAGCTTGGAGATTGCACCACATTCACAAGGATTTCAATGGTGCCTCACATTTTTGGCCAAATTTCTAAATACACCTGTCGATCCTCCTGTTTGGATTGGTTCTAAGGTGAAAGACTGGTTACAAGATCTATGGTCTCGAATTTGTTGACAAGAGGGAATGTATTTCTTGTAATGACAAAAAAATATAGACAATGTAATCTACTTGCTCGTTAAGTGAGAACACTTCAACGTGAGACTCACTATGGTCGACTTTCGTCTTTATTCAACTCGTTGGTCTCATAGTTTGGCAAACTTATACTATTATGCTCGCGAGCGGAATCCGTTACTCTTTAGGAGGTCGAATATATTACTTGATTAGACATATCTTGATAGTAATTCGAAAAAAAATTTGAATTTAAACTCGTCTTTTGAAGAGATTGAAAAACTCCCCAAAAGGAGAGTGGATAACTCCAAAACTCCATGAGGAGACAAGAACAAAAAAAAACATGTGCAAAAAACACGATTCACCAAGAAAGTAAGCATGACAACTTGGTGTCAAGCAATCTATGCCAATAGGGTTGTGAACAAGTCGGAATGGCGCATGGTGGGGTGACCCGTTGCGGGGTGGGGTGTTCCATTTTAAATATTTTTTATTATAAACAAAATACATAAAAATTTTGAAATACTTGGAAGTACTTCGATTTCAAAATCCTCAACAATTTATCACATTTTTTTTTTTAAAATTACGTAGGATCGAATGAATTCTATGTAATTAAGTGATAAGTTCAGAATATTACATTAAAGAAGTCTTGTATGAAATCGTCTTACGTAATGTATATTATGCAATGACGAAAAAGACGCTTTTTAAAACAGTGTAATTTTTATTTTTGAGAAAAGTACAAATGATGCATTTATCTTAAAGCGATATTCCCTCAATGCATATAAAAAAATAGTTTGTTTTCTACTATACTTTTAAATGTTTATCTTTCTTATTAACTACTCTTGTAATGATTCTTTTTTTTTTTTTATCGGAAAAAAAAAAGATGAATCTTATTAAGAGTAGGGAATAAGGCATACCCAAAACCATTTACATCAAAAAATTACACTTTCAATACCAATATAGGAGTATCAAGCCAATCAGAGAAAGAAAAATTACAAAGCTCCAACAAATTACAAGTTAACCAACTCCAAAGTCTAGTCTTAATTCATTAACCATTCTAACCGTATCAACACCAGATCCATTGAAAACAACATCATTTCTCCATTTTCACATGACCCACACCACACATAACCAAATTGCTTTTGCAATCTTCCTGCCTTTTCTGAAGCCAAGCGCACCTCCATGACTTAGCAAATGAGACATAGGGTTTGAATGAATAACAGAAGTACAACTAAACCAAGAGTAAATAAGCATCCAAACCTGAAATGATTCTTGTATAAACTTTGGTGCTTTAACTAACATTCACAACCACATCCTTGTTTTGATCTCCTCTTGCCATCAGAATTTGGGATTGAATTGCAAAATATTGCTTCATTGCGCATCTTCTAAATAATAGGTCTAATGGCATATAAAATCATAATATTTTTGTATTATTGTAAATTATCATTTAATATAAAATTTGGAATCTTAGTAGATAAAATCTCAAATTTTTTTTTAAAATTCGAACCAAGGAGCATATTCGTTCCTGCCCGAAAACGATGTATCCAACACATTAACCATGCCTTATTTCAATATAAAAATTTATATGAAATGATATCACATATAAGATATGATATTTTTGCAGATTTTTATGATACTTTTAAAAACTAAATATAAAAAAATATATATATGAGCAAGTCTCTTGTGAAATAATTCATAGTGCAATTTACGTTTAAAATAGAAAGAGAACAAATTTCACGGGGCACCTCTCCGTAACGGGTCAAAACAAGTATTTTGTGCAAATTAGATCGTAAATCGTGAAGACAACCAACAATGCAAAGGCGACAACGATCAAGAGGCGATTCAATAGAGAATTCGACGAAAACAACAATGGAATTCAACGAAAACATTAAATTGAAAAAAACACGCAGAAATACAAAAAAATGAGAAAATATGGATGATTTTTTTTAAATTATCAAATAATTGCTACAGATCCGATCATAACAATAATCAAATTGAAGTGTGTTGTTATGTCGGATCATCTTTGTTATCGATTACATGTTTTTCTAAAAAGCGTAATTAATATCGCAACTATTACCCTATTTTTTTATTTTTTCATATAGTAATACAACTTTCTCTATATAGTAACACGTTCGTGTTCATATAGTAACACATTTTTTTATATAGTAGCACATCTTTCTCTATACAGAACACGTTTGTGTTCATATAGTAACACTCGCGCAAAGGCAAAAATAAAATCTCGTTCCCAAATGTGTTACTATAAAATCATGTTCTATGTAAGAGCAAAGTACGTGTTACTAGTCCTTAAAAGAATAAAATATTTATTCATGTGTTGTAATTGTTTTATTAATTAGTAACACATTTAAACCATTTTCTTTAATGTTGAGATAAAATAAGTCCCTCATCATACTCTAATCACACTCTATTAGTGAAAATAAAATTGTCAAAGATTAAAGACTTATTTGATCATTTTGTTTATTTTTATTTTTGCATTTGGACGAATATTTTAGACAAATATATATTATTTATTTTATAGTAACACATATTTGTCGTTACAAGAACACATGTTTAATCTAATAGTAACATCCCTAGGATCATCTCGGCGAAAATTTTATTTTTGTGCTTGCGTGAGTTTTTTAGAAATATTCACCGAACTCGACCCATTCCAGGATCCACAAATTTTATTATAGGGATAATTTTGTGGATCCTAGATCTATAAAATATTTCATATAAGAATTTGTCAAAATATATATGTGACGATTTATAGAAAACTTCCTTGATTTATATATATATATATATATATATATATATATATATATATATATATATATATGTGTGTGTGTGTGTGTCGGAGCAATTGAACTTTTATTTGGTCTATTTTTATTAATGGATGTGATGTTTTACAAATACTATCAAAAACTTCTTTTAATATATACAGTCATTACAAATACTATCAAAAACTTCTTTCGATGTGATGTTTTACAAATACTATCAAAAACTTCTTTTAATATACACAGTCAAACTATTATTTATTCATTAATCTCCCATTCAATTGCGCGCTGTAACGATAACAATTGAAAACATTAATGCAAATTCAATTTTTTTATATAATATAATTTGTATAAAAATAATTTGTAGTATAACACAATTAGTAAAGTACAATTAAGTATCAAGGTTCAAAAAAATTGAAATTTATAATATAATGCAATCACAAGTCACAAGAAGAAGATAAAATTGGTGGGAGGAAGTTGGTTGGAAAAAAGAAAAAATACATTAAAAAAATAAAAGCAACATGGGATGGGACAAACTAAAATGCATTCGCACCCAAAATCGTTTGAAACAATGCATTAACAACGATCCAGCCTCACATTTTCCTTAAATGTAGCTTTTTCTTCCTCCCTAATCCAATCCCACACATTTCTTCTCCATCATTTCTCCAATTTCTTCATCAATCTTTTGTTTTTATTTTTTAGGAATAATTATTGATGATCATTTCCCCTGACAAAATCATGGTTACATGAATGCGAACGAACCGTTCAAATGCATAAACTATGTACGAAGAGTTTTCATGGTACGGTCAAGAATAAGATAGAGGAAGAGGAAGAGGGAATAAGAGAGATAGAGGGGAAAGCATATCGACGGCGTACCGCATCAACATTTGGCGCAATGGGAAGTTACAATTATTACAAGATGTTTGGATGCTTTAACCGGAAGTTTAAGATCAGCGAGTCGGAGCCGCCGCCGGACGTTAGGGAGGCGTTCTGGCGGTACGCCGATGGATCGCCGCACATGACGGCGGATCAGCTTCTCAATTTCATGGTGCAGCATCAGAAGGAGGACGGCATCACCGCCCTTGACGTGGAGGCCGTGATGCAGCAAGTGTTCCGCCACCGCCACCACTCCGAGAAGCGAAACCACTTTAACATTGAAGACTTCTTCTATTTTTTGTTTCATGATGATCTCAATGGCCCCATTATTCCTGAGGTCTCTCTCTCCATTCCTCCTCCCCTTTAAATCCCTTTTCTGTTCAGAGAATGTGCGTTTGCATTGAGACATGGATGTTGAGGTGTTTGATATTTTGTCTCTGAGAACACAAATTAGATATCTGATTTAATTAGTAGTGTAAGGGCTAAATATTTGTTTGTTTAGTTTCTTGAAGTGCTCTAAATGTTCTCTTATACAACATTTTATCACAAAGCAGAATAATGCTTAGTAGATAACTCAGCAAGATAAATTATACCAACATTTTAGAATTATGTTTGTTTGATGATAGATTATAGCAACATTGTTAAGTGGGAACTATTCATATTTACCTTGATGATTTGCATAATTCCAGGTACACCATGACATGACTGCTCCGTTGCATCATTATTTCATATATACAGGTCACAATTCCTACTTAACTGGAAACCAATTGAGCAGCGACTGTAGTGAAATCCCAATCATAAGAGCTCTGGAAAATGGTGTGAGAGGAATAGAGCTCGATTTATGGCCAAATTCTGGAAAAGATAATGTGCATGTTCTTCATGGAAGGTACGGTAAGCTTCTTGTTTACATCCTTCTGCTTCTATACTACTCTTTCCTGTAGAAATTCCCAGAGAGAGTGAGTTCAAGATTCAGAAAAATGCCAAAAATGTTAGTTTCTAAATTTTTGATGTTATAAAAATGTGATGTTAGACCTTAGAAGTGAGAATAATTTTGCAGGACACTAACGACACCAGTCCCTCTCTTCAAATGCTTGAAGTCGATACGAGAGCACGCTTTTATAACATCTCCCTACCCTGTCATAATTACTTTAGAGGATCATCTAACACCAGATCTTCAAGCTAAAGTGGCAGAGGTAACATCTATATATGGACTCTATTCTTGATATGTTTCATGCATAGTCTTTAATTTGTTATTTATTGGATCAGAACTTCTATTATTTTTTCTAGATGGCTATACAAATATTTGGAGAAATGCTTTATTGCCCTGAGTCGGGGCTTTTAGAGGAATTTCCAGCACCTGAAGCCTTGAAGCATAAAATTATACTCTCAACCAAACCTCCAAAGGAGTACCTTGGAAACAACAAGGAAGGAGAAACTTCCTCACCAAATTTAAAAGATTCATCTGATGAAGAACCCGATGCTGATGATAAGGTAAAAGGAGAAAGAAAGTATTACCTTCATCATTTAACTATGTTAATGTGTGGAACAAATAAATTGGAAGACAAACAAACCCCCAAGAGTTGGCCTAGTGGTGAGGGCTTGAGGCTTAGGAGTGTGATGCTCTATAGGTTTCAAGTTCGAAACTCACAAGGTGCGGACAATTCCTGAGATGATTCAGTCCATACAGAGCTTAGCTCTGGCTTTAATTGGAGCCCCGCTAGTGGATGGTGGGATTGGTCCTCGGATTAGTCGGTCCTTAGGCCGACATCGAGTCATAAAAAAATGGAAGACAAATAATATTCGCAAAGCATAAATTCCGCAGAATTGTTAGATATTTTTGATTATTTGTGAATAATTGAATAACTCACCACAAGCTTCTAAAAGAGTTCCCTCCGTTCCAATTTAGCTGTCTTTTTGTGTGTTTCACATAGATTAAAAAGGTAATTTAATATTAAAATTATTTGCTTAAACTGACTAATATAACCTTTTATAGGTCATCAATTCTTATTGGACATATTAACAAGAGATGACAAAATTGATTCTTGTATCTCAATAAATGAGCAACACAAAAATTAAGAACATGACAAAGCTAGAAAACAATATTTAATTTCTCTTGAAAACCAAAAGTTGCAGATATTTTGGAACACATTTTTTTCTCTAACCGACATTTATTTTGGTACGGAAGGAGTATAAAGGATTCAGACACCAGAGCAAAAAGTTAAACATGTCTCAATTTTCATTTTTTCCCTTTGTTTTCTCCTTGAATATCAGAGTGACAGCGATGATGAAGACGCGTCGATAAGTTTAATCAGAAAGCTGGAAACTTGGCTGCACCAGAATATAAGCTGTCTCATCGCCATTCATGCTGGGAATGCCAAAAACAAGAGCTTGAGGCATGTACTAGGAGTCATAGTTGACAGAGCTAGAAGACTTAGCTTGAGTGAACAAGAACTTGAAAAAGCTGCATCTTTACATGCTACTGATGTTGTGAGGTATTTTCCTATTGTAGTGCTGTCTCTATTCTTACATCCGTGATTAGATAATTCCTCCGTTAAACTTCTCTTTATGACTTTTACGTTTTGTAGGTTCACCCAAAAGAACATAATGAGGGTGTATCCTAAGGGAACACGGGTAACTTCATCAAATTTTAGTCCAATTACTGGATGGATGCATGGAGCCCAGATGGTTGCCTTTAATATGCAGGTTTGCTGCATTCTCTATATGATTTATCAGTCTTTAATTTGTTAACTCTATCTAGTTATCCTTTTCAAATGATTGTTTCCTCTTTGAAGATTAGAAACTATCAAAAATAATATAAAGAGTTATGGCATCTTACATAATATTGCTGAACTTATTAGTTTCTGTTGATCTATCAGGGATATGGGAAATCTCTCTGGATGATGCACGGATTATTCAGAGCGAATGGAAGCTGTGGTTATTTCAAAAACCACAGTTGCTTATGAACAAAGGTTCAAACGACGAGGTCTTTGATCATAAGTTACCATTGCCTGTGAGGATAACATTAAAGGTGACACAAAAAACCAGATGGAAAAATTCATTGCTTTGATGACAGAGTTTCTTATAAACCTTTTTATTCGATAGGTAATCGTGGTATATGGGAGATGGCTGGCGCTTGGATTTCAGCCATACTCATTTTGATACATATTCACCACCCGACTTCTACACAAAGGTAAGTAGGAATTTCAATAGTAAGCTATTATATTTGATAAATAGGTAGATAGGTGGTAAAAAATAAAATTGAGTAACATTTCAATGCGTAAAAGTATTTGTGTTTTTTTCTTTATATAATTTGATTCCATAATTCTCATATTGCAGGTACATATAATTGGCGTACCGGCGGATGATGCCAAGAGAAAAACGAGGGTAATAGAAGACGATTGGGCACCTTACTGGGATCAAGAGTTTACGTTCCCATTAAGAGTTCCGGAACTAGCCCTACTACGAATAGAAGTTCGTGAGTATGATAGATCGGATAAGGATGATTTCGGAGGGCAGACATGTATACCTGTGTCCGAGTTGAGACCTGGAATACGCGCTGTCCCACTTTACGACAAGAAGGGTCAAAAATTTAAATCTGTGAGGCTTCTTATGAGGTTTAAATTTGAATGAAATGTATATTTTTTCATTTTTGGACCCAAGTTCTTTTGTCTTAGCTTTGCTTGGTTGAGCTCCACTTCTGGTTCTGATAAGGTCTGTAATGTGCGTCCAATTCTTTTGTACAGTAGTTACATTTGCTAGACAAAAAAGAAAAAAAAACAGCAGAGGACTTGGAATATGATGTACACTTACATTTGAGATTAATTAGTAGGAAACTACATTTATTTACATTATTGAAGAGAATAACAGCTAGTATTAGAGCTGTAGTGTATATAAATATTCAAGGCAAATGCATTTTATCATCCAGAATATGCTCGTTGTTGCACTACTGATGTCCACGAGACTATAATGGTCTTTCAATTAGTATAGTATTCTTATTAGTTGGTTGATTCTTGCGTAGTTGTTTGTTTCAATTAGTTTATTCCAATGTTTTACTTCCATTTGATCTCTTTAAATGGAAGGAGTTTTACTATTTTGGCAGGAGTGTAAGCACATTAAAATTTAAATAATGATATGTAAAAAATAGTAATGTATTAAATATATTTATTATTTATTGAAAATTTAAATAAATTAAATTCCTTAAAATATACTCCTTTGTTCCTTAAAAATATATTTGTTTGGTTTTAACATGTTTTAAAAAAATGCATATAAAGTAAATAAAACAAGAGTATTTTGGGATATTGTGGTCCATCGTAGTTAAGTGATTGTTTATGAATGTAAAATTGTAAAATCAATAGCATTTGAAAAAATTAAGTGACGGTTGAATGGTGACAAGAAAATATATATATATATTGAAAAATACAACAGTGTAAACATATTTTTGGTGACAAATGAAAACTAAATAATTAATAAATTAGATCTTTAAAACTTAATAAATCAAATTGGATCTTTAAAGCACAAACAATAGCAAGTCTATGGGATAGGTTCACCAAAATCATGACCCATCACATACTCAATTGTCCAGGTCCAAAATTCACCCGAACGTGACAGCTAAAAATATTGACAGGGTTTATGTTCCTTAATTTATTAGGGAGTAATGGGAGTCGGTTTATAATTATTCTTATTTTACTCTTAAATAAGGACAAAAATATGCACATAATTATTAGAGAGTATAATATAATTATCCATTTTCCCTTGACTTCAAATATTCGTATCCCGCGTAATCCATCCACATTCATGGCTTTCCATGTACGGAAATGCAATCATCAACTTTCATTTAGAACATGGCCTTCCACATGTTCAGATCACGTTTTAGCTGTCGATCCACTTTTTTTTTTAATCCATAACCCAATTTCGCGAGTAATACATGGAAAATTGATGGCATTCGCCGTCGCTCCTGGTCAATTCCATGTCCAATCAAACCTACAGAGTGTGCTTCTGCTTCCAGCGACGGTTCCGCCTCGCCGCCATGGAGGCGCCAGCCGACATCAAGAAGTTGTTCGACGAGTATTCGGATAATGGCGTGATGAACACCGATGAGCTGCGGCGGTTCCTGGTAGAAATTCAGGGAGAACAGAATGCTACAGTGGAGGACGCTCAGGGTATAATGGATGGATTGAAGCATCTTCGCTTATTTCAACGAAGGGGACTCGATCTCCAGACTTTCTTCAGATACCTGCTTGGGGATGCTAATCCGCCTCTCGATCCTAAACTCGGGGTAATTTTCTCAATTTCAGCAGGTTTAACCTTTTGTTTCATAGCGAAGAACAGCAGTTTCCACTTGTATTTATGGCCGTAAATTAATGGATTGAATGGAGCAGAATACTTTGTTCGAATTGCTATTAAGCTTTCAAGGACGTCTGATATTGTCTAATTATCAAACAATTCAGCTTGAAATTACTTTTAATCGAGCTGACAAGTCTTTTCTCTCTTATTGAACGTAATATCATGTTCACACTCATTTGATATTTTTGTCGAATCAAGCTCAAACTACACTTTAATTAACAATCTCAAGTTGAATATCATGTAGCTTTGTTTGACTTTCAGTCTTACTTGCGCATATTTATTGAACTTCTATGAGAAATCATCTTAGTTGATTGTAACGAGAAATTTGATTGAAACTGAAGCATTATCTTAGAGTTTGTGTGTGTCACATATGTACGTAGATCAAACTTTTTAATACAACTATACATATTACTTTGATGTACATTCTTGATTATCATATGATATGACTCAGTTGGGAACTTGGGAGTACTAGGTTTTGTTTAATCAGTTCATAATTCCACAAAATGCATTGCATTTTTCTTTGAATTACGAGTAAGAACAATATTTTGTTGCATATATTCTCTCGTTACTTTACTGGTTCTTTAACTCGACTTGACACCAGATTGGATTTTCATTACTTTCTACCTTAATAATTAGTTGAAGTATATTTTTTTCATTTCAGGTTCACCATGATATGAGTGCTCCACTGTCTCATTACTTTATATATAGCAGCCACAATACCTATCTAACCGGGAATCAACTAAGTAGCAACAGCAGTGATATCCCTATCATACGAGCACTCCAGGGAGGTGTTAGAGGAATTGAGTTGGATTTATGGCCTAATTCTACCAAGGATGATGTAGATGTTCTACATGGGAGGTATTAACATAATACACACATCATTTTGAATGTCAATTCTTTTTACTACATAGTTGGTGACTAAATCCATACATGAATTATAAAATTAAGTGCTAATTGCCATTACGCTCAAGTTATTGTTTCCCATAATAAATAACAAATCAATCATAAATGTGTTCTGCTTTTGATTCTTCATTGTGTCTTCTTTTATGCAGAACACTGACCAGTCCTGTCAAACTTATCAAGTGTTTGAGGTCAATTAAGAAGCATGCCTTTTCTGCCTCTGAATATCCTGTTGTAATAACACTTGAAGATCATCTTACTACCGATCTTCAAGCACTAGTGGCTAAGGTATAAGGTATACATGTACGCAGCCTATGGGGATGATTTGAAACACTTTTGACTAAATATAGTTCACATTCTTTAACTGAACTAGATGATCACTCGAATCTTTGGAGAAATGCTGTTTACCCCTGGTTCGGGACTCCTTAGAGAACTTCCCTCTCCAGAACTACTTAAGCGACGGATTATTCTTTCAACTAAACCACCCAAGGAATACTCAGAGGCTGCGAAGGTTAGAGTAAAAGATATCAACATAGAGAAGGGAACGAGTCCCGCAGATGATGAATCTCTGAGGAAAGAAGTTCCAGAACATAAGCCCAAAAATGATGATATTGATAATAATAAGGTGCATTATTTATTAAGTAGTTAATCTCTGTTACAGAATTTTTTTAATCCTCTATAATGGTAAAATATATTTTATAGGATGATGTTATGGATGGAGAGGGCGTGAGAACTGATGAAGGTGACGAAGAGGATCCAAAGCTACAAAAGCAAGCTGCACCAGAATATAGAAATTTGATTGCTATTCCTGCTGGAAAGGAAAACGGTGGAATGCAGGCTTGGTTGAAGGTTGATCCTACTAAAGTGAGACGTCTTAGCTTAAGTGAGCAAGAAGTTGAAAAGGCTATCTCAGAATATGGAAAAGATATTATTAGGTATAAATTTTTTTCTTACTGTGTTTATTGATTTTAATTTACATGTTACAGATTACTTGCCTTTTAAATTCAATAAATATTTCAAAATTTTATATATCTTGCAAATGTCTGCTTGCTGTGTTACTACTGTTATACCAATGGTTGGTCTAGAGGACATCTTTAACAAGTTTTAGAAATGACATTCACATATGATTATTTTCTAGGTTCACACAGCAGAACTTATTGAGAGTGTATCCCAAAGGTACACGGTTGGACTCGTCCAATTATAATCCTCTAAGTGCATGGATGCATGGAGCTCAGATGGTTGCACTGAATATGCAGGTTAGTTAAGAGCATGTTTCCATGTTAAGGATGTTCAATGTGCATGTGTTATGTAGACATCCTGAATCTGGTCTTGTTTTACCCAAGCTAGTATTAGATGAATATTTATTTTTAAGTAATTATATAATTTAAATCATCCAATGTTTCTACGGAGATACATTGCATTTTTCAGAATTTAATTGGAAACAATATAAAAAATTTGAGTAATGATTGGGCATGCAGGTTTTGGGACATGCCAAATTCATCACAGATATCATTCCTAGTCTTATGATGTAAAGATTTTCTTTTAGTAGATATATGAATGATATATTGGACAGGGTTATGGCAAATCACTCTGGTTGATGCATGGAATGTTCAGGGCAAATGGCAGCTGTGGATACATTAAAAAGCCAGAATTTTTGTTGAAGGCTGGTTCAGAAAGTGAGATCTTCGATCCTAAAGCTGATTTACTTGTCAAAACTACTTTGAGAGTGAGTTGACAAAGCGAGGGCTATTATTGTATATTCGTTTACCCCCTTTCTTAATTCCTTGCATCTGATTTAAGCCCTTTGTTTCCGAACAGGTCACATTATATACGGGTGAAGGATGGTATCATGAGTTCTCTCGAACGCACTTTGATTCTTTCTCTCCCCCAGATTTTGTTGCAAAGGTATGCAGTGGGTGGAAAAGGGTGATTTAATTTGATTTTTATAGAAAAATCAAGAGTAAGTAATATTTGAAAATGAGTGGGTGATTTATTTCTTACTCCCCATAATAACTCTCCGAGAGTGATTCTTAGAGGGTGTTTGGTTCAAAATTTTATAAAAAGAATGATAATTAGAACGAACATAAGGTAATGAGTAAAAAGTGGTCAAGTCACCTTGACTCAAAGTAAGTTAATCATTACTCTATTTTGATGGATTACTTCATAATCATTTCTCCTCAATTATTTCATTATTACTCAACCAACAATTATTTTTTTGTCCCCTTCCACCAAAATTAAATCAAAACGCTGACTATGTAACCACCGTTTTCATTGTGATTCACTGTTTAATGATTCTTATTGACATTCCCATTAAAAAGTTGTTTCATTGTGATTCACTGTTTAATGATTCTTATTAACATTCCCATTAAAAGTTTGAAGCATACGCCATCCTGAAATTCTGTGTCATTCTGAAATTCCATTCCATTCCATTAATCAGTAGTTATATACAAGTGCATTGTGGTTTACATGATCCGTGCACAGATGGGAATTGTTGGAGTTGAGGGTGATACTATGAAGAAGAAAACGAAAGCAACCAATGACAATTGGATTCCGACATGGAATGAGTCGATGGAATTCCGACTTACAGTTCCTCAACTGGCTCTGCTTCGGATCATGGTCAGTGAGCATGATGCATCTGGAAATAGTGATTTTGCAGGCCAAACATGCCTCCCTGTATGGGAGCTCAGACAAGGTATTCGAGCCGTGCCACTGTACAACCGAGAAGGAGTGAAGTATAAGTTTGTAAAGCTTCTTATGAGATTTGAATTTGTTTGATTCATGATCTCACCCCATTGTTTCTGGTTTGTGGTGTTTTTCTAGTTCTGATGGTTGAGGAAATAAAAAGGCATTTAATTATGATCATAAACTAAGTTATATTGTTTGATTGAATTACTCCAGCATGTATGAATAATGAATTCTCTAGTATTACAATTATGTTTCATCTTTATAATTTTGAAATAAATGATTCCATATTCTGGATATAGTTGGAGTCGAGTGATTCTGATAACATTATAGCAAGACAAAGAAAAATTATTTGGGAGATGCTACGCATAGTAATTTATGTGTATGTCTTTCTGTAAATAGTAATAGTTGATAGAACATTAATTACCTATATATAAAGTTGAATTTGAGAAACTATACTAATGGCCTATTTATTTATTTATTTATTTATTTATTTCGGCTTCCCACAGCACGCATACTGACATTGAAACAAATAAAGTAATTCAAGATAATTAAATGGGCATAAAGTTTAAAAATCACCATATGAAAATATTTAGTTATCAAATATAAAACAAAATTTATTTTTATCGTTTACAAATTTATTTAGCATAGGAAAAAGTGATGATATGCATAAGCAGTGTGACAAATTCAAAATTTTTAAACAAATTTAGAATTTTAAATTTGGGGAACAATAGATACTAATAAATATTATTTAAAGTGATACATGCCAAAAAAGTACTTAACATTCAAAACAAAATATTAATTTTGTTATTATTACAATATAAATTGAGAATACAGTTAACTGTTTTTTTTAGCAGTACATAGTAATAATTTGTTTTTGAATTTGTTATATCCCATTACATCATGTCGATCGGTCATTATATGTAAGTACATGAAAAGAACCTCATACATATATGACTTAATTTTAGATTTGACAAACATAGAAACAACACAATAATTGATCTATACACGACCATATTATACTATCAAGGAATTTTATGTGATTTTATTGGTTTATCAAAATACGTATTTTCTTAAGAGGTATTCTTTTATCGGTTTTATGTGATATTAATATACAATATTAGCATATCTAAGAAAAGAGTAAAAACTTGTGTAATAAAAAAATTCACACAACAGCAAATAGAAAATTTTGTTTTCAAATCAGTGTTATATTATAAAGATAAATGTGTGTTACTTATACACACAATTGTCTTTCAACAAAACTTGTTCTCAAATATGTGTTATTATAAGAACAAATATGCTACATTTGCTCTTATAATATCATATATTTGTTCTTATAATAACAGCATGTAAAATAATAAAAATTGACTATATGAATGCAAATGTATTGCTTTATGAAGAAATATATGTTATTGTTCAAACAAAACGCCATTACTGAAAGTGCACAAAGTGATTAAGAAAAATATAGAAAATACGAAAAAACAAATCATACTTATAGATCATAGTGATAAAAAATGTGACAAACTATCATGAATGTTGAGAAAGAAGCAACGTTAAGAAAGAAGCAACGTTAAAAATAACAATGACGAAAACAAAAGCGGCCTTATTTAAAGGTAGAAGCATCATAATTTGAAAATCGTTGGAAAGAAGATGAATTCATCATAATTTGAAAATCGTTCTCACCTTTTCAAATTAAATTAATAGGATCGGTGATATTGGTCCTTTCGTATTAATTAATTCTTGGTTGAATAATGAATAATTAAAAAAATGCTGTTTATTTTTATTTTTCATAAATTTCATTTCTCAAGTCCTGCCCGTTTCAGTACAAAGTTACTCCAATCAAATTTCCCTTCAAGTGCAAATAAAAACACAAACACGCAATACACGTGGCACTATAGATAACTGTACAGGATAAACTGGAGAAAACAGACATTTATGTCGTTGAGTTGAAGACCGTGGCCAATCCGCGGTGAGCTGTCCAACTGAATAAATCCCAGCTGCCCCGGTGGCCCCACCCCCTATCTCCCTTGCCCCGAATATCCATTTCTTCCGAGCCGAATCGTTGAATCCTAAATTCGCAATCAATGCATCGATCTCTTCCTTTCTAACCAAGTAATTTCAAGTTTTTTCTCGATCCTTCGTTGTTTTTTCAATTTTGATCGAAAATGTCGAAGCAGACCTATCGAGTGTGCTTCTGTTTCCGGCGGCGGTTCCGCCTCACCGCCGCGGAGGCGCCGGCAGATATTAAGGATATCTTCACTCGCTACTCCGATAACGGTGTGATGACCCCCGATCATCTCCGGCAGTTCCTCGTTGACGTTCAGGAACAGAAGAGTGCCACGGTGGAGGAGGCGCAGGCCATTATTGATAGCCTCAGGCACCTCAGTATATTTCATCGCCGGGGGTTCACTCTCGAGGGTTTCTTCAAGTACTTGTTTGGGGATGCTAATCCGCCTCTTAGTCCCCAGCGCGGGGTAATTTTCTCAATTGTTTTTTAGATTTGTTTGATCGCCTGGAATGGTTCATTTGTGAATTTGTTATGATTGAGTCTATTATTATTGAGTCATTTTGAAGTGATCATGCTGAGAATAGGTTTGGCTCCATAATAGTTAAAATAGAAAAAAATGAGAATGTGCATTTGAAACTTAATGACTTCTACTCATAGGTCTAGAATTTACAAGAGCCATAAAATTTTTACAACACAAGAGAAATGAACAATTTACGGCAATTGTTTCTGAATTTTCTATGTGATTGCTTGTGTCTGGAATTTTTTCTGGATTTTTTTTTTTTTTTATTTTGCTCAGTAAAAAAATAATATTTCATTAATTTAGTTGAGGGTATAAGCAATACCCCAACTATACAAAAATTACATTTCGAAAGTGTACCGCAGAAGGCAAAACCATTAAGACCCTAATGAAGCTCTAGGATTAACGGCCCAGTCTACAGGTTACAACAAAGTTCTCTTGTAACAAGCCAACTCCATGATCTGCTTTTGAGTTCATCCCATTATTTTAGTTTCCGAAATTATGATGACGATTGTGATTGATTTTTCCTGACTATATCATACAAATGATACTTTTGGTAGCTCAATGAGTAATGTAATGAGAGATTATGTCAAAGTAATGCATGTGCCTTGGAAAGAAACTTTATTAAAAAGGCATGTTATACATAAATATTATGAGAGCATGTGCCTTGATCGAACAAAGTGACGAGATATGATCCATATATTTGATCCCATGAAATGGAATAAAGGCTTTATTGTATTCAATTTCTTTGCTGGTTTTTACCACCCAAGTTGGTACCACGAAGCCAACTTAACATGCCTTTTTAGCCTGTATTCTTAAAATAGATAGATAATTTCTTTTCCTTAATCATCATATTTTTCAGGTGCACCATGACATGAATGCTCCTCTTTCTCATTACTTTATATACACGGGTCATAACTCTTATCTGACGGGGAATCAACTAAGTAGCGATTGTAGTGAGGTTCCCATCGTAAATGCATTGCATAGAGGTGTAAGAGTTATTGAATTGGATATATGGCCGAATTCCACAAATGATAATGTCAATGTTCTTCATGGAAGGTATGCCATTAATTGCCAGTTGTTTTGAATTTGGGTGTTTTTAACCAATCATATAATTGACGATTCAAAGTGCATGTACCTTAAGGTTGAAAGCCTATTATTCATTGCTCAGACCAACCTGATGGACATGTCATATTTTCTTCCAACCTTTGACAATTATCTGTAAATGACGGGTTGAAACTGCTCAATTTACAAGTATATCATCTACAAGCCTGAGGGTTACCATATCATATGACATGCAGAAGAAATTAAATAAATTAACTGAGCATCTTTAACAAAATAGGGTATGATAAAACTGAGATTCCATAAAAAGTGTAAAACAGAGTGTCATGATCCATGTATCTTTGGCGTTACAGGATTCACTGATGAAATCATGGATACTGTATGAAATGATAATTTAAAAATTGAAAAGAAAATTAGCTTCATTGTTACATATTTTTTCACTGGATGTTCTTTTTGGTCTTTGGCCAATTTTGAACTAAAATTTCACTTTCATTCAAGAAACAACATATGAAACTACTCTTGTGTTAAAATAGTCAGTATACATGTCTTATCATTTAAAATTGAAGAATTTTACAGTTTTACTTCAAGAGATGGTTAAGGTGACTTGACTATACGAGTCAATCAGTCTACTTGCATATAAACATCACTTGATATGATCTAAACTTTCAACAAAAACACTATATTGACCAGTATAAATATGCTGCCTCTTAGGTATATATGAATTATAATGTCACTTCTCAAATTTAAAAAGAGAATAAAGAATATAGGATTTTATGCTATTCTAAGTGCTTGTAATCTTTTATTTGATTGCTTAATGGTTGAAATTCAAAACTTAACTATGATAGACATGAAAAATCATATGACTATCATTTTTCTGTTTCACTTTCTTCCCACCAAATATTCATCCCGGTATGTAACTAATTTTTTTTTTTGCATTCAAGAAATTTGTAGGATAGTAAAAATTGAAGGATATCACCATTCTGTTAAATCACTTCTTAACCAGGAACATGTTCCTACATGCTGAAAGTCTGTGCAGTGCACTAATCCGACACATTTGTCTGCTTATCTGGAACAATTTTATTTGTATTTCTTTGTTGGAGGTTTTCCAATCCTTCTATTGTATTTGTTTGTCAAGGACATTAACCACTCCGGTTGAGCTCATAAAATGTTTGAAGTCAATAAAGGAGCATGCGTTTGTTGCATCTGAATATCCCGTTGTAATAACACTGGAAGACCATCTTACCCCAGATCTTCAGGCTAAAGTGGCAGAGGTATGTGTTTGGTGCTTAATGGGGAACTAACCAATCTCACTCCTATGTATTTTTTTAATTTGACAAATGGTGACTCGAACCCATAACCTTACAGCATAGGTAGTGGGGCTCTAACCACTTGAGCTATACCACTTCGTCAATTTCACTGCTATGTAATCACTTCTTTCATGATTGAATCTAGATGATTACTCAAACGTTTGGAGACATCCTGTTTTGCCCTGGTTCAGAATGCTTGAAAGAATTTCCCTCACCAGAATCTTTGAAGAAAAGGATTATCATATCTACCAAACCACCCAAAGAGTACTTACAGGCCAAGGATGTTAAAGTAAAAGAGAGCGACCGAACAAGGGAAAGGATTCGACTGAGGAAGAAGCTTGGGGAAGTGAAATAGGAAATTTCAAATCGAAGAACGATGACACTAAGGTGCATATTTAAACTATTCCTCGTTAATACTGAGAAATCTTCATCTTCTATGCTACTTAATTGCCACAAATTTTCTTCTAGGATGATGATTCAGATGGGGAGGATGATGAAGCTTATGAAGAGGATCCTAAGGCACAACAAAATGAAGCACCAGAATACAGGCGCTTGATTGCTATTCATGCTGGAAAGGGTAAAGGCGGAATGCAGGAGTGGCTGAGTGTTGATCCTAATAAAGTGAGACGTCTTAGCTTGAGTGAGCCAGAGCTTGAGAAGGCCGTTGTAGATTATGGAAAAGATATTGTCAGGTGAATTATGCATAATGAAGTTAGTATTGAGTATGTTTTCTCTACTATTGCACATATGTAGAAATTCTGTTAGCAATATATTTTGAATTCTGAATTTACTGTTAGCAATATATTTTTGTAGTAATCTATAGACTATAATAAGAATTAAGAAAGGTACTAAATCTTAGCCATCAATTAATTGATACTTTGATAGAGTAATGTTGCCAGACCATGATTGTAATAAATTGATGTATGCAAGACCATGGCTGTAATACTATATGGTTATGTCATTATGACTTTAACAAACTTTCTCCTTCACTGCCCCTGTAGATTAATACCAATTGCCTAAAAAGTTATATGCCCTATTATGACGAACAATCAGTTTACTGGAAACCTTTTGAACTGTTGTTGTTTACCAGAAATCTAATTACCCATAACTTGATTCTCTCTCTCTCTCCCTCCCTCCCTCCCTCCCCCTCTCTGTCTCTATCCCTCCTCCCCCTCTCCCTCTCTCTCTCTCTCTCTACACTCATACACACACACTGACACATATATATAGTGTATATCCAGGATAATAATGGATAAATATATTATAGTTATTAAATATTATCTATTTGAATATTTTATAACTTAACATATATTTACTACTTTTTTATTATTATAATTGTTGGTGTTTTTGTTGTTACTTTAATATTATTGATCATTGTTTACTATTGTTGAATTCTTTATGATTTGTAATGCTACTTATTGCATAAATAAGTAAATTTTGTAAAAAATCATTGACTAAGGTTTATAAGCATGTTACATAGTATACCTTCAATTTCTTATCTTCTTTCTATTACTCATCAAGTAGTACTCTTAAACTTTTTATCTGAATTTGACATTACTTGTCATTATATTGCATACTATTATCTTAGCACATATTTTCACCATTATCAATAAAATACATCATTATCTGTTATTTAGCTAACTGTGATTTATTTTTTCTGCAGTTATGTGTAATAACAAACAATAATATGAATTTAGTTCATCTTGTGGCTAACTACTAACAAATACAAATTTATAGTTATATATAATTAATTGTAAATTAGATATAATACTTGATAATATATATTTACTATAAAGGGAAATGCAAATGCAACCTGTTTATATGTAGTAGTTTTATAGACCATCGGTTGCAGAGATCAGTTACCTTATTTAAATATTGTGGGATGATTATACTTGTTTTTAGATGTGAAATAATTAGCTTTGAGGAATTCTAAATTCTTTCTCGGATTTTAGAATTAATACCAAACACAAGAATTCGTTTTCCTAAGTGGTTGTGATTCCCAACCAAGATAGATGCACCTATTCTTCTCGTGTACCCTACAAACTTTGTTGAGAAGCTTAGAGATCAGAGATAATCTCCACACCCTCCAAAAAAAAAAAAAGAAGAAGAATTGGCTCCAGCAAGGTGTTGCTTCATTGATGTAATAAACATAAAATGTTTGTTTACCATTGAGTTACTGCTTTATAGGAATCTGGATGGTGTTCATTAATGTAATAAATGTGACATGTTTGAATATTGACTTAAACTTTTTTAGATCTGATTTCTCCTATTTGCTTTTCTTCAGGTTTACTCAGAGGAACTTGCTCAGAGTATACCCTAAAGGTATACGTTTTGACTCATCCAACTACAATCCCCTAATTGCATGGTCTCATGGAGCTCAAATGGTTGCATTCAACATGCAGGTCAGATATTGACTATGAGGAGAAATTCCGACTCATATGTTAGCTTTCCATTGTTTAAGTTCCTTTACTATTGCTTTTTGACGTAGAACATCATAAAAATAAATACTATTAAAAACTGTAAGGTTTAACAGCAACTGAGCGAGAAAGACGTAGAAGTGTATTTACTAGCATATCGCAATGAGTAGAACCCATCAATTTTTATGCACAAAATTACCAAAGGTCGATACCAATCAGATGCTTCAGTATGTTTTAAAATTGGTATATTGGATTTCTTGATTGACTCATATATTTAGGAGAAAAATCAGAATAATACAGTATACAGCATTTATGGTTATTGCTTGATTTATCTCTGGAAGGTCACCAAAAGGAGAGAGTTATATGTTAATATGTCTCGCAGGGTTATGGAAGATCTCTTTGGTTGATGCATGGCATGTTCAGGGCCAATGGTGGTTGTGGATATGTTAAAAACCTGAATTTTTGTTGAGAGCTGATGCATACGGGGCGTCTTTGATCCTAAAGCAACATTACCTGTCAAAACTATTTTGAAGGTAGGCTGATTTTTGTAACTGTTTCCATATTTTGTTATCCTGGTGATCAACTGTGTCGACTAACGCTTTGTTTTTCTGATACATGCATAAACAGGTGACTGTCTATATGGGTGAAGGATGGTATTATGACTTCCATCATACACACTTTGATTCTTACTCTCCTCCAGATTTCTATGCTAGGGTAAATTTCCATCACCAGCTTTACTTTGGTTTCTGATGCTTCTTGGTTTCATGTAATCCAATACGCCTCTGCAACTCTCTTAAGGGGTATCTAGTTCAAATTCTTCAACAAGAATGATAATAAAAATCAATAAATAGTGAATTACATAAGAATGATGGTTACATTGTTAGTATTTCACTCTAATCTTGGAAAGTGTGGTAAAGAAAAGATTGTTGGAGGAGGAATGATGGTATGATTGAGAGATAGTTAATCAGAATAGGATAATGATTAACTTATTTTAAGTCTCATTATCCTATATGAAGTATGCGCCCCTAATTATTTTGACAAATCTATTCATGAATTATATCTTTCGTATGGCTGCCGCTCAATCTTCTTACATTCTTTACTAACCCGACTTTATGACGGCTTGTATGGAGGAAAGGCTGTCATAAGCTCGTTACTCTTTTTTATAAAAACCAATTTAACAATTCAGTCGCTGTCCCTTTCTGAGATAGAAATTTTGTTGCAACTTAGGGGTTCATGAGTATTATCATTGATTACTGTGTAACAATAATTCATATATACATATATTTTAAGGTGGGAATTGCGGGAGTGCCTGGTGATACTGTGATGAAGAAAACAAAGATTCTGGAAGATAATTGGATACCAACATGGGACGAGGTGTTCGAGTTCCCATTAACAGTCCCAGAACTGGCCCTTCTGCGAATAGAAGTTCATGAATACGATATGTCTGAAAAGGATGACTTTGCTGGCCAAACATGCCTACCAGTATCAGAGCTAACAAAAGGTATCAGAGCGGTTCCACTTCATACTAGAAAGGGGGCAAAGTACAATTCCGTGAAGCTTCTTATGCGATTTGAGTTTGTTTGATTTACAGCACGTCCATTTATGTATATTAAAGCATCGTGTAATGTCTTACGGATCGGTGTGTGAGTTTTTGGATATTTTTATCCGTGTACAGGACAGGACTGGACTCTGTTCGTTGAGTGTGAATGAGTTCAAATAATCTGTTTTCCTTGATCGTGTGAGATGCAAGTGTGTGTGTGTGTGTGTACAATGGCGCTGCTGTAAATGTAATGGATCGTTTTCATCACATGAATGTGAAATATCGTGTCAAGAAATTTGGGTGGGGGTTGATGCGTTTATATTCTTGTTGGAGTATTTCTTAAAGTGGTATTTAATATTTTTAAAACTATTTAGGATTTGTCGTTTTAATATTTATTTAATTAAAGTAAAAAATATTTAATAATTCTAAATTTATTCAATAAGTGTCCAAAGTTTTGTTGGACAAAAAGACAAAACAAAGAAGAGAGTAAAATCATAGTGGATTGATTGTGATTGGTTACCAAATTTGTAATAAAATCAAATTTTGAGAGTGAACAGAGCTAAAATGGAAAATAAAATCATTAATCCAAAAGGTGAAATTTGTACTACAAGTGAGAGTGAATGCATAAAGAATTCGAAATACTACCTACTACTTCCAAGTTCCAATGATGTCACTTTCTTTTGTCTTTTTTGCGGCCGCCAATTTACCCCACTTTCATGTTTGAGCTTATTTGATAGTTAATCGAGTCGAGTTCAAATAAATTTTAATCGGATCGAACACGAATCGAGCTCAAGTAATTTTGACATTTTGACACTTGTTTTGTCTTTTTTTACTTATCGGGTTGAGTTCAAACCGAACTCTAGACTGTCTGAGAATATAAATGTATAGTTTTAGTGTGTGTGACATTTATGTCGAATTGAGGTTAAACGAGCTTTTCTTGAATGATCTTGAAATAGAGTTCCGAATTGGTTTATTTCTACTCCTAAATGTATTCCCATGCTTATTTTTTGATAGACATGGGCGTACGAGGCTATACCTCTCTTAGGCTTAACTTGCGGGGAGAGAGTCTCTCGGCGAGGCGTTGTCACGGTGCCTTCGATGGAGATTTCGAAGAGGATACTTAATATGACTGGATTTTTCATTTTCAATAATGTGGTATAATTTTTTTCCCTCCACTTTTTGTAATTTGAATGATCAATGTTTAGCGGCGTTGGAGCCAAGACGAGCGGCGGCAAGGTTACCGTACGTGCATCGAGAGAATCGAGTTAGGCGATCCATGAGCGTTGTCACCGCTGCTCTCGAATACCTTGGAGCACACCCTCCACTACGGCTACTACGGTTCCAACCCAGGAGACCTCGGAGTTCCGTAAGCACC
Organism: Paraleonurus japonicus; assembly: GCA_030762865.1. Taxonomy (NCBI): domain Eukaryota; kingdom Viridiplantae; phylum Streptophyta; class Magnoliopsida; order Lamiales; family Lamiaceae; genus Paraleonurus; species Paraleonurus japonicus. Next base: position 5,169,769 of record CM061053.1, read on the forward strand.
GTGTCAATTACTACTAATGTTGATCGTAGGCCTCGAATTTTTAGGAGCACCACCGCTGTTGCCGTAACTAGAGGGAAGCGGCAGAGGTTAGACCAATCGAGGCGAGATCATGTGAGGAATTTGTTTGGTGAAACTATACGAGGAGAGGTGGATCGAGGATCCCCGAGATTATTCGGAGGGAGATGAGACTTCATTTTTCACATTTGGCGATGACTAAGACGAGCCAAAGCATAATGATCATTTTTTTGGTATCCCTATCCCTGTCGTTGTTGGGCATGTACTCTTTTTGGTACCTCTATTGTTGCTAGGCATGTAAGGCCATCTCCAGTGATTAATTGCCTCTACTGCAAGACAATTCATTACTACTCTATTCTAGAGACATCACTTCACTCCCAAATAGTCATCTCTATTTTTTTGCCTCTATATTATAATATTCTATAATATTCATTTTAAATAATTTTTTATTCTATAATACTCTATAATTTTAATACATTTGTAAACTTATATGATAAATTTTAATTTTTGAGGAACATATATAATTAATTAAAAATTCACACAAAATTAAATTGAAAATTCAACATAATGTTAAGGTTTATTGTTTTATGTAGTAGTTCTGCTTCAATTGTGTAATCGTAATGTAGCACCCGTATTAATTTATGTATTGTTCTATTATAATTGTAATTGTATTGTTTCAATTTTATGTGTAGTATTTTAATTAAAAAAATATTAGTTATATTTTATAATAAACTAAATAAGAACAGCTACATTAATTTCGGTAGAAACATAAATCAAATTAAATAATTGAATTAATTAAACAACACATTATTAAACAATTGTTAAATTAATTAGTAAAAAAGAGCTGAGTGGCATGCGCCACTAATGGAGGAGGAAATAGTTGAATAGTTTTTTCCTCCATCGTGAGTACACCTTTGGCTAGCTGTTGGAGCCCATTTTTTGGCAAAAACTGCCGGAGATGACCTAACGATGACTGACACTACCTGTCCTCCATCCCACCACTAGCTCTGGGCAGTGACCATGGTTCATCTTCAATTTTTTTCATGTAAATTTTCTGTGAATAAAAAGACACAGGATAAAGAAATACAGTTTTTTTACATATTTCTCTCTTTAATTTAACAAATTCATTCTTTTATTTGTGTGTTTTTATCTTCAAGAACTTTATATAATGAAATTTAAAAATGATTCATATACTAACGCTAACACATACGATACAACAAAACAAAAATGTAGAAAATCATTATACGAAATTAGTAAAATGTTTTTGCAACCCACAGAGCGGAACTTATTCCAGAACTATGATTAGTTGGTGGCGTTATTGTTTGTAATAATCACTAATCTTAATTGTATGTATATAAACTTGAATACGTTTTTATTTTTCAATGAAAACATAATTTCAGTCATATTTGGTTTAAGCCTCAATGAATCCTCCACTTATAATTATATAATATATATCAACTACGAAATACTAAAATGAATAGAATTGATATTATGTGAATGAGTTTGACTATAAAGCTAATTTATTAATAAATAATTAATATTTTTAATAAAATAATTAATATTATTCAAAATTAATTATAAAATAATTAATACTTGAAATATTTTTGCATGTTTTTTTGGACAATATTTTTGCATGTTTGTATAGATCAATAGAATGTGTTGATTTTTCCTAAATAAAAGAGCAAACAAAATATAGCGGGCCTGTTAAGTCAAATTTGCTCCTCCGACTCCCTGTCCAAAAAAAAAAAAAAAAATTGCTCCTCCGACATTGGGATTATCATTTTTTATCCATCCATCCAGGCATCAATCACTGCTTTTATTTATACATAACAATTTCTAAGCATCGCATTCGCCACCCAAAATGCCGTCCTCCGCCACCCAACCACCACACCCTTCTCCGCCGGTATCCTCCGACTCTGATTCCGACGACTCCTCCCCATCCAATTCCTCATCCGCGCACCAACGCCACCCTGATCTCTCCTCCTCTATTTTCCAATCCTACCTCTCCAGCTCCGCCCACGATAATCATCATCAAGATCTCATCAAGATCCAATCCTTTCTTACCTCATCACGCTCAGGTGCACTCTCCTGCCTCATTTGCCTCGAACGCATCAAACCCACCGATCCAACTTGGTCCTGCTCCTCCCGCTGCTTCGCCATCTTCCACCTCCTCTGCATTCAGTCGTGGGCCCACCAGTCCACTACCCTCGCCGCCTCACGCGCCTCCTCACGTGCCGCCGTGGTTCCTCATGAGAACTCCCTCGTTTGGCCCTGCCCCAAGTGCCGTGTTGAGTACCTTAAACCCCAAACCCCCAAGAACTATTACTGCTTTTGCGGTAAAGTTCAGGATCCCCTCGTGATCCATGGGTTTTACCCCATTCTTGCGGCGAAATCTGCGGCCGATCGTTGAAATACGACTGTGGCCATTTCTGTTTGCTGTTGTGCCACCCCGGTCCCTGCCCTTCTTGCCCGAAATTGGTGAGAAACAAGTGCTTTTGTGGGAAGTTAGAGGATGTTAAGCGATGTGGGTTTAAGAATTTTTCTTGCAATGGTGTGTGTGGCAGTTTGTTAGAGTGTGGAGCTCATCGTTGTGGCGAGATCTGCCATGAGGGATTGTGCTTGCCGTGTAGAAAGAAGGGGACTTATAGGTGTCAATGTGGGAAGTTAGAGATGGTGAGGGATTGTTGCGAAAAGGACTTTCAATGTGATAGCCCTTGCAATAAAATGTTGAACTGCGGAAGACATGATTGTAATAGAGGGTGTCATAAGGGTGAGTGTGGGGACTGCCCTCTTCAGGGGAAGAGGACTTGTCCTTGTGGAAAGAGAGTATATGAAGGGATGGCATGTGATGTTTCTGTGCCTCTATGTGGGTCAACTTGCGATAAGCTGTTGAGTTGTAGGTTTCATAGGTGTCCTGAGAGGTGCCATCGTGGATCGTGCATTGAAACTTGCAGAACTGTTGTGATCAAGTCTTGTAGGTGTGGGAGCTTGAAGAAACAGGTACTTATCTGTATTAGTTGGTTTGTTTTTAATTTGTTATGATCTCTTTTTTTTAGCAACTATTGTATATGTTGTTTGTGATATTTGGGATGGCTGATTGAATTTAGAGTAGATTCCTTGCTCTCAAGAGTTGACTTGTGAGAGAAAGTGCCAGAAATTAAGAGATTGTGGTAGGCATGCCTGTAAGCGTCGATGCTGTGATGGGGATTGCCCACCTTGCTCAGAGGTTGTTTTTGATACTATTCTAATACTCAGGTTATGAAATAGGAATTTATGCTTACTTTGGACATATACTATGTAGAACAGATTTGTGATCGGAGGCTTCGGTGTAGGAATCACAAGTGCCCAGCTCCATGTCATAGGTATTTCCTCTTGTGAGTTGAGTTTCTGTATGAGAGAATCCTTGGTGAAAGATTTAGGAATTATACATTTAAATATTCATGTGATTCATTGTATGAGAGAATTACTATTGTCTATTACGCTCAAATTTTTTTCCTTGAATTGCTACTTATGTATCGACCTCTCCTCTAAATCAACCACAGAATGCATAAATGGCATACACCACTTCATTAGTTGCAATCTTTTTCTTTATAAGAATTCAAGGGTTCCTTTGTAGTTTGTGTATTCATTTTCCAATGCTCAGAAGTAGCATTTTGGAAAGTATCCACTAATCAACTAGGAGAAGTGAAAAAAAAAAGAAGAAAAATTCCAATTAGTGAATCTTAATATCAGATTAAAGCTTTATTAGTCCAAATACTAACATTAAGCCCCAATGCCTAGATGGGGAAGTTAGGTCATTTCTCCCATGCATTACCATAATAGAAGAGGCCACTATGAAATGTATATGCTGATTTCTTTTCTTCTTTTGTTTTACTTACAGAGGTGCCTGTGCTCCTTGCCCATTAATGGTGAGGATTTCATGTTCGTGCGGTGAGACACACTTTGAGGTTAGCATTAATGTATTTATTTGCCGCAACACACTATTCTGTTTGGATTTCATCCATATATGTAATTATCTGTTGTCCTCATCACTCTCTATAGTGTTTTATACAATTAAGGAATACCTATCGATGTTGATATGATAATTTCACACTACATACAAATGTTCTGCTCACCTTTTCAATTTGTGATTAGGTTCCTTGTGGCACGGAGACTGAACAAAACCTCCCAAGTGTCGGAAACCATGTCCTATAGCTCCTCTGTGCAAGCATGGACCAAATATCAAGGTTTGTATTGTTGGTTTGTCATAGTATAAGACACAATTGATACTTTAGGCTAACAAGACCTTTTGAAACTTGATTTAACTGTCAATTGTGAACTTAAAAAATCTTTGCTATATGTATCATTTAATTATGTCAATTTTTGCTTAAAAATTCTTTTCTATATTAAGTCATGGCAATGTTGTTTCAGCCACACAAGTGCCATTATGGTGCCTGCCCCCTTGCCGCCTAGTTTGTGGTGAAAGATACCCATGTGGCCACGAATGCAATTTAAGGTTTTCCTTAAAACACTTGTGTTTCAGTAATAGTTGCCTCCCCTGTGTATTCTGTTGTCAGTTCAATATTTTTATTTTTTTGTTACATATAGGTGCCATGGACCTAAACCACCTCCTGGTCTTGAGTTTACTTTGAAACCCAGAAAGAAGAAGTCAAATTATCTGAGTGAAGCAACTCCGGGTTCCTCGTGTCCTCCTTGCCCAGAACTTGTGCTGAGGTCATGTTTTGGCAATCACATGGGAGCAGAGAGGATGGTTTGTTTTTAACCCAGTAAATAAGCTTATTCTTATATCAGTTGTAGTAATTTTGTTGTCTCTTTAGAGGGTGGGAATTAGTGTTTACATATGGGATGCATAGATACTGACACCTATTTTGTTATCCGCCACACTTTCAGATGGTTTGCTCAAACAGCAAAGAATTTTCTTGTGATAACTTGTGTGGAAATCCTGTCCCATGTAGCAATCATTATTGCACATATGTATGTCATCCCTTAAAAAGTTGCTCTTCAAAACCAGATGGTTACAGTATAAGTGAGTCTTGTGAAGAGTGCAATCTCCCTTGCGAAAAGGTATTTAGTTTCCATCTTTCGAGCTTTTCCTCTATTTTTGTACGTGGGATATGTTTCATGCCTTAAATCATAAAATGAGGATTTGCATGGGACTAAAATCGCCAACACCTTATAAATATGGGACCAGTTTTGCAATTTACTTTTAAATATAGCTATATCTCTGCTTTGTCAGAAACTTTTCAATTTGGTGGCATCGGGCACTATCCTTATTGGTTTCTCTTCTTTGTATGTGATCTTATTTCAGGAGAGAGATCCTAAATGTCCACATCCTTGCCCTTTTCGATGTCATCCTGGAGAATGTCCCCCTTGCAAGACACTGATTAAGCGTTCGTGCCACTGTGGGACCATGGTACATGTTTTTGAGTGTAAATACTTCAACTGCCTGTCTGAAAAGAGCAAATGGAAGTTCGTTCATGCAAAGGGCCTTGCCACAGGTAAAGTCCAGAGTTCTGCTTTGGAGCATCTTTATAATTAAAAGGCATGCCTGTAATTACAAAAAGAAAAGAAAATGGTGATTGCAATTTTTCATAGAGAAAGTGGCTAACTGAGCTTCTGCTTCTATAGTGCCCGACCACACTAGTGACTATTATAGGTGTCTTGCGCTTTTTTCAGAAAAGTAACATTCGGGATAAAAAGAAAATAAAATACTTGGAATTGTATCCTTCTCGTTATGGTTGTGTCCTTTGGACGAAATCTAATGTTACTCATTAAGATGCAGCTAACTTTCTTCATTTTGAATAAAGTTTCATTGTATTATAAACTACGTATTATCTGAATCTGCTCTTGGGTTTCCCAATGTTGTTTGAAATTAGCATCATTCTGTTAAATAATAATAGGGACTGTGAATCAGTGACACATATTTTTGCATAGAACTCTTCTCTGCTATAGATTTTGTAAGTCCTAATATATTTTTCTTTTTTGCTTCTACAATTTTCTCAGTTTTTATTTCTTATTTAGTTCGTGTGAGCCACACATGTTGCCTTGATATTTACAAACAACATGTCTTTGATAATAATTTTGGATTTGCAGAAAGTTGCCCAATTGCACACATTTATGCCCAGAGACATGCCATCCTGGTCCCTGCCCCTCACCTGACAAGTGCTCTAAGAAGGTATCATAATGGTGTATGTTTATATCGCGTCTTTGTCAATCCTCTCATATATAAATGGTAATGATGATAATGTCCCCATTTGCATTGGACTTGACCTAAAATCTCGTATTTAACAAAAAAATTAGTATGAATTCTTTTGTTAGTATTTGAGCACTTAAAAGTCCAATCCTCAGATTTCATAAACAGTGTTGGCTTCTGACACGATAAAAATATAATGTTACACTTGTCTCCTTTCGCCCTTTTATCCTGGCATTCTTATGCAGCTTATCTACATTCCTTGGGTTATTGGGCATGTTAAAGATGCTATTACAGCTAAAACGAAGGGGATGCAGTGAGAATGTGAAAATTTTCTCTTTCCTTTTGTCAAGTTGAGGGGCGGGGTTGGGGTTCCACTTAAATTCAATGTATTGATTGACACTTCTCGAGTGGGCGAAAGAAAAGGAGATGATGAAATATGTCATCTTATTAATCATTTCGTATTGTTTTATACAAGGTTACTGTTCGTTGTGGATGTCAAACCTTAAAGAAGGAGTGGGTGTGTCATGATGTACAAGCAGCATATCGTAATTCTGGTTCTGATCCCAAAGATGTTCCTAAGAATCAATATGGAGTTGGACTTATTCCTTGTGATGATAATTGCAAGAGCAAAGTGAAGGTCCCCGATGCAGAGTTACATTTTCGTCAAGCAAAGCCTCGTGAGGTAAATGCATATTGTGTTTTGGCCACAAGGTTTTGACATTTAACTCATGAATTTACATATGGAGTTAGATGTTAATAGGTGCTTAGTATCTTCCTAGACGATGAGAGTTTAGATACTTTTAGCTCAAATTAGAAAAAGGAAAATAGTTTTTTTAGTCTTGTAAGTTACTTCTATTTCGAATCCAGTCCTGTCGACTTTCACGAATTCTGAATAGTCGTGTAACTTTTAAATCTTTTTGACATTTTAGTCTAGTAATCGGCTGTAGGAGGTGAAGCATCTAGTTGACCTATCAGGCTATGCCACGTGGACAAATCAGACATTACCACATCAGCGTCAACCAGATGTATCGCCTCCTATAGCCAGTTACTGATCAATTGAAAGTTACTAGAATTTTCATTTCATGAAAGTCGACAAAACTGAAATCAAAATAAAAATATCCGATGGGGTTAAGAAAACTATTTTCCCTTAGAATAATTAGTCTAGGTTAGACTTTCCAAATGGATTCTGCATACTCGCAGTTCTTCATGTAGTAAAATTTCATTTCATGATTCTGCATTTAAATGCCAGTATTCACAATTATATTTAATCCCATACCGGTTCATTTTTTCTTTAAAAGGAAAAGGAGTCTGATAAACCTAGTAACGCATCAAAACGTAGAAGACGAAGACAGAGGGTGCATGAGGAGGAAAATATTTCCAAACTGCAGGTTTGACTATATTTTTAAACAAATACATACCACTTGTTGATTCTAAATATTTTTCTTATGATGAAAACTGAATTGCTTCGATGCAGAGAATAGTTTCTGTAGCTAAACGGATCCTTCTGCTTCTTTTGATTGCTGTTGTAATTATTGCATCTGCGTACTTCGGGTATAAAGGTCTGATGTGGCTATCTGATTGGATGAACGAAATTGAAAATCGACAGAGAAGAAATTATCCAAGAATCTAGTCCACTCAAAGGTTTAATGGAGTTCAGTTTTTAATCCTGCATTTGCACTATTCTTTTGTTTAAATTATATGTGAACTTGGGATTCAAGTTCTGGGAGGATTTTGAGTTGGCTGATTATAATGTTGTTCTTTTCTTCTAAGTTTTACATACTACATGTGTTAGTCTATGTAGTTTTGTGTTTAGGTATACACAAATTCTTACTGTTTATGTTAATAGTTATTTTGTCATTTTGTTGGGTAAGTGATAACATTGTAAACATTGAAAGCTGGACTTTTTTTTACATATTTAAATGGAATTGTGGTTTTTTTTCTTTCGGGCCATAGTTCAAGGGATAGATGAGGTCTATGTTCTATTTTGTTGTAATTTTTCGTCTCAAATTTGTGTGAAGTAGTCTTATATTGTATATTTTGTTAGATAAAGCTTCAATTTAATTTGATCATGTTGAGTTATAGGATATTAATAATAATGAATTTATCTGTGTACACTGGATCGGTAGTTTATCATCACATGCAATTACGACGGGTAAATAAATTGTTCCAACTAGTTTTCTGTGAACATGAATCATTATTTGCTTAATTGTTAGGGAAAAAGGTTTTTTTCCACTTTTTTATTTTGATTCTATTGATTTTTAAGTTTTGTTTTTCGTCTTGTAATTTTTACACTTCCTCGACTTTTTATATTTTAACACTGCAGTTGCACAACTATTACATTATAAAAAGTAACGCATAAATTAATAAAAATTTATAGTTATGTTAAAAGAATATATATTATTAACTTTACTTTTCACCCATCTTCTTGCTCTAATTGTATTTATAGTTATGTAAAAAAAAAAACTTTGAAGTATCACAAATACACCATGATCTAATCTCACAAATCACAATGAAAGTGAAGTGGCTTTGTTTGGCTTTTTTAATGAAAAGTCTTAAAAGTCGATTCTCATCCTAATAACCTTTTCTGGAAAGATATTAGACAACTCCAAAGTGGGATATAAGCCTTAATATAATTATAACCCCTCTCTCTCTCTCTCCTCCCTCCCTCCCTCTCTCTCTCTCTCTCTGGTTTTTTCATCAATATAATCGGTTCTACATTTAAACAAATAATAATGAGTACCATTTAAACACACTAGTTGCATAGTGGAATTTTAATTAAATTTGACACAAATTTTTAACCAAATTATTTTTTTGCTTTTATGCTAAAACAAATTGTATACTACTAACGTACACATTAGTATACGAATAATATATTTTTCGACAATAAAACACATGGACTAAATATCACTATGAAACTGAAAATTAAGTTGGATTTAATCCACACAAATTTAGTTTAGTTAGCACCAGAAAGAAACGAATAATTTGAATAAAAATAAGAAAAAATAGCGAGTAGCTATCAATGCCTAGAAACTCCTACTACCTTGCACTTCATCTCTTGTTAATCTTTACACTGCAAGAATCAATACCCACAAATAAAAACCATAACAAATAATCATTTATCCATTGTGTGATCTCCAATTCTCAATCTGAAACAACTGAAATAGGACCACTTGAAATGCTTCCATGGCTATCATCGCATAGAGCCAAAGCTCTTTCCAAATTAGCCACAATATCACTCATGGTAGGCCTATCTTTCCCTTCCAAATGCACACAATGCATCGCCGTGTACGCCACCAGCTCCACCGCCTCCGCCTCCCTCGTCTCCGGCGGCCCCACCCGCCTGTCCAGAATCTCCCCCAGTTCCCCCGCCATGATCACCGGCACAGCATGGTCCACCAGGCTGATGGGATCCTCCATTTTCCCCACTCTTGAAAATAGCTCTCCTCCCAGTTAAAAGCTCCAGCATCACTACCCCAAGCCCGTACACATCACTCTTTGATGTCAACACATTCAATCCATAGTACTCTGGATCGATGTATCCGACTGTTCCTGCTGCTTTCGTCGGCCTATAATCGCTATCATCCTCCGGCCCATTTAGTGATAGCCCGAAATCAGACACCCGGGCTGTCCAATTTTCGTCCAGCAAGATGTTTGATGACTTGATATCTCTATGAATTATAGGTGGGACGGCGTAGTAATGTAGGTACTCAATCCCTCGAGCAGCATCTAATGAAATCTTGATCCTCATTTTCCAAGAATTCACCACGCTGCTGCTCTTCTCCACGTTGTTCTTGCTGTGTAAATGATCGTAGAGAGCTCCATTTTTCATAAACTCGTAAACCAACAGCCTCTCATCCCTCTCCTCGCAAAACCCCACCAATCGAACCAAGTGCTTGTGATGAAGACGGGATAAAAATGCTAGCTCCGAGTCAAAAGCCCTCTCCTTTTCTTGAAACTTCTTGGCCTTTGCATTCATCTCACTTCTCTTAATAGCAACCTCACGACCATCAGGAGTTTCCCTCGATAAACAACCCCAAAACTCCCACTCCCAATCTTGTTTTCTAATGCAAAATCATTAGTAGCTACAACAAGATCGGAAAACAAGAACTCCTCAGCTCTATCGTGCTTCGAAGAAGTTCCACTCCTCTGTCGTCTCATGAGACGAGACCCCTGTCGTCTAAGAGTAGACGACCGCGATAGAGGACTGCTGTTCGACTGCGGAGCAGCATTTGCAACGCTAATTGTAGGCTGCACAGAATTATGAACCTTCTTCTTTCCAAAACAAGCACCACTCCACAACCAATAGATGATACTACAAATCCCGAATAACCCCCAACAGATCCAACGATCACCAATGCCAATAAACCCTTTGTTAGCTTCCCATTATCATCAGGACTAACAACCACAGGAGGTGAGATTGGTATTGGAACATCACAAGGCCTGCAAATATGACCATTGCCGGAACAGAGTGATTGAGATTGAGGATACACATTACATACACACTCTGTATCTACACATGCCCCCGGCAGAGTCCTCTGCAGAGGGAGCTCTATTCCAGCAGCGTAAACCTGATTAGGAAAACCGGGGCCCCAACAAATTATTGAGAAATTATTCGTCGTCAAACCACATGTGAAATCATACCCTGCAACAATCGACTCAAATGAGATATCATCAGTAATATTGCTGGAAAATTCACCATTCCCACCCCAACAAATTACAGTGTTATTCAATCTTCTAATCGCGCAGGTGTGATTAGACCCAAGGGCTAAACTTGTGTATTCGTACGCGGTATTTGCGGGCGTATTCAGTTGCCCATTATAGTTGCGTCCTTTACATTCGATAAAGCCTGAAGTATTAAAACCGCAAGCGAAATTTCCACCTACCTGAATGTTCATCATTGTAGAGTTGGCAAACTCCGATTGTATCGAAATGGCTTCATCTGATCCCCAGCATAAAACCCGGTTAATTTGTTCAACAATTCCGCAAGAAAATCCCAACCCAGATGAAATTTCGCGAAATTGGGAATCCCCAGATGGGATTCGAGATGAAGAGACATTGTTTTGACGCCAGCAGACGGCGTTACCGGTTCCGTTTTTCAACGCGCATATCTGAGTGTCGCCGATTGTGAGGGATATTAACGGAGCTGAAGCGTCGGTGTAGATTCTCTTGGGGTTGAAAGTTGTGTTCCAGCAGAGGAGGCTGAAGCCGCCGGAGCGAACGCCGCAGAGGGTGTCACGGCCGCCGGCGACGGCGTCAAAGGAGATGGTTGGGAGGATAGGCGGCAGTAGTGCTCCGTTCCTCCAGCATTGAATCTGTTGGATAGGTTGCTGGGCAACAATGGAGCATACGGTGATGGCGGAGCCGTATACAACAGCTATGGTGGCGGTGGAGCCGCCCAATGCATGGGCGGACGGCGGAGGAGGGCAAACGGCGGCGATGAATAGTAAAGTGGCGGCGATGACGGCTGAGAAGGGTAGTGTCGTCATCTAAAGAGGGGCCTTCGCTATTGGGTAGTAATGGAAGTAGGAGCGCCACCTCATTTGTAGAGAGGGAGTGGGAAAGGGAAGTACTCTAGTCTAGAGAGAGAAGCTGAAGAGGCCTAGCCTAGCCTAGTTATATTATATGGATACTCTCTCTCTCTCTCTATTGCTTTGTTTTGTAGTATAGTATGTATTTACTCCTCTGACTTCTGAGTCACTGATATGGAACGAAATCGCCTCTATTTCCTTATTTATTTTCCGTACTAGTATTATATTTACATCCTAAATTCTATTGCCTTCAACAAACTTAATTTTATTAAGGAAATTCATAAATTCGTATTTAATTTTGAATAGAGAAAACTAGGTAGTTTTACGTTCCTCTAAAATAGAAAGTAACAAATTCCTAATATAATTAGAAAATTAAATGACATAAAATATAAAAGATACAAATAACATAATAAAGGAAATAAGTATTTATTCTCGAGTTATTTGATTTTGACGTGAACATTCATAATCAACATCATTTAATCAATTACTTCTAAGAAAACAGAATTTTGAATTCACTCCACTCAAATTCAAGATTTGATTTCATATGCAATTATGAATTTGTCATAAAAAATGTTAAATGTTATGAATGAAAAGTATTATTTAGTATAAATAAAAAGTATCAATTATAATAACATAAATATGTTAAATATTAGTATCATTGAAAAAAACTTAAAAATAATATGACAAAACTTGAATGAATGCACAGACTTACAAGATCAATTTATTTATAAACAGATAAGATCATTGTTCTAAGAAAAATTATAAAATAAAAAGGGGTATAGTTGTTAATACATCGAATCTTTCTAATATAATTTTTACAATGACTGAAGTTGTTGGAGTGTAATTGTTTTTTATGAGACCAACTCGTGGCATTACATTTTCTTTAATTCAAATATTTTATCCAATTAAAATATAGTAATAATTTAACACACGATTATATTTTATATCTACATTTTTCCATCATAAACTTTATTACTACGTCAAAACTGTACCAACATCTTCTCTACTCTGATGAAACAGAAAGATATGGCAACCGTATGTATAGCTAACTTATTTTATTTTTGAAATATATATAGCTATAATTAACAAATAGGGTTGCTACGTAATATTTCGGTGGTTATTGAAAATACAACTTTTCTTGTCTCAAGAAATTAGATTTGAAAGAAAAACTAGTCAAATAACACGAGTCTTGTGGCTAACATTTAGCACTTTCGGAGAAGCAGGACAAGGAAATTAACACATGACTATGGAAGAATTCTCCTAAAAATATTATAATACAAGATATCGGATACGTGCGGATGCAGGTGCAATTTGCGTTGAATTCACACGGGAAACTCATTATTATAATATAATTATTACATATATCACATATGTACTTCTAATTTTCAATAACATAACCAAATTACATTTTAAACGATGTGTGATGAATTCGTATCAAATTCTAATAATACAACATAAAAGTATTTATATGTACAAAAATAATACTTTTTCTAAAGTGGGTAGAACAAATTACGACTTCTTGGAATGTTTCGAAACCAATTATGAATACATATTTGATTTATATATTCTGTCTTTTCTTTGACTAGTATCCCATTTTGGATTATGAAAGGGTTATATATATATATATATATATATATATATATATATATATATACATACTAAAACTCAAATTATATGGAGCAGAAACAGCATTATGAATTGACATGCATGGTGAAAATACTTTCTAACTTTACATTTAATTACTTAATTAAATACTACTCCAATCATTTAACATCTCAGTAACCCTGCGCATTTTAGTTTTTTTCTCCTATTTATATTTAATCCTCAATTGTGATCATATAATCTCTCTCTCTCTCTCTATAGTGATGGTATCATTATACACAAACAATATTTTGCAGTAGATTCAAACTAAAATATTTACGATGAGTATGTCATATTAAAGTTTTATTAATTTTATATATGTGCATATGTAAATGCTAAAAATAGGTTTTATTATTCAGAAAATTATTCACCTAACATAATGAACCGGAAATATTTATTTAAGCTTTAGCCAAAAATGCTCAAAGTCTAGTACCAGGCTAGCTAGCCTTAAAGTGTCATATTTGCTTTGCAGCAACTATGATAATGTACAGATAGATGTTTTCTTTCCAGTTATCAGAACTCTGTCCACTAACATGTATTACATCATTTACTTCATAATTTAGAAGATACTCTTATGTATATTTGGAATCAATCAAATCGAGATTGCCTCAATAAAACATATGAAGTTGATGAAAGATGCATGTGTAGTAGTTTATTATATATGTAATTATAAGATATTGTTGTTTGATTTATTACACTTTATTTATGTTTTATTTTTAAGTAATGTTATGTTGTAATTATGGTTTTAGATGTGTTTTTGCTGTTATATAAATTGATTTTTAAGAAAATGAGGACTCCATCTCTATTGTTTTTTTACAGTGTTTAATCTTAAAATTAATAGATGCATATTCTTCTGCAAAGTATTTTTAAGTTTTTCGTCATTAAGTGTTGTTTTAAATGTTTCAACAATTTGGATAATATCTCTACAAAATACCTCCACATACTTTTATATTAAAATGAATTCGAGCAAAAATTTGGTAAGCATATGTGAAATTAAGTCAATTAAAGACTAAGTTACATGGGATATAAGATGTTCTTTATTTCCTTTTTGCTAGATAATTTTGGTGTTGTTAAATGCTCCTTTGCTTATGCTTATTGACTTGACTATATTATATTTATTTATGGTGAGGGTCTTCAGAGAACGGCTGCTAGTGAATGGTCAAAGTTACAAATGGTGCTTCACGAATGGTCAAACAAACTTATTGATTGGATAATAACATTGCAAATTAGTCCAAAAACAAGTCCACACATTGATTTTTCTACTAAGTGGAATAGACTTGTATTTTATTTACTCCAAAAACAAGTCCACACATTGATTTCATCCAATTTTTAATATTCTTGATACTCTTATTTAAATATTTAATACTTTAAATATTATTTTTTAAATTTAATATTATAATATTATATTTTTATATTAAATATTAATAGTTTAAATAGTAGTAAAAATATTAATTTATTGTTGATACTATATGATAGCACTATTCTAATTTTTTATACTCCTCATGAGATTCTTAATGTTCTTGATCAAATATCTGAAAATTTTTAAAAGTGGTACTACAAAGAACCTTACCATTTATACGAAACACATAAGACCGACTCTTTTATTTACTAAAGTAATTAGTTTTTCACAAATTTTAGGGTGAAACAGTTTCATAGTATAAAATTAATATCATTATATTCATTCGTTGATATCATAACATTCATTTAATGATATCATTACACTTATAAAAGAGTATCACAATATAAAATATTTATGATATTAGTGAATAATTTGTAATGATACCACATTCATATTATCAACAAGTTTTTAGCATCGTTACCCAAAACTGACTGGCCAATTGTCAATCAAAAATAGTTGAAATTTTTCATCATAAAGATCAGCGGACTACGTACTAATGAAGTGCTTGTTAAAAGGTGGAATGATACAAAAGTTGGACCTAATTATTTAAGTGCAAATCTTGTGTAGGCTTAAGAACAGACCAACCAATTTAAAAGGGTCGGTCTAACCTATTAATATTCAATTTAGCTTGATTTATTTTAAATATAACAGGTCTATTTTTTAAAGCCTATTGATTTATTGAACATATATATTATAGTATTACATAATAATTTTTTTGTATTAATAAAAATTATATAATTAATACCATGTAAACAAAATATTCGAATGATTCAACTCAATCATAATAAAAAGAACAAAATAAATGTTAAAATCACAATATTAATATAGTTAAATTAATATTTGAGATTTAAGATGACATGATTATAAAAAGACTTTAAATATGTTGTCGGGATGACTCGTTTATTAAAAAATTATATTCAAATTTACTAAAAATCTATTATAAACATGTCAAAAATTTGAGTCTAATAACTATATATAAAGACCAGACTTTTTTCATAGAAGTCCAGCACAGCTCGACACATTCTCACCTGCAGCTTTTATATGAGATCGTCTCAAGGAATATTTTTATGTGAATCGACAAAAAAATCTCTCTTTTAAGTAAACCGTATCAAATTTAAAACAATATAATTTTATTTTATGAGGAAAATATATGTAACATTTTTTATCTTAAGAGTGATTACTTAAAAATATATGATAGATTTTTTGACATTGCACAGAACACATTCTATTAGACAGTTTCCCACAAATTTATTAAACATCAATCGACTTATTTTAACTAGGTCTTATTTATTATAGTTTTGTTGAATTTTTATCACTTCTTTACAGGAGCTACTTCAAATGCACAGTGTAATGTATACTTTATAATTCATATGTGTAATTTTTCGTTGATTATTATTGGTTTCATTCACATTCACGCTTAGGAAAACTCATATTTAAACATTTATTAAAAGTCGAAAGCCCAATATCTGGTGAATCCAAATTCCAATATGCCAACAAACTAACCCGACCCGACAGTGAGGAAATCGGGTTGTGACCCAATATGGTCCACATCACAGTCATGCTAAGAACTAGTACACGTGCTGCTAGAAATGTTATTATCCAAACAAAGACGTGGTCAGCTACGATTAGAAGCAATAAAAGCTAAAAAGAAAGAAAAAGTGGTTTCCTCATTTTTATTCAACAGCTTTTAAGAACATGGGTTGCTACTTATAAGTTATATCCAGCTCACGTTGACCCCTTATTTCAAACAAAATCATGATGTCCGAATATTAATAAATTCATGTGGTATATTAATTATTTGATCAACTGAATAAAAGAGACTCTTTAACAGGGCCTTGGCACAAAAATGGGGTAGCCGGACCCTCCTAACAGATCATAAAGCTCAAGAATAAGACACAAATCCATGTATCTATATCACCTCATATGTTCTATTCTCATTTCACATCTAACAAAGGGATCCAAGTTTCAAAAAGAAAAAACATAATAATCTGGATTTGATTTTGTAGCAGTGCCATCACTTTTTTCTGTATACAGCCAGGCGTAACGAAATAGCAATATTAAAGTTCAACGGTACGTAGACGAAGCCCAGAAGATATTTCTTAATCAACATTTATAAGAAGTTAGAAGTGATATTTGACACAAACATTTAATTCACATATCACAAATATATGATACAGAACAAAGGCTTGTCACTGCAAATAATTCATTGTATAAAATACAACCCTAGGAACTTACTTTTCACAATTGTGCAATATCTGGTCGCGCTTACTGGGACTTCATCTGATACGTCTCTGATATAAACTGAACACTTCCATCAATGGCTGCTTCACTGCACACAACAATGCTATACAAAACTTTGCAGCTCTGGCTTAGAGATACTGCCTTGTGAATCGAATATTTAACCTGGGCAACTATAATACATAAGAGGATCACAATTTCATCCTATGTCCATCCCGAGGAAGGGATTCCGTGCTTTTGAAACCACTCGGGCATATGGAACCTCTCGTAGAGAGCAGGTCGTACATCCTTTTCCTGAGAAAGATGCTTCAGCAATGGAAGGATAACATCCAAAAGCTGATATGCGTATAATCCACAAATTAGTTGAGATGAATGAAAATGATGAGGAAGAATTAAGAATTTTTAGGGATAATTACACAAGTTTCCCTTGAGTTTGAACCTAAAAGTTTGTCTCCTTGCAAATTGCACCAATTGGGGGTGTGCTTATAAGAAACACACAAACCTCAAGAGGATGTTCGTATCACCCTGAGAAAGTATTTGAATTAAAACAAACTTCATCGGTTTTTCTTTTTCTTTTTCTCTCTTTTTTTTTTAGTTGGGCTACATCTCAAGGTAGTTATTGACTTATTGTAATTATCCCATTAATTTTTATCTAAAGTTATGTACCTGCTTGTCATGAGGTTGGCCGGGAGTAAATGGTATGCATGGAATACCATTCAATGGTTGCAACAAGAAGCTAAATGGATTATTGTCGACCGATTACTATTCGACAGAAATCCTTCGACAAGCAAGCAAGATAAATCCTTCACATGTTCACGATATTCCCTGATTTATGCAAACAAGTAGTTAAAACCATAGAACTTGAATGGCTGTAAGTTCTATTCATGTATAGAAGATGACTAAATGATGAATTTGAAGTAAGAAAAATCACTCCAATAAGGAGATGAATTTAGTGAGTCAAGAACAAAACAGATTCATGCTAGGACTATATACTGCCATAGAATGGCAATTTTCATTTCTTTTTACGTTCTTTATCTTTGATCTTTCTCTTTCTTGCAGGTTTGAGTTAGATGGTTCAAGATGAGGCAACGTGATAAATAATAAGAATCCCTGCACCTTATAAGTAGTTAAGAAGAATCATTGCCTAGAGGCTAGAAAGGTTGAATCTCAAATATACAGACAAAATATAAGGCAACAGATTCTCATTTTCATCATTAAACTCTTGGATTGTACATGGTAATGAAATAATTGTTGATTTGTTTCAGATTTTCCTAGTTCAGCAAAAGCTGTAATATGAACAGCATATCGCAAGATCTGCAAATCAAAACTTTACTTCACAATCACTAAACATGG
The DNA here is from genome assembly GCA_030762865.1 of Paraleonurus japonicus. Lineage (NCBI taxonomy): Eukaryota > Viridiplantae > Streptophyta > Magnoliopsida > Lamiales > Lamiaceae > Paraleonurus > Paraleonurus japonicus. The sequence continues at coordinate 5,188,136 of CM061053.1, forward strand.
CTAATTAATTTGTGAAAGAATCCTAAATATGGTTCAATAATATCATATATATAAAATGAGATGGAGAAAGATCTCATAGAGTTAGTTAGTACTCAAGTACATTGCTTACGTAGAAAGGGTCTAAAGGTACTGAACAATGAAAATGAAGGCTTTAAAAAGGGAAATTTATTGAATATAAGTACATGGAAACCTCTAATGATGATTTAGATAGACATCAAAGGGCCCGATACAAGATGAGCAGGAGTTACTAGAGAGAAATTGGAAACAGCCAAATCTAATACACTGAAAGCGGTGTATTTAATAGTAATTAGCCCAAAATGAGCTGTTTCCTAAAATCCATATCTTCCAGCTTGTTGCACATCAGGCATACACCGTAAAGTGCATACATGATCCACCATCATTGGAATACTGCATTCTATGTCTTACTTTTATGTTCTTTAAGCTTTCAATTATAGATACTCACATTTACACACACACATAAGTATATCAGATATCATGCTTAACTTATATAGGACGGATTTCACACATCTAACAGTAGCAGAAATGTAAAACCAGGAATTTAAAGAAAAATACAATAAATCCAAAAAAAGGTTTCCTGTGGTAGTCCACCACATGAGCAGAACTTACGTGCTAATGGTAGAAGGCCGGTAAAGTCTTTGGCTGAATCTATTTTCAGTATCAATTCTATCGACAAGAGGTCTAGCATAGCCTGATAAGAAATAAAAATAGTAATCTAACTTGTAAATATCATATCAACTGCAGCACAAAATCAAGAAAGTAAGGCGTTACAAAGCAATAGAAAACCTTCAAGTCCAGCCGTAAATAATATAAGGTCAGCAAATTCACTGAGTTTATTTAGAAACTCCTTCAGTCCTGGACGTTCAAACACTGTAACATAATTGATCTTAGGTTTTCCTTCAAATTCCTAGAGGTCCCATAAAAAAAAAAGTTCAAAATCAATATTAAATATTGAGAATTAATGTAGATGTTTAGGTTAACTATTGATGTTTTACAAGATCAGTAACTTACCTTGTCAGAAGAGATGCACTCTAATTCAAACCATTTTATGCCAGCTTCTGTGGCTTGACTACGTAGCATAGCTGGCAAACTTGACGCCTCATATGCACATACCAGAGTTTCATCCAAATCAAGAACCACCTGCACCAGATAACAGATATGAACTGCAAAGAACCTAGAATGCAAACATATGAAGAGCAGAAAATCTCTGACAACCTAAACCTTGTGAAAGTAGCAACATCAATTAGGACAAACATATATCCAATACACTCATAAGATTAATAAGGCCAAAATCTAATGTGGATTATCTTATCCTTCTCTCACATCATGTAAAAATAGGGGCAGAAAACGGAAAAGGCAGCCCACGACTCAAAATAAAGTCCTTTTGAACATCAAATGCTGCACACTATGTACTCCGCTATATCTAAGAACCTTCTCCATTTTAAATATATGGGTACTGCAGATGCACATAAAGATGAAAGGTTATCATCATAGTGACCTGGCCTAAAAATGGCATTCCAATTTATAAGATTCCAATAGATTCCATGACTGTTAAATTTGTATCCTTCAACTTTCTATTCTTGGAATAAGTAAAAATCAAGATAACAATGCGCCTGCTCAACACCACAACCTCACTTTTCTTAATTTGGTTCAGCATTCACCTTGAGCACCAGGAATTTCAAAACAGAAGCTTTTTCCACAATTATTAACTTCAATTCAGATTATAGACAATTGCTTTAATCACTATTATACAAAAGCCATTAGTTTTAAACAGTCCTCATCTTATAACTTTTATGGATGTACACCTGTTGGCTGTTAGTGTTAAGAATATGATACCAAATTAGGAAATACAACATAATATTAACAAGGAAAAAGTATATGACGTGGAGTGACATAGCACAACTGCATACATTGCCCATAGTTATTGAGGCGTGCCTCAAGGCAAGGCACAGTATGTCGAACGCGAGAAAGTCAGTGTATAGAGAGAGCATGAGAGGTAGAGAGAGAAAGTCAGGGGGCAGGGTAGATCATAGGTCTCATCCAAACCTCTTTTCCGAGCGTCCTCCGGTGAGGCAGATAAGAAGCCATAGGAACCCAAGCCTTAGGTTAGACAATAGATCGGCACTACGAAAGAACAATTGGAACAACGTATGGAACTCAAACCACGGGTGTGTAACGTTTTTCTTCAAGAATTTTCCGGAGTCATGCGGCATGGAGATACTATACAGGAAGTTTAAGGAGATAGAGGCGGTCAGAGATGTTTTCATATCTAACAGAAAAGACAGGAAAGGAAATAGAAATGGTTTTGTTAGATACGAGGGGAATATTGACAAAGCCAAGGTGGAGCAGGAGCTGAATAACATATTGATAGGGTCATACAAACTCAGGGCAAACTTGTCTAAATATGTCATTCTCTCTCTATACACTGACGTTACTAATACTTCAACCCCATAATCTATGGATAAGCATAATTATGTCATTGCAACCTGTTAATTGCAATACTCCTGAACAAATCATGTTATGCTCCAGTACATCCCACATACAAGAAAATATACCAATAATACATTAAACACGCAATAATTGTAGTATTACCCCACAGTTGACTTAAACCTTGACTAAAGAACTTAGAAGACTAGGCCTTTCCTAATTGACATGGTATGTAAAGACACCTGCAAAAGAAAACTTCTAGTGAATACTGTGATTAAAAACTTCTTCTCCTCTGAGCATACATACCAATCTGGAGACACAAATCCAGGCCAGAATCTATCAGAAAATCCTTTTTCCATCCAATCATAATATTAGCGTTTGAACTAATGATTTAATGCCATTTTTTTCTGGGAACAAATATAGCATCACAGCAATATGTTCCACCTCTGTCCAAATTAGCTGTAGAAAGATCATAACTCCATAGGAAGAATTAAAAATCACCAGCTGTTTTAATCCCCCTTGTTTGTGTAGGTAATATAACAAATTGGATTGGATTAACAAATTGAATCAAGAGCTAAAATTGCCTGAAGCACTTAGCAAAGTCAACCACAGTAATTACAGTAACCAACACTTTTCATTCATCGCTTGTTAACCAATCAAATTCAAATACTCCAATTTCAATTAGATTCAAGAGAAGTTACCGTTAGCTTCTCCGAAGATGGAGAATCAGCCATCCTCTCTCCACTACCAGGGACCTCTACTGCAGCGGGAGTCGTTAGCCGCGGTGGAGGCTGTGCCTCCTCCGGCTCTTCCGTGAGCTCAACCACCGGCAGAGGCTTGAACTGCGACGGCGCGTGAGGCGCAGAAGAAAGGAAAGAACCTTGACGTAAGCCAATATACGAGAGTACCTGTGTAAACGAGGGCGTGCCACGGAGGATCTGAGCAAAGATCTGGAAGAAGAACGCCAGCCAGTTCAGGAGCGTCCTCCATACCTGTATGGACCGCGGCGCGTACACTTCAGCCGCCGCCAACTCCGCCATCATCAAATATGCCGATACTGATTATTATAATCGGACACTGCCTCCGTCCAAATTGCGGGGGTGATTATCGTGCCGTCGTATTAGCTTCCGCGGCCGACGAAGGGCGGTGTGAGAGTGTGTGGTGTGTGTGTTTAAGACGACGGAGAGGAGTGGTCAAAATGGAGGGCAATGCATATTGCGATCACAGACCAGATGCACACAAAATGAAATTAAATTAGAAATAGAGAATGTGTCACACGCGTCGATTGTGAGAGTTGGTTAAGTTAAAGGGAAGGATTAGTATTAATAATACAGTTGGAATTTATTTAGAGTGGTATTTATTTATTTTTTTAATTAGTTGTGTGTTTCACTTGCACGAAATTATCGTGCATCACTTTTTATTTCATCGAATTTTTTATACTTTCCATCAAATATTTGATAATTTTAATCAAATATTTGATACTTTTATTTACATAGTAAAATTATCGTACATAAAATTTTAAAAATTTAAAATATCAATTATTCGACAAATCTTATTAAAAATCTCATTAGAAATATTAAAAATTAGGATCAGAGATATTTTTTTAGGTGTATCAAAAATAAATTAATTTTTTTACTATTTAAATTATTCATATTTAATATAAAAAATATAATATTATAATATTTAAGTTTAAAAGTATTAAATTTAATGTATCAAGTATTTGATCAATAGTACCAAAAATTGGATAAAATTGAAAAGTAGTGCACGGTAATCTTGCCGTGTAATTAAAATATTGGATAAAAACTCAAGACTTTGTCTTTATTTTTAGGAGAAAATCTCTTTTGCAATGCACAGTGTAATTCAAGTCGCATTTTTAAATAAGATTAGTTGTTTATATTGAATAGTTGTATTGGATGGTATAATATATATATTTAGTTTGTTAATTTTTGAATTCTCCATATATTATACATTGATATAAAAATATAAAGTGTAACATATACGAGACAATTGTGTTGTGTATATAAAAACATGTTATGTTTTATAATTTTTCTGTACACGACAATCTCAAGCATGTCTTGTATACTATGGAATATCAATGACGTCTTGCATACTATGGAATATTAAAAGTGATACATACTATAAACTTTCTTATTTTTGGGATTTGGAATTTATCTTTCGTTTCTCCTATTTCTTTCAATTTATTCAACTTTGACGTTCCAACGTGTTGATTTGTGTGTAATAGATATAAATTGTTCAATATTCTAATTTCTTAATGTGTTTAATCGTTATCCATCTTATTAATTAAATGTAGATTACAATTTCAAAAATGGGATACATAGAATATGATGTGTTTCTTTTTTAATAAATACAATATAGATGGAAATCGATGTTCAATAATAGAAATTTTTTATTCGATTCTCCAGTAACCTAAATTATTGTTGAATTGGTGATTAAGTTATGCTTTTCTTAAAAACATAATTTCACAAATACTAACATTAATTACAGGTTCTCTCATACACTTTTAGAATATATTAATATTTGCGTGAACGGTTTTATGTGAGAAGTGTAATTAATTTATATATATGTGTGTGTATTAAAACATATAATCAAATTCAATGAAAAATAACCCTTTAAATGATCAAATCTTTTATGCAGTATAAATGTCAACTTAAAGTTAGTGAAATGAACTTGGACGGAAACGTTATTGCAGTTTGAAACTTCTAGTATTAATGAAAAATAGAAAAATTAATTTTATTGTCAAGCATCAAAATTTCACATTTTTTTGACGGGAAAATAAATTGGATTAATGAACGATAGGCTCACGCCTTACATCGCTTAGAAAAACATCGGAAAAAGTAAATTGCGCGAAAAATGCGAACTTACCTATTTATATTTGAGTTGACGGGTGTGAACTAATTTTATTATAAAATTAATTTATAAATAAGTAGAACAAGTAATATAATTTAATAAAATAGTTAATATTTTTATTTAATAAAATAAATAATATCATTCATATAAAAATTTTATAATAAAAACAACAAAAACCTTTTAATGAAATAATTAATACTATTAAAATCAGTTTACAATAAAATTTGTTTACACTAAATCTTTTATATGCATTTCTAAAATATCTCTAATATAATGAGGATTTTTATTAAATATATTTTTCTACTCGCTCTCCGTGATGTGATTGAGGTCTATGTTGCACATGTGGGTGTGGGGCGGGTGGATACAGCTACGAGGATACAAAATTTTAAAAATTTTAGGGTGTGATACGTGAAGGATAACCAATTATATTTATATTTTGAAAAGTAATACGAAACGGGCGAGTATAATAATTACATTAGGAAATTGAGTAGGAAATCAGGTTTAAATTATAAGATGAATAAAAGTAAATAATTTTAAGCGACAAGAATGGGTTGCATGATAAGATTAACCATGCAACTCAAATGTACATCTTAATAGTAATAATATTATTAAAAGCGTAATTATTTTTACTAAAAAAATATGTCTTTCGAATTAAATTTTCTATTGCTCAAAAAATGAATGTTATATTTTTGTTTTCGCATATCTAATATTGAAAAAAATTATACCTTTTCAATCGGCCAATTTATTAAAATATTGTACTTTAATTTCAATAATATTTACTCAACTAGATCTATAGAGAGAATTATTTTTATTTTGAAAAAAATCAATTATATAGTCTTTGCAATTATTTTTAAGCACTTAAAATATATTTTGACAAAATAAATTTTACTTTTGAATTCTTTAAAAATAATTCTCATTGGGAAAAAAATATCGAAAATTGATTCTCTACATTTCATTTATATAAATTTCAAAGAGAAATAGATACATAATAAAATAATGAATGAAAATACAAAAGAGTGGGGCTTATGAATTGTGTTCATCTCTCTCCCAAATTTATAAAAAAAAATCACAAAAATGGACGAAGTAGTGTAACTCAAGTAATTAGAGTCTCACTATCTATGCCTCAAAGTCACGGGTTCAAGTCACCATTTGTCCGATCAATTACACAAAGAAATAGAGAGGATCCATATCCATATTACGTAAAAGTTGTTTTATTTGCAAACACTCACTTTTTCAATTTGATTTAAAATCACTTTATTTTCAAACACTACTCACTTTTAATTTTACTACAAAAATCAATTAATATCATAAATTCTTGTAAACATATTTTATTTACACTTTATGTCACTCAATTTATCACTATAATAAAATCCATCTAACTCAATTATTCACTCCAATAAATTTGAAAAACTCATTTACTATATTTTAATACTAATAAACAAAGATTTTTATTAGATCATGTGTTATTTAGTTTTGAGCAATCCAAAACATAACAAAAAGAGTAGTTATTTTTCCGTGCACTTTTTAATAAAAATCATTAATACTATTAAAAATATACACTTTAATTGCACAGTGCATCAAATATATAATCCCTCCGTCCCGGTATAAGTTACCAATTTTTTTCATTTTGGTTTGTCCAACTTACCTATTGTATGTTTACAATTACCCACTAAATATATATCTCGATATTTTTCTATTATTTATACATTTGTCACTCATTTATCTTTACTTTTATTTAAATTTCTTATTTTTTCTCTCTCCATCATATTATTTGAATTATATCTAATATTATACCACATTACTTTAACTTTTGTGCTAAAAAAGACTCCATCCGTCCCGAAATAGTTCTCACATTTAGGATGACACACACTTTAAGAAAAAAATAACGATTGAGGTTTTGAAAGGTAATTTTATAAACTTTTATGTATAAAGTAAAAAAATTTATTGAGTTATGTGTATGTGAGAGTAAAAAAAGATATTTATGTCAATTAGTGAAAATTGTAAGGGTAAAATTTATAAAGAATTTTTCATTTTAATAATGTGAAAGTTATTATGAAATGAAAAAAAAGAAAGTTTGAAACTTTATATAGGATGCATGAGGTAATTTTTAGTGGGACGGAGGTTACAGTATTTTTGTTAGCTATTGGAAAAAGGACAAAAGTAAAAAGGAAGATTCTAGAATGATGAGAAACAGTTTTGTACATAGATTTCGTCAAACCACCCCACCCCACCCCACCCCAGCAGCCATACTCACTTTTGTCTTTTGTAAGACTTGCAACTTGCAATATTAATTCTTTTCACGGCGCCACCTTCCAGATTAATTCCACTTGTATTAATCATTTCTTTAAGTAATACCACGGCCTACCAATTGGTGCAATTTTATCCATAATTTTTTTATTAAATAGTTTTTATACACTTAAATTTTTTATATGTACTGTTTCATTATACAAATTAGTGTTTTTTTTTTATTTGAACTATTTACTCTGAATTCTTTTTTATGGATGAGACTCACTAAAATGAATTAAAACTTAATCGAAATTGTATCAATTTGCATAGCGCATAAGTTTCTGTCATATTTATTGTTATTTTAGTTTCTTCAGTACCTACACTTTTAGGCATGTGTATCTCGTTTGCTTAGTATGTTGGGATATAATGAGACTTTTATATATACTATATTTTCAGTCGCTAACACTACTCTCATTTGCTTAGGCATCTGTATCTCTTAGCACTTTATATATTAATTTTTTATTATTATGCTATAATTATTTAATATTATAATATATGTATAAACTTATTGAGTAATTTGACGTTATTTTTTCAATTTATGTGTAGTATTTTAAATTAATTATATTTTTAAAATTAACTACAATACTAGTATATTTCATATTGATTGGATAAAAATAATTGGATTTTATAATGTTAAATAAAGAATGAATTATCGACTAGTGGTTAAAATTACAAAAATAATAGAATTATAATTAATGCTATCTATAAAATTATAAAACTAAATTAAAGAATAAAAAGAATATAGTGTAAACACTTTAAAATAAAACAATGAAGCAAATTTAAAGTATCTGCTGATGCAATAATTTAGAGTTATAACCAACAAGATTGAGTATCTGTTGGAGACTATTACATTAATTAAATACCTGAGCCTTAGTGAATTTATATATCTTATGTTTGTTTGTATTATTCACAATTCAATTAACCTACCAATCTATTGTTTGCCGCATTGAATTAATTGATTAGATAAACACATTTTTTTATTATTTTTTCAAATCTGCCCTTGTCTATATTCAAAGTAATTTTTACAATTTTTTTAAATCTAATTACTACTTATATTATAAGAAATTCACAGATTACAACCTAAAAATATAATATAAATTACATTCGAATAATTTTATATAGTATAAATTGTAATTGAATAAAAAAATTATATAAATTTTAAATTTATAAAAAAATTATATACATTTTCAAATTTGATATTAACACCCAAAAAAATTAGTGCTGGTTTCCCTTGCAATTTCCTTCCTACCGTCTCATCCGTCTCTGAAACCGACACTGAGACAGGAATCAGATTTTAATTTCTTGTTTACGAATATTGGCAACCAAATATTATATTATTAGATGCGTTAATGTATCTATCACCCCCTAATTAATATTTAATACTTCCTACCAAACATTTTCTAATTATATTGTACAGATTATAGTCCACAAATAACCCCAGTTTTGGTGCAGAAAACGAATGATCTAACCATATTTTTTTATAACGCGATATTCAGTTCAAGATTCGACTAATTCGGGAGTCCCAATTGAAAGTAGAGCAAAGTTCCGTATAAATTGATCCAAATTAATTAGAAAGAGAAAAATTCAGACATAAGTCAAGTTTTGCATCAAAGAGAAGATTTCAAAGTCATACATGTACAACTTCTCTCACAAAGACTTGGAAACGTAATTGACTCGAAGTTTCTCTGTTATTTACATTTCCAGATATTTCGATTTAATTCCTAACAAAATCTCAGTGTTGTAAAACACCATCCATCAATGTTCCATGATATATATATATATGCTTCACAATCATACTCATTCATCAAATAAGTTTTAAGATAGAATTGACCTCATAACTCATATGGATGATTAAGCCAAGGGTGGTGTAGTGCCTCTCTTGCAGTTGGCCGTCTCTTCGGGTTGATCTCGAGCAAGAACTTTAAAAAATCAACGAAGACATGATCGGATATCTGTAGGTGATCTTCCAATGACGAACCATCAGGGATGATGTATTGCAGTTGATTTGTCTCCTATTTTACAAGTTAATGCAAAATCAACTAAGGAAAACCGTTGTCTAACCAATGATTAGAAACAGGACAAAGAGCAACATACCTCATTTATATAATATAGATCATAATCTTTCGTAAAATACTTGTGCGTCTCGTTCCCATTCTCTAACATTTCCGTGTCAATAGGACCGAGAATTCCCACCATGCGTGCAAGAATCATCGCAATTGCTTCATTTGGAAAAAGCACCTGCAGTATCAGGTAATGTAGACAGAATGTCGCATATGCCTAACGACAAAGTCTTAAAACCAGTTTTACCGTGCAACTAGTTTGCATTATGTTTGTAATTTTAAATAGTATTACTTGTTTCATTAAAATATGTAAATTTGATAGTATTAGTTGTTTCATTAAAAAAATATTAGTTGTTTTACTATAAAGTGATAGTACTGAATCAGTTGCACGGTAAAGTAAAACTGTTTTACATAAAACAAACTCATGGCCTAATAATGAGCAACACAAATGCTCGTTTAGCTGTTAAGCGCACAGAAATACTAGACGTACCTCCCCAGAATATAACTCGGCCAAAATGCATCCAATCGACCATACATCAATCTTCTCGTCATAAGGGAGGCCTAACATAACCTCAGGTGCCCTATACGAACGTGATTGTACGTACAGGGACAGGTTATCGGTCTGAAAGCAACTGCTTCCAAGATCGATGACTTTTATCTCACATGTTCGATAACTTTTGATCAGAATATTTTCGGGCTTTAGATCACAGTGTACGACTCCCAAATCATGCAGATACGATATTGCCTCCAAACACTGTTGAATTATGACCTGCAAAGGCATAGGCGACCACCCGTTTTTTCATTTTTCGAGTCTTTTTTCATTATTGAATTAGAGATAAAACGAGTTTCTCATAAACAGAACCTGCAGCCTGTGCATTGTAAAATACGGTTCAGCTCCAGATTCCTGGTTATATTTCTGGAATTCATACAAGTTTGCTCGGAGAAGTTCCGTGACTATAAATAGATGCTCCTGCAATTTAATTTGATACAAGTAGAAACAATTATTTTATAACACAATAATCATATTCATTTCCATTGAAAATTTATGAAACGAGTGCCCCTTAAGTTAACATTTTATTTGGTATTTAGATGACATCTTAAACCAGCCCAGATGGATTTTATCATCAACCATCATATAGTGATACACTTGGTAATGGATATAAGTGAGAAAACACGAAAATATACCAAAGTTTTTGTGGTGCATACCTGATGGTAGTAGTAGTCATAAAGACGTAAAATATGGTGTTCATCAGCAGGATCATGCTTGTTAACAAACTTGAGAAGCTTGATCTCATCTAAGCTCTGATCGAAAAAGTCCTTGTCGTTCTTTATGATCTTTAAGCAAACATCCATCCCTGAATCGAGATCATGTGCCTGGACAACTCTGCTGAAAGCAGCTGACCCGAGCATTTCTGTAACATAATATCGACCTGCTATCACACTATTTAGTACAATCGGGAACTCCTTATTTTCTTCAAATCCAGTCCTGTGAGTAACATACAAAACATTAAACTTATATCCACCTGGATATGGACAAATACTTCTATACACCAGCTGCACTGTGCAATTCAAATGCATTTTAAATGATATTAGTTGCTTTACTAAAAGTATTACTTGTGCACCAATCTAACAAACCTGTTTTTCTATGTATAATCCTCAGATTGAATATTTCATAATCGTCTTCTTTGTCATGCACCAGGTGCTCGATTTCAGGCTCAAAGGGTTCTCCGGAAATTGCTTCATCATCAACGAGGCTGTAGTCGTCATTTTCACATGGCTGTGAATCTTTCTTGATGTAATCAATGCCATCCATTTTAGAACTCGATTCATTTGAAAAGTTCGACTCATGGTCATATACATCCGTTATCTTTAGATTTTCCAGGCTGTAATCAGGTGCATCAGGATCACCCGTATCTACGCCATTGCAGCAAGCACAGAGAGGCGCCAAACAGGTATAATCACTGCAATGTTCTTCACTCTTTTTATTACTTTTTTCAATCCCTTGTGAAATTGAATTATATTTTGGTTGATCTTCATCAATAGGTTCCCCTGTTTGAACATTTAATATGAACTTATCTTCACTTGGATCACCGTTGAAATCTTTGTCATTGAAGAGTGGTGGCATAGAGAAGTCTTGATCATTCTCCCTGTACCAGGACAAGTCATTCTGCAGATCAAAATCGGGGTAGTCTCGAGCAGTGCCAAACTGAGACAATCGATCAGATGAAGCTTGAGATGTTGGCTGAATTCCATATGGATTAGTGAAATCTGACAAACAAACGAGCTCGAATTAAAGGGTTCTTCGAAAAAGGCCCTAAATGTTGATCATATTTCGATTGGCAAGAATCATTATAGCTTCCTATAGACAGAATTCGCCTAATTGCATCAACCGCAATGTCGAAATGAAAACGAACAACAGCATATTAATGAGCATGCATTTGATTAATCAATGAATCATCAAGATTTAAATACACTTCATTAAGTTTGAAATCTAACATCAATTCATCAAAATTGGAAAAGATTTCATTCACTCCCAAAAGAAAAAGAAAAAGCTAACAATAATTCGAAAAAAGAAAAAGAGGATTAAACTTTAATACCAGAAGTAGAAGAATCCACACTGACGAACTCATCATCATCAGAAGAACACTGTGACCTCCCATCAATGAACTGCGGCCTCCGAGTGGCCGTAATTCTGAGCGGCGGCGGCGGCGGAAAGCAGAATTTGTCAAAATTAGACGATTTGTCGACGATATCCTCCATGAGAGCAGATTCGCATTCCGATAAACCATTTTTCCTGAAGAATTGCAACACCGCATCAAGTTGTACATCCGCCATTGAGAGAAATTGAGCTTAAGAGAGAAGAAGATGGCGGAGAAATGAAAAAGTAGGAGGAGTTGGTGATGGACATTGATCATCAGCACTTGGGTTGCATGTCTGGTGTTTTTCTCTTTATATATACATATATATATGTGCGTGTATTCAAGAGAGAGGAGGTGCGTGACTGTGTGTGAGAGAGAGAGTTTCTCTTTCTCTTTGTGCAGTAAATCAGAAGCCAACGGGAAAGAGATCTCTTTACAAATTTTGAACTCTGTTCTCAATTCTGCTAGTTTAGGTTGCCTTTTTCTCTCTCTTTTCCTTTTATTTAATTTGAATTAATTGATTTCATTAACACCGGAAATAGCAGTAATTAGGAATATTATTTAGGAAATTTTGATCTACTGTGTACCGTAAAATTTTACTTTATTTTGAAATTACGAATTAAATACTTAAAATAAAGATTAAAGAAGAGTGAATGAGCTGACGTATACTAATTTATAATTATACACGAACTTTTGTCTTTTATTAATATATAAGAAACAGAGTAGGAATAATACAAGCTTCTCAAACCATGGGAAAGACTTTCTACTCAAACAAAATCATGAGTAAAAGAGGGAAAAGGAAAAGCGTAGCGCGACTAACTTGTTACTCTAGATTATAAGATCCAATAAAAAAAGCGGAACGAAAAATATTATTTTATATAAAAAATATTAATCAATATGTTGAATAATTTTAATATTTTTCAGTATATAAATTATTTTTTAAATATGACTAATGTACAACTATTATAAAAGAAAAGTGAAGTGAAATAATTTAAGTGGTCGAGAATATGAGTTCGAGTATTATTTGACATTTCAAAATACCTAAGAGTCACATAATATTAAGAGAAATCTAACAGTTAGAATTTGTTTGAAAATGAAAAAATTTTAAGAAAATAAAAAATATATATATATAAGAGTGAACGCTTTTCCCATGGTGGAAGGATGAGAAGAGGATTAAGAAATGATTAGGGAAGTTTTGGTTGAAGAGAAATTGCATGCACGCATTTTTCAACATTCTCCACTTCACTCGATTAATAGTGCCTTTTCCGGACCACAATATATTGTGACATTTCAATTTTTATCTTATAGCTATGTAGAAATTGCTTTTAATGGTTGATTGAATATGGCAAAAGTAGTTGATACGGGACACAGTCTCACATTGACACGAAATATAATTATTTGGGAAAATGACATTTTAACGTTTTAAAAGGAATGAATGTTAATTTGTCCTAGTTTTTTAAACATCCTACTATAAGATCATCTTACACAAATTTTGTAGTATATTAAATATTCAATTTGTTATGATGAATGTAAAAATTTACAAATTTTGTATTATATTAAATATTCAATTTGTTATGATGAATGTAAAAAATTTATGTGTTAGCTACGTTCATGAGCAGAAGAGAGAATTTCTTTTTTTTTTTTTTACGATAATTGCAATATAAAATGATCCTAAAACAACAATAGAAAAATTATTTATATTATTCAAATAGATGGAACCTATAAAATAAGTTCAACCCGCAGTCAGCATCCAAGGAATTCCAATAAATTTATATGTCCTGTTGAACAGAATTACATAAAATTAAGTTATATATAGTTCTAAAGTTTATAAAGCTCGGACATACATGTTAATGTGCTATGCTATCTAATGAATGCATAGATTTTCCATTCGCGTTTTTTTGCTACGATCGTTTGTTCAGGCTCTAAATAATTTTTTGGTATTTATTCGTGTTAAATATTGATTATTATTCAATCCAGTTAAAAATACATGTCATTTTAAATTAGTACATTTATATTATGAAAATAATTAACTTCATGCTATTCTTAATAAATATTTATCCTTCCATTAAAATGACACATTTATATAAATATTTTAACAACTTCAAAAACAATTTATGATGTAACTAATTTACATTACAAAATATAAAAAATTGAGGCTTAGTGAGTGTGATCTCCATAGGTCTTGAAACCCGTTCGGTGCAAACAATTCACGAGATGGAGTCGGTTAAATACAGAGCTTTGTTACGGCTTTAAATGGGGTCCCCGCTAGTGGACGGTGGGATTGATCAGGATTAGTCGGTCGCTTGGGCCGGATACCGAGTTATCAAAAAAATTAGAAATTGAAGGTAATAATTTTTTTCATTTTTAAAATTAGAAATTGAAGGTAATAATTTTTTTAATTTTTTTGACTTGTAAAAGGTTGATCTTTTTAAAAATCAATTTTATAAACAAACAACATAAGAAGTAAAACATATCTATTACTTGTCTCCATGCTTTGTGTACCATCTGCAGCGGATGAATTTAGTTACATTTTCAAAAGAGGGCAGGCTTATTTATTTTTTGGTATATATATTTTTTTAATTGTTGAAAATATATAATATAAAATCAATATTCAATATGTGATTGGTAAATTAAATATCACAAAAACTTTGTGTAAATCGATTTCATGGAATATAGTTCGTGAGAACAAGTCCCAATATAATTTGACCATGTTAACTAACAGAAAATTAATACAGATAAATTAATTTGACCGGTGGGGGAATTAATTGATAAGTTTAATTGACCGTTGGTCACACAAAAACATATTCATTATTATAGTATATTATGTTATTATAATTAATTCCCTAATTTCTTATCAATATTTAATTTTGATAATGGTATAGAATTTCCTTTCATTTAAAGTTTAGAGATGAGAAATTAATCTGTTTATATTAATTCTTCTAACATTTTTCTTCACTCGTAAATCGAACTTTTAACCACAAATATTAGAGGAGACTATTTAATATGTGTGGAGAACTTTCATTTAAGTTTGATCCCATATCTTTAATTCTAATATCATAAAAAGAATTATTTTATTTAAAATTTCGAGAATGAAATGACATTAATTTTTTCAACATGTAATCACGTAGTCCACTGAAAAAGAATCCTACTGCTGACATTTCCATAAGAAAATAGTTTAGAATAAGTTATTTTTTAATTAATAATGAAGCCAAATCTTTATATTATAATTTTGGATTATGCCAGGAAGATTGGAATCTATTAGTAACCACCAAAGCTGGTACGTGATCATAGAGCTGCTATTTAAATACTAAATGCTACCTTAATATTCCTTTCATACCATTGTATGATATTTAAATTATAATATATGGGTATAACAATATTTTAATTAACTCCCGTCAAAAAAATATATATATATATATATATTTTAATTAACCGTTTTCAGTAAAACTCGTTCATTTTATTAAATTAATATCATTATTTTCTTCCATTTTTTGTTGCAAAACTTTGAGATCGACCAAGACAATAATTAATAGAAATCGTGACATTGGTACAATTTTGACTTAAGATTGACTCATTAACAAATAAATTTGAAATGTATAATGAAAAATAGTTGTTCATATATATGAATAATAATAATAGTAGTTCATGAAAAAATATATTAGTTTGTAGGATGAACAATAGCACTTCTTCAATATACAACTAATTTTTTTATCATATGAGTCTATACTTTCTTCACATAAAGTACTTATTTACAATCTCTTCCTATAATTTGCGAAAAATTACAGAATAGTTCAACTGGTAAGTAAAAGTGTTATTCATCAACTTATTTTGCATATATTTTATTGTTAAATAAATTTATTGATCAAAGCAAACACAATGCCGATAATCAAATCAACTAACATAACAAGTCTAGAACTCGGATTAAAGCTAAATTAATCACAAAATGGCTAAAATTATTTTTGTGTATTTATTTAATAATAATTGGAAAGGATTGCTTTTAAGTTACTTATAGAGTCTCATATATGGAATTTACTTAAGCAATCTGCAATCTATCGAAATACGATGTATCATGACATCATTTGGTAACAAATTCTACAAACCAATACTCTACATTCATAATTGTGTTCTGCAGGTGGATTTGAAATCAAGGGATTTGAGGATAATATACACACATTCACATAAACTAAAATGGAGAAAAACTAAATGAATGGATTTGATTCATTCAAATATTAAGCACAAGTAGTGAGAGAAGTGAGAGGATTTCAAATGACTAGGTTTTGCTAGGTATTTGAAATCCTTCCACTTATAAGTAATATTTGTTTGAACCAAATTCATTCATTTAGTTTTTCTCCATTTTGATTTGTAAATGTATGGTGTATTATCCTCAAATCCATTGATTTCAAATGACTCCATCCAAATGGAGCCTAAGTAAATTGTTGACAAATGATAATACTTCTATATTACTCCCTCCATCATCCATGGCTCTATATGCATATTTATTGTATTCATTCCATCTCTACGACTATTTCAGTATACCTATAAATGAAAATATCTTTTATTTTAGCACCACTATAATATACATTAATTTACACCGATGTCATTACTTTTTTTTAATCCAGTTAATTAATCTCTTACTTTACATATATACATGTTCCTATAATATCATTCATTTAAATTGATTAATACACTAAAAAATAATTTTTTTTTTTTTAATTTTCGTGTTAAATTAATTGTGCAAACAAATATGAGAGGGGTAGTATATCTTTTGTGCGTGTAATAATTAAGGTTATCTTAAGTTTCTAAGAAAATACGAGAAACTTTCTTTGTAGCCCCTACTTTAGGATAACAGTTTCAAGATAATATGTTTTTATTGTCGAAAATATAGGCCAATAGCACAAATGTAGGATATTGATTATATTTTTGGAATATGTAGGCCATTTTTGGTCTAAATTTTCGAAAATTTAGTATGCATTGTCCTACATTTGCGCAAAAAATAACTAATGGTTTGTTGGGGAAATTGATTTTAATTTATATAATATTAATTAAATGTGTATTTAATTAGTTATTTAATGAGGATGTGAAACACTCATCTTTGACTAATTAAATGAAGGCTCAAAGTTTAATTTTTGAGAAATTAAACAGTATATGATTGATGTAAAGCAGCAGATGATCGTAGTATATTAATGATCTCATAATTGAATTTGGTGAGTGAGAAATTAATATACGAAGTTGGAATGTCATAATAATACATTTTATGAATTAAAATATTGGAAGTTGTAAAAATTAATTTAAGAGTTAACTATCTCATAATGTGTGAGTAAAACTATTCTTTAAAAGGAAGAGTTAGTTAGAAGAATTCAAATTAATAGAATGGAGGACTTGGGGCTTGTGAGATGTCCAGGTATATGGATTTATTCAAGTCAAATGTAACGGTTAGAAAGTTACAATTGTCATAGTGACATTTACTGTCATAATTAGCCAAATTTAAATTTGGAAGACTCCTTTCATATTGATTTGACTCGGATCACTTGCATGGTGGCTCAATATTTGGTTTTGTGTTGCTTTTCACTTGAGATTCTGCAGAATTATTTTCGAAAATCCATTATT
Source organism: Paraleonurus japonicus (assembly GCA_030762865.1). Classification (NCBI taxonomy): domain Eukaryota; kingdom Viridiplantae; phylum Streptophyta; class Magnoliopsida; order Lamiales; family Lamiaceae; genus Paraleonurus; species Paraleonurus japonicus. The sequence goes on from CM061053.1 coordinate 5,206,041, forward strand.
CTTTTCGTTGGAATTTTAGACGTTATATAGATCTTATTATGGTTATATTGTAACAAATCATTTTTTGAATCGGGTCTCATGTATACAAACACATAAATCTCATGTCATATGATATTTTTAAAAAGGCAAGAATTGCTTTACTGTAATGCAGAATGAAATGCTGCTAATCCGCATTCACAAGGTGTTCGATCGATATGTGTAGATATTAGAAATTCATATTTAAATAAATACTCTTAAAATCCTGAATATTTTCAAACTTCAAATATATACATTATCTATTATTAATGAATTTTTTATTCTCGTTAAATAGAAAATGTGTAGCTCATAAGTTGCAAGACATGTATCACTACTAATTATGACAACTTCGTGTACGAAATGAGACTGGCCAGGATAAATCTAAATTAAATATATCTTTTATATATATATATATATATATATATATATATATATATATATATATATTTTAAATTTAACATTTCATCATTTCATGCGTTCCTTTTTAAACTTAATATTTTTTTAAAATTGTGACCCAAATTTACAATAAAATATTCTACATTTTTACTTCTCTTTACACTTTTCACCAACAATTTTATAATAAAATATTATATATATATTCATTAAAATCATGTCATCTCTTAAATGTTAAATTTAAATAGGGACAAAGGGGTAATTATTAATTTGATTACATTTTTCTTTTTAGCAAAATACAAAGTCTTGTATATATCGGGTGCAACGTACAATTCAAATGTATTTTTAACAATATCGATTGTATTTATTGAAAAGTGCTAATGAAAATAACTGTATTTTTTTAGTAAAGTCAATTGTATTATTTAATAAAACCAATCGATATTATTAAAAAAATATTTAAATTATACGGTTCACTGGTTAAAACCCTAGTTATTAGTTATTAATTAGCTTTGATGATTCCTCTGATATATGATATAATGAGGAGAGGTGTCTCTACTAAATAAATTATATTACAAATTCAATAATTTAAAAGGGGGAGAAATTGAAGATTGGGTGAGGGGTCATGATATTATTTGATGCAATATGATTGAGTTACGGGTGCAACCTACTTTTCACGGGAGCATGCATGATTATGACGACCCCTCCACCATTATTTTGTTTCAAATATTTTCCATCTTCCTTTTCACTTTATACCTGCTTTTTCATTGAATCAAGGTAAAGAATAAAGTTGATAGATATCTTGTTAGACCATAAAGTTTTATTTATTTCGCACACATGGTGATACTTTATTATTGATCCATAAAAATATGTTTATTTGTCTTATTTGTCCGTGTATTAAAAATATATTCATTTTTTTATAAAAATACTTATTTATTACTCTTCAATCATTATTTAATTAATCAAAATACCAGACTTTATATTTACTTATAATCATTTTATTTTTAAATAGACCCACAGTGTCATACTTTATCTACTTCATTTTTTCTTTAAACCTGTATACAATTTGACTATTGTTTTAATGAAGGAAGGAAGTACATGGTATTATCGTGTTACTTGATTATGTCTTGGTTTCTCGTGAGGTGAGTGATGAATGCATGCATTCGTATTTATTATAATATTTTTTAATTAATTTTGTTGACAATTTTCACTTTTAGAATGCATGATACTATTATGTTATGATTGTAACTGATATTTTTTTTTATTTATAATAAGTATTCTCTCCATCTCAATTCTTTACGCATACTTCTCCGAAGACTAACTCTATTGACTTTTACGAGAATAAAGTGTAAGGGTATTATGAGTGATTTAATGAGATAAAGTATGTCGAAAATAAAGTAGAGTAGAATAAGAGTATCATTTTTTAAATTTAAATGGTATTGTGAGAGTGTTAATATTGTGTGGTGTTTTCATTTTAAGGTGTTCAAAAACGGTTGAGACGGATGAATAAGAAAAGTGTGTAAATAAAAAATAGAGCGAAGAGAGTAATATTTTTCAGTTATAATATCTAGCACTTTTATAATGAATCCGAATACATATATGAATAACCTCATATGAAATGAAGCCTTTGATTAATAATTCACTATTTTATATTCTCATCACTATTTGTATTGATGAATTTGGACAAAGCACCACCTTACCCGGTCAACTACGTTCGAATTTACCACGAACAAAGACTCAACTACGCGGCGATTTTATAATTTTTTTTTTTTTTAACTAATAAAATTTACTTGTTTCAATTAGTTTTTTTTTTTGGGTTCAAGTTCGTTAACTTCTCCTCACCGGCGGTGATCGCCGTGATTTTATTGCAGCGGCGAGCACCGATTGTGTGTTACAAGAAATTTATAGAGTGGAGGATAGATCTGTCATTTTCCCAATTCATGGAATTTAATGATGATCGGCATAAGCATGGGGAAAATATGAATCGACCCAATTGGCAATTCCCATCAATTAATATGCTCCGTTTCTTTTCCTGTATTTCATGAAAAAGGCACCAGAAAAAAAAAAAAAAGTCGAGTTACCTTGATGGTTCAACTGTTGTGAGAAATTATACATAATACTTCCTCCGTCTCTACAAAAAACTTTTATGTATAAGAGGCACACACTCTAAGAAAAAGAATAATGATTGAGATTTTGAGAGATAATTTTATAAATTTCTATGTATAAAGTAAAATTTTTTTATTGAGTTATGTGTATGTGTGAGTAAAAAATAATGACATTTGTATAAATTAATGAAAATTGTGAGGGTGAAGTTTATAAAAAAATTTCATTTTAAGGTGTGAAACTTATAATGGGACGGAGAAAAAAAAGTGTGAAAACTTTTATGAGATGGAGGTAGGGAGTAGGTCATAATTAATAAAAAAAAATCATATTAAGATTATCTCTGACAGTAACTCTATTCCAATTTTTGGAATATTCCATTAGATTTTTCATATATTAATGAATTATATTTTATTATTGAGCTATCCATAATTATTATATTAATATAAATTTATAAAATATTCATTTTCCTCACATATTTAAATTTGATAAGATTTTAAAAAATTATAAGTTTGATAAATATTCATGAAAGAAAACATTAATTTCAAACAAGAAATATGCCACTCTATTAATATCACCCAAATATAAATATTCATTGATAGACATTAATATTTATAAATTAATTTACATTTACATAAAAGATATAAATATAAATAAAATAATAGTAAAAAGAAAGAAAAGAAAAAAGTAGGCGCAAGAAATAGCTCAAATGGTCTCACGCTTCAAATTAACGAGTTTTTATCTCTTGAATCAATTTTTCAATTAATTTTTTATAGTGCCCTCTATTTATTTTTGACAATTCAAGCTAATGTTGAAATGCAGTATGTTGCTGGAGATGAAAAGTAGCAGTGTGAAGATGCTCCAAATAAAGTTGGGTAACAATCTAAAAATCATTTGTTTATATAAGATGGTACTAAGGTGCAAGTTACGATCTAAGTTATAGTATGATGCATAATTTAAATTTTATGAATTTAAAGTATAATAACATATTATCTCTCTCCAAATTTATAATAAATAAATTGAGGAAATCTATAACCGCTTAGCTTGTCAATTTCAAACTATGTGAAATATAACGACACATTGAGCCTGTTGAGAATATTGATGATTGTATTTCACAAGTGGGATTAAATTATAAAATTTGTAGACTGCTTTTTATATCATCGATTAATTTTAAAATGTAATCTCATTAGTGGAGTGGGTAAATATTCTTTACATATTTAATGCACGTCAATGTATGGAACCGTACTAAACGGTAAGTTGAAATCTAAAGTGAAGTAAAAGATAAAAATAATGCTATCATTTTCTAATTAACAAGTTGAGCTGTCTCACACTGCATTTCGCTATGTATTTCAAGTGTTTGGAGAAATTATGTCAATACTCAATAGATCTAGTACGGAGGGAAGAGAAGAATGTTCAAAAGCAATAATGGAGGATAAAAGTGAAAATAAAATAATAAAGTAAAATTGGGGCTGTAAAAATGGCAGGAGTAGGGGTAACTAAAAATGAAAGAATTCAGATACTGTAGTGACTTGTGAATAAATTTTCGACTGTGAATGAGATTTAGAAATGATCCTATATCAATCAATGTATATTAATTTATATATTCACCCCTTATTTTGGTGTCAACAATCAATTAAATAATAATAAATTCTGATACTTACGTGACATTACACCGATGGATGGACGTATAAATTGGAGTATACGATCATTTGCGAAAATGAAATTACCAATTTACCGTTGATATATATATATATATATATGAAACATATTCTTGCAAAGGCCCATGAGACTTACTTGAGGCCCAAATCAAAAAGACAATTGTCAGCCCAATAAATTAATAGGCTACATATACCACCTAAGAATCTCAAGCTTCTTGATATAATAATATGGGCCACAGCGGAGATTGCATTTTGACGAGCTTACTATTTTTAAAATACCCAATATCAATTAAGAACTTATGAATATGTGTCCTACTATTAATTATCGTTTTAAAGAGTAATTTTTTTATTATTTTAATTGTTTTTAAAATTTCTTCCTAATATATTTTCATATATAATTCTAAAAGATATCTATTGAATGATGTATATATTTTTCCCACAACTTCCACTATCTCTCCTTAATTTGATTGAGGATAAATATGATAAAATATTATGTTTTTTTAATTTTATACAATTTTTTAAAACGGCACTTAATATGAAATGAAGGGATTACAATATATCTAGAATAGATGATATATTTATGAAACAGAAGGTTTTGAGCTTAAAAAAATCAAATTTGTTTTTAATTTGATTACTATTCAAGTTTTGATCACATTACAATTGTCTCACAATTTTATCAGCTACGAGCAAAACAAATCATGTGTCATTATGTGAAAGAATACAGAATTTACAGAAATATGCATAAATTGAAGAATTTCATATATAAAATGAGTTTTTTTTTTTTATATACGTTTGTAATACTTTTAAAATTTTAATATTATTAAAATTTTAAAAGTATCACATTTTATCTAAAAGAAAAATTTTACTCAACACGTGCTCTACAGGGAAAAGGTCAATCCGTATGAAATGCACTTATATAGAACCCGTGCATTCACTCAAATTTCGATTATTTAAGACAACAATACTTCTTTTGCTGCAATTTGAACTGCTAAAAAAAAATGAAGGTTAAAATTTTGTTTTTATACTAAAAAAACAAATAAATAATCCTATATTTTTAAACTAAACTCTTGCAAACATCTCATTCCACTCAATTTTGCACTATAATTAAATCCCCTCACTCAATTACTCACTTCAATAAAGTTGAATTTTTTTACTCTTCACTTTATATCTTTTAATACTAACAAATAATAGTTTTATTAAAATTTGTATTATTTAATTTTAAGTAATTTAAATCGTAATGTAAGAACCATTGGAAGAAGAAAAGCATGATGATGGTCGGTGGCTCAGGCCTAGCCACAGGCAAAGAGATATACTTGGGAAGTCTCAAATTAAAAATTCTCATTAGTATTTAACGTGAAAAAACAAAAACCAAAACATTGTAATCCCATTTACTTATAAAATTAACCATAACAATTTATTACTTATTTTCTATATGACAAAGACGAATGAGTACGTAGACATAAAATAGAAACCCCACACGCCCAAAGAAACATCAAACATGTTCCATTTATGGTAAAGTCCAAGGAGAGACGCCTCACCCACTCTCCTAATAATATCAATTCCACCCCACTTCAGCTTTTCATCTCCACACCTCAATTATTGTTTCTTGCTTTATTTGCATGATAAAAATATACGAATTAAAATACAAAAAGCTGTCTTTTTTTCCTCAAACATGGGAATTCAGCTTTTATATTTTTTTGTCGGATAAAGGGTGACTCGACACAAGACCTTTGGATCATATGTAATAAAATTCTAGCCACTTGAGCTAATACCATTTCGTCGCTTTTATATTTTACTAATGCATAGATTAGAAAATCTTAATTACTAGCTCAAATATATAAATAGTATTAATACTTTTTATTGAAAAGTGCAAGTAAAAAAATAAGTGTTTTTAGTGAAATCAACTGTATTTTTCAGTTAAAACAACGACATTATAAAAAAATGCACTTGAATTGTACGATGTTTTGATGCACAAGAGACCTACTCCGCATAAATATGTAAAGTAGTCATCATTAAATATACGTTACATCTATAATAATAAAATTATATTTCCTGTTTAAAAAAATTCTCCTTCCTTAATTTGGATACAAATTTCAATAAATATTAATAGTTTATGTATAAAGTAGATACGTGTGGTGGATACGTAATGTTTAAGGGTGATGATAAAGTAGTTTAAGATAGAGTTATTACAAAAATTGAACGAGAATAAATTTTTGGATATACCAAAAAGAAAGTGAGAATAAATTATTTTAGACGGAGGAAGTATTAAATATTTCACCTTCTCATAAAAGTTTTCATATGAAAGATATAGACATATTAAGATAATGAAAGAATAGGTAGGAATTTGAGGAGTAATTTAAGTAAACTATTATGTATAAATTTAAAAAATTTACGATATTATGTGTATGTGTGGGTCAAAAGTAACTTTTTTAAATATATATATATATATATATATATGTATTAAACGGTCAGCAAATGATCCTTCACTAGCCCCATGAGAGACGGATCAATTTGCACCCAACATGATGGGAAAATACATGGTACACAACATAGAATTATATATCCGATTTTTTGTGGTACTTTAAAGATGGATTAATTTGCCTTACCATCTTTGTGTACATGAAAATATATATATATATATATTTATGCTATATATATGTAAAATTTAATTGTATTTTAAAAACTTGTAAAATTTAGATATTTATATCAAAATTTGTGTAAGATTTTGTCATGAATGAAATCTCTCAAAATCTTTGAATAAAAGGGAGTACACTGATTGGTATTAGTTTGTTTTGTTGTGTATTTTCTTCGACGACACCTTTAGCATCTAAATCATAACTTTGAATAAAAAGTAGTTGAAAAACTGCCTGCAGATATTTTTGGTATTAGATGAACAAGTTGTGTAAGGTGGGCATTGGTGGATGGCACCATCTAGACTAACCCTATAACTTGCTAAGCATCTCTCTTCATAGCTTTGGGCCTATTTTGTTATCATGGCCCACTGATATAAGTACATGTGTAATTCATTGAATACATATTAAATGAAGTCAATTATTTTTCTGATGAAACTAGTATTGTATAATCATGTTAAATTGAGACAAGTGGAATTTTGAATTTTCATTTTAATTTACTATGAGAGCAAATTTTATGGATTTAAAATGTATTTAGTATGATATCACTTAAAATTATGCTATCATTCTGTCCCATATAATTAAATTAATATTTTTCCCTTTTCTTTTTACATAAACAACCTTTTGAATTTCAACTATATAAGTGTATTTTTAAACAATAACATTTAGTTTTATTGAACAATATAAAATGGTCAGTTATAACTATTTAATGAAATAATTGTAACTGTTTAGTGAAAAAAGCTGACACTATTTAAAATTCTTTGCTTATTCATTAAACTTATTTTTAGTGAATTAGTACTAGTAGTTAATTATTGTAAAATAAATAAATAAATAAATCAAGTGAAGAATATATGAACAAATAGAGAGAATATTAGCATTATTTTTTAGCAAGTCTTGTGTGATCAAAGCATCTCACGAAACACATTCTGTAGGTTAAAAAAATATTTTTCAATAAAAATATCACTTATATTGTGAAAGAAAATACCAAATTAGTGATACTTTTAATACCCAATTAGTTTTGATGTTAATTTTTCGATAAAAATTTGTGTGGGACGATTTTATAGTGAGACGATTCACAAATTAGCATAATTTAACACACATTTTTCTTAAAGTGTTAAAGTGTCATTCTCAAATTATGTCCCATCTCACTATGAGACAATCTTAAGCAAGATTTACCTTTTTTTTTTTTTTTTGCCATTTTAGAAAACTTCATTGTTTATACTATATTTATTTTATTTATTTAACCATGAGTAATTATAATTAATTTTAACCGAAGTGCTTGATTCGGTTCATCGATTATAAAATATTCCCACAGGGTATTTTTGTTTTATTATCCCCAATGATTTCATCAAGTCAGGCAACATACATATAAATTAATTTGGTGTATCAAAATTACAACTTTCCATGATAATTCCCAAGCACTGGACAATCATACTTCTCTAAATCGCTACTCGACCAAAAGCGTCTTTTGAACCTTAAAACCTTCCACCTCCTTTGACAAGAGCTTTCTAGTGATGATGATAATTGTCTCAAAGAAGATTATATATATATATATATATATATATATATATATATATATATAATTGTCTCAAAGAAGATTATATATATATATATATATATATAATTGTCTCAAAGAAGATTATATATATATATATATATATATATATATATATATATATAACTTTAGTTTTCTAATAACCTAAATAAAATGTATAAATTAAAAAAAAAAAAAAAAAAAAACCATGCAATTCTATCTAGTTTGGTTGCAAACCATTTTCATTTTTTTGGATTATAATCGAATTGGATCAAAATGACAGTTAGTTTTTCTTAGTTGGTATTTAATCAAAGAAGAAATTGATCTCAGTGAAAGGAATTGAATCGTATGACCGTGCAAAAATGATACGAAAAAATCAAACCAAAATATAAAATTTGATTCGAATTTCGATTTTAAAAATAGAATTTTTAACATTCGGTTTGATTTTTATTTCTGTAATCTTATTTTCTAAATAATCATTCAAAGTTTAGCATATTCAATCAGTAAATTCTAATTCCTAAATATTAACTATTGAGGATATATTTTAAACTACTGTATTGTTACTTAAATTATTGAGGGTTTTTAATATACATTACTTTGGATTTGAAAAAAAAACACGTAGGAGGAATATTTCAATTTGGTTGGAAACGAAAATTGAACCAAAAATATTTCAATTTCTGCTCGAATGATTTTTAAAATATGACTCAATTTTTTATTTTGAAAAAAAAATTCTTTAATTTCGTTTGGCCTATTCGACCAGTTCTTCCATTGCACGCCCTACTGAATCAACATTATTTAGTTCCTCTTTCCAAATATATTTTGTTTTTATCATCCAATTATTAGACATAAATTTTCATTATATAATAGTTGAGCATGACGTAATTTTTACATTAATATGGCATTACAACAAAAGCTTACCAACCAAAATCTTAAAAAACGTTCATTTTCAATATTCGCTAAATCATTCCCTGTCGAAAAAAAAAAAAATCGCTAAATCATTATAATCTTAATTAATGCTTTAAAATCTGAATTTCTCATTCCCGAATTGAACCCAAAACAACCCTAGAGAAATGACTAGTAAAATAGGTGCACCAACAGAGCCTCTAACCACTTGACATATACCATTTCGATTCATTTTGTACTTCATGCATCATTTATTTTAAATAACAATAAAATAACTTTAACATTTTTATATTTCTCCCTCAAATACCTCAATATTACAACATATGTCATTATTTTTTTAACATTAACACAATTTAATACTACTAAACACTCTCTTATTAAAGTTGAAAAAATTCTCCTATCCCAAATAAAAATAACTTACATTATGAAATAAACTTTTATATTAAAACTTGTGCCGATCAACCCATAAATATCACTTTAAATATGGGAAGGTAGGAGTAATAATTGTAAGCTGCTGAGATAATACAAGTTTGAGCTTATGCACCATTTATGCCTACAAAAATAAGGTGGCAAGCAATTTTCAGGCATGAAATGGAAAGGAATGTGGAATTTGTTGGTGGCCACTAATAACGTGTTCACAATGGTCTGTTATAATCACGTTTTTTTTTTTGAAAACATAATCACGTTCTTATGAAATTGTGTTCGATTTGTTTGACCATTAATTTTCGTATTTAAATTAAATGCTGCCTCCCAAAATAATAAACACTTGTGCTCTCTACATGTGTTTAATAATTCACTTGTTCAAAGTTTAATAATTCAACATGGTTGTTTTCAATCTTTTAGGTGTACGTGTATTAAAATGAATAACTGTGTTTCACTGGGAGAATGAATTCACATTGTAAAAAGGAATTCAAATTCATTGACTAATCCTTTTTAAATATCTAGACTAATACTAGTTAATAATATAGGTTATACATTTTATTTTTCACGACTAATAACATTTATAATGTTACCTTTTTGTAATATAAGTTATACCTTTCAATTTTCAATGATTAGTCGAAACACTTTAGTAATATAGGTCATACTTTTAATTATCACAATTGATATTATTCAAGTAATATTTCATATCATTTAGTTATCACGTCCGATACTCTTTAATAATATAAGTCACTCTTGATTATTACGATCGATACTATTTAATAAAATAGATCCAATTTTGAAACCGACAAAGTGGTATAGTTTAAGTGGTTAGAATTTCACTACATATGACCTAAATGTCATGGGTTCGAGTCACTATTTGGCCGATAAAAAAAAACATATCAAATTTTTGAAGGGGTGCTTGCAAGCTCAAATGGAGAAATTAATATATTTTTTAAATTAATATATATATATATATATATATATATATATATATATATATATATATATATATATATATATATATATATATATATATATAATTCAGAGAAATACTTTTAAATCATGAGTAGAGTTTCCGAACTTTACTTCATCAAAAGGTTATTTGGAATAAACTTTATTTGTTGGTTAATTTATAATATCAGTATTTGATTAAGATTGTTTAAAATTTAGAATATTTTTTTCACCAATTAATTATAAATACAAAATCCCTTTATAAGACTAGAGTTAGGGCTGGGTCCAGATTTTCCTAGGTTCTTGTACATCAACTACGTAATTAAATGTTCATTTGCTTATTATGATTATTGCATAGTCTTATATGAAATATTATACAGTGCAAAAATAATTCGATCCTAAAAATAAAAAATAACAAATTTTCCAAATTATATTGGATCAAGTCACAAAAATAATATTACTTACTTATCTTAAAAGTATTACAGTATGAGACAAATGATACTATATTATTATTTATATATCATTATTGTCTATTTTGTTTAACATAATATCATATGAGCAAACACGTAATAATATTAAGGTAAACAATTAAATCTATGACAATATATATATATATATATATATATATATTTAATTAACACACATATATAATCATTCATTCAATTTGAGTTGAATGATATGTTGAAACTAATTAGGAAAACTGATATTCAAGCATAATCTCTTGGAAATATTATACATATGATTAAATGTGGTATAAGTATTACTGCTATTTGCTCAAACAAATTTTATGATTAGTGAAACATATAACTGTAGATATGGCCATTTTGTAGCACAATTTTATGTATACACCTATATTTAGTTCCTGATAATCTGGCCGTTAAATAATTTGATAAAATCATTTTTTTATAATAACTGATTACTGACTAATCAGGTCACTGAATTAAATTTAATGCCGTGGATTGAGACTAAAATGTCCACATCACTTACTTTTGTTGGAACACTAAAATTGCAACAAACTAATTAAATTATAACCATTTTTATAGTTTTGGATCTTTTCAGAAAATTTATGAAATTAATCCGCCTTACAACCCCACCTCAGTCGGGCCCGAGTCCACCCGGCCCAAACCTGGACCCAACGGCCTAATAAATATGTTATTTCAATTTTTTTTTTTTTTTTTGTAATGTAACTTAAAGTGACAACGTGACAAGCATTTTATATTGAATTTACCATTATAATTTATGTATTGGACACACCCTAAGTTTATAAAATAATTGTATCCCCATACTCATATCGTATCGCCCGGCCACTCGCGTTTCCATTCCCATGCAACACAGATCTGCGAATCCACAACTTTTTTTTTTTTTTGTAGTTAAGAGAATTAATTGAAAAAAAAATATTCAAGAACTGAAAATTATCACTAAACCATTTCCATCAGTTTGCACTACTCTATGTTAATTCAACGCTATTCTTTTGTAGTGTTAGCAACAAAGTTTCAACACTCTGTACTACTTTTTACACTAAAATAAAATATTCTATTTAAATTTCTTATTAATGAATTTATTTTTTATATATGCAATATTAATCTATATTTATTATACATTAGTCAACTTATTTTATTATAAATTTAATACAAAATTATTTAAATTAAAATTGACAATTCTATTGCAACGAAAATTCAAATTAAAATGCAAATTAAAATTCATATTGCTTTCATGTAGTCGTGCTCATATTGTAATATTTGTATCGTTTTATTATTTATTTTTATATTATGCTATCTTTTCAATTGATGTGCAATATTTTAATTCATAGCATAATATTTAAATTATTTTATTTTTTTAAAAATTAACTATAATACCAATTTATTTTAATTGAGATAAAAAAATAATTAAATTTTTTGATACTGAATAAAAAATTAAAAAATTGGCAACACAAAACTACAATATAAGAAAATTATAATATCACAATATAAAATAAAAAATTAGATTGAAAAAATCTATTGCAGGAATATTGGTATTCCACATTTGGAATACAAATTCACTTAATTGTGCAATTCTCCACATTAGAGCTGTGATAGCGTAAGTGATGGAGGTGAGTATACAGTATTTTATTTTTATTTATTTTTGATCGGGGAGTATACAGTATTTTTAACACTCCAATGCATTGTTGGAGTTCCTCTAAAAGAGACTAGAACATACGTACAAAAAATTGTACAAGGAATCGTCTTATATACTTCAAAAATATTTCGTCTAAATTATTTGAAAAACCACAAACTTATCTACCATAAATAAATAAAAAAGAAAAAGAAAACAAAGAATACCAAAATGAGGGCCAGATCCCTCATATTTGGAACTAGTGTCGAAAAGAAAACAATTTTGTTTATGTATTATTTTATGTGAATTTTTATAAAAACAATACAAAAGGTGTTATCAAGTGAAAAGAATTATTCATTTTCTATTTTACTACAAAATCCATTTTTTTAAAATACAATCATTTACAAACAGTACCCCATTATAGATTAAGAAAAATATAAAAAGTACAGAAAGACTAGTCAGTTTTTTTTTTTTTTTTTTTTTGATAATTCGGTATTCGGTGCAAAGATCGACTAATTCGGAGAACCAATACCACCGTCCACTAGCGGAGACTTATAGATCATTACACTTCTAATCCTCAAACCCTCACCATTAGATCAACCTCTGTGATTGTATTACTGTCCCAAGTATAAAAATACATCCACTAAAGATAATAATTAAGACGATAATCAATCAAAGGACACAACAAAAATGAGCAAAAAGAGAAGTTGAAAAAGCTCTCATCATAACATAGCATATAAAAAGTAATCAACCATGTAATTATTTCGCAAAACAAAATTTATGTACTATTAAAAGTGGAACACAATTTTACCCCCTCCCTCCCTCCCTCAAACCATTACTTTGATTTAACTTGTACCTAAAGAATTGCTGGTTGGACATTTTTTGGTGGAGAAAATAGTTTTTCAATCCACATCCATTTCATTATTGAATGACTACTCAATTTGGAGAGATAATAAAACTGCTAAGTTCACACATGGTTTGCCACTAATTAAACAACCCACTACCAACGTGTCTAGCTAAAGAAATACCAACTTAAACTCTAGGGTAAATAAAAAGAAACAGACTCCAATTAATTTTATCGCACAAGACACATGAATATATAAATTAAAATAATTGAAATATCATATGTTTATATAACTGAAACATTCAGAGTAATATAATTGAAACGTGCATATTATATTTGATTGAAACCGTGCAAGTTAATATATATAACACGTGTAGACTAATATAATTAAAATGTGACCCAAATTTCATGCATCAAGTGACGTACATGGGACTTGGTAATTTTTTTTTAAAAAAATGATTAAATTGTATTTTTTTATAAAAATTGTCTCACTTTGACCATTGAAAATGATTTTATCATGTTAAATCTTAGCTAGGTCTCATCATGATCAGAGGCACAAGACATGGTCTTCCCCACAATTCTATTATTTTATGTAAATTTGACAACTGCAACTTACGTGGATGCATTTGAATTAAACTCTTTCATTTCATATGTTTATATTTCAAATTATTCAAGACTGACGCTATTTGAACCCCAAACACATATCTAGCACTCATTTGATAAAAAATGCTTTTTTTTTTTTTTTTTTTTTTTTTTAAATTTGATCAAAATTGTTAAGAAAATGTACCCCCAATGATTTTAGTAGATCCAAAAGGTATTTTATCATATATAATATTTTTGAAATCTATTTTTTTCTAATATTTTTATTAAAAAAATGGAATAATTAAACCTAAACTGCAGTGATGGATCTACGCAACGCACCCCACCCTGGAGCACGTGCCCCCATAAGTATTTATTTTACTACTATTAATTGTAGTTATATTATAGAATAAAATAAAATTATTAATATTAGATTTTTCACAAATATGTCCTAGGCCCCAATTCTTAATCCTCAATTTTATTTTCTCAAATACGATCCCACTAGGTTACAACATGGCAGCGGGCAGCACGTCCAATTTTCAATCTCTATAATATTTATTTATTTATTTTATATTTATATTTATATTTTTTATTTGTCTCCTCCATAAAAAAAAAAAAATCTGAATCCATCCCTACTATAGGTATATTACTATTATCAAGATTGAAAGTTTAAAAAGGGCTAAAAGATAAAACATAACAGAAAAGCATAAATGCATTTATGAGTATATAAAATAATTTGAAGAGTATTTTTTAAAAAAATAAATTAAAAAATAAATCTGATCTAGATTGATCAAGTGGTGAGTCACTTAGCAATTTCAGAAGTGCAAATAACACTCTTAATTATTCAATCATTAATATTCGAATGAATTAAAATACGCACATTGTAAATCATTCTTAAAAAAAGAACAAATTCGTGTGTGGAAGGTGCATGTGTAAGATGAGTAGTTAAACTTAAACATTCATTCAAAAGACATTTTTTTCCAAAGGTGGGAGGGTCAATTGGATCAATATATATTGATTTGATATTTTTAGCATCCCTAAAAATAACAGTTCTTAAGAGAATCTTATAAAAAATACAAACTCTCTTATAAAAATTATTTACAGAAAAAATTGATATTATTATAAAATTGATTTTATACATTAATATTATAAAATTTGTACACCATGTTATTAGTTTATAAGTGCGATAATATTAGTGAATGAATGTTATGATATTAGTGAATGAATGTAATGATATCGGTTTCATACTGTGAACAAGTTTTACCGAAATTTGACTAAAAATATCAAATAATTACTTTTTATACTTAAAAATGCTCTAATGTTCTCCAAATGGTATATGAAAATGAAATAATTAGATATATTAAGACAAACTCTAATATCATTTTTAGGACAAAAATTAAATCAAACAAGCTTAATATGCTTTGAAAATCATAAAAAGCATTTTTAGGATATAAAGTCGATTAAAATGTTTTTTTAATCTTTTGACCAAGTTTCACTAAATATTTGATGTATTTAGTAATTTTGATGGTGCGAATAGAAAATATATGGCATCTTTAATCAGAGTAATTGAAGAGAGAATATTGGAAAACAAGAAAGATGATGAGAAATGACAAAACATCGAAGATGATGTGCAAATTTAGAGAGATAAAAAGTGAAATCCCATCAAAGAAAGTTTAAAAGAAAAGGGGTTTAATTAATTAATATTCATTTGAGGAGTGGTGGGAGGAGTTTTCAAGTGGAAAAGTTGAAAGCATTGTTGAATATGTTCTCCTCATGAAGGAATTAGTTGTAGTGGGAAATACAGCAAAGTCAGTATATATTATTTTGGTCCCCCAACGCCCAAGTTTTTGCCTTTATCAAAATCATGTGTTCTTTTGATGGCTAGCAACTCACTGTTATTCCCCTACGATGCCTTTTAATTATATATTTGCATTTCTGCATCATAAAGCACACACAACAAAAGCTTTTCTTCTAACAAATAATTATAATTGCGCCAAAATCATTCGTAATATGAAAATGCATGTTTGTGCGAAATTTTTTCATGGTTTTGAAAATTGCACGAAACTCCCTATATATAATTTATTAAATAAAGTTATTTTTTTAAATAAAATGAGTTCACAATTTTATTTATATTCTCGTATCTTATTTTTTCAAATATTTAAGTGTTAAAACTATTTATGAAGGATATAACGAAAAATAGTGAAAATAAATAAAATCATTAACTCATTTTTGCAATTTTCATACTATAAGAAAATTTTACGCAATATTTTTAAACTAGGAGCAATTTTCGTGCAATTAATCCTAATTATAAATATAAATAAAGCTTTGGTTGTGTTTGGATAGAGAAAATCGAAATTTCAAAGACAAAGTGGTATTCTTTTGAAGTTCTTTGTGTTTGAAATTTACTCGTTCCAAATGCCTTGTTTGGACTATTGTGGATTTATGAAATTAGTTCTAAGTCCATTGCTAGAAAAATATATAACACTTGAATTTTTTAAATTTTATGAGTGACACTTTCTTTCAAAAAATAAAAATAAAAATGAATGACACTTGTATACGTCAGTGTAAATTAGTGCACAATCAATATTTGGTGTGGCTTAACCCACCTCACACAGTTTCTCACTTTAAGTGGGAGATCAATAAACAACTAATTAAATTGTTCAAGAAAAACAACAAATATTGTTTTACAATACATGTTAGAGAATCAACATAAATGAATTAAATCCTTACCTCTTTACAAGTTCAAACTTTTGCACGTGCAATTGGTATATACAAAAAATTTGACAAATCATGTGTATATATATATATATATATATATATATATATATATGTGTGTTTTACAACAATAATAATACGTGATTCGACTACTAAAATTTAATCCAGTTCTTGTACTCTTTTCCTAGTCGGCTTTTCATCCCGAGTATATATCAACTTACTAACACTAACTCTTCAAATACACTAACTCTCAATCTCTAAAAGTAGGTTTGAGGGAGTTTCAACTAATTAAGTAGAAAACACAATGCTAAGTGTATGAATTTTCTCTAGTTGCAGTGTTCTTATTGAAAATTGCTTGTTTTGCTAGATTAATGCTTGATCATTCTGAAGAATTTATGTAATATTGTTGAACTAATAATTTTCATTTTAATTATTTTAAATCCTATATGACACATTTTAAATGAGTAAAAATTGGTTAAAATTACACCAACTGTGCAACTAGTACACAATTTTTTATTTTTTTCCTTTTCCAATTTGAAATTATAGTCAAAAGGCCCAAGTTAAAACCACTGTGGTACCACAAATCAGATTCTATATGCATATATATATATATATAAAGGTCATACTTAAATCATTCATCGTGTCAATAATTTCTTTTCCATATATTCTATATTTCAATAAGAAATTATATTTACCCATATTTAATACCAATTTGTATCACATATTTGAACTTCATCAATTAATTAAATTTCATACAAATTGTGAAGTTCAGTAACATCATATATTAATTTAAAGAATCGTAAACGATATATACATATATTCTCATGTAAAATCGTCTCATGGACAATATTGCTTTTATATATATATATATATATATATATATATATATATATATATTATTTCTAAAAATCTTTATCAATTAATCTTAATCTCAAAGATGCCATTGTGTAAAGTATATTGACTTTTAATTGGCAAAAGAAAACATTTCAATCGTACATACATCATTTCTAAAAGTCGATAATTAAATATTCTAATTTTTAGCGTATCGAATATCTTTCGAAGCTCTCTTAATAAAAAACGTATAAAATCTTATGATGATTCCATATATAAAGAACTAATAGTTTGCTTGAAGAGGGAAATGCTCCATCTAAACACTCAAAAGCACAATGCATTGGGAAATATTCAAAAAAGTTAATAAATTGAAAGACAAATTATTTTCTTTTGTCTAGGCCATATAAGAATTTTATTAGGCAAAAATATTTATGTATCAGTTTTATTGTGTCATCAGTGCAATTTTAGTACCATTTTAATCAAAGTTAGACTAATTTACTAAAAAAATTAAAATATATAATGAAGAATATTAGTTCATACAAAAGAAAAATATTAGTTTGTATATAGGGTGAACACTATTAGTATTTTTCTCAATATACAACTAATTAATATTTATCATCATATCGTAAGACCTGATACTTTTCATCACATGACTAATACTTTTCAGCCTTTTTTCTCTTTGATTCAATAAAAATATAAAACAAAAAATTTTAGTTGAAATTTTTAGTCAAAATTAAACCAATTGCATAGTCCAATACACTCTTATACTATTAATTTATGTTCTCAATTTTAATATTAAAAAAATATATAAAAAGTTGCACTAGCTATATGCTTAGTTATTAGTTATTTCACTAAAAATTACTATTATTGTATATTATTTTACTATAAAATATTAACTATTTTATTATAAAATATTAATGATATAACCATTCCACCGTTCAACTGTGGGTTCCCAAAAGTATCACTTATCGCAAAAACTACTTACATCCTAAATTAATATATATATATATATATATATATATATATATATATATATATATATATATATATATATATATATTATAGTTGAGGTATTTTTTTGTGACAGTTTCATACGGTGCTACCCCTATATGCATGTGGTGAGTCAACTTTGATCTCTTAAGTGGGCTAAGCATTATTTGAGTCAACTTTGATTTAGTAAGTGGGTTCACCATTATTTTCTTATCTTCCCTCGAAACAGTACTACTATTTATTCAACTTTTAAAAAATAAAAGTGTGACCTACTCAATTGCTTAGTCGAACTTTTGTTAAACATGAGAAATCGAAGAAGAAAAGCATCAGATTTGAGATAAATTCGAAATATCGGAAAACAAATAATAATAAAAACAAAACATAGGAAAATTTTGTCTTAATATGTAGGGTGTACTTGAAAATTAAAGTGCATTTTTAAACAATCATTCTTGACGTTAACTGAAAATTATAACCGTTAGACCACAATTGTATAAGACCATTTCATTTTATATATGAAATGTGATATTTTTATAATTTTTGTAATACTTAAATTTTAAAAACAATACTTCCTCCGTCCGAGATAGTGGCACACTTTGTTAGGCATACAAATTAAGAAAACTTGCTTTTAGAGTAGAAATTGTAGGAGTGAGAATAAAGTGTAAATGTATTTTGGATGGTTGAATGAGATAATTACAGGAGAAAAATAAAATAAGAGTGAAATTTTTGAAATCTAGCTAAATAGTATTATGAGAATATTAATATTGTGAGAAATTTTTATTTTAGGGTGTACAAATTATATTGTGATGTACAAGTAAAGAAAATGTGCACATTATCTTGAAACACAGCAAGTCTAAAAGACAAGCAAAAATATATAACATCCTATGTATTAAATCGTTCTTGTAAGTTTCCGTGAAATAAAAAAGCACCTTGCTGCATACCCACTAATCATTCAAAACCTAGTAGGAGTAGATATTGCCAACAAATAAAAAGGCTCTAAAGAATGAAACTACATTTTTATATACACTGTGTAGAAAAACTAATCACTATTACATGTCTACACAAAAAGCTGGTGACGTGTCAGTACTTAAAAGTTAAAAGGAGGCAACAAAAGAGAGGAAAAAGAACCTTTCCCGTGATAGTATGAGTGATAGCTAGGTAGAAAAGAAAAACATATGTATTTTTAGAGAATTTTTTTCCCCCTATAAGTTCATTCATTTTTCATTTTAGGACACTTTACCTTCTTGCGCATTGAATTCCTTCGTCAATTTTTAAAATTTATATTTTTAGTAATTTGACGAGCTGGATAAAGCATGAAAAGTGTTTGGGCCAAAAATGATTCAAATTGAGCCTTAAAAATTGAAGAATTTACTAAAGAATCTTTTATGGAGAAGAATTAGATGGTTATTTAAAAGCTTTGTATGTCTTCCTCATAACATGATCACGAGAGAAGGCAGACTCTATTTGTTGTTCTTTCTTATTTTTCTTGGAGTTGTTGAACATGTTTGGCTAGGTCTTTCAAGTTCCTCGTATTACTCCTGTCAAAAAAAAAAAAAAAAATGTTCCTCGTATTATTGATGGCATAAATTCGATTCATGTCTCATATATTAATATATACTCCCTCCGTCTCGAAACTATCTTCACAGTTGACTTTTTAACAGTTTTTGTGTGAGGATTATTTCATGATAATATGTGTACAAAAGTTGTTTTACATGAATGATATGTTAGTTCATCTTATCAACTAGCATATCATTCATATAAAATAAATTCTCACACAAAATCGTTAAAAAGTCAACTGTGAAGATAATTACGGACGGAGGGAGTACATAGTAAATTTAAAATGCATGTTGTACGTACGTCACTGATTTTTTTTTTTAATTGTTTTTAATGGTTAGCATGATTTGATTAATCTTAATTGTGAGAATTGTGAGTGGCAATATTGTGATAAAGAGGAGAAAATGATTATAGAGTAACTCTCGTGTGAAGCAGCTTTTATAATATGAAACCGATATTATTACAATCATTCACCGATATTATTACAATTATTTACCGATACTATAATCATTTTATACTGTGATATCGGTTTATAAGTGTAATGATATCATTAAATGAATATAATGGTATTAATTTTATACTATGAAATGTTTAACACTAGATTTTGTGATGATTATAACGCCTCTATTATCTTGGTAGTTCTTATGCTTTTCAATCGAATTTTACATTTTTTTATTTGGGATGCTTTTCTTATACATAGTACTCCCTCCGTTCCACACTTCATGTAATATTTATTTTTTAGACATAAATTTTAATTTAAAAATTATTTAATAATTATTTTTTGGTAGAGGTAGAATAATCTTTTCAACTTTAATAAGAGAATTGTTTAATAATATTAAATTAGATTAGTATGAAAAAAGCAATGGTGTAATATTAAAGTATTTGAAGTAGATAGATAAGAAAATTAAAATTATTTTATTATTCCCTCCGTCCCACTCAAAGTGTCCCATTTTTCTATTTTCGTCCATCCCACCAAAGTGTCACATTCCTTTTATATTCATACCCTATTTTTATAATTATCCCTATACTACATACATATTTACACAATATGCCACTCATTTAATATATTTAAATACATTTTTTCTTATCTCTCCATCACATCACTTATACAATATTATTATTATACTACCTTTCATCTTTCTATCTATCACATCACATGTACTACATTATTATTATACACAATTTCTTAAAATTTGTGCTCAAAAATCATGGGACACATTAAATGGAACGGAGGGAGTATATTTATAAAAACAATGCATTAGGTACAGGATGAATTTTTTTAACAATTAAATACATGATGTATTTAATACTCAACATGTTCTACTTAATGTACGATAATTTGCTCTAAACTTTGTCATTTAAGAATGACGTAGAACCTATTTTTGACTGACATATGTGTTCGAACAATCCAAATTGGTAAGTACAAAAATAATATATATATATATATATATATATTATAATACATACATGAAACAATCCAAACAGCAAATAATAATAATAAAAACTCAAACATAAATGTACTCTTTTGTGACGTACCATACTACTATTTAGGGGAACACCAAAATCTATAAAAAAAAGCCTAAAAAAGATCCTATAAAAAGATTCTGAAAATAGGTTTTCAACTTCACATACAAACATTAACATGTAGCCTGCAACTTGCCAAGTGGGGTAGAAGAAATAAAGCACTCTCACTCATACAAAGCAAATACTTCTATGTCGATTTGATACCGTCAAATTCAAATAATTTTTCTTTAATATCGTTATTACTTGCACAATTCTCTTATTCACCTATCTCAATATTATTTATGTATTTCAAAATAGAAATATCACACAATATTAATATTTTCACAATACTATTTAAATTTTAAAAATATCATTTATCTTTTAAGACTTTATTCTCTCGTTTATATTTTATTTCATTCAATCACCTAAAATACTCCCATATTTTATTCTCACAAAAATATATATTTTTTAATATGTGTGCCCAATAAAATATGAGAATCATCACGGGACAGAAGAAGTAATATTAATAAAGTTATTAGTTGATTTATATTCTCTCCGTCTAAAGAATTTAGTCTTATTTTTAGAATTTAAAAATATAATAATTTATTTTGAAGGGTATTATGAGATATTGTGGGGTTTATTTATGAATAAAGTGGTTATTTATAAATAAAATCAATGATAATTTGAGTAATTAAAGAGATGTTTGAAGAGTAAGTATAAAGTGATGTATTCTTTTTGGAACAAGATTAAATTATTTAGATAGACTAAAAAGATGAAGGAATATTACTTATTTTTGCTGAACAATATTCACTCTATTTCATAATAAAAATCGTTTTAGCGATGAAACAAAATTAAGAAATTTAAAATTTAAACAATTTTATCCTTAAGCAATTAAGATTAAATGGACGAATAATTTATAACTTAAGAAAGATATTAGAGATCGATGAATAAAAAATTCTTAATTAACAGATTTTTAGGTGCGGTAAATTGCGAAGAAGGGGGAGAAAAGAATAGTTAAAAAGACAAAGAATTACCGACACAATTGAGAGTCTTAAAAATCTCTTATTGCAAAATGGAGGGTATATTAGTTTTTTTTTTTAATTAAATAATATTAGTTGTGCATGGTGGTTACTCCATATGTACTACTTTCTCCGTTGCACGGTACTTTTTACATTTTTTTCCGTTCGTTGCATAATAAATTTTACGCTTTTAAAATAAAAAATTTCTATAAACTACACATTTAAAATATTCACTAATTAACACAATATCAATAAATTTTTTTAATTTATTTATACATAAAAATTTACAAAATTATTTCTCAAAACTTTAATTATTACTCTTCGTTAAAAATCGGTAGTGTTGGCCTTTGGAAAAGTTCTATGAACTGAGAGAGTAAGTATATATATAAATATTATACATATATATATATGTGTATATACACATGTGTGACAGTGATGGTGATATATTGGGTGCTTGCATTGGGCAGAAATAGGATGATTTAACAAAAAATAATAATGATTCTACTTTGAGCAAGAAATTATTCATTTAAAATCCATGTAAAGAAAAGAATCTACGCCCAAAGAGATCTTCCACTTCCAGATTCTTCTGTAGATGGACCACTGCCTTTGCCCCTTTGAATTTTGAGAAGACATCACTCATGTTCTTGGAAAATGATTGAGCACAACCTTTCTTGTTTTTACTTCAACTCACTTTTACATATTTGCAAAGTCGTAAATAAATTAATTAATTTGAAAATATTAGTTTGATAGTACCAACTAATCTCTAGTATCAATAATCACCACGTGCTTAACCCTTTTTTTTTTCTTCTCGATTTTATTAATATTTATTAATCATCTCATGCTTAGACCTTTGTTATGAGATTATATGGGCAGATGAAATGGGTGCCATGTGATAAAAATAAAATAGAATTTCAAAATCTTTCAGTTTGAGTCTCGTAATATACGGAAATTGAAATCACAAAAACCAAAATTTGATCAGATTAGTTGCAAAACAAACATATACAATATGTCATTATTTTTTTTTACATGAACTTAATTTAATATTATTAAATAATTATTTTATTAATGCTCCTACTCTTATAAAAAAATAATTTATATTATTAAACAACTTTTATATTATAATTTTGTGTCAAATAGTAAATAATACGGGATAATGAGAATATTTTTTAATTGATATAAAAATGAGGAGTGAATTTGTGGTGTTTAATCAACGAGAGTATGAGGGAGGGTAATATGTGTGTCCCTCTCCAATAGCATCGGAAAATATCTTTATAGTGAGTGAGGAATTGTTGGGTGCAGATTGAAATAAAGTTAGATGAAAATGTTGTGAAAGCGAAGAAAGGAGGTGAAAACAAGCCTGCACATCAAAATCAAATAACTTTTTGAGTCTTTCTCTCTCTCTCTTAATTAATTACGAAAAGGGGTTGAATTGAAAAGACGGGGTGGTAGTGGTGGTGGAGGAGGGATGGACCTCCATCTTGGTGCTTTCATATTCCGAAACGATAATAAGACGAGTGACGTGTGTGGTGCTGCTTCCCCTACCTTTTCCTCCTCACTAGGGTTGGGTCAAGGGAAGCGCCTTCTCCTCAAAATACTACGCATTTACATTGCAAATTCTCTAAAATATTTTTCACAATTTTAGCTTTAGTAACATGACAAATACTTTGCAATCTATAATTTACTTCTATTTTTAAATAGTATTGGTTTTTTAAAAAAATATATTAGTTATTTTTACTAAATAAGTACTCCTTTTATCCCGTGATAATTAAGAAATTATAGTAAAATATTACTATATAACAAGTAATGTGATGGAAAGAAATAAAAAAGGGTAAAAAAATTAATTATATTATTGGGGTATAAAAAAAAAAGAATGAGAAATTTTTATTGAAACGGACTAAAATAGAAAACTTTCACGGAACGGAGGAAATACTAGTTATTTTTATTAAATATTATTGTTGTGAATTAATTGGTACGCCCAAGTGAACTCAAGCGGTTAGAAGCTCCACTACCTATCGCCCAAAAGTTATGGGTTCAAGTTATCTTTTGTTTGATAAAAAAATTGGTACACACAAGTGCTAATCTTTTAATAAAAAATGTAGCATATTCAAACATGACAAACGAGTCAATATTTTATTTAAACCTTAAATGTATATTAATGTCGTGTTTTTTAAATTTGTTAGTTTTTATTCTATTTTTATTTTTAACGAAATTTAGAATTTATTGACAGTTGAGTTGTTTATTTAAATATACAGAAATATTATTAATTGTGTAATTTTTATAAAGGATAAATTGCATTTTTGTCCCAAGAAAATGAGTGGTTTGCAAAATGGTTCCTTTTTTGACACTTTTGGTCCTATAATTTTTTTGACATTTTTAGTCCCAAAAATTACAGTTTTGGTCCCAAGAGAATGATAAATTGTAGTTTTGGTCCCAAGAGAACGAGATAAAATTGCGGTTTTGATCCTAAAAATAATGGTTGAAACTACTTTTGCAAAAAAAAAAAGGACCAAAAAGAACGTGGGACTAACATTATCGTTGAAAAATTCTCATGAGACCAAAACTACAATTTTCTCTTTTTATAAAATATAAAAATTTTGTCAAAAAAAAAAATTACTATTATATATTGAAACGAGATAATTAGTTGAGATAAAAAAACTACAGCATATCCCGCCCCAAAAAAAAAAAAAAATAATAACTACTGCATAGTCTAAATTTGACTTGTTCAAATAAATAAGCTTTAAGAAAAAAAGATTTGATTTATTTAAAAAATTAATATAGCTGGAAGAATTTAATTAGATCGAACTGTAAATTCTAGATAATTTAGTTCGACCTATTCCTCCCCCTGCTCCCTTTCAGTCTATAACATATTCACATTCCATTTTTTTAACAGATTGAAGCCAGCCCCTGATCTTCAATATATTTATTAATACATTGACTTTCTATATCGTGTATTGGGGAGTGACACATTTGTCTAAATACTACTCTTGATTAATCTCATCAAATTCGTGATTGTTATATATTTCCTCATATTATACGTATTTATTATTTTTATTTAGTAATATCGCATGTAGTTTACTTATAAGCACATCGAATTATGTGTGATATTAGTTTATAAATATAATAATATTCTTGAATTATAATTATGGTATTACATTCTCCGTCTCGTAATTACTTGTACAATTTTCTTATTCGAATGTTTCTGAATTGTTTTATTCTTTCTTATCTAATGAATTGTTTTATTAAATACTCCTCATAAAAAAATTACTCAAAATATTCTTATACTTCATTATAGTTGGAAGGGAGTACTAAATAAAATTTCACACCATAAACAAGTGAAACCCTACTCCAACAAAATATATATCAATGAAGGAACATATATACTTCATCAAGTATATCATTAATTATTTCTCTCTCTTTCACTTCTTTTTCCTCTCCCTCCCACTGCCGGCACCCGTCTCCGTCGCCGCCCGCCCGTCTCCTCCACCATCCGTCTCCGCCTCCACGGCCACCGTCAACAAATTCGTCCGTCGTCTTTGTCGTGGGCCAACGAGACAATTCCTCCAACAACACCGTGCTTGTAACGACTAGTTGATGGATTGTCCCGTTGACTTTTTTTTTTCTAGCCTTTTGGTTTTTGTTGATTTGTAGTCTCCTGGCTTTGTTTCTTTCTCTGTTTTCTTGGTTTTTTCCCGCTCGCCGATTTTCGCTATTTTGTCTTCCTATGGTTAAGCCTCGTGTATGTGGTTTCTCTCACCTTGTGTACTCTTCCCTCTCTTATGGAGGTTGCATGTGGGTCCTTGGCCCTTGGGATTTCGGCTCTCGGTGGATCTTTGTCTTTTGTTTTTGACTTCTTGAAATAAGATTGTCTCTGAGGTATGTGGTTTTTTTCTTTTTGAGAACAGAGACCGGTTCTTCTCGAAAGACGGAGATTGCGCTAGTCTCTCCACTCCTCACGATTGATTTGGAGTGATTGTTTGAGCCAGAAAATAGTTTGTCTGTAATTGTAGTTGTTATGTTATATAAGCTATTTCTTCCCTTGTAAAAAAGAAAAAGTATATCATTAATTATTGATGAAGCAACCAATAAATGTAAATGTAAATATATACATTCAGAATCTATACTCAATGAATGAAGGAGTATATTTGATCAAATTAAATCTGAATGAAGAAACCAATAATAATATATTAGATTATACTACATACAGAATCTATACCATACTATATATACTCATCAGCATTCACCACCTGTTTGTTGTTCCCTTGAAATGCCTTATTAGACCCCACAAATAGAAACTCCACACATTCACAGTCTCCCCACCACCAACACCCACCCCCACCCCCAATAAATAATTCAATATCCTGAAAAGCCTCCCCTCAACCTCTCATGCCTCCTCTACAATAATACTATATTACTACTACAATAATACTAAATATTATTATTATGATTAACCAAGAGCAAGGAGCTATCAATTTCTTGATAACAACTGCATATTACAAACTATATTTATTATTATTATTATTATTTTAGTATTATTATACAATTGGAGAAACATTAAATTAATTCACTCTTTTGGCTCAAACGCTCTACGTCCCATTTAATTTAAACCCCATATTATATATACTATACCAATTCATGCCGACGCCGGTCGCCGCCGCCCGTCAATGCCTCACGCAAGAATCAACCGCCGTCCTCGACGAGGCGGTGGCGGTGGCGCGCCGCCGTGGCCACGCCCAAACGACGTCGCTCCATATGGTTTCATCTCTCCTCTCTCTTCCCAGCTCTTCCCTGCGGGAAGCATGCACTCGCACGCGCAACAGTGCCTATTCCACTCGGGTTCAATTCAAAGCTCTAGAGCTTTCGCTGAGCGTTTCGCTGGATAGATTGCCTTCTTCTCAGGCGAGCAGGGTGGAGGAGCCGCCGGTGTCGAATTCTCTCATGGCGGCGATTAAGAGATCGCAGGCTAATCAGAGGAGGCAGCCGGAGAATTTCACTTTTTACCAGCAGCAACAGCAGCAGCAGCAGTATACTTCTTGTTCGTCGGTGCCTGTTGTGAAAGTGGAGTTGCAGAATTTGATTCTCTCGATTCTAGATGACCCTTTGGTGAGCAGAGTGTTCGGGGAGGCGGGATTTAGGAGTTGCGATATAAAAATGGCTACAATTAGGCCCTGCAATACTTTCTACCCCTCCCATCTGTTTGGTTGTACCCCGAGGTACAAGCGCCCAAACCCTCCCCTGTTTTTGTGTAATTTGAGTGGTAATGACAGTCCCAGTGAGGTGGGAGGCAAGGGTTTCAGCTTTCCATTTATGGGTTGTTATTCAGGAGATGAGAATTCTAGGAGGATTAGTGAGGTTCTTTTGAGGGGCAAGAGAAGAAGCCCTCTTCTAATGGGAATTTCTGCAGGCGATGCCCTGAGGAATTTCTTGGAAACAGTGGAGAGGAAGATTAAGGGTGTTTTACCGCAAGGGTTGAGTGGATTGAGTGTTGTTTGTATTAAAGATGAGATTATGAGGTATTTGAGTGGCGATTGTGATGAAGGGCCTTTGAAGTTGAGGTTTGAGGAGGTGGAAAGAATGGTGGTGGATGCTGCAGAGGCTGGGATTTTGGTGAATTTTGGTGATTTGAATGCATTTGTAGCTGATGATGTTAGTGTTGATGGATTGAGATTCTTGGTGAGTAAATTAGCTGGTTTGATTGAGGTTTCTGGTGGGAAATTGAGGCTGATCGGGGCTGCCTCCACGTATGAGGTTTATTTCAAGATATTGAACAAGTTTCCCACCCTTGAAGATGATTGGGGTTTGGAAGTTTTGCCTATAACTTCTATCAAATTTTCTGTGGGAGGATCATATCCCAGATCCAGGTTACTTCAAATTATCTCTCTCTTTTTAGTTTTCAGTTCATATGATTTGATATGTTTTATGATGAATTCTTCAATAGATTGATGAGTTTAATTAATTGATTGTTTTCTCGATATTTTCGGATAATAACAGCAAATTATGATATATCTGCTTAGAGTTGTTTAGAATGAGAACATAGATAGGTATCTTTTCTTCCTCAGAAATTTACCTCGAGTTAAAAACAGAAGAAATAAAGACAATCTAGTACTCAATTATTTCTCCTACCTAAAGAGCTGTCAATCAGATGGGTACTTTATGAGACTGAAATGAGAGATGCTGTCAACAAATTTGGTTCCTTTTATATCATTCCAAATTCCACTCATTGTTGTCAAGATATTTTCCGCTGTAGTTTGCAAGGATCATTTATATAGGTTTTTAATGTGAAACATTGGTGTAGTTAGTACTATGTTATATGATTAAATGATAATAAATGGAGATTTTCACCATCATCTTGAATTGTAAGAAACTGTAGTTGTTCTTATCGTGTCATAAAAAAATTACTTAAATGTTATGTAACTCAGATCATTACTTAGGGTCACCCCTCTGTATTTGTCTTGAAAATATAAATGCATAGAAGAAAAATTTCTTTGTTTGATCCTTTGTGTTTCAAATTCTCAAATAAAATAAAATATAGAATTAAGTAAATAAACCGTGTCAACAATCTTCAGATCATTCCTGCTAATTTTGTTCTGTTTCTTGCAACGTTTTTGTGCTCATGCAATCCGATAATAACACATCATGATTAATTTACAGCTTGATGGAGTCTTTTGTTCCATTGGGGGTTCTTCTCGGTGCCACCTGAGACAGTTACTCCCTCGAGCAATGCATGCATCCGATGCCACCTGTGCAACGAGAAATACGAGCAAGAAGTTGCTGCACTTCCCAATGGAGGAGGATCTTTGTTGCAATCTGCTGAACCGGGCTCACAAAACGGTTCATCTTCCATAAAGGTGTGTTATTAACCCAATCTTTTACTATGTCAAAAATTATGTGTTCAAGTTTAGGTTGATCTTTATGCTTTGTTGTTTTCCGGTGCACTGAAGGAATAAATCAGCGATGAGTTACACTTGGGTGCACTAGTTGCACCGTGTGCACAACTAATATTGATCAATGAAAACAACTAATACTGATCAGCTAATACTTTTTAGTAAAACAACTAATACCATTTAAAAATGCATCGAGTTGTAAGGTGCATAGAAGCATTTGTCATCGATGGTACGTGCTCTTCTGTAGTAAGTCATAGCAACTTGATTTTCAAATTTCCAGTGCAGGGTAAAGATGATAGGTTGTTATTGAATGCAAAAATGATGGCACTCCAGAAGAAATGGGACAGCATCTGTGAGCAACATCATCACTTGAATCGAACGTTTGCTAAAGGATATAATCATCTGGTAAGCGGTTACCATTATCCCCGTGTTCTGGGGTTCCAAGTTGACGAACGCAAGAGAGAGAAAACTAGCAACAGATTTTCAAACGAACAAGGAAACAAGAATGCGTCTTCAATTGATTTAGAAAAGAGTTCTTCAACGAAAGAACTTAGCTCAACGGATATGCCGTCAAAGCCCAACAGTCTGAGCATTATATCTAATTCTGTTGAAGAATTGAAAGGTGACACTTGTGGCCTAAAACCTGCTCAGCACTTTGATTCTTTAAGTGATGATAATAGCCGTACATCTCCAACTTCAGTTACTTCAGTGACTACTGATTTAGGTTTGGGGATCGTCTCAGCTTCTACGAGCAGAGAACCGGTGGATCAGTCTCATTTGAACACGTTCACTCGCTGTATCTCAAAATGTACGTCTCAATCGTCTTTGAGTATCTACAACGAAAATCAAATGCCCCCAGATGTTAAAGATCTCAAGTTACTCTTCAAAGCCCTGGTGGAAAGAGCTGATCATCAGCAGACAGAAGCTATAAGTTCTATAATTGAAGCATTATCTCTTTGCCAAACAAGGCTTAAAAACACATGGATGATACTCCGAGGAGGCGATAGACTGAGCAAGAAAAAAGTCGGTCTAGCACTAGCCGAGACGTTGTATGGAAGCCCAGAAAATTTCATTTACATGGACCTAAGTTTCCAAGATGATAACACTCACATTGATACTCTGTTCAATTCCCAAGTGATGAATAAGTACGACATAACCATGAGAGGGACTGTTGTCGATTTCTTGGTAGAAAAGCTGAGCAAGAAGCCACGTGTCGTGTTTTTTGAAAACATCGACAAGGCTGATCTCGTGGGTTCAGAACACCTTGTCTGAAGCTGCTAAGAATGGTAGGTTTAAGGATATGTTTGGACGTGAAGTAAGCGTGAAAAACTGCATTTTTCTTGGAGCTACGAAGTCGTCAGAAAGTTGTCAGAGTGAAGAAGATGTGGTTACCACAAGAGGGAGTTTGATTCAATTATTGATCAGATTCGATCTGAACGACGGTCCCACAAGAGAATGTGACGTGTCTACAATGAACAAACGAAATCGGGATAAGATCATCGATCAAGAAGTGAACAAAAGAGCATACAAGAAATCCAACTCCTATCTCGACTTGAATCTCCCAGCTGAAGGAAGTGAAATTTGCAACACAGAATCTGACACCGATTCGAATTCTGAGAATTCGAGGTCATGGTTTGAAGATTTCGAGAGACTAGTGGATCAAACCGTGGTTTTCAAGAAATTTGATTTTGAAACATATGGTGAGAAGATAGTGAAGAATGTGAGTGATTG
This sequence comes from Paraleonurus japonicus, assembly GCA_030762865.1. Taxonomy (NCBI): domain Eukaryota; kingdom Viridiplantae; phylum Streptophyta; class Magnoliopsida; order Lamiales; family Lamiaceae; genus Paraleonurus; species Paraleonurus japonicus. The sequence goes on from CM061053.1 coordinate 5,237,377, forward strand.
TTTGCACGAGGTTGTCGGTTCGGAGTGCTCGATCGAGATCGAGCCAAAGGTAATGCAACAACTTGTGGCTGGTGCATACCTATTTGGGATGAAGAAGGTGAAAGATTGGATTGAAAATGTTGTTAGAAAGGGATTTTTGGAAGCCATGGGGAAGTTTAGCATTAATGTTCGTTCTATCATAAAGCTAGTAACGTGTGAAGAGCAAGATGAAGGGCTACTACCAGCAAGAATTACAATAAAGTAGATTAAAGAGATATATATATATATATATATATATGTATACATAGTAGATTATTCTTGTAATTAATTAAATGCGTACTGTGTATTTAGGTAGTGCCTGTTAATCTATATTTTGTTGGTCGAGTTAAAGTTGTAATAATTATAGGGCAAGTCAAGTATCATGTGTTTCTGATCCTTATTGCAGATGTAGCAGTATTTTCTTGTAGCTAAATAACAAGTGGGCATTCCAATTTATTTCTGTGCAAAGTTTTGACACTTACCTGTTCAAATTGAAAGAGAACACTAAAGTTCATAATACCAAATACAAAATCTTACTAGTAGATGGATTATTCTCACATATTCACCGATTAACACAAATTAAAATTTATTTTTTTGAAGTATTAAAATATTAACCTATCATCTAAAAGCTCAACAAATAGGTCTTCGAATCACCAAAAACAAACTAACATCGTCAAAAGGCTCAATCAATTATGAGAAATCCCAGCAAATAACAGAAGACTTGGTAAAAAAAGATTTAGTCAAAAAATAAGTAGCTGAAAAGAGGGAAATCTAAATCCGAATCCAATAATTCATTCAACAGTCTAGAAAATGTGATAATTCATTCATTCAATAGTCCAAAGCCCATATTATCAAATTTAATTAGTCTGCAGCCGGTCTTAGTTTGTGTTGTGTTCAATTCTTGCACGAGCGAGGAATCAACTCATTACAGGTTAGCCTCTAATCTTTTGTTAGTTTGTTATTTAGAGATGACAAACACTCTGCCTAGCACAATGGATTGCAGTATCTATCAAATATTTGGAGTTTTCATGTTTATGTTAGCTACAGAATTATACCCATCAACTATTTGATAAAATACCTCAACCATTTAATATGTGCAGACCTTAATTTTTTTGCCAATAAAATAATGCTTGCTAAGAGTAGAAGTGTTGGAAAATGTTAGTTTTGATCACATTTGATTAAAATGTTAAGTGGCAATTTCGTAATCCATTTTGCAATAATGGATCTAGTTGATCTAATTCTCAAAATTAAATTTGGGTGAATGGGAGATTAACATGAAAATTTATCATTTAATATGTGAATAAATACATTAATGAATATATTAATTATTGTAATATGTCTTTTGATTAAAAGAATTCTATTCTAAAGATTGTACCTTTTTGAATGATAGTATTCATTTAAAAGACATACCTTTCGGTGAATAGTTGTTTATTTGTCAAGAGTTGTAACTTTTGAAAAAAATAAATGATGTTTATCATGAAAATCGCAATTATTACCTACGATTTTTTAAAGTCTATATATAATTCCCACATTATTCATTTCATTGAGTTGTCAAAGAATTCAAACGTACAATGTTATCAGGTGCGTGCATGCAAGCATAGTAGATCTGCATGTGCAATTATTTCTGTTGAGTAATATTATTAATATATGGTTTGAAATTATGTATAATAAAAATGTATAATTATATATTTGTAGGACTTAGAATGGACAAAAGTTGGATGTTGCTTGAGGATAGAATATTAGCTCAATATGAGAATGGAGTTAATCAATTTTTAGATTTTGCATATTCGTCAATTGAGTCATCCCGAAAGATCGGATGTCCTTGTAAAAAGTGCAACAATGTATATTTTCGAAGTCGTGATGATGTTGAAGCTGATTTGTTTGAAAATGGAATACTTAAGAATTATGTTGTATGGGTATTTCACGGTGAGGAAGCTAATGAATCGATGTTGAAGAGTCTGATTTGGATGAAGAAGAAAAAAGTGATCAAGTTATCTTGGACGAATCTACTAGAAGTGATATGCAACGTTGCTCGAGGTGAAGAATATACTTTCTGAAGGTGAGGCCCTCCCTTACTCATTTATTTGGACCTTATATTGGATTGAATTTATGAAAAGATTCATACTAATTAGGTTTTTTTTTTTTTATTCAAATCACACTTTTTATGAATTTAGAAGTATTTTTTTAAAAAATTATTTGGTCGAAATATGTCAGTTTTTAACTAAATATTAAAGGAATGTTAGTCAAATTAAAAGAAGACGGATTTTGCACGAGTGTTTGAATTAATCTTTTGCTATACTTTGTCCTATAAAGTGTTTGATTGTACCTATCTATTAAATTATAATTTTAATTTAAACATAAAATGAAACACTAAAGTATTCGAATTATCATTAAACAATAAATCAGCCGCACAACATATATAAGAATTTGTATTAGATTTAACAATCCGTATTTATTTGTACAAAGGGACAAATCACTGAAATAGTCATCATATATCCTATTATTTAACATAAATATAACTTAATTAACCTTCAGTTTCTAGTAAATTAGATTCAGAATATACAGCAAGCATTGCAAGCCTATAATCCATGCTAGCTAGTTATGATTCTTGTGAATATTGATTGAAAAATTTCTTGAAATCGTCCATACACTCGACACTGAAGTCATCATCGTATCTGCATAATAAGAGTGTATTTTTAAACTCTACATAACAACTTTTACAATTATTATTTTTAAAAAGTAATTCTAGAAGTTGTTAGAGGATGTTTGCATATTTTACTCATAATTTAAAAGCATTTTTCAAAAGCTAAAGTTTGTAGGGAGCAGCTTTTAAAAATATGTGCTTTTATAACACTTCCATAATACTGTTTCAAAACAGACCTTAAGTGAGTCGCGGTCTTGGGGCCCTGTAAACTTCTTTGCCTCCCCCAAAATACACCCCTATGAAGTGACATTTTTATTTTTTTATCAGGAAAAAAAAATTTATAAATAAAAATTGGGTATGAGGGATACCCAAAGAAAACGAATACCCAAATTCCGTAGTATCTCAACAATCCAACACACTTCTAGGATCCTTTGACCAATCACTAAAAGAATACAAACTGAACTTAGGATAATAACCCGAAAGCCAACTCCATAAACGCGCCTTAATCTAGTCAACTATCTAATCTATGAGGAACTCTCCTTTAAAAAAAAAAAAACCCCATGAAGTGACATGTATATGGGATAGGTACTGAAACAGGTGAAGCACAAAAAACCCTCCTAATTTTGATGTAGAATTTGAGTCTTGTGACCTTGTACTGAGGTAACAAAAACTATATTCATAAGAAATTAAAGTGTCTAATTTATTTAACTTAATGAATATATTGTAAGACCACATTCAAATTAGATGGGAGTTGCATTTTATAAAAATGTTTCTCTAAATGTATTTTTCTTTGGGTGATTATAGATGGAGAGTTCGGTACAATTATGAAACTAAAACAATACTCCCTCCGTCCATGATTACCTTCACGTGTGAAAAAACACATTTATTAAGAAAATTTAAATTAGTATAGGAGAGAGAATAAAGTGTGAGGGTATTTTGAATGGTTGTATGAGATAAAATGTAGGAGAGAGAATAAAGTAGAATAAAGTAATAGTGACATTTTTTTAATTTAAATAGTATTGTGAGGGTGTAGTTTATGGAGGTATTCCATTTTAGGAGTGTGAGGTTAATTGTGGGACGTCTCGAAAAGGAAAGTGTGAAGTTAAGCTGGCCGGACGGAAGAAGTAGTACTTTATCTTTTCGAAAGATTTAGCCTTGTATGAATCACTTTTAATTTAGAGTGAAACTGATTTATAATTAATACCTTATAAAAAATTTTACTATTTTAATGAAATAATCAATACCATTTAATGAAATGACTAATATTATTAAAGATTAATACCTTATAATAAAAATAATGAATACTATCAAAATAAGTTTCACGATAAAACTTGTTCATATAAGACTTAATTTGCCTTTTTGGAATCAATTCTAGGACTTTTTTTTCCTCTATTAATTTTAACCTTTTTGGAATCAATTCTAGGACTTTTTTTTCCTCTATTAATTTTAATTTTTTTATTTGTCAATTTTAATCTTTTCTGTCAAATTTGTTCCCTAAAAAAATGAAAAAAATAAAACTTTTACAAGTTTAAGCTGCAGGCCCTAGTACATCAACAGTCTCTAGAAAATAGTCCGACAAAAATTTGAATGATTGAGCAGGTCCAAGCCCAGCTCATATGTTTAAAATCATTTTGATAGTCTCTAGGCTCTAGCTAGGGTTATTATTATTTTATTTTTTGAAATAAAAGAAACTTTCATTACGAACAGAAGACGTACAAAAAAATTATTTATTTCTGCGCGACTAGATGTTGATATTTAGCTTGAATGAGATGATTACCGTAAAAAAAAAAAAAAAAAAAAAAGCTTGAATGAGATAATTTCCTAAGTTGATTGAAAAATAGTGGATTTCATAATTAAATAATATCTATACTTACAATTTGAGTATAGTATGATTTCATGCATGAATACATGGAGTTCTACTTTATAATTTGAGCTATAATTTTTTTATAATACTGTGATATATTTCATAAACTCTTTTTCGGACTAAGATATACTCCTCTCTCCACTAAAAGTATGTTCACACTATTTTTTTCAATAATTTGTTTTGCTTCACCATTTAACCGTCACTTAATTTTTTCATATATTGTCGACTTCATATTCATAAACAACCACTTAACTTATAAATGGACCACACAATATCCCAAAATATCCTTACTTTATCTACCGTATTTATGTTTTCTTAAAACAGTCAAAACCAAACGAGCATATTTTTTGTGGACGGAGGGAGTATTACGTAAACTCGTGATTATATAACATGGTGGAAACAAGCAAATTTAATTAATAATTTAGGCCCAAACACTTGAGACCTAACAAATCAAAAGAGACGTATGAAGTCTAGCAAAATCAAATTAGACCTATAAAACCAAATAGAAAGCTCAATTATATACACTTCTAACATTAATGGATACACCACCATATTAGTTCACCCACTACTTTTATATATCAGTAGATACATACCCCGAACTACCACTATCCCCTCCTTAAATATAACCCCTCAAATCATTTCAAAATCAACATACACCCACCTAGTTTAAAATAAAATGTGTGTCCAAGATCGGGGACGGATTTAGGGGCCGCGGGTGCGGTCACCCCCTTGAATTTAAAATTTTTAAATTCGTAATATTTTATTATTTCACCCTCAATTATTAAATTTTTCTTCCCTTTACTCTTCGCCTCTTGAAACGAAATCCTGGATCCGTCCCTCGTCCAAAATTATAGAGAAAAAACACGCAGCCGAATTTTTACAAAGCACCATGGACCCTAATTGCATATTTTTAGGATATTATTCAAGATTTATATTCAGTATCACCACTATCGCCCTTCACCACCATTCAAACTTTTAAAGGAGATAACAAATATGGTGTCCATCTTCGTTATTTTTTTAAATGTTCGCTGCTTGTAGTTTTCAAAATTGGTTTGTTAAAATTTGTTTTTTAATTTTTTTTTTTTTACATATTTTATCATCATACATCAAAATTACTTTTAAACGGTTATGAAAAGTATTATTTTTTATCTTAGGGCGATCTTGTTGATCGTATGGACGGTATACTTATAATATATATATATATATATATATATATATATATATATATATATATAAAAAGAAAAATTGGTATTACAAGCAGCTTTCAAATTTCAACCTCAACATGTATATGACAGAGAGAAAAGACAAGTAGAAGAGTCTTTTCTTTTCAAGTTGCGTGCTGCTTTATAATATTGAACAAAGATGACAAATGCTGTACATATGGTGTAAAACGTGCTTCATAAGCATTTTTTAATCTTATCTAATATTTTTCCTCTAATAATTCACAGGTAGTTAACTGATGACGTTGGATGTTGAATTAATTAAGGCGTTATTAGCGACATAAAGAACTAGAAAATATATTATATAGAACATAACCCGTTGATAATTTTGTTGGACTTTTGATACTATATTTTGGTTCCCTTTCGTAATAGTTTTGAATGAACGGGACCAACACACAAATTGATAGCACCTAAGTGTTTTAATTCGCTTTAGGAGAAAATCGAACCCGAATTGACCACTAAAATGAGAGAATTGGTGGCAGTGGATTAAGCCACCGGTTATAATATATAACGCATTAAAATATATATGGTACAAAATATTAAAGCACAATTGAACTCTTCTTGTAGATATAGCTTGGATAAAATTCTTTTTAACTCGTAAAAATTATAAAGATGATAATCTAAAATTAATTTAAAAATAAAATCGTATACACTTTAAAACAAGTCTTGGTTGTCATAAAACCAAGTTTGCATTAGTTCTTCATTTCTTCATAGAACTGTTTTTATATCGTAATTTTAACACTTTATTGAAGAAGATTTTTTTCGTTTTTTTGGAATGTAACGATAATTTTAGTATACGACAAGATTAAAATGGAGATGATACATACAATTCGGGTATAAAAGTCGAAAAATAAAATCTGGATGGGCCATATCATTATACGAAGATGTTTATATTTCATAAAAATATTTCAGCTCCCGTCCCCTCCATATAAACAGTGGCGCCGCGGATAGTTTCGTCTTTAAATTATACTCCGTACCAAGTTAGTTTTTATACCCATAATTAGAAAATTTACTCACAATCATTACTTTTAAAATATACTTTCAAAGTCTCATAATTATGTGCATTGTTGCTTGGACCCGTAGTTTAAGATTTTTTTTTTATTAATCAATTTAAGTGAAAGGTATTACAAATAAAATATGTGGAATAAATAAATAAGACAAATGTGAATATAGTTATGGGATGGAGAGAGTATATTTATTTATTCTTTATATTATTATTTTTTTCTTACACAATCAACTTCACCTACTATAAAAAAATCTTATATATTTTTATCACTTTAATAAAGCAAAACATTTTTTTTTATTTTTATGTCCAGATCGGTGATTGGTATGGGACGGGGCAGTAATTTATAACAAACAATATTTATTTTTCAAATTTATAAATTAAACATATTTTTATGAATATTTTCTAAATTTTGTCTCTCTCTCTATACATATATATTTAAAATAATTTTGTGAGTATTTTTAAAATGGGAATTAATTATTATCTATCAAGTTTGTAGAGTAAAAATTATATTGGGTCATCGATATTTAAAAGAATACAATTTGAAAATTTGAGACAAGTAAACGTAATAACCCGATTAGCTCGGAGAGGTACATACTTTGAAATAAAAGTGAAAATTGACTTGAGCATAAGCTAAGTATTTTTTTATCTGTAAATATTAATTGTTAGTGGTTAGAAGTTAGTTCATCAAGTCTCCTTACAATTCCAAATTCTCCAAGCCTCTTTATACCTTCAACTCTAAATTCTTTCTCAAAGGAAATCGAATTTGGATCTCCCACTAAAGTGAGGAGGCAGGTTGATACTCAAAGTTAAATTTGAACTTATTGGTTGGCAATTTTTAACAGATATATTCTACCGATAAATAAAATTAAATTCCTAATTCATTTGTGTAAGTTAATTCAAATATCTTTTATAATCCACAATAGTCTAATTATACATTTCCGTGAGATCGTCTTACGACATGATAAGAATATAATATTAAAAATGATATTTTAACACTTTAAAAAATGACTGTTAATTTATGTTAATTCATGAACTGTCACACCAAGAGACCATTTCATATAATTTTTTTATCATTACAATATATATTAACATGCATATTACCAAAAAAAAAAAAAAAAGATTATCATACAAGCGGCGTTCAAAACTAATGCTTCGTATCGATATAAGATATTACACTTTGGTGTAATAAATTAATCTACAACTGAAATGATTCTATATAATAATGAAATTCAAATTAATAAATAGCATCCACAAAATCAAAACATAATAATCACTATCTTGGAGACTTTAAGGAAGCTCCAAGTTGTGATTTTCCCTTGGGGCCCTTGGTCCTAATGTAAAGTCTATATTCATCAAAGGTCATGGCAGGGTATAATGGGGGTTTGTCTTGTGTCACAAGTTCTTTCGCTGGTTGTATCAGCAAATCACTCTTAGGGTTGTAGAAGTAGGCTAATGAAATGCGCTCTTGCCCTGAATTTACAATTACTCTGTGCTCCACGCTTTTATAAATCGCGTTACTCAGCACCTGATACAGTTCAGTATAATAGCATTAGTTACTTGAATGATGAAAAACATTGATATTTGAGTAATTCTTGTATGCAATGCATTACAATTTTCAATACTTTATTTTATAAGGGTAAAGGTATTACTTGATATAAGTGATGAAATTGTAAATTGCAACAAAAAAATAATGATATTTATATGTGCAAGTGATATCTTTAATTTCTTTATAGAGTATTTTTATAAAGTAAAAGGAAAGGAAATTAGTTGCTAACTTTTTTTTTTTTTTATCGGTAAATGTTAGTTGTTAGTGGTTAGAAATTAGTAACCTCCCTTGGATAAATTAGTTGCTAACTAGATTTTTTTTTTTTTTTTATGTGATACTCTTTTGATCTTTCTATATAGCATATAATAAAATTGAGAAACATATATTAGATATTTATAAAAGAATTTAGTAGGATTTGATTTTACGGTCTTCATTTAATTGCTGTATTAATTGATTAAAACTAATTGTGTATGGAAAATTAATTCATCCGTTGTAGAGCTAAGAAACTTCGTAAATGAATATGGTTTGTATGTTTGATTAAGTTATTAGATTTCTTTTAAGCAGAGCTTACATATTAATTCATACTTTATACTCAGATTCTTTCAATGGAGTTATGATAGTTTTACGGTGAACTTGATACTTTTTTATGTATAAAATATTATGTTTTGATGATTATGAGAATAATTATTGATTTTCTTGTGCAATGCACATAGAGATAGCAAATACAGCGGGCCGGATCTGCCCACCAAGCCAAATAAAATTTACGGACCGGCCCAACTGACCCAAAAATGACCAGGCCTAGGTCCAGTTTGGTCCTGCATGGGCTATCGGGCCGGTCCGGCCCATTACCTTTATTATAATTAACAAAAATTATATATAATACTTGTATTAAAATAATAATTATATAATTTATTTATTAAAAAAAAATTAATTATCACTCATACATTACTAATACTAATAGAAATTTAAAAAAGGAATAGGTCAATCGATCTAGAAGATTAGATAAGTGTTACGTATAATAATAAACACATGTATTGAAATAGACATTAATTGTAAAGAAAAAAAAAAATGGCTTAGCCGACCTAGAAGATTAGATTAGTGTATTGAGCAACACCTCAAATTTCAACCTCTTGCGTCTCACAAAACTCAACTCACACATCCAAATTACTTGATTGGAAATTTTAAAATGGGAATAAAAATAATAATAAATATAAGATAATTATAATAATTAAGGAGAATAAAAAATGATCCGCGCAACACTATTTTTTTTTCTAAATAAAATGATCATTACTCATTTATTTAACTTTATTTTACAATTGAATTTTTCTCAATTATTTTCGTTTGCCGCATTTAGCAACCTAATTTTAATATTAAAGAAAATTAAAACCCAATACTAATAATGTAACGATTATAAAATAATTGTTTCCTCCAAAATATTCAAGAGCATGATATATTTTTATTTTCATTCTAATTAAAAATTTAAATATCCAAAAAGTATAGGAAAAAAATATATATTTTTATTTTCATTCTAATCGAAAATTTTATACTAAGCGCCAGTAACTATTTTTCATGTCTAGAAGTCAGATTATCTTTTCAATTTGGGTTTCTCTATCTTTCAATTTCAATCACACGTTTTCCATCCTCAATATTAGACACGTGGAACAACCTTGTCCTTTGTGTTGTAATAATGACAATTGCCAAGTTGCCGTATCATGCCAATTTAATTTCATTAAAAAAATAAACTATAATGTGTGTATATATTCATTATTTTAAAATTTAAAGACTTGCGGACATATAGTAAGATGACTTGAATATTATATCATATTATCATTGTAATAAATTGACCAAAACTAATTGATACATAGGAGACTGATTTATGTATTAATAATTGCTTAAGTTCATGAAATTGTTTTAACGAGACATTTCCATTAATTAGTTTAAATTATCGTACCCAACTTGCATTTCATAACCTTTTGTTTTCTATTTTTTTATATTCCTTTTGTCCTCAAATTATGTACAATGCATGAATCTATTTTCATGTCACCTCCATCGACAAAAATAATAGACAGAGATACGTTGAAAACCTTTTCAATTTTAAACTTTTTGTGGTAATATAAACGCAAGTTGATCAAGAAGAACGTGCCACATGAGACGCATTGATTCAACAAATGGACCATCTAACTAACAATTTATCACCTCAACTATCAAAGAACTGTCAGTATTTTCATATAAAGATTCTTAGATAAGGTTATTGTTGGTTATATAGTCTAATCAACTGTATATTATATCCTAAGCAAAATTCGAATTTGATGAACTTTTAGAGCCACACGATTCAATTTTGTTTAAAATATCCATTGTAATATTAAAATATAATTTTACACGGCTCTTTTTTAATATTTTATCAAATTTTCTTTTATTAGGTTACTAAAGCACAATTCAATTCAATTTTAATTAAAACACCAGTTAACAAAATGAATCAATTTAATATAAGAAGTTTTCACCAAATATAGTTTAAAAAAAAACCTCGTGATTATATTTCAATATTCAGGGTCTTTTACATAAATAAAAATACTTGCGAAATACTCCGAAATAAAAGTTATTCTTGAAAGACTTTTTACATTAAAATTAATGAAACATGGAAAGGAACTAATAAAGTTTAGTATAACAAAAATATTAAAGTAATTAAATATCTTTGCTAAGGTAGTGTAAGAACAATCATTATCACATTAAGTTTGTTCCACTTAAAATAACGCACTAACTAATATAATAGTTTTTATATGCAATATATAACACGAGGCAATCTAATGCAATTTTATCTAATTGTATCCTTTATTTTATGCATCAATGTAATATCACAAAGATTATAATAATATACATGATAAGGAGTTTAAATTCAATTTCAACTCCTCAGCAAAATATCCCAAATATTTAAGATTTTCAATTTTTCCCATAATTTTTTAATTGGTTCGATTTCCGTTCTCAAAATTCCATAAACGATATCGTATTGACACACATTTTCTTAGAACTTTTTCACGAAAAATAAAAATAAAATCAAAGTTGTGGGATGAAAATGCAAAATCACCCAAAAATGATCAAAATCGAAATAATTACGGAGTTATATGAAATAAAATTGAAAATTCTAAAATTTTGTTAAAAAAAAAAAAAAGTTATAGTTATGGGATCAATTTGAATTTTAACCATGATCATTAAGTATTCATTAATTAAAATAAAGAAAATAACACACATGCACCTTATTATTGGAAAGCAAAAAGACCAACGAAGCTAGAATTATGACCAAGACAAGATTGTGAATCTAATTTGGACCCACTACTTTTTCATCTTTCATTAGTTTTCCTAAGCTTTAAATTAGTTGGTCGGAAAACGTACGAAATCTGACAACTTTATTATTTGCACGTTTATTTAGACACTGTTTCACTGTTTTTCAATTGCCTATTGCAAAGTTGCCTCCAAAAAAATGCCAGTCCATGAATTCTAGTACTCTCCGTCCCAACATAATGTCATACTTTCCTTATTTGGACGTCCCAACATAATCTTCACACCCAAATAAGGAAAGTACTTTTACACTAATACCCTTAAAAGTCAAACACTTTATCTCTTACACTTTATTTTCTTACATTTTTTAAAAGTCAAGCACCCAAAATACCCCACAATTTATTCTCTCCTATCACTTTATCTCCAAAAACAAGTTTTCTTAATCTTCGTGCCCAAAGAAAGTATGAAGATTATGATGGGATGGAGGGAGTACTTTTCAATTGCCTATAATAACAAATTGAATTAAAATTTATGAAATAAAATTTTAGAAATATTGGTGGAGATCAATATTAGATTTTTCTATGTTTAATTTGATTATATTATATCTAGAATTTATTTAATGTATCTCGTTCATTTTGTTAGTTTGTATTATAAATAAATAGTATCTACATTGATATTACAGGTTAGAGGTCGAATTTGATTAATTAAAAAAATAAATTATTTCAATGTCTTTTTTACGTAATTCTGTTGTTGGATCATGAATTTATCACTTTTCTAAATATTTTTAGGATCATTTCATTAATTATTTGTATATTCGTAGTTCTTATACTCTCTTTTATATTCATTTAATTTTAATCTTTTGTTGTTTATATTGCTATTGTATTTAAAAATTTCAAACATTTCACCGACACTTATCATTAGTGTAAAGTCTACAGTACTACTATTTGCAAAAAAAAAAAAGTCTACAGTACTATTGAAATACATATGTAACTATCATGATATAATGGTTAAAAACAGATGTTAAAACATAATTTTGGAATGAAGTAATTAATCTGACAGTATGGCAAGTACACAAAAATCTTGAGAATAAACATATTAATTAATAGCGAAATTGCAATATACTAGTCATATTATAATTAAATGCATATATTGTCGAATGATACTTTGATCAAGTGTCTTAATTACCGAAAAATTTTATGATTTGACGGACTAATTATAAAGTTCAATATGAGATTTGAAGTATTTAATTTCAATAAGATCCTTTAAGGCATTATCTATGTAACATGCATATTGTACTAGGTATATAATTAATAAACATTATTGATTGTATGACATAGCATACGAATAGAGGCGGGCCTATGGAAAGGAAACGAGAGCACCGGCCCCTCAAATGTTTAAAATAATAATAATAATAATTGTAAAATATTACATAGTAGAATTATAGTTAAAAATGAAAAGTTTAAAATCTCAGGGATCATCTTGCAAATTGATTAAAAAAAAAGCGGATTTATTGCCCTAACAGATCAGTGACGAAGAAGAATAGAGAAAACTTCGTGACATACAGAAATTTAGGAAGCGATTGTAGAGTAACGGTGAACAGAAAATTCGGTGAAAACAAAACGGAATTCATTCGCGACACTAAATAGAGAAAAATAAGAAAAAGACAAATAAAATAAAAACTTGCTCACACGTTGTGTTACTATAAGGAGTAAATATGTGTTCATTATAAGAGCAAAAGACGTGCTACTAGTCCTAAAAATAAAATAATTGTCCATGTATTGTAATGATTTTGTTCATATAGTAACATATTTTTCTTTATACAATAACATGTATGTGTTCATATAGTAACACATTTTTCAACATCTTATAACATGTGTTCTGTAAAGACGAATATAAGGAGAAATTTTTGTTTTTATACAAGAATGAGATGTTTGACCTTATAGTAACACAACTTGGAATAGAATTTTTATTTTTAATTTTGTACGAGTTTACTACACATATTTGTCCTTACAAGAATACGATTTACTTTATAGTAACACAATATGAGAATTAATTTTTATTTTTGTCTTTGGACGAAGTTTTTTGGACAAACATGTATTACTTGTTCTTACAATATCAAATATTTGTACTTACATTAACACATATTTGACCTTATAATAACACACCCGGGAGCGAAGTTTTATTTTTATCTTTGCACGAGTTTTTTTTTTTGGAAAAAAATCTGCTTAACTCCGATCTCGACTTGCTTAGGATCTCGCGAATTTCTTTATATGAGTAATTTTGCATTCTAGATCTGTAAAATATTCTATATGAATTTTTGTCCTAAAAAATATCAACCTCCCCTATGTTCTTACTCCCTAAAGCTCCTCTCTAATTTTATTTTCTTAATTTCTTTTTATTTCAATCACTAAATTATTTCCTCCACTTTTGGAATGATGGGTTTATTCAATTCCAAAATTATCAAATTGATAAATTTTAAATAATTCATATATGTTATTAAACCTATAATTTATGTTTCTATTGATTATTATGGTTTCTTGTATTATCAATTGTTAGCAATTCATTAAGATGCAATACATTCACCATATATATCAAAATTGTTACTTATTATGATATTTTTTTCTAAAAATTATTGTGTATTATTATTCTTTTTAATTGAATTTTCTTGAGTAAAATTTCTAGGTCCGTGGCTACATACAAAATCCTCTATTAATTCACAATGATGATTCGGACCATATTTAATGTCTAACTTAGTACCAATTTATTTTACAAATAATGATAATAATAATTAATTTAGAGAAGAGAAGAGAAGATTTGAAGAATAAGCATGCACCTGAATTTGATCACCGATATTGACTATGAATGCATGAGGCGTTGGTTTTACGGTAATCCATCCATCGTCTCGACGGACTTGGAGCCCCGGAACATTTTGATCCGGCAGCAGAAGGGTCATTCCGCCTGGATCCGAATGCGAGGAGAGGCCCAGTGTCAGATCCGGCTGTGGACATTTCGGGTAGAAATTGACCCGCAAACATGCCCCGATATCCTCCTCCAAATGCTTTTGGAGAAACCCTTCTTTTAATCCCAGATTTATCGATAAGGCCTCAAGTATAATCCCCCTAGCCTCACCACTTCTGTTGAATATTCTGCAATTACATCCCTACAGTTCAAACCGTACAATCATTTTCAAACACTAAACCTCACTCAATTAATTGAATTTTAATTCATATTCAATTAAACAACTGATTCTTTTGCTTCTTAATTAATTTTCACACGAAACATCTCTGGTTCTACTTTATATTCCAATTTGTGAATAATAATATGTAGAAACGCAAAACTAATCGTTGAATGATATATATTACACCAATATGTGTTAGTAATTGCCAATAGTGTGAAATATTAATTGGAATATTACGAAAGGTGGAAAAAAATTCGAACGGCATATATACGGCCAATAACCATATTCAACCTGGCACACAAGTATTGGTTGATGATCTATGATTGCAACATACCCAAGTCTGTTTTTTTTTTTAAAAAAAGGCGCTTCATGACTAATTTATTACAGAGGATCAGTATCATTTTAATATTTTTAACACGTTTTTTTTTCACGTGCGGGTGATCTTACTTCGTAATTCGTATTAAAGTCTAATACGTGGAATTTAATTTCAGATAAAGATTTGAATTTTGAACACTAGGCATTCGATTTTATCCTAAGGGACTGAAAATTGGTACTAATAAATTAAATTTGACACGTGGAATTTAATTTCAAATAAAACATTCGATTTTATCCTGATTTCTAACAAGACTATCCTCGAAGCAACAAAAGATTAAAATAAAAGTACCTGAGGTCACTAGGGAGTGAGGGCCACTTATTAAAATCCCTCAAATTGCAGGGCAAATAATGAAGATAATAATAATCACTCCAATCAAGTATGGCGCCCTTCTCCACCCCTAACCGGCTGCCATACCCTTCGTAGGTCTTGGGCGAATTCGCATACGCTTGCTTAATTTCGGAGGGCTGGCGGAAGAATTCCCGCCAGACCTCCCGGGCCCGGTCCATGAGATCGACCGACCCCATGGTTCACGACTTGGAAGAATCCCCATTCACGACACGCCTCCGAGACCTGACGCAACGTCAAGTCTCGAAGATTCTTGTCGTTCAAGCCTCCTAGGTCGATTATTGGTATGTTAACATCACCTTCGACCGACTTGAACGACGGTCGAGCCTCCAGGGGCTTGACGTATTTCTCGGGAATCGAGTCGATGCCGCTTTCCGACAGCGATTGGACTCTGACAATAGGCTCCGGCCAACACTGATCCATCTGTATATATATGTATAATATCTTAGGCTCTTATTTTTTAATGCTATGAATTGAAAGCGGTGATGTGTTTTTATAGAAGGGGGTGGGAGATTGGTGGTCGGATAGATATGAAGGTGGTTGTTGAAGTTGACGTTAATATGATAGAACGTGAATTTAGTGTGTGAAATACTTGTGTGGACAAAGAAGAGTGAATTAGGAGGTTGCTGTGATTATCATGGTATTAATTTTAAATGTATTTCATGTGTGTGTGTGTGAGAGGGACAGGGCACGACAAGTGTATGTGTCATGTATGTATGTACACGTTTCGTAGTATTGTTAAACTTGTGCGTATGCATGTAACTGTGGACAATGGCGCGGATTAAAGAGCTCAAGTGGGGGCAGCTGAAAATATCAAAAATATTGATTTTTTGGTATACCGAAATTTTCGGTATAATATGATACCATACCTTATGTTTTTTGTCACGGTATTACATTTTACATACCGAAATTTACTGTTACGGTATACGGTATGAAACGATATTTTCAAGATACCATACCGAACTATCCCTAATTAATAATTATATTAATATGTGTATTACATGTAATATGAGTATATGTATATAATTATATTAATATATAAGTATTTTTTTATCAAGAAATGTTAATATATAAGTATTACTCTATCTGTCTCACAAAAATAGGCCTAATTTCTATTTTCATCCGTCTCACAGGATATATCGCTTACTATATTTAATGTATCATTTACATCTTTACCCAAATTTAATATAACTTGTTTTTTTCCTCAAATCAATATTTAGGTATTTTCTTAAGGTCAAATAGAAAAATCAAACAAAAATTTAATGTATTAACTATAATAAATTCCACTTCTTAATATGTGTAAAAATAATTATAGGTCTATCTTTGTGGGATGAAGAGAGTAATACATATTAGTTACATCACAACAAGAAAATAATAAATTGACTACGAAATTTTCTAACAAAATTAATTTTGTGCTTAAATAGTGATGATTGTCCACGTCTTGCCTACAAATTTTTATGATTTGTTTTACAACACTTCACCTACATAATTATCAATCGAACAATTGAAGGTAATTAAATACCTACAAAATAGTAGATAGACTGCTATAACTTCAACACATATTGACGATTATCTACGAAATTATCTATGAGCAAATTCTTTATATTTTTTTCGTTGATATTTTGTAGGCAAATATAAATACTTACAAAATTGAGATTATTGCCTATAAAATATTTTAATAGACAATTCATTATTTTTTATAGTGAAAATTCGTGTTTTATTGTACGTTCGGGTACCCAATTGATCATATATCTTGTATATATCCACCATTCACCATAAATATATTTTTATCATATTTGTGTCATTGTGTGTATAGTAAAAACACGTGGATAACGTTTTGACTCATATAGTATCAGAATTAAAAGATCCGTACTTGATTCAGAAAAAATTGAAATTGTTTTAAATTTTATTCGAGCTTCATAATATTATGCTTGTTAGTCTCGTGAGCCTAATTCATGAGCAATCCTAAATATGCAAATTATATACAAATAAATTTTAATTATAAATAATGTATGTAAATTTTTGAGTCTAGGCTTAAAAAAATTAATTAAGTTGAATTCGAATTAAAAAAAAAACTCGATTAACTTGAATTAAAAAAGGGCTCGTCAAAAAAAAAAAAAAAAAAAAACTTGAATTAAAAAAGTTTGAATTTCCATTTCGAATTTCCATCAAGCCAAATTTAAATTTAACTTAATTTCAATTAACTCAACTCATTTACATCCCTCCTAAATTCATTTAGGCTTCATTTGGATATGAAGTTACTTGAAATCAATGGATTTGAAAATAATATGATATACATTCATAAGCTCAAAATGGAGAAAAACGAAATAAATGAATTTGATTCACACAAATATTATGTACAAGTAGAAGGATTTCAAATGATAAGGTTTTATAAAGTATTTAAAATCCTTCCACTTGCAAGTAATATTTGTGTGAACCAAATCCATTTATTTAATTTTTTTCTTTTTAGTTTGTGAATGTATAATATAACACTGTAAAATCTTTTAATTTTAAATGACTTAATTCAAATGGAATCTTACATCCCTCCTGAAATGGTCTAGGAATGGGGAGATAAAATAATGAGTTTACCTGCCAGAGGAAAACATATGACAAAATAATTAGTACTTTAGTTCGTTATATATTCTTTGCCTTACAATACATTGTGTAAAGTATATGTGATTTGAGAACTTCAATATTGATTTAAGCCAAATTGCGGCGTCGTGAACAAATTGATCAGCTTCAAGTTCTTTGATCCACAGTGTGACACCACACTCTATTAAAATATACTCTCTCTGGTCCAATCATTTTTTACACTTTTTTTCCAACATTAATTGTCACATTATAAAGATTAAAAAAATTAAAATCAACTCTCACAATATTTATATATTTATATAAAATAACATTATTTTTACACAAATTCAATCATTTTCTTTACTTTAACAATAAAGTTTACTAAATTATCTCTCAAGTACTCTACTCATCATACTATTTTTCTTACAGTGTGTGTTCAAATTAGTATGAAAATTAACCTAAAACAAAGGGAATCAAAATTATATATATATATATATATATATATATATATATATATTTGTTTGTATATAAAAAAATTATATCATTTAAAAGTTAGAATTTATAGAAACCGTGAAATTAATTCATTTATATTATTTCTCTTACAGTACTCTTCATCATTTGTGGGTTGGGAATTCTCAATTTTTTTATGGAAAGAAGGCCCAATAAGTAACAATTTAATACGGAATTTATGAACTTAAAATTCTGAAAAATTAATTTAATCTAAAAATGTATAATTGTAAAGGGAATGCAGGGAAACTAATCCATTTTTATAGTATAGCTGTAGGGATTCTTATATGTATATATATCCACTTTACATTAATTATTTGAATATATAAAAGGTTTGCAAGTTGCATTTGTTTTAAAAGATAATGGGTTGTATATTCAACTCATTTCAAAGCACATGATAATAACATGTAGTGGACTTGTCAAACAACAAATATCTATGGATAATTTAATCTATATTTATTGCAATTTTGCCAAATAAAAATATGATTAGATTAGATTATTAGGCGCGTGACGGATTACAAAATGTTGTTAGATTTCTTAACTTTGCCTGAGAATAATCCCTTAAAAATTTTAGAAAAGAAAGAAAACTGACAAATTGAATTGGGGAGAGAGGAACACATATAAAGGGAAGCAATATTAACTAGATGGATGATTTGATTTTACGCCATTATTATTAATACTCATAAAATTATTTATTGTATATTTATATATATCGGGAATCAACATAAATGAATTAAATCAGATCTCTCTCCAAGTTGGCAACATAAGGGGTGGGTCTTCGAGCCCGAGTGTACCGGGGTTGGAGAAGTTGAACTCATGTCAGTGCAACTAGGTGTTGGGGGTGAGGGATTGTTTGGATGAGGAAGTTATGTTGAGGATGGAGATAGACGACGTATCGCTAGAGGTTTGGGTAGAGTATGTTCTAGGCTGGTTGGATTATGAAAATAGGTGTCTCTTTGCAACAATTCTTTGCGTTGTTGTGGCATAAATTATTCATCCGAATTGTCACCCATAAAAAAATGAGATTAATTTATAAATCTGGTGGATAACTTCTCGTATCATCAAGTGATTTTACGATGAAACATAACTGGGAACGCGACTAATTTTATTTATAGTGCTTTAATCTAATATGTGAGACCGCAATGGGTGCACTCCATTAATTTCTACATGTATATTAGAACGTGTTTTTTAAAATTTGGTAAACATTTGGATAATGAAATGTTACAATATTTTTTTAATTCAAATTATTAAAAGTATAAATTTATACAAGTGACATCTTATTTATCAAGATCACAAAAATTTGTATGTGTATACGGTTTCATGTTTTTGTTATAAAGAATATGGTTTCATGTTATAGACATCATATTTTTGTTTATTTTAGTAGTACTCAAATTTAAAAATATACACAAGTATCATATTTTATATATAAAACGATGTGATGCAATACTTTCACTTTCAAAATATATATTGATCTCCTAAAAATTGTGATATTACAACATCTAATTTTGAAAATTTATAAACTACTCCCTCTGTCCCGTAGTATCTTCACGGTTGACATATAAAACAATTTTTATACACATATTATTATGAAATAATTCTCGCACAAAAATCTTTAAAAGTCAATTGTAAAGATAATTTTGGGACAGTGGTAATATAATATATTACCGACATCAGATCAAAGGACGATGTTACTCAAATTGATAAGAGGTGCAACCGTGCAAGTGCAAGTGAACGCCTACCATGTAAAGTGCTGACAAAATGATTGAAATATTGATCGTACGTGTTTTTATTTTTAGTTTTCAATTGATTGTATGTAGTTATTACACCTATTAATTAAACTTAAAATAAAATAAAATAAATTACGAACAAGCACTTATATATTAAATAATCAATCAATCAATCACAAGCAATGACTACTGCAGAGAGCGAGGGGGCGGATATCGTTTGTTCTGTACGGACTACGGAGTGTTATGTAGTTTATTTAGTCGCTTTTTAATTTAAATTTTATTTAAAAATTAGTTTTTCCTACTTTTATGTTTTTTTTTAAATTTATCCCTAAAAAAATTAATTTGTTGAAAAATATAATTTTCTCACACACCTTCTCTTCTCTTTTTTCTTTTATTAGAAGATAAATTTGTTAAAATTTTATATTTCTTAATTTTATTCAAAATCTCAAAAACAACACTAAAAATGGAGTATGTAGGTAGGATTCTTTTTGTTAAATCATACTTCAACCGCTTCCATAAAAATTTTCACACTGTTTTTTTATTCGCCTCATTATAAGTTTCACACCCTTAAAATGGAAAACCTTTTATAAACTCTACCCTCACAATTCTCACTAATTTACACAAATTTTATTATTTTTACTCTCACATACCACATAATCCAATAAATTTTTTTACTTTATATATAAAAGTTTACAAAATTACCCAAAATTTTAATCATTACTTTTTTTTATTAAAGTGTGTGTCATCCTATATATATGAAAGGCTTTTGTGAGACGGAGGGAGTAGTTTATATGTAAATTTTGTTTTGATATGTGACTATTATTATAGTCCATGTATTGGAATTTACGTATCATCTAATTTTGCAGTTTGTTTCCTACATTACAAAATGTAATCTAATTATATATATATATATATATATACACGTGTACACATGTTGAAAATTTAAATTAATAAATAAAAAATAAAATAGATGTATCTTACTGTTTTATGAAGCCACGCATAGGAACTCTCTTTTGAGGTTGTGTTATGTGTTTCGTATATAATGTAAGGTTATGGTATTATATTTTTTAAAAATTTAAAATATTAAATATTTAATTAAGAGCATTAAGAATTAAAATTATTGATATCGTATTATTTTTTAAGAATATTAACAACAAATATATTTTTACTATTTAAATTATTCATATGGAGTATAATATACAATACAATATTATAATATTTAAATTTAAAACATCAAATTTAAAAAATAATATAAAGTATTTAAAATATTAAAAATTGGATGAAATCAAAAATAAAATACAAAACATATAAGAGTTTTTTTTTTTTAATTTATAACTGATTGATAGGGCTCAAACCTTTTTCTGAACAAAATACATGACCTAGCTAATACATAATTTAAAACTAAATAAAAATAAAAAAATTGAGAGGTAAATTGAAATATGCCTCAACCGTCAAATTAGTCTTCTAAGAATGGATTTACACTTGAAATTATTTTCCAAAAAAAACATTGTGTGGGAGGTTATAAGATGTTGAAGTCTTTGTAAGGTTTTTTTCCCTTTCCCCCTATAAATTGTACCCCTACCTATAATTTAGATTGCTCAAAACTAAATAATACGAGTTTTAATAAATATATTTTTTATTAGTATTAAAAAGTATAACTGAATGATAAATGAGTTTTTTCAATTTTATTGGAATGAATAATTAAATGAGTAAAATTTAATTATAGTGGAGAATTGAGTGGCATGAGATGTAAATAAGAGATATTTGTAAGAGTTTAGTTTGCGAGGTAGAACATTTATATTATTTTGGGTGTGAAAAAACGAAATTATAAATTTTTAATTTAAGTAAATCTAATTGTAACGGATGGAGTATTATAATCTCTCAAAATAAGATATAGAACCTTTTAACTGTCTTTTAATTTTAAAAAGTGGCATCCCAATTTATTTTTGAATTAGAATATTTAATAAAATTAGAAATTGTCATAAGTAACATCACATCTTTAAAATAATTTATGAAATGTTAACCACAATATTAAAACACACCCACCCACTTGTGAAACTCTCTCTCTCTCTCTCTCTCTCTATATATATATATATATATTTTGAAACATTGGACTTGTGCGTTATATGAAGGAGAAAACGGTATATTTAGGCTTTTCTTTCCGCCTAGAGCCACATGTTAAAAATAACGCACACGTTATTTGAATTTCATTTTTAATCTGTACACCCACTGAGTTTGAATATTTGGAACTTGTACAACTTCTAAAAAAATAATTTCTCTAAGTATGCCAAAAATATTTACATAAATTTTAAAAAGTATTAGTAGTTTATGTGTAAATTGGATATATTGAAGAGTGTTATAAATAAAATATTTGTTTATAAATAAAGATAGTAATTATATGAGTACTTAAAAAGATGTTAAAAGAGTAAAAATAAAATGTTATATTCAATTTTAGTATGTGTGTACTAAAATCAGATGGATAAAAAAAAAAAGCAAGCATATACTAAAATTTTTCTTTTTCCTTCTCCTTCCTCTCATTTCCTTCCTGTTGTGTGTTTTATTGTGCGTTATGTTGTGCAATGTGTATGTATTGATAGTGGCGTCCGACCCGAAGTAGCATACATGTTTGTTTATTTTTCTCTTTTCCCCTCATTTTTTTCAATATATTTGGAACATATTTTCAATTGTTTTTCCAGCTGTTTTATTTTATCAAAAAAATATCAAAACCCACCTAAAAAATTTGGAAGTTCGAACAAATTCTTTTTTTTTTTTTTTGGTTTATTTTGAAATATAATCATATATTTGATATTTTTCAACCAAATTTGAAAACTAATTTACATTTTCTTTTTCTTTTCACTTTTTTTTATTTTTGGAAAAATAGTCAAAAATATTTTATTTTTTTCATTTTTTTCCGAATGGATTTGAAAATAAATTTACAACGATTGGTGGTTGATTTTGAGGCTACTCAGTGGTTGAATCAATGGTGATCTGACGGTGGTTGGAAATAGGATTTGAATAAATAAGATGTGTTTAAATTAAAAAAGAACAATATAATATTTTCACATATTAATAAAGTAAGAAAATATAATTAGTGGGTGTACTAATATAAAATTGATGCAAATAACTTGGGTCTTAAAATAATCTCTAAATTTGGATGGGCCTTGCGCCATAACTAAGGTCCAATTATCCACAATAATAAATATTTAATATTATTATTATTATTTCATTATTAGGCTGGTATATAATTAAAAGATATCAATGCTGCAGGCACCTTTCCAGTCGTGCACATTCGTGATTGTTACATATCAATTTAAATAAAATAAATACGGCATTAAATTTACATTTTATTTTTAATCTTCATTTGTTATTCCCATTTTTTTAAAAAAAAAAAAATCTTATGTGTTTCAGAATATTTTTGGCCATGTCCTGTTGAGCCTTTGGGGAGATCTCTTAATTGTTACTTCGTTCATGTTTTTTCTTAACTGCAAATTAAATAATTAGTATTAAATTACAATCTAATTTAAACATTTATATGATTATATCTATTAAAAAATTTAAGTTTAAAGAAAAAAACAATAGAGTTTCGGGCAGCAGCCTTTTTGTGCTGTGACAATTTATTTCCAAAGTTATACATCTATTTTTTGAGTCCATTAGTTATAACAAAAATTTATTAGCTGAAGTGCAGGTCACATAGAATTGCCTCGTTAGCCACTAGAATAAAGGGGCTGCCCCAAAGTTTAATTTGAGTTCAATTTTACAATTGGAAATTTATTTGCAATATTTCAAAGATTGCAATTTAGTAGATATTGTGATTTTTTTTTATTATTATTATTATTATTATTTTGCTTACTTCATGGCAATTTCGTCTTTTATAGATTATTCTTTATTATGTGGGGAGTTTGACTTATTTTATCTTTATTCATTTTACTAAGGTTTTATAGAAGATAATATCACTTGTTTGAACACTGGTTTTACTCATTAACTTCCAAGTTCCTTGTTTGTTAATATTGGACATGCAAAGACCATCCAACATGACTTGACCCAATCCAAAACATTATAAGACCAAATGAACTAATGAATCAGTCCATTGTTATTACAAATATTTAGTTTTCACATTGGTCGTAAATGAATCGAGTTGAGTCGAATAGTACGAGAAGGTTGAATGAAGATTTGAGCTAAAACTTAGGTTAATAAAATATTCAATAAGCTAAATAACTTACATAACATAATGATAAATAGGCTTTATATTTATAGTTAGGGCATACTCGTAAATAAATAATATTCCAATGAAAAAACTGGGTATTTTTTAAACTTACAATAAAGATAAAACCCAGTAGGAAAACAGTATCGATTGATTGAAATCCAAATACTACAAGAGCTTCAGAAAGACTTGCAATGCATAATGGGCTGCATTGGTTAGAATAGTCTTTGAGCTTATGTACAAGGCCCAATTTAATTTAGCTATACTTCTTACCCAGATTTTGTGCAACCCTGTTTTATGTAGTACACCCACCAAAATTTTAAAAAATTACACATGAAAAGACAAATTACCCCTTTAAAATCTAACTCATTCAAATCTTAATTTTACACCCACCCCACTATTGTTGTTGTCGAGTTACTTTCGTTGCCAAATTACCGAGTCACCACCGAATTGTTGAACAATAAATATATATCTTTTAAAAATATGAAAAAATCTATTAAAAAAATCAAAATATGAATTGAAAATTCAAAAAATTTCGAAAATAAAAAAACGAAAAACCACATTTACTAGACTACCAACATTTTTAGAGAAACAAATCCAAAAATAATTAACTAGATATTTCAAAAAAAGAAGACAAAAATTCTTGGAATTGTTTTTAAAAATATAAAAAGACATTTTATTTTTTTATTCGAATTTGCAGAAATCAAAGAACAAGAGACCCAATAGTTTCAAAGTTGTTCAAAGAACATCATATATGGAAAATTAAGTTTAATGAAACACCGTTAAAAAATGCGGCTATTATCTTTACCGGATCCAATACGAGATGATGACCGAGTTCTAAGAGATAGAGAACGACACCTAATAACAAAAGTGACGTGATAGTGGTGACGCTCGAGGTGGTAATGGAGAGGATGAAGGCAGCGACGAAGGTGAGTCATGACGAAGGCAAAGCAATAGCGGTTGATCATGAACAAAGAAATAGCGTGAAAAAGAGATAATAGGACGGGTGGATGAGAAGGGATGAAGGGGGACAACAATGGGGGATGCATGGAGAAAAAATAGAGGTGAGAAAATTAGGTTTTTTTAATAGCGGAAAATTAGGTTCTCTAATCAGGGGTAAAAATGATGTTTTGGAATGGGGTACTATTTCCATTGTGCATATACTTATCTAGTGGGTGTACTGCCTAAAAGGGGGTATACATTACTAGGCCAGGTTTCTTATTACTTAATGGGCTTGTGTAATCAATTTGGGCCGGGCTTGTCTCTAGAATTAATTGTAGCAGCCGATACGCCTCTTCTTACAATCAGTATTATATTTTACTTTTTTATGTTATTCTTGGTCCGTCTTTTATCATCTATCCTAATATAGATGTAACGTAACTAGAGCCGGCCGCATATTTACCTAGGCTGGGCCGGGATAATTATAGGCCCGAAAAAATCGGGCCATTTTGGCCTGCCCCATTTGGCCCGACGGGCTTTACGGGCACGGCCCGTTGGCCCATGACTTTTTTTTATTTTTTTTTCATATTTCAAAGTATAAATAAATCGGTGTTAATATATGAAATCAATATTAAGTTCGTAACTAATAGTTATAATTTATAATTAATAATTTATATGAGAATGTGTTGTTTGGTTAAAATGGAAAACATGAAATGCAATCATATTTCGTAGCTTAACATATTGTGAGAGAGAAAGTTATGAAAGATCTTTATTCATCTAAATTTGTTAGTGACATTTGATAGACTAACATATATATTCTATATAAATTGGATTTGACCTCACGAATATCTCTTGCTTGAACCATTTTAGTTTAATAAAATTTTCAACTTTTTGATCAAAAATTTTATAATTTATAATATTTTAAAATTAAAAAAGTGAACCCTATCACATCAATATTCAATTGAGTCATTGATACTTTTATTTGGACTTGTGGATTTTAATGGACTAATATTATGAGCTTATTAATTATGATAGTTTATGTATTTCACATTAACTTATTTTATATTCTTTTTGTATTAATTTATTAGTAATGTGTAAGTGATAATAAACTTATTTTTTTATAAATAAACATTACATGATCACTACTTTAATACAATTGTTATATATAATTTTTGTAAATTAAAAAAAAAAAAAAAGTAATGGGTCAGCCGGCCCTATAGCCCGGTGGCCCATACAGCAGCCAGGCTGGGCCTCCATTTTCTAGGCTCGATCAAATTTTGTTCCAGCCCGGCCCGCCCGATTTGCCACCTCTAAATGTAATGTATATATAAAAATTATAGCAAGTCTTGTAATTTGTATGAGACCCGTTTTAAAAATGTAACGTAATACTTTTATAAATTTTTATACTATTCAAATTTTAAAAATATTATATAAATTTTTAAAAACATTATGTTTTATGTTTTAGATCGTCTTATGTAATTTTTTGTGAAAAATTATAGTTCTCAGATTTTATTTTTTTGTTCTTTAACTTTTAGGGATATATGATAAAAAAATGCAAAAGTTGCAAATTTAATTTTACTGTATTTTTTAATTCGTTAATGCAAATATAGTTGGGATATATGATACATATTTAGGAAATGGATAAGTATCATGTATTCCAAATATCGCAAATTTGTGAAATAGATATAAAAATCTTTTAACGAATCATCGAGCCAATTGAAAGGTGAGATTTTTCTTCATGCATATAAGTCGAGTGAATTTTTTTCTAAGATTGTTTATCAACATATTATAAATGAAGTTTTAGATTAATCTTATGTACCACTAATAAACTTGTTACTGTATTTTGGTCAAACTAAATGACTCATTTAGGACAAGTCGCTTTTTTTTTTGTTGAAGGCTTATAATGAAGCTTATTATCAACAATTCTAACATAAAAATTATTTTTCACATCATATTTTGTTATTATCTTCGTGCATGCTTTTTGTAAAAGTTAATACTTTTTTTTTTTTAATCGATAAATGTTATTTTATTAGTTGTTAGTAGTTAGTTGTTTTTTTAATCGATAAATGTTATTTTATTAGTTGTTAGTAGTTAGTTTACCAAACACTCAAACCAACTTTATAATTCCATAAATCATTTTCAAAGGGAATCGAACCCGTGGACTAAGCCACCGGTTAAAAGTTATACCTTGTTGATAAATTAATCGGTGGCTTAGCCCACTGTGCCATTGCAGGGTTCCCCACTTTAGTGGGAGACCCGTTCGATTCCCTTTTGGAACGATTTATGAAATTATAAAGTGGATTGAAGAAATTTTTGGGGTGTTTGGGTGTTTGGTGATTTAACTAATAACAACTAACAAATTAATTTTTATCGATATAAAAACAAAAACAAAAACAAACAAACAAACGTTGTTGATTAATCCCTATATTACTAATAGGGAGTTTGTTTTTTCTTAGGTGTCGTCATGAGATTAATTTGGATGAGGTGTCATATTTTTATTAAATGCATATATATGTTAATAATCAAGGTGTCATTTTTCTATTGATTTATAATTAATATATGACATCTATGTGACATTTTAATATAGGAATTAATTAAAAATATATTTTTAAGGAGGTTTGAACCTTAGACCTCTTGCACAATATGTATATTTTTAACATATGTATATTTTTAATAAATATGTTAATATATAAATCTTTAAATATTTTAAATATCTATCTTATATCTAAAAAGTGTTATCATATGACAATTTTAAAATATAAAATTATATTTAACTTAAGCCTATAAATGTATGTAAGAAAAATTGTGGTTGTATCAACTTTTATAAAAAAAAACTTAATATAATCATGTATGATATTTATTGTAAATATACGATATATATATATATATATATATATATATATGTATATAAAATTCTATTAATCGTCTCCTTATATTATTTTAATATATATATTATTATTTATATATAATATATTATATTGTAAAATTTATTTAACGACAATACCGTGTAATACGCGGGAGCTCATCTAATTTTATATATTATTGAAGTACATTTAGAATATAAATTTCAAGATATGACGTCTGGATGAAATTAGAGACGGATTTAGGCCAGAGAGGGCAATTGTCGCCTTGAGATCATGATTCTAGGGTTTTTTTTATTGTATGTGTAAAAAATTAAATTTAGATTGTTCGAAATCTAAAAATGAACATTACAATTTTATTTTTCCATATAAAAAAACAACTATACCCTCTTAAATTAAAATTTTACGAACATTTTTTATTTACAACTCTCCATTACAATTAATTCTCCTCAATCAATTACTCACTCCAATAAAATTAAAAAGACTTATTTATCCTTCATTTTACATCTTTTAATACTAATAAACAACACATTTATTAGAGCCCGTGTCATTTGGTTTGAGCAATATAAATCATAACGGAAGAAGTATGATTTTTCCTTTGTCTCGTACTAAATGCATCATTTGTTAAAAAAATTTGTTGTGTGCTAGATGCATCATTTTCTTAAATATCAATAAAACAACTTTAGTCTTTTTATCATCTCACTTAAACACCTCAATATTACTTCACATGTCATTAATATTATTAAACTCTTATGAAGTTGAAAAGACTCTCTTACCCTATCAAAATATAACTTATATTGTTAAACAATTAATCTTATATTAAAGTTTGAGTCGAACAATAAATGTCATTTTGAGTACGAAATGAAGGAGTACTATAATATTAAAAATTATTCCTTTTAAAGTAAAATTATAAATCTGTTCCTGGTTGAAATTATTTGGATTGGTGATTATTAATTAATAAGGAAAAATGTGAAGTGAGTACACGCATGCACTCAAGTTTTGTTAGGACACTTTCTAATTAATTTTGGTAGCATATTTTAGTGATGGTAAGTAGTACATTTTATTAGTAGTGACACTTTTAGTTTGCATGACTATTCAATTATTAAAACTAACATTTTTGATCTATAGTAAATGATATTTTTCAATTATAATATCTAACACCTTTATGATGAATTTGAGTACATTCATAGAGTAACCTCCTATAAAATCGAATCAATTTTGTATGAGAGGATCTCATAGATATGATGCAACACTACTTTAGTATTTGTGATTTTTCTTTAAAATTTAATGGGCTTACTTTACAATTATGAATAATATTTTGGATGGAGGTTTATCGATGGCTTAATATTTCTTTCATTATAAATTCTCGGGCATTACGAGAATTTACTTGCTCACGATTATATTGTTAAAGGGAAGAAAGGATTCTTTGTCTTCTAATTTTTCTTGTGTGTGAAGGATTCTTTGTCTTCTAATTTTTCTTTTCTCGATTAGTGCAATAATCCTAGAATGGTGATGTGTTGTTATACTTTGTATTTTTGTATTTGGGCATTCCTTGTGCCCCTCTCTTTTCTAATATATTGATTCTTTTCTCGATAAAAAAATGAATAACATTTTGTATTATATATAAATCGTCTCATATTATGAAGTATTCCCTCCGTCCGGAAAAATTTTCATATGTATGTGGGCACACACTTTAAAAAAAAGTGTAATGATTGAAATTTTGAGTGATAAATTTGTAAACTTTATTGTATAAATTAAAAAAATTTATTGGAATATGTATATGTGAGAGTAAAAGTAATGACATTTGTGTAAATTAGTGAAAATTGTAAGGGTAAAGTTTATAAAAGATTTTTCATTTTAAAGGTGTGAAACTTATATTGGAGACAGATAAAAAAGAAAAATGTGAAAGATTTTATAGGATGAGGCGGTGAGATTGTAATATTATAAGGTTATCCAGAATTAAGTGAGCGGTAGGAATGTTGTCAAAGATGTTGAAAACGTGGGAGAATTTGAATTGGATAATGGATATGGATCACAAGAAAAGTGGAATAAATACGCGTAAACTTGCGATGAATTATTGGGGGTGTTTCCCCACAATAATGATAATCACACTGATTGTCTACTGTCCCATTATAATTTTTTGATGGGTCCCACCATATTGTACCTTTCGATAACCATTGGGATAACTTTCAAACCGCAGTCAACCGTACAGCGCGTGCCATATATGTATATATATATATATATATTACCCCTCCTCCGTCCCAAAGTTATCTTCACAATTTTCTTTTCGAAATTTACACAATTAAGCTTCATAACCCTAAAATGAATATCCTCCATAAACTATACCCTCACAATACCATTTAAATTTTAAAAATATCACTCTTATTTTATTCTATTTTATTATCTCTCCTACACTAATTTAAATTTTCTTAATAAATGTGTCTCTTCACATGTGAAGATAAATCTGGGACGAAGGGAGTATATTCTTTTGTTTCATTTTTATTGTTGAATTCAAGATATGAGCTTTAATGATAATATTGTTTATTAGTACTAAAAGGTGTAAAATTGAGAATAAATGAGTCATTTTAACTTTACTAGAGAGAGAGTTCTCGCTCTAATTTGAGAGAGTAGAGTGAGTAATTGAGGTGTAAATAAGAGATGTTTTGAAGAATTTACCCCGAGAGGATCAAATTATTTTTTGTTGTTTTTTGTGTGAGAAAAAACATTCATTTTGAAATTTTGAGTAATCTAAAATGAGGTGGAAGTAGTATATATTTATGTTATAGTATTATATTAATATTAAATATTACTTAAAAGTTATATATTGTTTGTTAGTGGGGAAGAGAAGATGCTGATAATAATATACGCGAAGGAATGATGAGTGAGAGAACTTATGTAGTTGTATTGAGTTAGTTATGTAAAAATAGGTGTGTAAATATATTATAAAGGTGAATGTGTATTGTGATAGAGAAATAAATTTGTCAATCAAAAGTTTGATCGAACTAGAAATGCACACAAACCAAATAAGAATGTACAAGTCTAAGTGGAAACTCTTTTATTAATAAATAATGAGTCAATTTTTTGTCCACGTTGCACGGTGTAATTAAGTATAAGAGTGAAACGAGCAAACTCATATAACTAAAACGTACAAGTAAATATAATTAACTAAAACGTGCAGATTAATATAACTAAAATATGTATATTAATATTAACTAAAATGTGAATAATAATATTCATGAAATGTGTTCGCTAAACAATCATTCTTATTTTCTTGAACAATAATGACTATTTAAAAATGCATTTGAGTTGCACAACGTAACTATTGCATATAAGATTAATATATGAATATGAAATGTCAATTTATTATGATAAGCTATTATCAACTAGATCGATCGATGATACAATTTTCTCACATAATTGTTGTTTAAAACGTGTACTTGCTATTTTGAGAAGGATGTATTGAAATGTTCATAAGAAAAAAATTAACCCAATTTTTAGAATAATTTCGAGTATAATAATTGACGAATTCAAGCCCTTGTATGAATCCACAAATATATTAATATAGCAACTGATAACTAACTTATCATAAAGGGGCATTAACCAGTTCTTGAATAACCAAATAAAAGAAAAGATTTTCCTAGAAAAATTACATTGACTAATTAATATTGCTAAGCTGGATATTCTTAAAATTCTTATTTTCTGAATTTTTTGGTCAAGTTGAATTAATTTCGAAGATGTATAAATCTCACATTCATTTGGTTTATGTGTCATTTTAAGAATAACTATATATATATATATATATATATATATATATATATCCGATGTGTTATCTATGTGACTTTATAATACAAAATCTAATTTTTTTTTAAAAAAAAGTAAATCTACACCCCTCATAAAAACACTTATAATGTTTCACCAAACAAGTCAATATATCAATATTTATAAGCTTAAATATTTATTATATTTAACTTGAGTCTAAAGTATATTAAAAATCTATTTAGGTAGTTTGGTTGGGGGTATTAGAATTAGTTATTCATTCTCATTGATGATGTTCGGAAAAAAGTTGAGCGCGAAGAAAGTTGAGCGATAAAAAGTTGAGCGAAGGAAAAAACAAATGATTGATGAGTGATTGATTATAAAAGTGATATTAGGTAATTAAAATAAATTAGTCATTACTTTATTTTTAATTCCATTTCAAAATGCAAATATTATCAAGCATCATCAATGAGAATGATTAGTGAGTCATTCCCATTACCTACTTCTAATACCCCCAACCAAGCGGACCCTAGTGATTCAAACAAGTAAATTAAGTATATTTATTCTATTATAATTGAATTGATTAATTAAATTATATTTTAATTATGTAAATTTTGAATATATAATTAACTTTATTATTTTATTATCTCACTATATTTGAAGATTTTCTATTTAGAAAATTATAATTTGTGAAAAAAATGTAATTATAATTAACTATATGAAATGATTAATTACATTTTATAAATTCTAATAACTTAAAATTTTAACATTTAATTCACTTATTCTTATTGTCTAAAAAGCACAATAAATCAAAATTTTGATTATTTTTTTTTGTCTCAAATCGATTTTGATACGTCATTAAGGTATGTTTAACATGTACCATTATGTTTATGTTATAATATTGAGTCAAATTAAAAAAATTATAATCACATGAATTTGAACCTTACATGTCTATAAATTTTCACATGTTTTAGATATTTGTTTTGCTTAACACATACTTTTATTTTTTTAAATAGATGATCGTATTAATAACTCACTAATGATTAATTTATATTGTTAATGAGCCTAATGATTTCATCTTATATTATATAGTATAATTTAAATAAATATAAATTGAATATTTTCTATTTTTTATATTTTGTAATTGTATTATGCCAATTATATTAAAAAGCATACAATTTAAAATACATTAATATATAGAAATTAAATTATATATGAAATATGAATATTAAAATTAATTATAAATATATACTCCATATAATATTAAGTAATGTATAAATTAATATTTAATATAGAGAGAGGGGGAAGAGAGAGAATCCGTATAAGAAACGGGACAGGGAGTATGATCCCATCCCCAGCAGTCGGGGCGTTTCAAACCTTACCAAATGACACTTGTTTCCTATTCACATTTATCTTGGAACAAAACGATGGGTACATTTATTCCGAAGAGAAAGACCATATAATAATCTCCAAATAAAAACTTATTACCCTTTGTAATGTTTGTTTCAAATTACTACTAGTTGCTAAAGCACTTACCAATAAGTTAGGGTATGTTTGTTTTGGAATTTAGGTATGTGGGAAATCATGACTTTGAAATTCTATGAATTTGATAATCGTGATAAATAATAAAAGTATGTGTTTGGTTTGAGATTTTAGTAGGGTAAAATTTTATTTTATGTCAAATCAATTTTAAAAATGATTGATATTGTATTATTATATTATATTGAGTGAGAGAAAAGTATGAGAGAGAATTAATGAATGTGAATGAAGTAATTTGTATTGAGAAGAGTAATAATAGGTTTTATAGGTATTTTTAGGTGAGGATTGAGATTTGAATTTACAAGTCCAATTTTAAATCCCTAACTAGTATGAGACGTGGTTTGCAAAGTCCTAAACTCATCCGTGTTAGTCTCAAAACAAACATATCCTTAGGTCTTTTTCTTTTTTATCTTGCGAATTTGAGATATAGGATTTGAATTTCTCCATTACGTCCATTTTTTTAGATTTACAAATTCAATTCTCCATTCAAATATACATTCACCCCTATTATACACTTTATATATTTAAACCTATCGATCACCTTACTTTTTTACATTTACTCATCTTTCATACTTTTTTATATATTTATTCATTTTCTCTCATATTCTTACATTTACTATCTCTCTCTTACTTTTTTATTTCCACATAATCATTATTTCACTATCCAACAACAATAAAATATTAATTCATCATTACTCAAAAGTATTGATTGACATAAAGCTATATTCATTCATGCTTTTTCATCCCAAACTATAATACTCCCTCCGTCACTTCTTGGGACACGAAAACTAAGAAAAATTAATTTTGTTGATTTGTACGTGAATAAAGGGTAAGAGAGAGAATAAAATGTAAGAGTATTTTGGGTAATTTAATGAGATAAAGTAAGAGAGAGAATAAATGAGAATAGAATAAGAGTGACATTTTTTAAATATAAAATTATAAATTATATTGTGAGGGTATTACTATTGTGTGATGTTTCTTTTTACAAGTGTGCATAACTTGTTGGGAGTTGGGACAGACCTAAAGAAAAATGTGCATAACTTCTTGAAACGGAGGAAATACAATTTTATTATTCATTAGATTTGTCTAATCTACTTTATTTTCTAATTAGAATTTATAAAATTCCACCCCAACTGAAAAAAATACAGCCTTAAAGTATATCTTGACTTGGGTGGTCGATCATGATCATCAAAGTGCTTTTGTACCCAGAAGATCGATCGAATACAGATAATATGGGTTTTGAATGCATGCCCTAGAGGCATACCAAGAATCTTAAGAAGGGGTATGTGTCTCTCAAATTTCATATGAGCAAGACATATTACTGCAAATTAATTTAATCGTAAAATTTATTTGTATTTTGTATGTATATTTGATAAATATTAGTTTTATTAAAAAAATTAGTTTGATAGTAATATTGTATAATAAATACAAATAATACCGATTTTACTGTACAATGAAATTGATTTATAAAAGATTGATATCATGCGGCCATGTCATTTTCTAAACATTAGAATTACTGTGAAATGATCAATTTTTATTCATTTACACTGTATTATGGTAAAAGTTATAAACTAATACACCATTAGCAAATAATTCAAAATTGTAAGATTATATTCTTAACGATCAATTAAAAATAGAGAACACAATTTTAATACAATTTCTCAAAGTATCTTAATATTATCAACCTAAATTTGCAGAAAAAAATTTAACCAAAATATTGCTGATTTTATGTTACCGTTAACAACAAAGAATTGAGTTTTATAATTCAACAGTCTTATTAATTAGGTGCAACTAATGGGGTATCATCCAATGATTATTCATTACAATTAGCTTTTCTGACCTTTTTCAAAATCTTTTCGATTAAAGTTATGATTAATACTAATAACAATCAACCATTATATATTTTGAGAAAAGAAATTGCATTAACTTTTATACTTTATTATCGGAGAAATATATACAGTAAAATATCTATAAAATTATACTCCCTCCTATTTAAAATATATGTCATCCTAAGCTCATACACACATTTTAAGAAAATTATTTACTTCTTTCTATACCCTTAATTAATAGCTAGCTTTGAAATTTTCTACATGACTTTAAAGATTATTATTGTCAATGTAATTTTTTTAAAAACTAAGGGTAAATTGAGAAAAACTATAATTAATTCACATTGAAAAATGCAAAACAACATTTAAATTGCAAATAATACGAAAAGTCAAAACGACATATATTATGAATAGGAGAGAGTACTCTACAAATTAATAAACTCTCTAAAATAATGCTCCCTCTTTCCCTAAATATGTGCTCATTGAGTTAGACACAATTTTTGGAAAAAATGGATAAAGTAAAGGGTATTGTACGGTATTGTGAGATTCATTTATGAATAAAATGGTTGTTAATTATAAGTAAAGTATAATGATAATTTTACTAATTAAATGATAGTTGAAGGTGAAGATAAAGTAATTGTCTCCATAAACGGAATAAACACATTTTTTTAGATGGACAAATAAGACATGTGAACATATTTTGAAGAGATGGAGGATGTAATTTTTTCGGTCCGACGCAACTTGTATCCATTTCAAATGGTTCTCAATTTCGCTAAAATAATAAGAAAGTAATTTTTTCAAATAAAACTTCTGTATTAATTAGTGGTCCAATCAATATCTTAAACTAATTATTTCTTTTAATTACAAAAATAACTAAGACAATTTAGTAAAATAAAAATTATTGTTGATTGCTTCTTGTTAAAATTTTAAATCTATTTGGATCTCATTTTTAACTTTTCTTTATCTAATCTACTAATTAGGTGTTGTGTTCTTTAATTGCATTATAGAATTGTGAAACGCGTTTTGGATGATACAAGTACTTTTTCTCGTAATTGATTCAAAATGTATTGTATCATACTCAACAACATCATCCTGGACATTATTCTTGAAGACGGTTGCAACACATTATTATGTTATGTGTGATGAATATATTTATTATACTAATAGTTCAATGAATATAATGCATATATTAATTAAATGCACTCACTTTTATAAAAAGATAAAAACTTGTATGAGACCGTCTCATGAATGAAACCGAATCACTCTTTAATAAATTGTTATCATTTTTTAAAAAAGTGGTACAAATTAGTATAAAAGTGATAACAAATTAAAAAGTGATAATAATTTATGAAAAAATGATAATAATTTATTAAAAAGTGATTCCGTCTCATGTCCGTCTCATGCATGAGACGGTCTTACACAAGAGTGCCCCTTATAAAAATAAATTTTCATTCATCTTCTTAAAATAATAAATTTTTTCGATTCCGATAATATTAATTTATATAAATTTTAGTACGATATGTTAATCGTATTTCCCTATGCCTTATTTAATTATAAAATTCATTTTCATCTTCTATGAATAACATATCTTAAGAAAGTCAGAAAATTGCATCGTCATCATCTCAATTAGACGCCACATCATATTTTATTTTTAAAAAATAAAACCTAAAAACGTATTAATATTATAAAAAAATTAACAAATTAACATTATAAATATTGTAAATTTATTTAACATATTAAAAATATAATTTAAATTTATTTAAATATAAAAATTATAATTAATCATTTTTAAACTGAAAATATTTTAAAGATAATTTTTAAACAAAAATCCTTTAAATTTAAAATACAAAATAATGTAAGATTATAAAATAAAGATTAAATATAAATAAATGCCAAAAAAACAACAACAAATTAATATTTTAAATATCGCAATTTTCTAATATATATATAAACCAGTATTGAATTTAAAGACTTATTGATATCTTATAGGAGTAACAAATAAAATAAAATAAAATTTGTTGCTTTTGTCCAGTTGGGGTGCGCTCCTCTCAACTGACATTTTTGTCCAGCTATCTGGATTCTGGAATCCAAAAACTCGCATATGCATCAATCAGTCATGTTTTTATTTATAATTTATTTAGAATGATTGATTATTTATATATCCCACGATAAATTATATACGAATATGTACAGTACAGAGTTATGACGTATACGAATATATAGCAGATTATCTATTTTTTTAAATATAATAACAAATTATAATAGTAATCTGTTTTTAGGTTTAATTTTTTAAAAATATAATATGATGTGAAGTCCATCTGGGATATCAACGATGCAATTCTCTTGACACTTCCACATTCGGGTAGGGGTAAAGCGCCGAAAGCCTCAAATGCAATTTAAAAAAAAAACAAATTAGTGTTTGATTTATAATTTCCTAATTATTTAAATTAAAATATGATTAGGACAAATATCATAATTTTACCCACAATTAAATAATATAAATATTAATGTAAATAATATATAAGAGACATTCTTATGCATTAATTGTACAGTGTATTGGAATTTTTAATTAAATATGACCTGTTTATAAAAGGGACAAAATAACAAATGTGTGGATCCATTATTCTTTTTTTTTAAAAAAAAAAAAAAGGCACGGATCCGATTTATATTTATGTCTCGTTTGGTTTCCTTTATTAGGGGTGTCTTGATCCCTAATATAACTTTATCACTTGTTTGATTTGTTGTATACATTATACTTCCACCCGTTATTAAGAATGAGCTCGTTTCAAATAATACCGAATACATGGGATTATAGATTCCAAGTTTTATATGGTATATGTAATACTCATTATTTGTCCAACATCTATTAAATTTTAAAATATCAAAAACACCATTCTCTTTTTATTTTTTTATTTATTTATAAGAAGAACAAATTGGTCTAAAATAAATTAATATTAGTTATAATACTTCATACCAAACATAATATTGATAGCTATCATTAATTATTTATCCGAATTTTCTCAAACCAATCAAAATATTGATAAATAGTGGTATTATAAATATAAGTATTATAATTCATATATTATCTATAATGACAACCAAACGAGACCTTAAAGTTCGAGAACAATTATAAGAGAGATGGCTAGCAGTTTGGGCTATATTTCACATCATTGTAACGCGGCTTTAACACCTTGTACCCGCACGAGTACTTCTTGTATTTTCTCATTATTTCAGCTTGTTAAATGTTTATTTTTGTTTTCCTAATTAAAAAAATATATATTTTTATATTATTAATTCTATTTATAGCGGTTCACTCGAATTGTTGATTAAAATAGTATGATTTTACGGGCGAATAAACAATTTATCAAATAAACAGTGAATGAACTTTAAAATATAACTTAGAAATAAATTACTTGACTGTAGGTGAACAAAAACTTAAGATCTCTTGCTCTTTGTGTATTAATTGTTTGCAAAGTCCAATGCTTTACAATGAAGGCTAAGATATCATCCATTTGTCATAGGGTCAGTTGTCCCTATGAAGTCGACTCTGTTCCCTTATTCTCCTAGGGTGCAGGTCCGTCCTCTTGTTTCCATTGGTTACACCTCTATCATCCACTCTCATTAGTTGCAGCCCGCTCTTATTGATATGGTTGTATTATCCTCATTAACGCAAATGAACTACATTATTTTTCCTTAATATTGACCATAATCTTATTTGATCTTCTAGCTCAAAGAGATTAGATGCGTTCTTACAGGCATGATGAGTTTGTTTGTGGTAACTTGAGTTCGGATGTGATTTTAAATTAGGTATGCTAGTCAATGTTGTTGACCACCGAAGTTATGGTTGCAACAAACACTATTTTAAAATGTCTACAGTACTCTCGGATGAAAGTCTTTTGGCGAACCGGACGACCAAGTGATCACTCGACCTTCAACAATTGGTTTGACTCTTTACTCCGATTTGATAGCTTGATGGTATGGTCGCCTCTACACCCGATGACCAATATCTACATATCCTTCCTAGCTTCTTTAACTTTTAATTCTCGCTTTTCGATTTTTTTTTTTGTGTGTGTATTTTCTTTTTATTCTCCATATTAATTTTTACTACCACCTTTTGATATATCAATTAATATTTTGTTCTTCTCATTTAAATTATTAATACTATTTTTTCAATTAATGCTTTTTAATAAACTCAATGAATACCCCTTTGGCCTTATTTTATTCTTTCTATTAAAATTTTAGCAGTATTAAACCATTTCCTTCTCTAGATTTGAGGTTTGAATTCTGAAATAAGTTAGTTCATACAAAACTTAGTTTTGGCTTTAATTGAAATTCGTGCTATTAAATGGTGTAATTAGTCTCCCAAGCTAAGTCGTTCCCGGGCCTAATACGAGTCATTAAAAGAATAATTTACTTTATCATTTTATTTAAGTCAACAAATATATACGTATTTAATAATAGTTAATGTGAGTCTCATTCAACAAATATATACATGTCTATATGTATTTATTAATGAGAATCAGAAATGGCATGAACCATTCATCATGATTCATGACAAGGATAAGAAAATATTAAATTAGAGGGGGTGGTGGTCACGCGCGTGGAGAATGTTCAACCGGGTGAACCCCACACGTGACGAAGAAACCCGTTATGGCGGTTCGAGATTGGACGCTCAGCGCTCAAGTGGGACCCACCACCCTCGCAATTACATTTGTATTTGAATTTACATTTCACTTGAATTTGCATTCGCATTTGCATTTCTTTTCAAAAATGGAACCAGTGAGACACAGGAGTGGTGTGAGAGGCAGCCAGTGAGTTGGACTCGTTTTGAAGATTGACTTTTGACCAATTTGGATTGGGAAAAAGGCGTGAAGTTATTTTATTTATTTTAAAAAGAAAGAAGCAAGAAGAAAAGTCACACTTTCCTCCTTGCTTCCTCCTCAGACCCTCCCCTGTGTGAATCCTTCAACAATATATATAGGCTCAGAAGACCCCTTTCTTATTACAACTTACACTCCTACAACTCAATTATTTTTTCAATTTAAAGTCTTTGCCTGTTGAAAGTTTTATCCTTGTAGTTCAAGGTATGCTCCTGTTTCGACCTAAAAATTAATTTTTTTCAACCTTAATTTGCGTTCTTGGTGTTGTTTGATGATTTTGCTGTCAAAGATTGAATTTTTATGATGTGGGCTTCGGTCTTTTTAGGTTTTCTTGCTTTAAAGTTCAACGACTTTGTTGATAGAGTCGTTGATTTTAAAGATTGAATATTTCTTTCTTGAGAGCCAACAGTTAATTTTGTGGTATATACATACACATAATAATACACATCTGATTATTTAATTGATTTCTAAATTTCTCTGTTCTTTGATTTTGCTTCAACAGGCTTTGATGGTTTGCTGTCCGAAGAGTAGTCTTGATTTGGAGATGGAAGGTGGATTTAAGGGTGGTAAAAACGGATTTTTGTATAAAAATTGCTCAAAATTGCTTGAAGCAGCAGCCACAGATGATTTAGCTAGTTTTATTCAGGAAGTAGAGAAGGGGTGCGATGTTAACGAAGGTAGCTTTTGGTATGGGAGAAGCTTTGGGTCAAAGAAGATGGGGTTTGAAGAGAGGAGCCCTATCATGATAGCTTCTTTGTACGGAAGCACTGAGGTGTTGAAGTACATAATTGAATCTTGCAAGGTTGATGTCAACAAAGCGTGTGGATCAGACGGCGCCACCGCCCTCCACTGCGCCGCCGCCGGCGGATCCTGGTCGTCCGTTGAGGTCGTGAAGCTCCTGATCGGCGCTTCCGGCGACGTGAACGCCGTTGATGCTGATGGGAAGAAGCCCGGAGATTTGATTGCTCCTTGTGTCAAATCTTCCACCAGTTTGAAGAGGAAAACACTGGAGATGTTGCTGAATGGGAGCATGATAGAGGGGGTGGTGATGATGAGGGCAAAATGGGAAATATGGAGAAGAAAGAGTATCCGATCGATGTATCGTTACCGGATATAAACAACGGGGTGTATGGTAGTGATGAGTTCAGGATGTATAATTTCAAGGTCCAGCCTTGCTCGAGGGCGTATTCTCACGATTGGACGGAATGCCCTTTTGTGCACCCCGGTGAGAATGCGAGGAGGCGTGATCCGAGGAAGTATAGCTACACTTGTGTCCCCTGCCCTGAGTTCAAGAAGGGTACTTGTGGAAAAGGCGATGGGTGTGAGTATGCCCATGGTGTCTTCGAATCCTGGCTGCACCCCGCCCAATATAGGACCCGATTGTGCAAAGACGAGATTGGGTGCTCCAGGAAAGTCTGCTTTTTTGCACACAAGCCTCAAGAATTGCGCCCCTTGTACGCCTCAACCGGCTCAGCTATCCCGTCTCCAAAGTCTGTTGCTTTGGATTCCACGATGATGAGCCCCTTGTCGCTTGGCTCCACGCCACCTATGTCCCCGGGGTGGCAGAGCAAGACCAGCAGCCTTACGCCGCCTGCGCTCCACCTCCCCGGGAGCCGCCTCAAGTCTACCTTGACCGCACGGGATTTCGAAATGGATTTGAAAATGGAAATGAATTTGAAACCGACGAATCTTGATGATTTTTTCGGATCTCTCGATCCGATTCGCCAAAACACGAGCCATCTCCGAGCGAGCTACCCGTCGAACGCTACGTACGGGTTCGACTCGTCTGCAGCTGTGGCTGCGGCGATGATGAATTCAAGGTCCACGGCCTTTGCAAAGCGTAGCCAGAGCTTTGTTGATCGAGGCGGGGTTAGCTACCGTCCAGGGATGTCCGTTTCACCAAACTCCCCAAGCCCGATGATGCCCTCTAAGCTTTCGAATTGGGGCTCCCTGATGGGAAACTAGACTGGGGTTTCAATGGTGAGGATGCTAGCAAGCTTAGGAAGTCCGCGTCGTTCGGGTTTCGTACAGCCCCGACCGGGGAATCGACGAGCCCGACGTCTCGTGGGTGAATACATTGGTGAAGGATGTTCCTGCACAGAAGAAGCATGGAGGTGTTCATGAGATGATGCCTCTTTGGGTTGATCAAATGTACATGGAGCAGGAGCAAATGGTGGCTTGAAGATGATTCACATTAATTCATTCATATTGTTATAATATTAGAGTAGATTGATGAAGGGATAACATGACAGGTTCTTGAAAGATCAGAAGGACTAATCAAATGTTTGGACTTGAGGGGATTTTTTTATTTTTTCAAACAATTGTTGGTAGTCTTAATATAGTTCTCATATAAGGAAAGGAAACAATGATATTTCCTGCATAATCTATGTATTTTTTTATATGTATTTCAAGTTTCAACTATTGAGTTGCACAATATATATATTGTTGGTATTAACCATTGTTGAAATCTTGATTGAGAAATTTGTGCTGTTGATCCTTTAGTTTGATTGTTTTAACTTTTTCTTTTTTAATGAGATTGTGCATGTTTAGAAGAGTTGAAAGATAAATTTAAATTATATGTGCATCTTATTTATTTCTGATTTTATTTTAATTTTTAAGCGATGAAGTTTGCTTCAATTCGCATTAGATAGTTCATAAATTCGTTGGGAATGAAAAGTGGGGAAAATTATGTATCAACTCAAATGGTGTGAACACAATCATATATTTGTTGCACTGTGCAATATTCTGATAAGCTTTTCTTGAAATCAATTTTTTTAATTTATATTTTAAAAGAGTTAGGATTCGGTGAAATTTATTCACGGTACAAATTGATACTGTTACATTTATTGAATAATATTATGGCATTCGCTCATTAATACCATTTTATTTATAAAATAATATCACAGAAAAAAATATTATGATAGTAGTTTATAATAATTATACTATTGAATGAAAATTATGTATATCGA
Organism: Paraleonurus japonicus; assembly: GCA_030762865.1. Classification (NCBI taxonomy): domain Eukaryota; kingdom Viridiplantae; phylum Streptophyta; class Magnoliopsida; order Lamiales; family Lamiaceae; genus Paraleonurus; species Paraleonurus japonicus. The sequence continues at coordinate 5,280,623 of CM061053.1, forward strand.
GTATATACAGTGAACATGTTTCATAAAATGATTTGTGATTTTAAACTCGGTCGAGACTCAACTAGATTCAAATAAATTCGTAAGACAACAAAATCTTGATAAATTAAATTTGGAATTCGCTTTATAAAGTAAACGTTAAACAGTAGTAGTTGAATTCAGGCAAAGACGGATTCGGAATTGTGTTTTAAGAGAGAGAAATGCTTGATAGAATAAAAGAGAGAAAAATTAAAAGAGAACAAAATGATAAAATATATATTACAAATTTAATCTGTAAATAATATATATATATATATATATATATATATATATATAATAGAAATAATTTAAATTGAAGGGGGTGACCACCCTGCGCCCGCTATTGTCCTTGAACTCAGGTAGACTGGATAACTTGCCTACGCACCAACATATTCGTTCAATTTTTCAGTGTCATTTTCATGTTTCAATATGTATTTCATTTTTGAATTTTTAACATATGGATTAAAGATTGTTGTGGTTCATTAAATTATTTTTAACATCATTCATCTAGATTATGAAACATAAAAATGAAACATAAAAATGGCACAGATGATTGCTAACATATATATTTGATGTGTAAAACTATATATCTATTCAAAAATTCACGAAAACGATTACTATATGTTCATGTATAAACAAATTTTGTATAGTTGTCACCACCTGGCTTGGACGTCGACTAGATAAATACAAATAAATTTAAAGATTGAAATTGAATACTACTTTTGTCCCATGATGAATTTTGAATGTGAAGTGACACATTTATTAAGAAATTTTAATTTAATGTAGGAGATAGAATAAAATGTAAAAATATTATGGATGGTTGAATGAGATAAAGTGTAAGAGAGAGAAGTATAATTAATCAAGAATACTAGTAGCATTTTTGAAATATAAATGGTATTATGAGGGTGTAGTTTAAGAAGAGTATTCCATTGCAAGGATTTGAAAATAATTTTGGAACAAACAAAAAAAAAGAAAGAATGAAATAATCGCGGTACGAGAAAGTAGAACATAAAAGAAACTCAATGAAGACATAAACTGGGTGATGCGGAAAACACAGAGAGAAAAATTGCGGTGATATAATGCCGAGACCATCAATATTGATGAGTATGGTATAGAAATAAGGTTGATATATATGCTAAATTTGTAAATTTTTTTATGTATTAGAAAAAAATCAAGTTAGGTTCAAAAGCTTATTTGAATAGTTATCCGTTATTTGAGCGAGAAATGTAGTAGAGTGTGTGAGTTTACTAAGGGTATGTTTGGTTAAGGATGGGGCTATTCGGATGTGGATGACCCATCCCCTATCCCATTCTATTTTGGACGGCCCCATCCAAATCTCCATACAAATACTCATCCAATCCCATAATACATCTACACATCTATTTTCACATATTCTAATACAATCACATCAATTCTATCTTTCACATTAAATATATAATATTATATTTATTTCTCTCCCCACTTTATACTATATCTTATTAAAATAATCATTATCTCACTATCTAACAATAATGTAATATTATATCATCTTCTATCACAATCATTCAATCATTAACAATATTAAAATAATACAACATCAACTTTGATTTGACATAAAATTTCATCCAACCCTACTTCTCCATCCCTAACCAAACACAGATTTACTATTTATAGGATTACCCCCATCCCCATTTTCCATCTCCATCCTCCATCCCATCCACCACCATCTCTAACCAAACATAACCTAAGTGTGCATAATGTGAGACAAACGAACCAAATTCAGAGAACGTAATTCAACATTTTATTTTATGGAACGAGTGCAAAATAATCCTGCTTAAGTGTCTACTACGAAAATTATGAATCTACACATAAATCAACGGAAAACGAGGCAATCGGAGCAGTTGAACCCACTTGAGTGGCTGAGTGGGTCGGAAACCTACAATCGGCCTTCACTCGATATTCGAATCGAGTGTGAACGATTTTAAAAAGATTTTATCATTTTTTTATCTTTAGAGAAGATTGAAAGTTGGATTTCATAATGGTTTGTATGATATAATCCCATGAAAAATGACTTGAATAGGGTCATAATAAGTCCACTGTAATTAAAAAACCCACTGTCATATAATTTATTAATTTATATGAGACAGGATATAAATCTGTTGTTAATCACTAATAAGCGTTCATTGTCAGCCATAACGACGTGTCGTCAATCTAGTGTCTTTGATATTTTTAACCATTACAACTACTCGTGGATTTTTTGGAATATGGCCAACTTGGCTGTAATTAAATAAATACATAAAACACGAAAGGGAAATAGCTTTTGGAATTTGTGAAAATGCAAGCCTATAGAGTGCAAAATGTCGCATGTTTTGTGCTAGTGGAAATCACCATCATATGCAAGAATAGATAGGATATACTTCATTCATTATTCTAGTCATCATTCTTTATTTTGTGTAACAAATTATTTATTTAGTTTTTATTTGTATCAAATTAGTCATCAATCTTCTAAATTTATTTCACTGGTGATCGATGTTTTCCTACAGGACTTTGTATTCAAGCTTCACTATTTAAATTATATACTCTCTCCATCCCTCCTTAAATAACGTTTGAGGAATAACACAAATTTTAATGAATATAATATTTTATTTTAAAATTAATAAAAAAATATAAGAAAAATAAAGAATTAAAGTATTTTTATTATAAATGTGGGACAACCGCTTTAAAAAAATAATAATAAATTTAGAAGAACACGTGAAATGATAAAATATTAAACTAAAAAGTAATAGAGAGACTATATAATTATAAACTTATACTGGATTGTGAAAATTCATAAAAATTAACTTAATTATGGTTATATTATTGGAATTTAAGCGCTTCATTAATAATTAAATTTAACAAATATGTACTATGAACTAATTTTACTGTAGAATTTAGTTGCATTTTTAAAAGTATTATTCTTTTCATTAAAAAATATTAATTTAATATTAATATTGTATAATAAAAATAATTTATATTATTTTAAATACTCATTAAAATTGATTTACAAGAAAACTGTTTATTAAATTTAGCAGGTATGCTTGAGCTGTTATGTGAGTGCCTTCACATTCATACTTCTTCATTAGATCATCTATTTATAAAATCAATTTTTTTGACTCCTCAAAAGTTGGTGATTATTATTATAAGTGCAAAGAACTCTGTACATATACGAAATTGCTAACACAAACCATACATATGCATACTAAAGATTTTTTTTTTTTTTTATCGTCACTTTAATTTGTGGAGCAAATTGGTGCGTGAATTGAAAGAAACCTGATAAAAGCAATATTATTGATCGACATACCTACTTTAATAAAACCACTTTATGATAAATATCTCTTTGTCGTAATGTACATGTGTTTTTAGGCCCAACATTCATTCAATCAAACCCGAAATGATTTTTTTTTCAACTATTAAAATATGAGTACGTTTGATGTAAAAAAAAAAAAGAGTACGTTTGATGTAAAAAAAAAGAGTACGTTTGTTGTATAAAGCTGCGGTGTTATTATTTTTAAAAAAATAAAATATCAAAATATTTAATTAAAAATATTAAAAATCTCATCATTAATATCAAAAATTAGGGTTACTCTCATCAATATTAACACCAAATTAATATTTTTCCTATTTAAATTATTCATATTTAATATAAAAACATAGTATTATAATATTTAAATTTAAAATATCAAGTTTAAAATATTACATTTAAATTATCAAATAATTAACCAATAGTATAAAAATTGAATGAAATTGAAAAGTGAAACACCGTAAGCTTACGGTGTATACGAAACACATAAAACTTTGCCATAAAATATACTACATCCTCCCACCGTCACTTTCGTGAACCGCCGGTTCCAAAATAATTTTCACACACATAAAATTTAAAAAAAAAAATCTTCATAAACTATACCCTCACAATTTTCATAATTTTACACAAAAGATAATTATTTCGATCCACACATACACACTATTCAACTATTTTTTTTTAAACTTTACACACATAATATTTATGGAATTAGCTATCAAATTCTTACTCATTATTTTTTTATTTGTGTGTCTGTTACTAAAAGAAATTATTAGAACGGAAAGAGTATAAATTATTATTGCAAAAAATAGGGGTGTGACAATGTGTCAAAAAGTAATGAATGTCATCGAGTGTAAGTAGTCTTAGGAGAATTCCTGAACTGAATCATAGCCTTATGTCGGCATCGTTTAGTTAAGTTCGTTGCACACGACTAGTCTAAATTTAATTGACAAAGTTTTATTTAAATTAGTTTTTTTTTTTTATCGGTTAAATTATGACTCGAACTCATGACCTTTAGAAATAGGTAGTGGAGTTTTAATCACTTGAATTTAAAAATATTTTTTTATTTAAATTAGTCTGATCGTACTAATTTATATTTTATATGTTATTTTTAAATAGTGTATTAGTTATTTTATTGAAACATATTAATTTGTTATTTTTGATTTAATTTATTTAAAAGTATTAGTTGTTATGCTATACCAACAAAATTTTATATAAAAATGGTTCATGATAAGTTTATCGTAAAATTGATTTGAAAAATTTTAAATATCAAATATTTGATCAAGAGTATTAAAAATCTCATGATCGGTAGTATTAAAAATCTTGTTAGAAGTATTATTTTTCAGGAGTATCAACAACAATTAATTATTTTACTGTTTAATTTATTCATATTTAATATAAAAATACGGTATTATAATATTTAAGTTTAAAATATCAAGTTAAAAAAAAAAATTAAAGTATCAAGCATTTGACAAAAAATATAAAAATTTGATAAAACTGAATATCAGTTTGTTATAAACCAAGCTCATATAAAATACTACTCTACTATAAAATAATAATTGGTAACCAATTATACAATAAAATTGTTTTTAACCAACTCATTCTAACTATATAGTGTAGTTTACCTCTACTATGTGATTTGTAAATTATTGTAGAACACCTTTGAGTAAGACTCGGATTTTAAGATACCATTTTTAAAAAAATTAATTTGACAATGATAATTGATATCTGTATAACTTATATTAATATTAAAGTAATAAAATTTAAATTAGATCAAGTTTAGATTAGATGATGTAGAGTTTGGGTTTGGTGGGAAGGGGAAGCGAAATGATATTATTGCCCATCTCATGACAAAATAATGAAAACTAGACTACATCAAGTTTATTTGATATAGAGTATCCAAAATAATTTACATTCATATTAGATGTAGTCGTGTAAATATTCACGAGATAGACTGTTTATTTGTGTTTCATAAAGCTTGCCCTATATTGTGGATAGCGAGCAATTAAATATTTTTAACATTTTTTTGTTTTAGAGGTTTTCGCTTATTGTCACATTGTATTTTTTTTTCTCACTCATTTAAAAAAATTACTCTTTAAAGTAAAACTTCAAGAAAAATAAAATATTTGAGATTAGACACAATCCGTGCCATCTTTGAGCACAAAAGCATGATAAAAATAGTACATGGCATGAAAGGCGTAATACATATATATGCGAATTTATTTTTTCAAGTTTTTTATTCGATATATTATCTGCAGTTCTTGAATAAGTAAAAGAATACATATATGCGTATTTGCAGATATGGAGTAATAAATAAATGTACACTTACATTAAATAAAATTAAAGCTTGAGAAGTTGAGATATATATAATTAAAAGATTTTATTCTTTCAAAAAAAAATTAAAAGATTTTAAAAGTGTTGGGCCCCGCTTCTAGAACACCCCACCCAAAAAATCTATCAAAAATAAATGTAGTTGCTTTATCGCATAGGCATAGCCGCCCTAAAAGAAGTCCACCACAGGGCATAGACATAGTCCATTTCAATGTCCCTGTCGCTTTCTACTTTTTTCAAATATTTAAAATGACAAAAATTTGTAGGTAGTATGATGTATAAAAATAAATTATATTTACACACATATATATATATATATATATATATATTATACAATTTGTAAATTTATGAAATTTCAATCCAATTATTATATTTTAAAGAAAAAATATAATATAAATATTTAAATAAAATATCATTTTATATATAAAACTGTCTCACATCTAATATAAAATAATTATTTACTTCAAAACCACTCTTTGGGGAGTTAGGCCCGTATGATAGTGATATTTTTGGATTCTTATGGAGTGGGCTTAATGACCCGAACCGATATAAAGTTTACCATATTTAATTTCAATCTTTTTATTAATGATGTGTTGGTCAATTTGGGCTTTGCAAGCCCACTATTAATTTATCATATTAAACACCAATTCAGCCCATATTAAATGATAATTAGAAGCGGCAAATTGGGCCGTTCGGTCCTGCCCAACGCTGAATAATTTAAGACTCTACGTTGTGATTTGAAATTAAGGATTCAAGATAATATATCATACGTTTATAAATAAAAATGGAGTTGGTTCACAAAAATAGTATTTATAGGTGAGAGGATTTCAAATACTCAACAAAACATAGTCATTTGAAATCCTCTCACTTCTCTCATTTATGCTTAATATTTGAGTGAATCAAATCCATTCATTTAGCTTTTCTCCATTCTAGTTTGTGTGAATGTGTGTTATATTATGCTCAAATCTCTTGATTTCAAATCACTACATCCAAATAGAGCCTAAGAGTAGGTCGACATAGAAATTTGTTAATATAAGCCTTTGCTCGTGAGCTTGACTTGGCTCGACTCGTTAAGACTCGGCTCGTCTCAACTCGTAGTATTAAACGAGTTGAGCTTGAGCTCGCAAAATTCTCAATTATTTAACGAGCCAACTCGAGCTCGACTTGTTAAGCTCGATAGATAAGATTTTTTCTTAAATTTTTATTAGGATCGGCTCGACTCGACTCGTTAGGCTCGATAGGCTCGTTAGGCTAATTCATTAGCAAGTCGAGCGAACTCTATTTTTAACTCGTTAATGTTATCAAACCGAACTCGAACATTCAATACTCGACTCGGCTCGACTCGAAAAACAGGTCTAGTCCGACATGAAATCGACTCACAATAAAACAAAATGACGTTTTAAGAGCAATTCTAACAATGCACTAGAGTGTTGTTTTGAACTGTTAAGTGGCGCCAATAAATACTTTATACTTGTTTCATTGGGGTGTTTTGCACTGCTTTATGAGGTTAGTCCTCCGCATATGGGTAACAAATCTCCTGTGCCACATTTTATTTTTATTTTTAGGTTGATGTTAAATATAATATTCTCATAATTTTTGTAATTTTGTGTGGCTTAGGTAATTCAATTTTTATTTAATATGAAAATTAAATTATTATTTTTATCTCAATTAAATAAATTAGTATTGTAGTTAATTTACAATAAAATCTAAATTATTGAATTTTCATTTTAATTTAATTTTTATTATAAGATTATAATGCTTTTTCAATTTCAATCTACAATATTTTATTTTATCAATTTAATATTTTTTGAAAATTAAACATAAAATAAACATTAATACTTTATTTAATGAAAAAACAATTCATTAATAATGAATTTTAATGCAATATTCCATTTTAATGCTAAAAGTAGTGTTCCCTTCACATGCGTTTTAAATTGCTCAAAATCAAATGACATAAATTTTAATAAAAGTGTTGTTCATTAATATTAAAAGTTGTAAAGTGAAGATAAATGAGTTTCTTCAACTTTAATGTAGTATGTATATGGTGGCATGAGTTGTAATTAAGAATTGTTTGTAAGAGTTTAGTTTGATAGTGTACGATTTTTTTTTTTGCTATTTTGAGTATGCGAAAATAAAAATGCAACCTCCATTTTAGGATTTTGAGCATTAAAAAATGTAACGAAGGGGGTATAAATTAGTGGAGATTTGTTGTTGATACTAATAATAAGGACATGTTTGTTTTGAGTATTTACTAGAAATATAGTTTATTTTTTCTAAAATTTAAATGTTGGTTATTCTTTGATTTGTATTACATATAACCTCGCAAATATAAGAAAGCCCAACTTATATTTTTCATTTTGAGTGAAGTTGTATTCCTCTCTTCATGAGATATTAAATTTTATTCCAAAAAATAGTAGATAGGGGTATAATTGTAAAATTTAATTTATCAAATGAATTAATTATCAATACAAATACTTGAAAATATTATAACCCATGTTAAATTATATTGTAATATATATTAATAAACATGTGATTTGTATAATTTAATAAAGCATATTAGATGGGCTAACATTTTAATAAAATGAATGATAATTTGTAGTAATTTGTTCACATCCAAATAAATGTAAAAAATTAACAAAATTACAAAAAGTATAAATGTGCAAATGGCTCATTCAATTAAAGCAATAATTGGCCTTTTCCATTAGTAAATATGGGAAAACAAATTAACTACACCCACTGTACCTAAAAACGACCTGGAGTTGGTTCAATCCGGCCACACTCCGAGCTCTTTAAGTTTTTCTCCTCCTCCCATTTTCTAGCTTGAATCGCGCTGCAGTAAGTATGCTCTCAGGTATTTCTCTTTTGTATGATAAATTCACATAAAATTGTAAGTATATGCTTGTATGATTGAGCGTTATGCAGTGTATGAACATTACGAGTCCCTGCCGTTTGCACCTCAGGCGCTTGTGAAAATTCCTCACATAAAACTAGCAATTTTAAGCCCTTTATTCTGATGCCCTAAAATTACTTTCTGCTGTACCTCTTGGGAATGAAATGGTTTTGTTGTCATAGCTTTAATTTCAAGTTCTTGGCAGCATTTTACAATTTTGATGTTCGTTTTATCAGGTGGAAATGTGGGTGTCCAGCTTGTGCCTAAAGTGTCTATTATGCATAAATGTCCAGGTATTACTCATAACCAACATAAGTTCTTTTCTTGCTTAATGTTTGTCATGTGCTATGTCAGATGGTTATATTGGAAACGTGTTGGATGCCCTTTTTGATTGCCTCTAAATCATGAATGAATGATGATAATATTTATTAAAATTGGGATGAAATAAGTTATTTTAGTTTTTTTATGAGAAAAGCTTCATTCTACTTATGCCTTAACTTCAAAAACGTTTGTGTTGCGAGATAATGTCAGCTTTGGAATTCAATTAAAAATCTTGATTATATAAAGTGTTTGTAACAGGTCTTGTTATGCTACTCTGGCTTTGACACCATAAAACTTCTAACACACGCAGCAGTGATTTTCTTAACAATGAGTCAGAGTTGCACATTAGAATTACTGAATATTCACATTCATGGATAAATAAAAGATAGATTGCCTGTATAGAAATGGTGATCAACTAAGACTCTTAATTCTGATTGGATCTATAAGATTACTGACTTAGCATGAACTGAAATTACTGTATTAGTTTCCACTGAGTGTCCAGATAGCTTGTTAACATAGTTATTACATTAATCTGCCTTTTGATTTTTTATTCTGTGTTTTATGCGCTGTCAAAATGTCATTGATGCTAATCGCGCAGCTCATTTTTGTTTTATTTTGGCTGCATTCTATTAAAGGGGACTTCCATATTGACTCTGCTGTGCAATGACAGAAAGGTCCTGCTGCATGCAATAGTTTTGAAAGGAGAATAGGATTTCAAATTAATTTATAGAGCTCCAAAAATAAATACTTATATAGAGTATACGTGTAGCTTAAACTTGTGAGTCTGCAATTTACTAGAGTGATTCATTGCAAATTAGCAGAAACATTTATTCTGGGTACATCCACATAGTCCTTTAGGGTATGTTTGATTTGATATTTAGTGGATTTTGAAATCCGATTTCAAAATCTAGTGGATTTGAAAATCTTGTTAAATAGTAATAATGTGTGTTTTCAGATTTAATTAAGCTAGAGTTTAATTTTTATGTCAAATTGATGTGTTATAGACAGTTCTTGGTAGTAAGTGTTATAGACATTTTGTTGATAGAAGATTTGGAATTGCTTTATTTTATTTACGGATCATAAAATTGATCTGTTAGTCGTGCGATAATCTGTAGGTCTCCTGTGGGAGGAAATGCATTTATCTCGTACCGAACATTTTCAAAGCTGAAAATAACATGTGCATCACATCAGTCAATTGATGTTTCTGTTTCTCAAGAGGAGTGTGAAGAGACTAGACCTTTAGTTAAAATGTGTGGAATAACATCAGCTAGGGATGCTGCAATGGCAGCAGAAGCTGGTGCCAATCTTATTGGGATGATTCTTTGGCCCAACTCCAAAAGGTCTATTTCACTTTCTGTTGCCAAAGAGATATCAAAGGTGGCACGGGAACATGGAGCAGAGCCAGTTGGGGTGTTCGTTGATGATGATGCAGAAACTATTTTAAGAGCTTCTGATGAAGCTGAACTTGGATATGTGCAGGTTAATACTTCTTTACCAGATTATTATCTGTTTTCTCATTTCTTTGCTGTTTTTGTTGATTACATATCTTTTTGGATGCAGCTTCATGGAAATGGGTCTCGGGATGCTTTCCCAAACCTAGTGAAAGAAAACCGAATAATATATGTTCTTCATGCAAATGAAGATGGTGAACTTTTGAATTCAATTTCTGATGAAGAATGTTCTCAAGTTGATTGGATTCTTGTTGATAGTGCTAAAGGTGGCAGGTACAAAACTTTTATGCATTGTCATAGAATTCGATATTCCTAATTCTTTAGTTTCATTTTCTTTTCATTTTGATCTGGCTATGTATTTTATACCATCTCAGAATAGTTTTCTTAAGGAATTGACTACATGTAGCCATGTGCTTCATACATGGTTTGTTGGTTCCTTTTTATGGCCTTCTGTTAGAGAGAAGAACAATGACGAAGGCATTATTGTATAATGATAGGCTGAGAACAAGTACAGGGAATGATTTTCCCCCAACAGGAATTGTAATCCTGTCACTAAGACTAACTTATTAGAATTATGATACTTGATACCCTCCTATCGCACGAAGGCTTTATTTATAGCCATTACAGAAGAATGAATATGCTTTTAGATCCTCGAGTTCAGCCACCTTATTGTCGATTCATGAGATATACTTTCTCTATCATCTTCTGAGCAAGAATATGATTGTTTAGCTAAAACATGAGCAAACTGTGATACCATATATAGATTCAGGCAAAGGAAAAATAACTTAATTCATATTGAGGCCCTTTTACATCCTAAAAGTGCCCGTGCTATATCCCCTCCTTTCTCTCAATTATTCATCCATATGCATGAAAACGGAAAGGTGGAACTGGAAAGGTAAAGATATTATCGTGGAAGAGAATGACTTTATTGCCCCCATATTGGGGATATGGCCAATCCCCACAATATGGATACGTAAACAGTGTTCATGGTATCATTTCTAAGTACGACTTTTCACTTCATCTCATTCCCTCATCTCCAAGCCTGTTAACGAAGCACCCTCCAATTTTTCACTGTTGCATCTTAACATCAGTGTTTTGAATGATGGCCCCTCCTTGTTTTACCATTCAGTGTTATGTATTAAAATAAATCTTCATTGTCAAATGTTAACTTCTTAGTTTAGCTACATCTTAACCTTCAATGTCAATGATAAAATTCCTTATTCTATCACTTTCTTCTCACTGGTTAAATAACTTGACTTGCAAACAAAATAAAGAGTTCACGAAAAAGGCAGCCTTATTCAGGAGTCTTCGTGGAAGCATTTTCTCTTTGCAATGTTTGCTGTATGATCATAGAATAAGGTCTTCTTTTATCATACCAATAAATTTTTACACCATGGCATCTAAATGTCTTAATACTATATATGTTGACTAATATATCCTTCGTCTTAGATGCATAAGGCTATATAATTAGATCACTTGACTATTTTCTGATTGCACTAAGATATTCTTGAATTGTGTATGCATGGTTGCAGTGGAAAAGGGTTTAATTGGTCAAAATTTAAGGTGCCGTCTATAAAGAGCAAACGAGGATGGCTATTAGCCGGAGGGATTAAGCCTGAGAATGCAGTTGAAGCTCTTTCTATTCTAAGGCCAACGGGAATTGATGTCAGTAGCGGTATTTGTGGTCCCGATGGACTTCAAAAGGATAAACTGCGAATTTCCTTCTTCATCGACGCAGTAAATTCGGTTCGTTATTGAGCTATGCCTTTATATGGTGCTCTTGAAAGGATCTTATGAAACCATTGCTGAAATCGATTTTATTCAAATGTTTTTAGAGTTCTCTCTGAAAAGCCAACATTGAGACTCACTCTCTCTTATATTTATTTTTAAAAAATAAAAACAGTCTCATTGATTGTCAGATTAAGTTGCACTTTAGCTTCAGCTGCAGTACTCTCTAACGTGTTCTGTCTCTTTACCTTTTATTTTATTTTCTTCACGATAAATGTTGACAAAACTTTATCATATGTCGGGCCTCAAACATTTCCCCTGCTCTACTTTGGTGATTCATACCATATTTCACTGTTTTTAATGCATGACACATGTAATAAATGACATTACGAATTATTATTTATTAAATAAATGATCTTGTTAGCTCAATCAAAATTCACAAGAACAATGATTGATCGTCCTTTTGATTTAAAAGGTGCTCGAGCTGTCTTAACTGGCTCTGTCTTCCATTCATTACAAAAATGTGACAAGATTCGAACACACAGGATTGTAATAGTTTTTGAGTATCCGCAATATATATTGTGACTATTCTTCACCAATCTCCACACATACATTAACTAATATGTCACATTTACCCGAAATCCTCTATTTTCAAATTATACTCCTTCCTATTTAAAATATATGTCATTTTAAATCAATTCACACATATTAAGAAAATTATTGACTTTCTCATAATACCCTTATTTAATAGCTTTGAAATTATATATAAGACTTTGAACATTATTATTATCTAAATTATTTCTAAAGAGTTTAAGGTAAATTGAGAAAAATAAAAGTAATGATATCACTAAATGAAATGTTATGGTGTTATTGAATGAATTGAATGATATCAATTTCATATGATGAACAAGTTTTACTCAAGATCGACTCGTCCGATTTTAGTTAGTCACTTGGCCTATAGAATTAAGTATCCCGACTCTTAAATCAATTGCAAACGTCCCCATCTACTAGTCGAAAATCAAGATAGCCAATTAGAAGGGATTTTTTTTTGTCAAAGCTACCTCTCAAATATCTAGTAAAGTAATGATTCTGAAAAAGACACCCAACAGCAAGTGAGAACAAAAGGCTTTAACTTGTTGTAAATAATCTGATTTTCCCATTATCAAAATCATTACATCCTTGCATCAAATACACATAAATCATTTGTCATCTGTAATATATATACCACTCCATATTGGAGGGGGAAAATTCAATTTTCGCAGCTAGAATTTGAAAATCCTTGCGTTGTTCCGAGACCTATGACCGCGCTCACAACCTCCATGCCTCACAAATATTGAGATAGCCATTTGGACATGCAATATGTGATCACAAACATCGCAACTTCCGAGTTCAATTTAGTTCAGGATCGGTTTGATAGTACACGATATCCCGGTATCACTTACATAATGATCCTCCTTCATGCTTTTTAAGAGAACTCCCAACAAGTAGAATGGAATAGGCCCTGATTTCTTAGGCTCTTTGTAATATTTTCCTAGTACTGGCTTAGCTGCTTCAGTCTGCATAAAAAGAATATGAAATTATGAGGATATGATATGCAAGTAACTACATAAAAAACTGGGTTCGTAATTTGTTGAAGGAAAATGATATTTACAGCTTCAATCAAGTGATAGTGTGGGATTTGAGGGAAGAGGTGATGGATAACATGAGTCCCTATATCATGGTGGATGTTGTTTATCCATCCGTAATCACGGTCAAGCGTCGTAAGCCCCCTCTCAGATAACTCCATTCCTGCATTTGGTGAACAATGGATTAGATGGTTATTGTGATTAGTTAGGGGGTATCATCAGTTTTTTTAAAGATGCTCCCTCACAGCATTAATTCTTGTTTTCGACTTCTACTCTCAATAGTGTAGAAGTGTTTTTTTATAGTGGGTGTGACCCAGCTTTAAAAAAAAAAAAGTAAATCATGTGTTCAAGTAGTGGTTGAAAACACCACCTTAGATTCGAGAAGTGCTTCTATGTTATTAGTAGAGTTTGCAATCCCATCTTTTTTATTCTTAAAAGTGATTCTTGAAAGTTTTTGATAAAGTGATTCTTTTGCAAGCACTACCTGCTTCTCATAAAAGCTAAAAACAATTTAATTTCAACCTACTTTTGATTTTACAACAAAAATCAATTTAAATATCTTTTCCCGTCTCGCAGTTTCTAGGTATTCGATTAGTACTAGTTACGACGTTCAAATTTGATGTTTACCTTCCTGTCAAAAAACAAAAAGAAAATTGATGTTTACCTTGCCCCGATACCAAGGAAGCTTATCCTCATGTCCATGGTGATGTAAGTAGGTAACTAAGTCGAGCCACATTACAAAGCCCTGCAGCCAATTCAAGATTTAATTACGTTAGAACCTAGGATGAAGTGGATTTTAAGGTGGAGTAAACTTGTCAAAACAACAAAAATCGTGTTATGATCAAAGGGAATATACCAAGTAAGGTATGCCATAGAGTTTGAGCAATTGAACAGGGCCCATAACAAAAGATAATCCTGCAAGAATTGCAACCATTGCAGACCAACAAACTGTTGAGGTAATCACATCTTTCCTCTCACTCGGGACGAACAAGTCACTTTCTGGGTGGAAATGAGAGCCTGTTTTCCCAGGACTTCTACTCCACTGCAATGAAACCAATCAAATATTGCAAGAACACTAATCAGAAGACCGATTATCAAAAATTTAGGGCGTAAATTTAGCAGTTATAGTAGCTTACAAGGTAGATGGGGTATGCCAGCATGGGAAAAGGCAATGTGAACCTCAATTTCTTGGTTACATTATCCAATTTCTTGAAAATCTTCTCAGGTAACTGGAATTTAGAGTCATGTAAAAATAAATATTAAAAAATTATGTCATTTCAAGAACAGATATAAATGAAATTATATTAAATTTCCACATACAGGGTGCCAAGATTCATCATTCTCAACATGCCCATGGTTCTGATGGTGAGTCCTGTGACTAATTCTCCTGAATCATTCATCAACAAACAATTTAGTTTTCTAATTTCATTTGGTTTCTTTTAAGCATAAACATTAAACAGGGATTCAATTGCATACCATCCATGATATGGGACAAGAATAGAAGAGTGAAGCAAGTGGCCAGCAACACTGTTCAATTTAGGATCATTGGAAAAGCTCCCATGGCCACTGCACAAATCAAGAACCAATTTAGATTTTAGAGAGAGAAAACAGAGGGGGAGAGAGAGAGAGAGAGAGAGAAGGCTGTACCAATCATGGCCAAGAACAAAGAGGGCCCAGAACATGGTGCCCTGAGCGAGCCAATACAAGGGCCAAATTGCCCAGCTGTTGAAATATGCTGCAACAGCTGCTAGCCCAAAAATCACAGCAACATCTCTCACAACATAGCTCATAGACCTCCATGGATTCTTCACCCAACAATGCTTTGGAATTGCTGCCCTTATATCAGATAGCTTGAATGGGGGTGGTGCGCCAGGGTCAAATTCGTCAACGTGGTTATCCTTTTCTTCTTCCAATTGCTGAAATCTCAATGGTGCACTCACTTTTAGGGCCCAGTTTCTCTCTCTACAAACCCCTCTTGAAGAATCAATAGGGCTAACATTTCTTGAAATTCTCAACTTCGAAGGGTTTGAAATCAGGGAATTTTGGCCAGTTCTTGGATTGGGATAGATCCTTGGGAGTGGTCTAAGCCCACATTCTGATAACACAAAACTGGCCATTGCTGAGAGAGAAACCAAATCAAAAACTCACCTTTTTGCAAGTGAGAGAATGATTTGTGTGGAATCTGCACAATCTATATGTATCTGTATTTATATAATGGTGGAAGATGAGGAGTGAGTAGATAACACAATGGATTCTCTCCTCAAATTTTGAGACTTTTTGTTTCTACTGCACTTCTCTAACTCAAAAACTCTCATTTATACACACATTTTCCGCCTCTCTTCTCAACCATGTATGCTTCACCTGTTACTGCGTGCCTTCCTGTGCTCTACCGTCCACTACTTCTCCGTTACCGTTAACGTTAACTCTATATTTTGCGTGTGGAGTCCCAGTCAGAAATTGTTGTTGTTTTTGAACTGAATTTGATGTTGAAAAGGTCAAAGCTTGATCTATGCTAATAATACAGTTCAGGAAATTAATTATTTTGATTGGTAAATTTTGAGGTCCAAAGAGAGGGAGGGGTGGATGGGACCTCCAAGATCGTGGGTTTTTCTGTTTAGCGTGTTCTTTCTTATTTTTACCTATTACCGTCCAGCCCGAGAGTGACACCTCTAATTGGGGCTTTTTTTTTTTTTTGTACAGTCAAGAAAAATATATTAGTGAAGAATACAAGGAGTATTAGTACAAAAGTCTCAAGATATAAGTTTAAGGCAAGACCAAGGATCACCTAACCACGAGCTACAATTTAGTATGAATATTTTTACAAGGGATTCATTGCCAAACTTTAATCTTAAAAAGAGTAAACTCTCTATTAAGATTAACCTAACAACATTTCTTAAGTTACAAATAGACCAAAATAAATTAATGGGGACAATTATTGTTGTTATTTATGTGAAACAAAATTAACATCATGTTTAAAATATTAATGTGTCATTTTCAAATTTTAGTCGGTTTCACTATAAGATGGTCTCACTATAAATATATTTTTTGTGGTTTATTAAAGTATGCACGGAATTGTAAAGAGAAATGAGACAAAAAAACATACAAACACTTTGTGTTTCATAAGATATGCACAAAACAGCACATGTTTCATTAAACATGGTCTTTTGTGTACTAATATATGGTTCATTTGCAAAAGATTGATTCATTAAACTAGAAAAATTAATAAAAAAATTAGGATCATGGCGTTTGTCATTAGTGAAACTCATGACTTGTTACTTTTTTATTTCCTTAAACCAATAGAGCAGGTTATGGGGTTTTCGAACTTGGTCCTCTTGCCTTTATTGTGCCCGATCGGACTTGATCCATTTGCCTTTATCGCGTCTTGTCAAAAGCCTCTTTGGACTTGACCCGCTTGCCTTTATCGCGCCCGACGAGGTTGGAGGATGTTGGACTCTACGCCCAACAAGTAGGGTTGGTTCGATACAATTTATTGAATATTGTTTCATATCATAAACTATATCGAAACTTTCGGTATATGAGAGTTACTTATCAATATCATCTTGAAATATATACTAGTCCATGTCGAAATATTGGAATTTTATTTGACTTGGTTAGAGTTTTTGTGAAAATCTTTTCCTACTCCCCCAAGAGTATGTGATCGTCGTAGTAGTGAAAGTAGATCGGACCAAATAGTTATTGAACCCAAAGAATTAAGAGTACGATATGACCCTATCTGTATATATGTCACCATAATACTATAGTGACGAGCAAGTTGATTTTCTAAACTAAGAGAAAAATTAATCTAGAATGTAATTAAATAATTATTTCAACTTTCGAAGAAAGTGGTAGTGAGAGATGTTTAAGATGTTTTCACTATATAATCCATTATGTATGTAATGTCCTATCAATGTTTTTTTCTAGATGTATATAAAAAGCTATCACTAATATCATGTAGACATATCCTTTTTGAGACTTGATGAACAAATAAGTCAAATAACACTTAATTGACTTCCAAAAGCTCTTAGGATAGTGAAGAATAGAGACTACCAAGCCGAGCTCGAGCTCATAAAATACCCGATTTACTAATGAGTTAGTTCGAGCTCGACTTGTTAGGCTCGATGTATTTGATTTTTTTTTTTGTAATTTCAATGTAATGTATGAGGACTTGTTAGGCTCGAGTTCGACTCATTCGCCTTGTCAAACTCATTTGGCTCGTTAGACTCATTTGCGAGCCAAGTTGAAACCTATTTTCATTTCGTTAATGTAATTGAGCTAACTCGACCTGATAAAGAGAATTCAAATTTCAAGTACTCGGCTGACTCGAATAACAACACTATTATACTCTTTTAAAATATAGTTGAGTTGAAACTCCATAATTTATAAATCATATAGTTTATAGTTAGTGAGATTTCATCTCATATAGAAAAATTTCCTAAATCCTTAGCTGCTTGCCTATATTTGTACTGCTTTATATTCACGTTGTAATCAAGCAATCAATATTCTGAATATTCATTCTTCACAGTACTACATCAGTGGCTGCCATCTACTCTGTACCTTAATTTCCACGTTTTTCTTCAATATCATAGGTAGAATTTTTTTCCAATCTTAGGACTTAGGCTGCAACGCCTACTTTATAGGTCGGAATTTGTGTATAGTTGTACTAGGAGCCACTGCCACCGGCTCGTCACTTTAGTGGGAGTTAGAGTTCAATTTTATTTGGGAACAAATTATAGAGTTATAAAATGGCTTGAAGAAAAAATCTAGGAGTGTTTGGGTGGTGAGCGAACTAACCATAACAATTAACAAACTAACATTTACCGATAAAAAAAAAAAAAAAAAAAAAAATCTAGCACGAATAACCGGATCATATAGCTAGCCTTAAAATTCAAATTATTCATAAATTTATTTAATTGGTCGGCAAAGAAGTATAAGGTTCAACCGCTAATCAGGTCATCATATTTAAGTTTGCAATAGTTTTGACGTGATAATTATATTATACGACAAATTCTTATTTATACACAATTTGCAACGCACATTCAGTTTGAATGATATTATTCGGTTCATTTAACAATATTATCTATTCCACTAAATGATATTACTCGAAAACTAATTATCTTGTACACACTAGTTAAATATATTACTCGAAAATTCATTGTGTGGTGCAATTGATTCACACAAATGTTACTTCCATGTTTCTATTTTTGGGGATTTAATTAAGTTAAATTGTGTGCACTTGACAAAAACTTATAGATACTCGATTCTTTTTATTTAAAAACGTGGAAATCATTTAAAGTTTGTTCACATCTAATCTAATGGTGGATATATTTATCATACCATGTTCATATGGAAGGAAAAAGGGGCCACCGGCCATGTTGTGAACAGTCTTAACATATACACTTCTATCTTCGTGGATTTTTTTTTTTTTGACGGACTATCAGTATTTTGACTGGCGTCAGGTCAATGGGTTTTCATTTTATTTTCGTTTAATAGAAAATACAATCAATACACATACATAATTTTATATGTATTTATAAAAATGCTGGTCAAGATTCAATTATATATATTTGGAAGTATAGGTGAGTTGAGTTGAATCCCGTGGTATGCACTTGAATAGAATAAAAATTGATCTCATGAAATTAATCGAGTACTCAAACTTTTGAATAACTACTATTTTAATATTGGGCTAATTGTTTATTCGTATATTCAAATTATAAATTAATTGAAAAACTTCTTAATTGAGTTTAGGAAGCCATTTCAAGTTGAACATGCATTTAGTGAATTTTTCATTGACTAGAGTTTAAGTAAAAGCATGAACCAAGGGTCATAGCCCACTTGGCGGCTCCTCTCGGCAAGTGGGAGGCACGGGTTCGATTCGCCGGGAACGGGTGGAGTGGGAGATATAAGGAGATTTGGAGAATTTGAATTTGTAAGGAGACTTGGCGAACTAACTTCAACAACTAAAAACTAACATTTACCGATAAAAAAAAAAGTAAAAAAAGCAAGAAGTTTGTTGGACATCTAGCTGAGTTAATCATCTTTGAGTTCTTATTGAGTTGAATTTGAGTCTTAACACAATTCGATTCGTCTCATTTACAAGAACTAATGGATTTTCGTTACAATGACAATTGCATGCAAGTTATATATTGGTAATGATTTTCATTCACATTGTTATTTTGTCATTAAAGCATTAGTTATGGTGACAATTTCTTGTTGTCTCTATTACTCAATGGAATTTAGTCACATATATTCGTTATTGCTAAAGAATTACAAAAATTGATGTCATTATATTTAAAAGATTTAGTTACAATTGATTTCTATCGCTAAATGTTATTTCAATTGCGAAATAATGTTCTTAACTACAATTTTTTACAAATTGAATGTTATTTAAAATATTCACAATTGTTGTCATATACTTATTATTCTTATCACATTTACTTATAATATCTAGTCGATGTGAATGGCGGTGATAGTAAAAAAATAATTTATCGTATCTGTGCGGTTCATATAAGTGTCACTCCAACCGCAATAGATAAAGCATTAGTTGTAGTTGGCGTGATGTGATTTTTTTTTTTATGTTCTTTTATTTTTAAATTCACTTGACAAAATGTGATGGATTGACTCTTATATATGTGCCAAAAATTATTTAAAATATTCATTGTATATATAGAAATAGTATCTAAAAATTATTCAAATATGAAAATTATTTGAAAAGATCTAACATACTTTCCATAGGGTAAAACAATATTTTTAACTCTGAAATTCTCAACAAACCCTGACTAGTCATTCACGAATCTAACATATTCAGATTTTCTCAAATTTATTGATAGTGCGCGTTTTTCCACAATAGTGTAGTGTCTGAATATAAATCTCCAATTAATAAATAGGAAGTGATAATCATTCATCCCACTTGTGTCCGTCAATGTATAAGAATACGTGAGATAAAAAAATGTAAAGTTTGATGACAAGGGTTTCGTGGTGTAGTTGGTTATCACGTCAGTCTAACACACTGAAGGTCTCCGGTTCGAGTCCGGGCGAAGCCATATTTTTCTTAAATTTTTATGGCCCAAGTCAAAGGTTAAGTGGGCCTGACAGAAAACTAAAGGTCCGCAAAACTTATTTGGGCTTTTGTCCATTTTTAATTTTAATGGGCTGATTGGAAGGTAACAAATAGGTACAGTTCTTTTACCCTTAGTTTTTAGTTTTTCTTTTACCCTTAGTTTTTAGTTTTTTTAAAAAAAAAAATTTTAAAACTCCAGTACAACCTTCTACACTTGCGGTCTTGTTCATTTTGAAGATTGTATCATTCCTAGTCTTTCATATACTCTCCAGTACTCATATTACCAAATAATGTTCATGTCCTTTTAAAAGATTAAAAGTAGTTAATACAACCATTTTTTTATTTTACGTTATTTATGAAAATACTATATTACCCTTTACTAATTTAAATCTAATATGATCGAATCACAACACCTACCAGCTGTCGCCGTTAAAATTTTTTGAGTGGGTGTTGTATGTTTTATTTACACGATAAAATTAATTATTGTGTATCATTTTTCATTTACATCAATTTTTATACTATTGATTAAATACTTGATATTTTTTCTTACACGGTAAAATTATCGTGCACTAAATTTAAAAAAATTTGAAGTATTAAATATTTGATCAAAGGTATTAAGAATCTTATTAGTGTTGAGAAAATGTATTTCATAGCTAATTTGTGCAGAGACCGCGAGAACAATATATACAAATTTTGCAGAGAAGTTATACGTAACTAATTCTTTGTAACTAATCTAACTTCCTAACAGAGTTTGTTAGGATTAATTAACAACCCTAATTCTGAATTTGCTAACATACGCTCAAATGGAATTACAATACTTTAATATGCTCCAAAAAAGGACTAACTCTCGAAACAACCCCAAGTTGAAGGCACAGGTTTATGAAACTTCGCGGAGGTAAAGACTTGGTAAGGAGATCTGCAAGTTGATCCTCGGTTGCACATATCGAACATCCAAAATCGAGCCTGGACCTTTTCTCGTAGAAAATGCACATCGATTTCAATATGTTTGGTGCGGCCATGGAAAGTAATTTGAATGCAAGCTTGATTGCACCACTGGTTATCACACCAAAGTATAGCGGAGACGCAAGCGGAAGATGTATTTCTTTGCACGGTGTTTGAATCCACGAATGTCACCTTGATGCCAAGGATCGATATTCGGCCGGTCTGCCGTGCAACAACCTCGTTGTTTTCTTGAGCTCCAAGTGATCGATTAGGACCTAACTTGACACATAGGCCACTGGTGCTGCGACGATCATCCAAGTTAGCAAGATAGTCCGCATCCGCAAATCCATACAACCTGAAATTTGAAACAGGAAAAAATACAAGCCAAAATACATTGTACCACTAAGATATCCGAGAACACGTTTACACATTCTCCATTGATTACGAGTAGGGCTTTGAAGGTCTTGGGAAAGCTTATTGACAGAGAACGCAATATCCGGTCGAGTCAATGTTAGATATTGCAAAGCTCCTACCACACTTCGATAAAGTGAAGAATGCAAAAGAGGGACTATCTTTGAGGGACAATTTTTGGCTTGGACAAGAAGGAGTGGGGCACGGTTTGCAATTGAGAAGATTTGTGCGAGAGAGAAGATCCTTGATGTACTTGGTTTGAGTGAGTTTGATGAAGTCGGGGTCACCCGAGCTTCCAAGCCAAGAAAGTAATTTATTTCCCCAAGTGCTTGAGAGAAAATTTGGCATGAAGGCTGTCGATGAGGTGTTGAACTTCCTTAGAATCATCACCCGTGATCAAAATGTCGCCTACATAGACAAGAATCAACATCCGCTTGCCACATTCTCTCTTATGAAATAGACAATGATCTCGCTAGAGAGTGAGTAAAACCACTTTGAGCAAGAACTCCTTGAGTGTATCGTACCGAGGCTTTGGCGCTTGCTTGAGCCCATATAGAGCCTTGCGCAACTTACGAGATATAATGAGGTTTGGCAGGGATCACAAAACCCTTGCTGCTCTATGTACACGGTTTCGTTGAGTGTGCCATTCAAGAACGCATTATTGATGTCAACTTTGTTGGATAGACCATTTCTTGGTGATAGCAAGACCGAACACAATCCGTAGAGTTTGAGGCTTTATCAACTGGGTGAAAGTCTGAAAATAGTCAATGCCGGCATGTTGTTGGAATCCCGAGCGACAAGCCTTGCTTTCAATCATCCACCGAGCCATCTTTGGTAAATTTAACCCGGAACAACCACTTAGTTGTAATGAGATTAATGTCATCGATGGAGGAACTAGTTCAGTGCCATTTTTAATAAGAGCATCATATTCACTTGCATGGCATTTTTCCAAGCGGTATACTCGTGGCTTCGACACGTATTCGTGCTCAAACACCGTTGAGAACACCGAACACCCTTGGTTTAAAAACCCCAGCCTTAGACCTGGTTATCATTCCATGTGTATTAGTTGTTCCATGATTTACTGAAGAGGCATTGTCTGTTGCTCAACAGATTCTGATCTAAGAATATTTGATGCATTTGAAAGCTTTTCATTAGTGGAATAACTGAGGAGTGTAATGGAGAGTATGTGCTAGGAAAACTAAGAGGTGGTGTGCTAGTAGTTGAGTGATGAGGAGGAGTTTGATGTGGCGGGACAGGCACGAAGCTAGGTATAGGCGTATGTGTGGGTAATGTGTGAGATGTGGGAGCAGGACGTGGTGTGGAAAAGTGGCGAGTATGGGAATTCTTGCTCATTAAATTCAACAGTTGGAGAGATATACACTTTTCGAGAAGGGTGTAAGCTTGATAGTAACCTTTATGAGAATGACAATACCCTAGAAAAACACACTTAGCACTCCTAAATTGCGGTTTATGAGAGTTATAAGGTCTCAAGTAAGGAAAACATGCGCACCCAAATATTTTCAAAATATTATAATCGGGAGCATGCAAAAACAATTTATAGTAAGGAGAAGAATGTTGAAGCACGAGTTGGAGTTAAATTTATGAGATAAGCGAAGTTTGAAAAGCATGCCACCAAAATTTCATTGGTAAGGAACTATGAGCAAGAAGAGACAAGCCTACCTCGGTAATGTGTTGATGTTTTCGTTCCACAAGGCCATTACATTGGTGACTGTACGGACATGAGAGCCTAATCTGAATACCAAGTGGTTTGAGAGCCTTTGCCAATGATAGAAATTCACCTCCATTGTCACACTCGTATAGCTTTTATTTTCTTGTTAAACTGTCTTTCAATCATTTTTAGGAACCGAGTAAAAATGTTAGTGACCTCGCATTTAAGAGCCATAGGAAAAATCCATGTGTAACGAGTAAAATCATCCACTATAGACAAATAGTACTTATAACCATCAATGGAAGTCACAGAACTCGGTCCCCACACATCCATGTGCAAAATATCAAAGCGGAAGTAGTGCTATGAACAACCGATGAGAAATGTTTTGATGCATTTTACCAAGCTTACAACCTTCACAAAACAACAGATGAGAATTTAAAGCAGAACATTCGAGTTTTTAAGACTCTATTGAGACTAGCACGACAAGGATGACCTAGTCTATGATGCCAAAGTAAGGCCTTATTCATAGTTCTGATTTATTTGCGGCATTACAATTCAAAATAGCACTGATCCGTAGTAGAGATCGACTTCTAAATCCTTCAAGATCCAACCGATATAAACCATCTCTAAGCGGTCCTCTCGAGAAGAATCGATGTGTGCTCAAGTCCTTAACAAGGCGAGAAATCGGCATAGAACTCAATCACGGCATTGTTATCTTTTAAAAATTGTGAAATACGATTAAGTTCTTTTGTATATCGAGCACATGCGAGAACATTACTCAATTTTACTTTGACATCGGACTTAATTGTAGGCAAATGCAAGGAACCGGTATGCATAATTGGAATAGGTGAACCATCTCCAACTTTAAGACAATGATTACCTTGATATGGTGATTGCATGCGAGGTTTGAGAGCCGAGATGTCACATGGTGAGTTGCCCCGCTATCCACGTGCCGGTCGAGATCCAGAGATATTATCGAGTCTGTTGTGGTATGTTACCAAAGCCACCATAGCTTCCAAGAATAGAAGTGAGCCGATGGAGGCCTGTGTTGCACAGTTAGCTGATATGGAAAACCGGTGGCGGGGAGGAGTGTTCTGTTGTCCTCCATTACTCGAGATGTAGAGGCACCTTGATTTGGACCAACAAAGTGAGCATCAAACCTCTTGTAGCACCTATCTGCGGTGTGATTATTCTTTCCACATATTTGACAATATATCTTCGGTTTGGTGCCAAATTTGTTCTTCCCCTTGAACTTTCCATTTGAATTCCCTTTAGAGTCCTTTTGCACCATGTTTGCGGAAGGATTAGATGATGAGGTCGCAAGAAGCCCGATTTGATTTGAGGCAGAAGGAGGCGCATCTCAAATGCTTGGAGAATTGCTTGAACTTGAGAGATCGAAGGAACCTCACCTCTGGTTGTAAGATTAACAACCACCGCATCGAATTCAGCTCCAAGGCCGCCTAAAATAAGGAGAATTAGATCGCTATCAGCGATCGGTTGTCCACCGCCATTAATCCATCGGCAATGGTGCGCATCGAAGAATGAATTCATCGATAGACATCGATCCTTTCTTCAAAGTTTGAAGTTGAAAACGCAGAGTCATTGCTCGTGCTTTGGATTGTGGTGAAACAATTCCTCGAACACCTTCCATACTTGAAAGGAGTGAGCACATCGACTCAGCATATCCGAGCATAGATTCGGAGATTGGTGAGAAGCCAACTCGGGAAAGGCCCGATCCTTCTTGGTCCATTGAATTAAGGACAAATTCTGCTAGATGAGCCATCGGCGGACACCGGTTCACTGGGCCGATGAACACAAGAGAACGTCCTCAAAGCCGTGAGCACGCACCGTGGCAAGCACTTGTGATTTCCAGAACATGTAGTTATTTCGATCAAGTCGAATATGCAGAGTGATGAACGTGGGAAGTATTTTTGGAGAAGGATCCATGAAAAGAAACGAATATGAATTGGATTTGAAAAAAATGAGGCGTAGAGAGAGAGAGAGCTATGAAGAAAACGCAGAAAACCTTCAAAGAATAAACTCAATCGGGAGAGAGAAGTGACTCACGATACCATGTTGAGAAAATGTATTTCATAGCTAATTTGTGCGAGACGCAGAACAATATATACAAATTTTGCAGAGAAGTTATACGTAACTAATTGCTGTAACTAATCTAACTTCCTAACGAGTTTGTTAGGATTAATTAACAACCCTAATTCTGAATTTGCTAACATACGCTCAAATGGAATTACAATACTTTAATAATTAGAAGTATAAAAAAATTAGTATAAGTGATATCATATTACTTTTCCAGTATCAATAATAAATTAATATCTTTACTATTTAAAAATTATTCATATTTAATATAAAAACACAAAATTAGAATATTTAAGTTTAAAGTATCAAATTTTAAAAATAATATTTAAAATATCAAGTATTTGATAAAAAAATATTTAAAATTAAATAAAATAAAAACTTAAATTATAATAATTTTATGGTATAAGTAAAACACAAAACATAACACAGATACTGCCAACTTTTTCAAGGCAAAGACTTTGAAAATTATTTGAAGACCAATTTTTTTATATCAGAATGAAAAGTTCCGCAGTTTATATTTTGAATAAAGCTAGGCTTACGTGTACATCTCTAAATGCGTAACACGAAAGTCTTGATATAAAACATTAAAACCTCATTTCCCTTTTATAAATCTAAATCAACTCTGTGAACTCAAATATAATAGTATGTCACTTTTTAAAAGAATAAAAAAACCTTTTTTTACATAGAATTATGTGAACAAAGCAGAAAAAAAACAAGAAAACCCACACCACCTATGCAGGCACAACTTCCCACAAGCATGGCAGCAGCACCCCATTCACCTAATTTATCAGTATTATTTTTTTAAAAATTTTCATCTTATTTATTATTAAGTTAAATTATACGGAAAAAATTATTTTATTGAATAAATAAAAACTAAATATGATGATAATCGTGTTGTAATGTGCCCACCAATGATGACAACGCTGTGGAATAAAAGGCTTTATGGCTTTGTTGGATGAATAAACAATTGCTCGTTTTTGGTGCAATATATTCACACGCGCGACACAATCGGTGTTATTAAATTCAAGTGAATCAATTTTCCATTAGTAAATGATTGTATTTATTTTTAATGCGCGTAAATTGGATAGTGCAATTAATATATACACACATATATATATATATATATATATATAATTTTATTTGTTACAATTAATAGAAACAAATCATATTTATGTAGAGTAAAGAGTGAAAGAAATCAGAGAAAAAAATTCAAAATAGCCGTATGAACTCTTATTTGTTTGTTTGAAAACTGTATGAATTCATAAATCATAAATCATAAATCATGTGATCATTTCATATGTAAGAGTTCACAATAAGAACTCATAATTAAGTAAAATCAGGATGTGAGGTTTGAAATTTAAAATCGATTTTAATTTGGAATTTTGAAATTAATTTTAAAAATAAGTATTATAAAAATGTGTCCAGAACAAATTTCATCCTACTTAAAAATTCAAAACAAACACATATTTTACTATTCATTAGGATTTTAAGATTCCATAAAATTCAAATATCGAATTTTAAATTTCGCTTAAACCCAAAACAAATATTCTAAGTCTATGACTTTTTCCAATTTTTCTTTTCGAAAAAAAAAAGTCTATGACTTTTCACGTTTTATTTTATTGAGATTATATTGCATATTTTTGTATTTTATTGAACTCGATCTTATTTTTATTTACGTTGATCGTATCTGTATTTTTCTTGATTCCTTAAACTTTTATTTACTAAATATTTTTTAGAAAAGAAAACATTTATTTTTTTTTGAAACGAAAAAAAAATCCACTTACTCCTTATTCTCCTTCTGTACCATAAAAGATTTCACACTTTCTTTTTAAATACATTCCAATATAAGTTTCACATTCTTAAAATAGAAACTCTTTTATAAACTTCATCCTCACAATTTACACAAATGTCATTACTTTTACTATCACATACACATATCTCAATAAAAAAATTATATTATATATAAAAATTATAAATTTATCCCTCAAAATTTCAATCATTTTTTTTTTTCATAAAGTGTGTGCGCCACCTACATATGAAAGCTTTTTCGAGATCGAGGGAGTAATATTTATCCAACTACTAAGGTAAAATTGTTGGGTAAAGTATTTATTTTATTGAGAATTATTCGCTTCCATTTTATTGAATGAAACACAATACTGCAAATAGCAAACAAGGATTTGACGTCCGTACAATTATTGAATATCATGCAGATGTGATAGGAAAAGAGAGATTCCTTATGTTATAATGTCCTCGTTTGACAGTTTTTGTTTTTAATATTGTTTTAAAAATAGTCTCTCATTTTTTCTTTTTTAACAAAAACACAGCTAATTCATAACTACTGTTTTTGATATTCCAATTCATAACTATTTCTTGTATTAATTTTTTTTTGTCGAAATAGATAATTAAATTTCAGAGTAACCAAGACTTTGAATAGAACATTTCAAATTTATGTTCATTTAAAGTTCAAGTGAGTGACATTTAATTGGAAATCGTATAGCTCGAGTACTCATAGTTTTAGTACTGGCCACGGTGTTCAATTTTTATTTTTTTAGTAAATGTTAGTTTGTTAGTTGTCAATACTTCATCACATGTCACTACTAATTTGACAATAAAAACAGTTTAAATATGCCAATAAGGTTTTTTTTTCTACACGGGAGAATATGCCACTAAGGTTAATTATCAAAATAAAATTAAATATGCTTCTCTCCCAACAAAAAAATTTAAATCACATCCATGATAAATTATGTTGATATTTCTTAACTAATAAAAAATTAACTATACTTCTCTTCCAACACAAAAAAAAAAAAAAAAAAATCACCTACACGAAAAATATGGTATGTAGTGGCAAGATACACATTCCTTCCTTCCCACCAAACACAAGGTAGTGTTTCTTACGTATGTAATGGTTAACCTAGGATAACCATAGTGGGGTGATAAAGGGGTGTTAAAATATGAATATCCTATGTATACTTCATTTGTTACGTAATAGTCTTGATACACTTAATCTATGTTTACTTTAGTGAATTAGAGGGTGATAATTGTAAAATGACTAAATTGACCCTCACTAATAAAAAAATTTGGTTAACCATGTGGTATATATACCTTCTCAATGCAATATTTTTATTTATTTTCTTTTTTTCTCTAATTAATTTCTTAGTTTTATTTTTTTAATTTTTTAATTAATTCTTAAATTAATTTATTAATTTTATTTTTACTTTTTTATTAATTCTTAGATTAATTTATTAGTTTTATTTTTACCCTTTTTTTTAATTCCTAAATTAATTTATTAATTTTATTTTTTACTTTTTTATTAATTCTTAAATTAATTTATTAGTTTTATTTTTTTACCTTTTTTATTAATTCCTAAATTAATTTATTAGTTTTATTTTTACCTTTTTTAAAAAATTTATTAATTTTCTTTTCGTGAATCGACAATTGAACAAACTCATGAAGCATACAACAACGATTAGTGTTAACAATGCAAATTAAAACTAAATATTTTTTTCCATTAATGTGTAGTGATTTCTTAATTTTTATTTATTTATTTTTGTGTTGGAAGAGAAGTATAATTAATTTTATTATATTAATTTGGTGAGAGAGAAGTATAATTAATTTTATATTGGCAATTAATGTGATTTTTCATTTTATTATTTGGCGATAAGTAATTTTTATATATTACTTATGGAAAGTGGTGTCAGATTACCCTATAATGTCTAATTCACATTATTCACGAAATATTTTTACACACAACAAAAAAACTCTTCACATTATTAATTTTATACTTTTTTAAAAGTGTGTCTTCCATCATCACACTATTGTTTTGTAATACTCTATATAAACCTCCTTCTCCATAACATTATTAAAAATGGCAACATCACCTGAAAATCCCCACCACCACCACCTTCCACCTCCGTTCGCCGCCACCGCTGCGCCTCCGCCCACACCATCTACTCATCCTAATCTACCCCCACAACCCACCAGTCCCGAATTTCTCTCTCATCTCCTCCACCGCCTTCCTCCCTCCCTTTCGCACTCCCTCCCCACCCGCCGCTCCCCAGTCTCCTCTTCCACGGCCAGCTCCGCCGCCACCACCACCACTGCTCCTGAAATCCCTCTCTCCGCCCCCACTCCATCTCTCCACTCTTCCGTCCTCTCAGCTTCCACCGAACTCGGCTTCTTCCACCTCACCCACCACTCCATCCCCTCCCACCTCCCCCTCTCCGCCGAATCCGCCGCCCTCTCTCTCTTCAACCTCCCCCACCACCGGAAACAGCTCCTCTTCCCTAGCAACTGGCCCCTCGGCCATGATATAGACGAAGATGACAGCACCTCCGGCGCCACCGAGTCGTTCTGTCTCGACTCGTCGATTTCCGCCGACTCAGCGGACGAGTTAGACCTTGACGCTTTACGCGAGTTTAGTCGTGAAATGGAGAAACTCGGGATGAAGATACTGAGAGAGTTGGCTTCTGCTGTCGGGTTTGATTGCCCGCCCCAGAATGATCTCTGCACTCTGATGTGGGTATCCGATGGGATGAGCAAACCGGGTCGGGTGTACCCGTATGCGGTGGCGTTACATTACCAAATAAGGTGCCAGAAGCAATCGTTGTTGTCGGATTCGGGGTGGGTCAGCGTATCGGGGCAGGCGGACTCTGTATTTGTCACTCTTGGAGACATTGCCCAGGTTAGCCTCCACATCACTTTCTCTCCTCTCATTATTATTTTCATATCTAGATGACTATATAATTATGATTTTTCAAACGAGGAAACTAATTTTTCGAAAAAAAAACGAGGAAACTAATTAATAATTAGTTGATAGTATTTTATAATTGAATATAACGAGAAAATTAATTAGCTTGTCACATTTTTTTATTCATATTCTATTATATATAGTAATTAGTTCCGTTAAAAAAAAAAACTAGCTAGCAGATGCAATGTTTAATTTATAATGATATTATCAATGTTGTGTGAAAATACTTTATTATTATTATTATTATTATAAATTCTATAAGTTGTATATATAAAATTGTACTTTTGAAAAATTGAAACGAAATGATATGCATGCAAGGGGATTTAATAACTTATTATATTAACTTTTTTGTTCCTACGTACACATGCCCAAAAATAAAACAAAACTAAAATAATAGACAAGGTATTACACACATAGATGCACAAATCTTATATTTATACCTTCATCACGTTTCACTCAAACATTTACAGCAAATATAATCCGATTCAAAAATATATAATCTGATTCAAAATAAGAATATCTTCTCCTTGTAACCAGTAAAAAAGAAACGATATATCATAAATTAATAACGTTTATTTTTAATAAGTCGTGTGCTAAGTAGATATTTTTGAAACATTTTACATTTTCTTATATTTATCTATACTAGTATAAGATATAGAATGACGCACCATAAAATTGACTATGTGAATGATAAAGATAGACAATTAGACAGCCCGTGTGATTAATTATTTTGTACCTAGAAGTACATGCATATTAACAAATGGAACTCTAAGTTGCAATAATTTTTGTCTTTATTAATTAGTCAAAAATTTGGTAATATTAGCTGTACGAGGACCTACTCGTTTTTATATCCTAACTTAATTAGGATTATGAACTAACAAAAACGACAAACTCCAATTTGTATCTTATAAGTTATAATTACTTATGAGCTTGATTTTTCATTATTTAAAGTATTATTTGTTTTGGTATTAAAATAATTTTTTATGCTTAATATGTATTCTATTTCTTAAAACTTATAACCCATGAATCCAAAAATTATGGTTATTCGTATAAACACAAAAAATAACACATAATATCATTCAATTAAATTCGTAAATAAGATTAATTTGTCCGAGAAATGATATAGGTTTGGAGCAATGGGAAGCTGAAAAAAGTGAGAGGCAGGGCATTTCCAAGTTCAAGTGATGACAATATCGATTCACATGATAACATCACAATGTCTTTGCTGATTACCCTCCCCGTTGAAAGCACCATCAATCCTCTTCTTCCCAATGTAGTAGCTAATGATGGTTGTAGCAACATTAATTATATTCCAGAAAAAGATTGTTCGAGTCCATTTCTTTTGAGGATTATGCATGGAGAGTATATCATGAACGTCTCCTCCCCAAGGATCCTCTTGTTAGATATCGCATTTGATGATGATCCTGGTGAAAGCGTTACAAAATGATGAGTTGGTGAGAATAGGTTTCAATTGAATAGTTAATTGATGTGTTGTATTAGTTTATTTATATGCTCTGTTTTTATTTAATCTTATTTTATTTTGGTGTGAATTCTTTGGTTGGTTATACGTACATTGTGTTTGTAAACACTATTAATAATTTTTAATATCATTTTTTTCTCAAATTATGATCGTTGTTGAATTTTCAAACACCACCTTCTTCATCTAGTTAATTGTTTAACACGTAATTGTGAGGAATCCAAGCCCTCTTGTTGAATTTTTCCTTGACTTTCCAGAAGCTACATCGATCCCTATGTATTAAATGAAAAATTGATGTTTAGTGCATTTGTACATGTATGGGTACTAATTCTCACTTCTATACATGCTCAAAGTTGACGAATTTTTATCTCCTTCTATATTGAGTGGTATACCTCTTATTTCATAATCCACACACAAATGTTAAATTATTTTCATACTATTTTCTCTTAAGAAAATCTTATCAATTGCCTTTTGTTTTGTTCCCTTTCAAAAAAAAAAAAAAAAAAATTGCTTTTTGTTTTGACAAGAAATAAAAATTGTAATGTTCTAATCTTAAAAAAAAGGCCAATTACGATTACGTTTTTAAAGAATTTGAATAAACCAAATAAAATTAGTTGTTATGATATTCATTTTCAGCTAACCAAACAACACAATATTATATGAAGCATACTCATTCCGTTTGCCACTACTATTAGTCTATTATTAATATTTATTTCCCCGTTCTTTTTAGCGAATCAAACACCCACTGTATTAAATTCGATCAAAGATTAAAACAAAAAGCTGGAGTATTTGAGTTAAAAATACATAAAAATAAAATACAAGTCAAAACCGCAAACTGCTTCAAATCTATAGGGGAGCAGGTGTTATTTAATTAATTACTTATGTTGCATCATATGATTGGTGGTGGACATATAAATTGATATCCACCTGCAGGCATAACCAAATCCATTACACCTGTAATACTACGAAACTCTTCATTGTAAATGCCCTACATTACGCGCGCACTATAATGCTTATTGAAACAATGTAATATTTTATGGCGTGTGATTTACTGAATATTTTTAACATTTCACACATCATACATTCAATCTATAAAACACAAAACATGACACATATATCACATATCATACATTCAATCTATAATACAACCACATATTTTAATTTTAGTGTACTATTTTGTGCTTTGTCACATTTAATGCATGACAAATATTACTTCGAACATTTCGGGTTCGATTGCGTGTGGTGACAATTATTTGGTGAAATATTGCAAGGGGTTGTTGATGAATTCGTGTCATTGGGATCTCCTTGCATGATCACTCGTGCACATCCTCGATTTACAACTTGTTTGACCAATGGACCTCAGCATGGTGAAGGAGTCTGCGCCTTCGTTAATTTATTCTTATAAAAATAAAAAAATTACTCCGAACCACTAAGATAGGTTTGAACAATCTTTCACACAAATTACTCAGTCATATTAAATATTATTGGAATTATAGATTTCTTCTACATTTTCATATTTTTCTTTTACACAAGATGACAAATAAATTAAATGTCCATTAAAATTTACTTAAAAAAGTGTGTTAAATATGAACATTTTGGTCAATTAAATAATATTTAATGCATTCAATAGAAAACATATCTATAATTTGAGACTCAAGAAATTAAATTAATTATAGCAAGTATGGAGAGAATATTAACTAGAGTTGACAAATTGGCCCATCCAGCTCATTGGGCCCAATGATATATATGGGCTGGGTTGGACCGGCCCATAAATAAATTGGGCCTATAAAATATGAGACCAGCCCTACATGTGTTAGCTAGCGGGTTAACAGGCCAAGTCATTCTATAACTTACAATAAATAAATATATGTGTATGGGATGGACGAGCCGATCGTGACTTGTCAGGCCAAATCGCCCCAAATTCATTAGGCTTGTCGGGCTTATGGGCCAAGCCCAATCTGCCCGAGTTTTTTTGCCTATTTTTTAAATCCCAATTTATACTAATTTTTGGGTTGGGCGGGGCTGGAATTGCCGACTCTAATATTAATAATAATATTATTTATTACACGGATTAAAATTACTGTACCAAAATATGAGATAAAATACCATAATAAAATAAGGAATGTGCGTTGGAGAAGAAGGATGAGGATGACATGGGATAAGGATAAAATAAAATATATTAAAGTGGACTTTAATTTTTCTTTATCTATATTGTTTAAACCGGAAGCTGACATCAGTAAAAAGTTAATGTCATTTTTAGCATCAGCCAAATTTTAAAAAAGTTCTACCCATAGTTTGTTTTTAGAAAACCACCCACCCCATAAAAATTTAAAATACCACCTTCAATATATCAATAAAAACAATCTCAATACAGTTCGCTGTTTTATTGGTGGGACCATCTTGAACAACTTTATTATAAATAAACTGTCTTTATTCTGCTATATATATATATATATATATATATATATATATATATATATATATATATATATATATATATATTAAGTATTATTATAATAGATTAATTATCTTTTTTAAACAATAGATTAATTATCATTTATAAATTTATATATATAATATTTTTTATCAAATAATAATATATATATTAAAAATAATATATATGTATAAAATTTTTGTAATTATAATATTAAATTTAAGTAATGATAATATTAATTATATAATAATTCATGCTAGGTATTAGAATTATTATAACTATGTGAAACTTTACTATAAGATTTATTTCAAATTTATTTACAATTAATAAAAAAATAATTAATAGAAAAAAATCTTTTATAATAGTATATATATATATATTGTATATTAGTAATAAATATCATATATGATTATATTAAGTTTTTTTATAATACTTATATTTATACATATATTCATTAGGATGAAATAAAGTAAATTAATTGAGTCGGTACTTTTTAATAATTTTACTCAATATATTAATACTATTGTATAGGTGACTAATTATATGACATATAATCATTACTAATATACAACTCTTTATATTATTGACTCCTAATCACATACATAAATTATTTTTCCAATTCAATGACATATCATCCGAATTCACAAAAATACACATAAATATTATAAACTCCATATTTACTTATTTGAAATACTCACAATTAGATTTTTTATAAATATTAAATTTTTCAGTAAAATATCTAATATACTTTTATACGTTTGAGTTATATAAAATAATTTTCAGAATATATGAATATGTATAAATTAGTTTAGTTAGTAACCATTAAAATAAATGTGTGAGAGGTCTTGAGTTCAAACCCTTATGAATATTGACAGTGAAAATATAAAAACGACACATAAGCAAAATTCACCACAAGTCGACACCCAAGCAAAATCAAACTCTTACTAGGGATTAATACCTATTAATTAAACTTAAAACACGTATATTTCATTATACTCTCATCCCCATCCCGAAGTAAAAATCACATTTGGCACTGTATGCGAACAAACGAACAATAAGTATTGCATTTAATGAAATTCATCAGGTAGGGTGGCCCAAAAATTCAGAGTAACCCCTATGTTCCACAAAATCAAGGTTTAAAATTGAAATAATGCCAGAAGAGAAAAGGTTGCCCAAACAGAAAATAAGCAAAATTTATGATGCATCTGATTAAACATAAGCTAAGCTACCCTCACAGGAACAAGGCTTTCACTCAATGCCATCCATCAGATCATTACCTACTAAAAACTGTTCATAACTTCAGCACTGAAAGAGAATGGATATGGTAAGAACACTAACAGTCCCAACACCAAAACTAGAACCCCGATGGCCTTATACTTATCGTCTGGATCTGTAATTTCTTCGGATAACGGTGCAATCGGTCCTCTTTGCAAGAAGAATATCAGTACCACCCAATAAAATGCCACGTCACTAAACAACGAGGACAGTCCAAGAAGTGCGATGGACGCTGCACTGAGGCGAGATGAAGCCTGCCAAATAATAACATCTTCTGTATAAGTACACTATCTTTGGTTGACCATATATACACCTAGTCCTGTATGTTAGAGGCGCCTATTGCCATTTATGAAGATATATACAAGCAAATTAGAGATTCAAGAAAACATAATAACCAAACATTTCTCTTCAAATCTTTTTGGCTTGTTTTTTTAGTCCTGTAAGTTTGTCATTTTCTGCTTCCAGACACTCCACTTTCATGAATTGAATATCATCCTCTTAACTTTCAAAATTCAACGTTTTAGTCCTTTGACCGGCTGAGCTGACATGGCAAATTTTTTCCATTTTTTTATATTTTTTATGGAATTTCGTTCTGTTAACTTACCAGTTATTAACCCGCTGTAAAGGACTAGAAAGTTGAATCATGAAAGTTAACAGGACGTAATTCAATTCGGAAAAATTGAGTGCCCTGAAAGCAAAAATGGACAAATTTATGGGACTAAGAAAACATTTTCCCAATCTTTTTCATACATATGAGCTTTAGATTGATGATTTGTTCACAAAATTCTTGCTGATGTCTACGTTCCAAAAAATGGTATACGATGTAGGTAAGTTATTAGCTAAATGGCTAAAATTTGGATATACCTTTCTTCCCCATATGGCGAAAGAAATTCGGCCACCATCAACCTCTCCTGCTGGAATGCTGTTAATGGCATTAATGAGAAGTCCAGCCCATGCCCATAATACGAGTGGATTTATTGACAAAGGTGTGCCTTCCTTGAGAACATCTCCAAGAAGTAGCTTAGCTATGTCCAAAAAAGATAAACAAAGGGTATTTCAGTAAGTCCAACATAATCATGAACGCAAAACTGTAGTTGCAATTTCTCGTGATGAAAAAAATGGCGCTTGTACTGATTCTCGAGATGACCAAAGAATATTAATTACCTATTCCCCCAACTAGAAGCGATTCATGAAATACGGAAGGATCCAGAACTACACCTAGTCCATCAGCCGGAGGCAAAACAAATCCTAAAAGCAAAAGCACGAAGCCAAAAGCAAATCCCGACAAAGGACCAGCAGCTGCAAGTTTCAAGAGATCCTCACGCTTCGGTACTATGTTCAGTATCCTTGTTATAGAGCCAAAGGAGCCTATCTGCCATTTAAAGCTCATTAGACTTTTCAGAGTGTACATGCACATCCACAATCAAAGACACTGGACCAAGTGTTAACGATCAAATTAGATGAAAACAAGGAAAGGGAAAAGAATGGCATTTTGCTCATCAATAAGTGAACTATTAGGAAATATAATATGATTGTTACAGCTTGCATGATGGTTCTTAGAAGTTGGAAACACAAGGAAGCAACATAGCAACTATATTGCCGTTTCTACAAGTTGAATGCAGCATTGATTGCATTGAAATGTAGCCTTTTAGTTGTTAGAAGTTAGTTTAGTTAGCAGTTATCCAAATGTTAGTTGAGATTAGGGTTAGCTGTAAATTGTCTGTTAAATACGGAAGTTAGTTTCTCTTTTCTGACCTGAATATTCAATGCTAAATGCATTAGTGAGTTTTGCTTGTTTTCTTTCTTTGTTCTTTTGTTCTTCACAATGCCTAACGCACATTGCGCACGGAAGACATTATTCAATTGATGATACGACTAATGTTGAATCACTCCCACAATACATTATTCAATTGATGATCTTATAAAGGTAAGAGTTCCAACTAATGATTCATAAAGTAAACTTTATCCTTCGTTGAATGCACAATCTCGAAGTTAGAAAACACTATAGAATGTATTCAGAAATGTATTGATTGTCAGTGAGCATTTAAGAAAGCATTAAACCTTACCTGAAAACTAGGGACCAAGAATGGCACACCCAGCTTAAGTCCAGCTTCTTTCGCTACAAGATTATGACCCAATTCATGTACAGCCAAAACAAGCGCAGTTACAAGAGCTCCAGGAAGGCCATTTTGCAACAACTCAACATTGTCGAATACTGATCTGAGAAGAGAGACAAATTTAGCATCCGAATCACATTCTGTACTTGGAGTATATTCTCTCTGTTCCATTTTAACTGACGTTTTAGGTTGTTTCACAAAATTAAAGAAGTCATTTAATAGCAGTAATGATATGTCAAAATGACCTTTTTACCCTTTTATTGTCATCAATTCGTATTGGAAATAGAAACAAAAATTGAAAAGTATAGTGAATTGCTTGATTAATGTACAGTATATCACAAGTGATTATATAGTTCTTCTAGGAAGTTACAATTGACAACTAATTTGGACTAAAATTTCTCTTCTAAAGTAACAGCCAAAATGGAATGGAGGAAGTAAAATAGAAGCCAATGAAATATAAACTCATAACACCTACGGGAAATGGAATTAGAAATACAAGACCACATTGAAAAAGAGAATAACAAGTCAAAGAAATCTGACAGTCCGGTAAAACTCTGTTTCTTGCAGAACTAAACTGCAGTGAGGCACAAGCTTGAATAGTTCAATGATATTCATGTACATAAAACAAAAAAATAAAGATTTCTTTCAAAGAAATGTTACATAAATACACTATGAATTGAAGGCATGGATCAGTCGTGGAAATTTTATTCTAATGCAACATAAATAATGTACCAGTATAATCGTGAAGAAACGCAAGATAAAAAAGAAATACTCACAATACATTGGTCTGTAATGCAGGAACATTACGCAGAAGTAAGGTGAATATAGTGACCAATCCAAAAGACCCCGCAGCAAACCATTCAGGAAGAGCTGCATTTAGAAATCATGCAGAAAGAAATCTTTGAGATTTTTACACCATTTAATATAAATGATTCACAACAGTGTACCAGCAAAAGAATAGCTAATAAACTACCAGTGCTATCTGGTTGCAATGTCCTTCGTGGCACAACAACTGCTACAGGTTTATCATCTTCTGGATTAATTAGGAGGAATAATTTAAATAGATCTCCAAATTTGTCCTGCACATTATACGTTAAGTCACATAAAAATATTATGACAATGTCCAAGAAACTAATCAACAAACAAAGAAGATGCGGAATCACCAACTTCCATTCGCTTTGCTATTTTTTCATAGCTTCTTGCAGCTAGTCCTCGTAGGTTTCCCTTGAACAATACCCCGCCCTGTAACAGAACATACCAAATTAAAATGACCATTATATCATGATTACCACATTCCCACATAGGACCAAATATTGCATTTTTATTCCAATGTATGGTTACCTAACTTCTCAAGGCATCGAGTCATGTACTGCTTTGTTACATATAACAGATAGTTTAAGTTATAATTGAATTAACTTACTTCATATGGTTCCTGGCTGGTGACAAAGAATGTATCAAAACCAAATACTTGATCCTTCAGAATATCAATTGTTTCCTTTGGAATTCTGATTGATTCATCAAACTCCTGCTGCTGTTCATGGAGTTCAGAGGATGTCATTGGAGAGAGAGAATAGAGAGATATATGATAAGATGAATCGAACAACTAATTGATTTTACATTATCACCTTTACACCTGGGAGGGGCGATCCACTTGCAACTTCAATATCTTTAACAACCTATAACATCATCGGTCAACTAGACAATTGTATGATTCAGATAAAATACTTGTATGGAAAGGTTAAGGGGAAGAGCAACGATGGTCTACTTAAGGTCTACGTATATTATAAAGCACACGCTATATATATTCTATATTAAATATTCCATTAAGGAGACATTTTCTGCATAAGATGGCACCCATTAATGGCAATATGGCATCTCCTCCATGGTTTTAATACGTATTTAGACATTCAACTTCTTTTCTCCTATTAAAGAAACAAAAAGTACCGTATCTCGAGATAAGCCAATGGCAGATGCAGCAAGGTACTGGGGCTGCAGCAGTACCCTCAATTGAAATATGTTCAACTATGCTAATAGCAATATTATGTAATTTGGCCCAGTGGTATAGCCTCTTTTTACACCTCAAGCATTGTATATTCAAATCTCTTTGATACCTTATTAACTCCAACTATTACTCTATGTATTAAATTTGTTAATTAGTTATCTTTTGTACCCCCAAATTTAAATTTTTGTATCCGTCACTGAGATAAGTAATCCAGAATTTTAACCACCAAGACCACCTCCTCCAACAAAATATTTTGCAAGTGTTGAAGTCATATGGCACATGATCAGTTAACCAGTAGCTCCACTATTGAAAATAGGGGGTAAAAAAAAAAGCCAATTAGACAACACTAATATTGATGAACAACATATCACTCAAAGTACCTCAATTTTGACTTGGGCATCGTCGGTTCCACCAGTACTATCGCTTATCATGCTTTTAGTCTCGAGCAACCCTGACTCAGCAGATTGATTGTTACCCTGGGAAGTTCACTAGCACATTAGCAAATGCCAACAACAATCTGAACCCATTATTGAAGAAATAAAACTGATCACTAACCACATTCTGAGAATCCTGCTCTGGTTCATTCCCCAAAGTCGAATCACTTGACACAGAACTCCCATCCTCTCCATTTAACTTTCTTTCCTTCAAATTTCAGTGCCGATTTCATTATACACAACGCATTGCTACAACATACCATTCTCAAATAATATGTAAGACAAAAATACCTCCCCATTATCACTCCCAGGCTCCACCTCCGTCTCACCCACTCTGCAAACAAACTTGGACTGTTCCCTACATCTATGTGCATCAAACATACACAACTTCAAAAACTCGAGCAAAAATTCAGTAGTTATATATACGAGAAACATTAATTAAAAGTTACCTGAACAAGTGGCGGGAGCTCAATTTCCAACCCGCATTCGCCGGAGAAGAGAAGCGAATTTGGCTGCAAGAATCACAACGAGACAACGGAATAACCAGATTCCCGCCAAAACTCGCCGATAAATTCATAGCTGCGAAACTCAGAGTTTCTATAGTTCAATCAATTGAACCGCGTAGACATCGAAATTTGTTTCTAGGAGAAGAAATTCAAGGGTTTTAGCTTCAAAATTAATGGAAATTGAAGGGTTCAGTTGATTT
Organism: Paraleonurus japonicus; assembly: GCA_030762865.1. Taxonomy (NCBI): domain Eukaryota; kingdom Viridiplantae; phylum Streptophyta; class Magnoliopsida; order Lamiales; family Lamiaceae; genus Paraleonurus; species Paraleonurus japonicus. The sequence continues at coordinate 5,321,668 of CM061053.1, forward strand.
AGAGATGGAGCGCGGAGGAGTTGGAATATATCTTATCCGCTGAATCATCAGAAGGGAATGTGATATTTTTGTACTATTTATTATAATTTTCTCGATTTAAGATTCGTTATTTCAGTTAATTATTACCACGTGTCCTTGTTTGTGCAACCTTATCGTTGTTTATAAGGTCTGGCCTAATTCTTAAAAAAGAAAAAATTCCCCATTTTTGAAGTAAAAGAGGTGTTTGTTTCAATTTTTAATGAGAATGAGAATAAAATCAGATTTTTCTTCAATATCCTTCGCTTTGGATGGAATGTCTCCATTGGTTAATCAAATCGTGTAGTGATTATTTTTTTGCTCTCATTAACCACCATAATCAATTATACTCATTCTCATTACCATCAAAAAATTTGCAAACAAGTGCCCTAATTCGAATGGATTTCCAAAATTGGTATTTATACATTCGTTTCTGGAAGCGTATATTTTGCGCTCCAATGCACATTCGGTTGACATTGTGCGTCAAATTTTCCCCAATTGATTAGGCCACAAAATCAGATAAGAGACTTATCAACCACTTTTCTCTTCCCTAAAAGGCCTCAAAGTCATTTTCAATTGATAGTCTTGCAAAGTTTTTACACCGAAAAATAAAATGGTGTACATATTAAGGTTGTACATACAAACTACTCGCACGCATGCTTATTAATGGTAAATAATTCTGTATTAGCGTTCATTAAGGGATAAGCTCATATTATTGGGTAGAAATAATTTTTTAAATTATAAAAAATACATGCGAGAACAAAAAAAAAAAAAAAAAAAAAAAAAAAAGACTAATAGAGTGAACAGAAGATCCACATAAATGAGTGTTGGAATAAATCACTTTATATTAAAACATTAATTTTTATTTGTGGCCATAGCAACTTATCTACTCTATCACATACACCCTAATATTCAAAATATATGTAGTTTAACTATTAATAATCATATTTACAAGTTAAAAGTCATTTTACATTTTTCAATGTTAATTAATTACGTTTCTTCTCAAATTTTTCATAATGTGTTTTTTAAAATAACATAGTTAATAATTATTTTTAGAGTCTTGTATAGAGTTTCAAATATATTAATTAAGAATGTGGAAGGAAGTTAATAATTTTTAAAATGATATATATTTTGAATAGGAGGGAGTAGTTGATACATCACCTTTTTTCAATATTTTTATTCCATAATTTGACTTCTGACAACAGCTTCTTCTTCTGATAATTCCGGCGAAATGAGCCGCGAGCAGTTCACGGTGCCATGTCGTACACCAATAATCATTCACTGATTTTATTATGCACCAGCACCACGTACAAGTTGTTGATTTCTTCATCTCGACTGTAGTGAGGCACAGGATAAAGGGGCACAGGAACAGGAAATTTAATAGAAGTAGAATGAGGAAGAGTGTAAAAACTGAAATACATGGTGGTAAAACTAAGAATTAAATTGCAGGAGTTTAAAAGAAGGAAAGATTCATATGGTTGATCTACAATTAAAATTAATCACAATATACCTGACTGGTAACATGCTTCCAAAATGAGATCCATGAGATCATTTCATCTAAATTTTATGCAAACAAACACAGAACAAAATAGAGAATGGAAGCCAAGATGAAGCACTTAGCAGCAGCCATGCATATTCATTCATTATACAAGTGTCATGCTTTGTATACCTCAACAAAAAGACCAGCTAACAACTTTCATAGCAGACTTACCCCAACCAAGGTAATAATGATGAGAACAGACTTAATGTTTGAGCATTTTGCATCATCAGTAAACATAGTACATGACAGAAAGGCATATATGAGGCCATCTAAGCATCGGCTCGAGGCAGGGCAGCTTTTGGTGGTCCGAGCACCATAGACGAAGGTTGTAAAGTTATAAAATCATCATCATCCTCCTCTTCTTCATCATCCTCGATCCAGCCATAGCAAGGCAATCGTTTTCCACGTTTAGTTGGTGCTGCAAATGCAGTTTTGAATCTCGGAGAATCTACTTTTGTCGAGGGCTCTTTGTTGTTTATTGTCTCCTCAATGTGTGCAGAGGTTTGATCTGGAAGAATGTCATTCCAACCTTTTCCATCTGTCGTATCCAGCTTACCATTAGGCATTCATCAACCACAATGCATGCTTTCATTCAATTTATATTTCATTTATATATATGGGGTTGATTGGTTGGTTGGTGGTCATCAAGAATTAACATTGTCATCATCTTCCAGCTATATATCAATCACAAGTCTCCAGTGAATCAGGTTCGCATGAGCTCTCTTATTCAGAGTACTATTTAGCATATGAAGTATCACGCTTTAAGAATTGCTTGATTTTACGTGTTATTCTTCTCAAAATCACTGAACTGTGATACATTGTATGTTAAACAGTATTACTTCGTATACTAAATACTGCTACTTAGTTCACCATTTTTATGAACCAAATTCATAGAAGTTTTTGTCATCAATCACAAAGTATTTTTATCAACATTATCGATGTACCTAAGACAGGATCTGCAACTGCTACCGTATTTGCTGGAGATCTTTCATCTTGCAAAGTATCTGAAGCTCTATTATCAGACACGGATGGTTCCTCTTCCCCATTGGACTTGTCCTGAAAAAAGATAATTTACCATAATATCACCTGGCTAGGCTTAATGTTGAGTAAGAACAATTTTTTTCTATTTGGATCATATTTTTTTATAAGAAACAGAAATTTATTGCTTAAAAAGAAAGGTACAAGGGATGAGAGATCCCTCAACACAATACAATCAGCCCAAATACAAAATTAAAAGGCAAAACTACAACTCGAACTAAAAGCTAGTTTGTCAGAGTTTATAAGCTGTTTAAAACAACTTATAAGATGTTAAATAGCTTATAAGACCTTAAAATAAGCTCTTATAAACTCCAAAAAGTAAATTGGGATAACCCATCTTAGTTTTCTATATTGTTCTCAAACAATCTATTTGGATCATACAAAAACTGATAAAGAAACTCAAATGCAATTTTTCTCTGTTATGAGATATTATTGACAGAATATCTAGTTGGATATGGGGATTTAGGTCGCACATTGTAAAGAAAGAGACAATAAAAAGGAGACACAAGAATTTGTCAAAAGGAAAGGAAACAGATAAATCTTTAGGATGCTCTAAATTGGATAAACTCATAAAACTTCTCTCACTCCCTACTTTAAATTTCATCATCATTTTTCGCAATACATTTAAAAACGTCTGTCATGTTTGTGTTTGGATCGAAGGAACTGAAACATAAGCATTTAAAATGAAATGCTTTCAAATTCATCCAAACACCTCAAAAATTGGTTCAACATGAGAGTCATTTCATATCCAAACAATCACAGTGGATTTGCTATATATGGATTTCAAATACATTTCCAAATCCTCCAATCCACATTAAGCTACCCATACTAAAACCAAGTGAAATTAAAGGCTGTAATGAATCATACCTTCATATGATTTTGATCTTGCATAATTTGATTAGCATCTTGTGCAGCTTCCTCCCTATCTACATCTCGAAGAATAGCTGCTATAAGTTCGTTATATGAAGCATCCTCAATGAAAGGCCACCCCTCATCTCCACCATATTCCTTGATTCAAAACATATTAAGCAACTAATTATATTTTCCATGACAAATAAGATAGTAAATTCTTAGGTTATGCTTGAACCTGCCAAACCCTTTCACAAACATGCATGAACCAACTATTGACGGATCTAGGATTTTACTTCAAGACGGCGAAATTCTACATGTAAATGAGAAAATTCAAGATTTCAGTGTTTATAAAAACAGATCTATACCCTTGGAAAAAATCATGTTTTTGTTAGAGCTGTTTTTTGCTGATTTTCATCACTTTCTCTACCCCAACAGCTTCCTCTGAATCAACAACCCTCACAGTTCTATTCATCAATCATTGGAGGAAAGAGAAAAAACAGAACAAATGCTCATGATGAACCAACAATATTCTTTCCTCCACTCTGATTTCTCCAAACCCGGCAACCATGATCGAGAAAAAGGGGAAAAGCACAAAAAATAGAAAATATTGAGACAAAAATTTCAAGTTTACCTTGAGAAGTTCTTTGACACATTTTCGAACTTGTTTCGCGGAGAAGCCAAGCGGCAGCATGGCGTCAATTGCCGCGTCTATCCGCATCAGTCTCTGAAAAATCGAAACCCAGAAACCATTTATAGGGGAAAACAGCATACAACCATGAGAATTTGAAGAAAAGATGCATATAATCGAGCCTTTCTAGGTCTTCTTCTTGGAGGCATCTCTGCTAAGTCTCCAACGCGAAGAACACACCGAAACAGGGAGAAAACTGGCTGAAAATGGGTCCAATAATTTTGGTTTAGTTTTGCTGAAAATGGCAAAAGAAAAGTGTGTCAAAGGCAGAGTAGAATACCAGGAGACAGAAGCCAATTGAGTCTGCATGATTTGATCATACTAGTGACGCCTGAGTTGACGGGGATTTCTACCAATGGGGCCATTATTAGATGACTTTGAAATATTTCACATTTATTATTCCAAGTAAGTTCTAATCGAAATATAAATTATTTTATATGGGGATAAAATAATTTTTTAAATTTTAATAAAATAATTGTTTAAATTTAATTGGATTAAATTGATTTAGCGTGATAATAGTAATAACATGTACAATCAATATTGTTTAAAAATACATGAGTTAGAGTAGACTTACTCTATTTTAAACCTTACACGGTTTGCAAAAAAATTATCTTTGAGTAACACTTTTGCACGTGCAATTAGTGCATAATTAATATTGTTCAATATAAATAATATTATTTGATGAAAATAGTTGATATCATCTAGTGAAAACAATTACTCCTAATAGTAACACCAATTATATGGTGCAATTGATATATACAAAAATATCTTTTTCCACCCAACTCAGAGGTTTAGATAATGATATAATGATATTATATCCACTTGAATTATTTTCCTCTATCATGGTATTTTTTTTTCCTCCAAAGGATTTAGTTTTCCCTGTTAAGTAAAATTTATAAATTTGTCAATGTAACACTGTATCTCAGGGTCAGATGCATTAATTAATTAGGCTAAACGTAATTACTGGTATATAAATTTGCTTTTAAGTTATTTACACACTATCAACCGTTGTGTTGTGTGTGACCTATTTCATTAATGGGTCAGATTTTGCTCCAGCTTCTTCACAACATTAGTATAAGCTTTAACCATTTCGATTGCAAGTAAAATGTGAAGTAATTTAATTGCACTTTGCATGTGTCTTATAATAATATTAGTTATTTCATTAAAAATTATTAATTTAATAGTAATATCATATAATAAAAATATTAATTCTCTTGTAAATTAATTGTACTGAATAGGATTTTATATTGAATTAGCCAAGTTTAAATTTAATTTAAAATTGGTATATCCATGTCAATATGTCATACATTTTTATGATTCGTGTTGTTGATTTCATGAATAATTTAATTTACATTTTATATTTGGTACAATAACAAAACACTAAATTCACACATATCAAAGGTAAAATGAAAAGGCTGATATTTTAGAATCTGGAAAAGATACAATACATTTGGAGATTGTATGAGTGCAGTCACAGATACATAACAAAGCAGAGAAGGCCTAACGCCACTCAAGGATCGTCAGGCCTCACATCCCATCTTGACCTTCGTTTCCTCGTCTCACCATTCCAACGCTTTCGAGGCATACCTTCTTTTGGTGGTGGTCCTAGCACCATGGACGAAGGTCGTAAAGTTATGAAATCGTCAACGTTCTCTTCATACCTGTCAATCCATCCATAGAAATGCAGGCACATTCTAGAATGTTCTTTTCGTGGCAACAAAGCCGGGATTTCAGTAGTGAAGCTCGGAGAATCTTCTACTCGTCTTGGCAATTCTTGATCGTTCTCACTCACTTGATTCTCCACCGTGTGATGAGGATGGATGTCTTTCCAACCATTTCCATCTGAGATTACATATCCTGTTCAAAATTAGACATCAAAATAATGCATTTTTGAAGAGTATCAAAGAGAAGATGGAACCGTTGTTGATCACTGGTGTTGCACTGCGGATAGAATCAGGGCAAACGGGCTCTGCTGTATCTAATGGAGCACTGCCTTGTGGTTCTTTTTCAGTGTCGGAAACCATTTTTGAGTGCCCCACGAGCTCTTCATTTCCCCCAGACTTGTCCTGAAGAATGCAATCAGTATACAAACAAGCAAAGTTTTCAAGCTACAACCAAGTCAAATGGGATTTAAAAAGTCATTGCAGGTAATACGCGAAACAAAATGAAACGAACAAATCATTAGGAAACTTTATTGAATTTTTGTACTTGATTGCAAATTTGGGAGCATCTTGGCCTGGATAAATTTGTGATAGTTTTTGCTAGGCATCAAAAGAGAAAGATTAAAATAAAAGGGACCAAAGTACCAAACAAATTGAATGTTAATCATACCTCAATTTGAACTCCATCTGTGGCAACGTTCTCTTCATTATCCCTTTCTTGTTCACGAAGAATGGCTTCAAGAAGTTCTTTGTACGAGCAATCCTCAATGAAAGGCCATCCTTCATCGCCACCATATTCCTTTATTGAGAACATATTAAGCAAGTAAATTACACAATGATGCTTCAACATGTCAAACTCATTTGTACACATGCATGTACCAACTCTGTACATATATTGTGTATGCACAATTTTATTGTATCAACAGAGTACACATACTAAAAGGGGATATAAGCTATTCTGATAAGAAAAAAAAAGGAAGTTGTATGTGTAGTTTGTTTCTTCTAGTCATGTAGTCACTGTGAAGATAAACCATAAGCATTTTTCCACATCACGAAGAATGGCCAAAAAGTGTTCTGTTTATACGAGTATTCATCAATGAATGGCTCTCCTTCACATCCACATATCCTCAAATTAGAACATATTAAGCGAGTAAACTAATATGCTTCAACATGTCGAACAACTAATATGCTTCAACATGTCGAACCCTTTGGTAGATATGCATGCATGATGCATCAACTCTGTGCACAAATGTGCATTTTATTGTGTCAAACAAAATACAATATTAAAGAAAATGGAAGGCATCATGATGAGTACTTCTAAAAACTTTGCTTTATGCAATAATAGATAGAAAAATATGAAGAAAAGTTTGTGTTGCTTGTTAGTTACAAAGAAAACTACTAGCTCAAAATCACCACTTCTAAAGTTTCAGTTATCTAAACTATAACCTGAAAACCTAAACCGAGTCAAAAAATAAGACTATGATAATGAGAATGCACCTCTTACTTATGGCCTTAACTAACTACGCACCAAAGCCATATCAACTAGCCTTTGAATTTCATGCTGGTTAAAACAAATGAGTCAAGCTCAGCCTTGTAACCTTTCGACCCCTTTGATTCATCTATATTATACTCTACTTTGTATCATATTTACTGTAATAAGTTACTATACATTCAAAATAAAGAGAAGAATCAAACTACATCTCAAGAATCCGTATGTTATGACAATGAGATTACACATTTATACTCTACTGAAGTCCTAATTTGGCAGCAAATGAAAAAGGATATGCATAGCTCGGCAGTTTCACACCTTCTTTCGCTGAATCTTGAATAACACCCCTCAAATACAATGTGGCATTTTCATGGCCAGCATGACCTTAGAACAATATCTTGATAACATCCAACAGGGCAGGACAATGAAAAATTATATAGTGTGATCATTTGAACATTACAGGATGTGGGGTGGGGTGGGGGCGGTTCTGGGTAGCATCTCCAAGTACATAGTCTTTTCTGGAAAAAAAAACACTGTTTCTTGCTGCACCATGGGATAAGTGAATCACCCAAGAAAAATAAAGACTTTTTTACAGGAACATTAATGGGCAAATAATGTACTCTCTTCTCTCCGTCCCACGTCGGTTTCACACTTTCTTTTTGTTAGTCCTACATTAGTTTTCACGCCTCAAAAAGGAAATCACTCCTTAAACTTCACCCTCATAATACTCATATATTTACATATAACGTCGTTACTTTTTACACTAAAAGTTTACAAAATTACCTTCAATGTACCACTTATTACATTTTTCTTAAAGTGTGTGTGTATGTGAACCACATGAAGATTAGACACACACACAAACCTTCAAAATAAACCCTCATTAAATAGAAAAAGAAAACAACAGAATAAATTGAAGATTACCCCAAGAAGTTCTTTCACATGTTTTCGGACTAATTCCTTTTCGAATCCAAGCTTGGCCATCGCGTCAACCGCCGCGTCCATCCGCGACAGGCCCTAAAAATCAGAACCCAGAAACAATTAATTCGCGAAAATAACGAAAAAAATTAGGCAAAATGGAGTCCGATCAGAAGTTAGCACTAAGCAGTATGAAATTGTTGAGAAAAATCAAGAGATCAAACCTTTTTGGGTCTTCTTCCTCTCGGCATCTCCTCCGGCGCTTCAGTTCACGCAGTACACACAGTGAATCATATGAGTAGAGAAGCCCTGATTTGTTGGCAATGGCTGGGGCTAAAAGCAGAGCAGAAGAAATGAAGATCGCCAGAAGTGGAACCTTGCTTGTACCATGGTCTGCATGCTGAGACTGTGTGTGTGCATACATGCATATATGTATAAGTAAACTTCAGTGAAGCATTTCTACAAACGGTTAGTAATTTACCCAACCATGGTTAGAGAAGGAAAGACAGAATTTGAGGAGAAAAAAGGGCGGTTGTAAGTATTTTTTTATTTATTGGCCCTTGATGCTTTAACTTTTAAACTTCTAAACCCGATACTTTTAAGTTTATCAACTTTTATCCCCTTTATTAAAAGATCATCTCATAGAGTAGGATTTGTTAATAAGGAATAGTTCTCTAGATTTAAATCTATACAAGGCTTGATTTTAATTCCTAATTTATCATGTCATAAATTCTTCTTGATTGATCGTTAACTTCTCTCCTTGTGATTTTAGAATTTGTGTACTAAGCGCAAGAAAATATGTCTAGGCTAGTTTGTTTCAAAAATCAAGCATTTGGTTCACTTGACACGAGATGGACTTGAAGTCCAGGACAAAATTGAGACACATTAAGGATGATTTGTTTATTTTGCGACGGGATATGATAATTATATTATATATATATTGTTATACATAAAAATCAAAATACATTTTCAATCTTGAAAACATAACTTATCACACAACCATAAAAATAACCACCAATCTAGAGTTATTAATTTCATCTTTATGAAGCAAACTAATACTAATATTTATTTATAGTGTCTTGGTTAAATGTCATATCAATTTTATAAGGTAATTTCCATATTTATTTTATTAATTTTAGTTTCCAATACACATTGTCATTCCGACAGGTTAGCGTGCACCCCTTCAAAAAGAATAATAATACAAAAATATGACAAAGAGACATTTAAAATACTGGTTTTGGAGATTAGTGACAATGTTAGAATAAAATTTGATAGTAGTGAGAAGGAACTAAATACTTGAGTTCAATTATTCTTAAATCCTTGAAAAATAGTACGAAGTACATCATCGTTATTAATGCTTACATGTACACAAGACACAATATCTTGATTTGTCAAATTCTTTAATTATAACGCGGGAAGAATATATTGAATATCTCACTGTGTTTTTTTTTTTTTTTACGGGTATTGAATATCTCACTGTTAAATATAGTTATGGGGCGAACATATTAAAAAAAAATACTGACTCTCTTTCTTTAAAAGTTATAAAACAACAAATAAAAGTTCGAGTGAGTCCACTTCTGATGCAAGCGGAACCTCGAACAATATACGAACTTCATTGATTTTATGTAAAATATCAGGCGAGACGAACACGTCTCAAAGAGAAAACCCTCGATAATTGCAATTCATATTCAACTATATTACAAAATTTCTAAAACTCCTATTTATAATAGTCAAACTAGAGTTTTAAGACTGCAAGTCCTAAAAATTCAACCCTTAATTAAAACTTAAACAAAGCCCTAAACAAAAAATATAAATAATAACACATAATTAAAATGTCGTTCACCGTTGACAATTGTGTTATTTCTTATCTTTCCTATCCTACAATAAACACATTATCAAATAATATTCAAGATGTTTTCCTAGACTTACCTCCAAAAAAACATGTATGTTAATTCTTAGGTAAATTGTCTTTCGTAGAAATTCTATATCTCAATGTCTTCCAGAGAAAGGAGGAAATCTGACAAAGTTTTGGTAGAGAATCCCTCCTCAGTAGAGGTCTTCCAAGTGAAAGAAGTTTGTGCCTACAAAGGAAACACCACAAAAATATCCATTTTGAGTATCCATATTTCCCACCTTACAATTCTTATGAGTTTTGAGCAGAAATTTTTAATGATATGTCTCTCAAGGATTAAAAATAATAAAATTAATTGACTCTCATGCAATTACCCCCACAAGATTTTGTCTAAATGTGAAAACCGTGGTTAAAAATTAAATATTCTAAATAAGTACGAGGTCTTTAATTAACTTTTATGGAATTAATCGAGTAGTTAATAAAATAAAAGTTTAATTTTAATATCGTATTTCTTGGGAGTGATTTATTCAAGGAATTCATTTACAAATTTATTGGACTGAAAATAGATGTGGACAAAGGTCAAATAGAGTTTTTTTTTTTTTTTAAAAAAAGAGTTAATATATGTTAATATTATAAAAAATAAATTAAATACTAAGTTGAGTATGAATTTCAATTCCAACCTACACATCAAACAAACAATAGAATCATGTGAGGAAAAAAAAAAAAAGAGAGATTATATATTAAATACCTCCTGAATTTCGGATTTTAAAATAATTTATCAATTTGTCCGCACCCAACAAGAGAAATTAAATTCCAGCTTCTAGCCTAAGAAAAAACTAACAGTAATCATCAAACAGAATAAGAAGGACAACATACAAACATCTAAACCATTCCCCTTAGTGAAAACTAGTGCTATCAGTTGCCCCTTTTTTACACCTCAGTGTTTTGGCGGGCACTGATAGCACTTGGCAAAGAGACCAAACGTATCGACTTGCTTGATTAAATTCGCCATGCTCGCCCACCCTCCAAGTCCGAATCCAACGACCAAAACCCAGACGACGACAAAGATGTTGAGGACGTACATGGCTGTCCAGCTGGGCAAGAAGGATGGAGGCTTCTCTGCTGCATTCTGCATTTCAATGATCATAAATCACTTTGAATAAATCTATGTCAAATTAAATGTTTATATGATTTACACGAGAGAATAAGTACCTGACGAGCAGAGGGCGTCCTATATGTGAGCATATGAGCAAGAGTGGGGATAATGTATACGGTGAAGCTAACAAGAAGCGCCCCCACGGCCGAGTTTATAGGGCCGAAAAACGGGAAGACGATGGCTAAGAACCAAATCGGAATCACCACAGGCAACCTAGCTACCGCCCTTAAACATAAGCTTTTGGTATCGTGCATCCCAATTGCCTTCTCCCAGACGAAGTACAAAGGCGTGCAGGCAAACCCAAACGTTGTAAACTGGTGGATGAGCATTAGAACGACGGCTGCATCACGAAAACGGGTACGAGGGAGCAGGGAGAAGGCGTTGGCGTGCGTCAGAAGTTGATCTCCGAACGCCCAGTAGACGGCCGTCGCTGATGGAATTGTGAGACTGAACACGTACAACGTTGCTAACATGTATATTGACTTGAACTTCCGAGGCTTCCACATTGCGTGCATGATTTCCCTGCATCATTTATACACGGTTTTGCAATTGATTTTTAAACTGATTTTCACATTTTGACTTTTCTTTTGATTTTCGTAAAAGCAATTAAAAATCTATTCTGTTTGCAGAAAAAACCGTTGCAATTTCTTACACAGTAATGGCATGGCCGCCAAAAGTGTAGAGTATATTAGTAGCGCCCGTAAAATACAACACCATCTTTGTTGGTCCCGAATGAGTCACTCCTTCAAGCTAGGCATTAGAAATTCGAGTACAATTAATAATTACCAAATACGATGATGAATTCATCTTGTACAAGTGCATAACCTTACTTTGCCATGAACAATGGCTGCAATCGTCAAGTACCACGCCACGTAGGTCGTCATCGCCAGACCCAGAAACGACCATATTCGATAGTTGTGATACGATGGAATAAACACGGTTGTAGCACAACATGCCCCGAATATATATGTCCAAGTCCTCTTGTCAAACCGATCATTAATGTAATAAATGTTACTGTACATAGTCAAATACATGTCACGTAAAAACACGATTAATTTGATTTATGTATAGATGAAATTCACCTTGCACAAGCTATAAGCTGGATAACAGTGCCAAATAAAAGGAATGTGCAATTGAATACTAAACCAGCAACTTTCCACTTTGGACCCAATAACCCATCCAGCACCTCAAACCACTGAATACACATTTAAAAAAAAACAAAAAAACAAATTAAATGAAGCAATGATTCATCATGATTGCAATGCAGAGAATGAGAGAAATAATGTAAAGCTTCAATAAATCATAATGATAAAAATTGTTAAACTGATGTATGAAAATATAATAGGTCAAAACTTATATGTTCACCGTTTAAAATGTGTGATGCTACATAAATAGAAGAACTCGTTTTTATTTAATTAATTGTTTATATATATATATATATATATATATTTTTTTGACAAGAATTGATTATTTATATAGCATCAAACATATAAATTGGTGTGATAAATGAACGTACTTGCTGTTATCCACCGATAACATACATACGATGAAAATGTAACCTGAATGACATGATTTTTGAAGCTGACATTCTCTTTCTCTTTCCTAGTTCTATACTCAAGATAGAGACAACTGATAAGATAAGCTGTCCAACTTCCAAGAATGCCATAAAATACTTGAAAAATTATTCCAGAGAGGAGTCCTAGTTGTGCGAAAGAGTATGGCAATGTCAATAAAACCTGTGCAACCTACACCAATATACAAATATTAAATAATGATTTTTATAAGTGAAAAAAGAAAAGCTAAGCTGCTTCATTTTTTTTTTTTTAATAATTACCTGATTTGATGCACAATTGAACCAAGCATCATAAGCAGATCCTCCATGCCAAAAGATGCTTTTGAAGTTAAGCCCAGAATGAGAGTTCCCTCCTCCTTCTTCTTCTTCTCCCTCCCTCTCTCTCTCATCATCAATCTCTCTCATGATTCCAGAGACTATGGCTTCTTCTGCTTGCTTATGTGGCACCATTGTATTGTTCTCTGCAATTTCAGGTACACAAAATGCAGAAAATCAATCAGACTTATATAATGGCGTGATTCTTGAAAAAGGGGCTTTTCCCTGAAAAAGCATTACTCACGCGAGACGCCTTGCAGTTATGTGAGTGAGGTGTTTTTCTTGATAGTGTTGTGTGTATTGTGTGATATAAAAATGCCAAATGTTCATACAAAAATCGCTGCCATTTAAAACACGAGTAATTAACACCTTTTTTTTACAGGGAAAAACACCTACTTTTAGATGCTATGGTAGTAGTAGTAAGAACTGAAATGTTGGTGCAAATGCAATGTGTTGATTTCAAGAAGCCCAATTGCTTCAATGCCATCTCTCTCTCTCTCTCTCAAGAAAACACAATCTTATTGGTTGAAACGAAGTGAAAATAGGCAGCCAAGAAAATTCCCAGAGAGAAATGCTTTCTTGCTGCACACACTGTGCAGGCTTAAAGCCTCTCTGTAAATTTACTCTGATAATAAATGCACAAAGTGTGTGCTCTGTTCGATATGAAGAGAGAGAGAGGGTGTAATGTGAATGAGGATCTTCTGGGGAGAGAGAACTTTTTACAGCTAGAGAACAGGCACTTTTTCTATTTTTTTTTTTAATTTATGCAGAAATTATCAAAATAATTAAGAAAGCTATGCAACACGAAAATCTCCTCTCTGTCCTCTGCGCCCACCTTTTTATGTTCCTTTATCTCTCCGTCTCTCCCCGTTTTCTGATGAAGACGAGGAATATTTTTCACTTTTACAAATTAATGGGTATTTATATATATATTTTAATTAGCTATACATTAAAAATCTTTTATACGTATAATACAATCAATTTTTTAATTTAATGCATAAAAATTTACAAAAATATCCTTCAAAACTTATCATTACTCATTTTCTTATTTTGTGTTAAAGGTATTTCGGAAAAGAGGGAAAAGCATTTTATTGTATTATAAAATTTATTTTTTATGAGTTTATAATTTATTAAAGTGAATAATAAAATTTGTAAGATGTTCAATTTGTGAAATATATTTCTTGTATTTTAATTTTAACAAAAACTAATTATATTTTAATTTTTTATATTGACGAATCACCCATCACTATTAATATTACTCACTGCAGACCTTTGTCATCTCTGACCACTATCATCGGACCGCAATTGTCGAATCATCTTAACGTATAATATAATTTAAAATGTTTCTAAAAAAATGTTGGGAGTGTTAATACTTCTTTTTGGAGCTTATGTAGACATTTTATATTAAAATTTTATAGGTTGTTAAATATCATTTATTACCACACATGTTTTTAGGGAAAATACAAACACTTAAACTTCTAACTCATGTGCAAATTCAAAATATAATAATAGTTAGGATGTGCTAATTCAAAATAGGATAGGGTAGGAATGGACAATTCCCATATGCGTGACATTATCATTAACTAAACACCAGTACTGTAAGTCATTATGAGGTCCATTAATGATAAAGTGATTATATGTGAATAAATATTAATATTAATTTAAATAATTAAGTGATGGTTGAAGGATGTAAATAAAATAAAGATAAAGTGATTATTGACTTTTATTGTGTAGGCACCTTTTGGCGAATATCCAAATAAAAATACACACTTTTGACGGATGGAGAAAAATTTTATACATCCCAAGAATCATCTTTAGTAACTCAAATCAAACTATGTTGGTAAAGTTTCAAATGAGACAATTTTACATTTTATTATATTTTTACGATAAATAAAAGTGAAGGACAATTGTTTCATTACCTTAAAAACCTTCGAAGAAAGGGTGTATGAACTAGCTACACAAAGAGACAGCTCATGGTGAGCATTCATTTTTTTAATCGCTAAATGTTAATTATCAACAATTATTTCAACAAATACTCAAAATATTCCTACATTTTTTTCTAAGTCACCTTATAACTCAATAATTCGCTTTTAAGGGGATTCGAACCCGCCTTCCAATAAAGTCGAAACCCGGTGGCCAAGTGTGAAGCCACCGATTGAGCATGATTTATTATTACCAAAGATACTGTTCAAGTCGACGAAAACACGGAGATTTTCAATTCTTCGTTCAATTTAACGTCCGTAGAAGAACACCAATATGTTCCTTCGATGAAGAATTGGGGTGTAATTCGGTGTTCTTCAATTGGGAAAGACAATGGATTTGTAGTTTTTGAGTTTTTTTAATTAATGCAAATTTTATACTTGATTAAGATAGAAGATTATATTTGTGAATATATAAATTTTGTATTTCTAAAAAAATTAAGAATATTTTAGTAATTTTATATTTTTCAAGAAGATTAATTATTTCATATTTCTAAGCTCAAGACTCTGAGAGTAGCATAACAATATCTGTTTGTAATTACTGGCCTGGTTTTTCTTTCTATATAAGTAAACAAGATAAAATAGACGAAAGAAGATCATTATTCGGCTTTAAAAGCCTGGAAATCGGCTTGCACTCAACAACTTGTTAAAAACATGTCAATTTTGGGCATGACGTTGACCAATTGAAGAAGATGCGGCTTGATTTGTGTTCTCGATTGTGAGACAAGACAACTTATTTAACTAAATCTACTAAGTGAGTGAATGAAACTTTGAGATTCAAAATTTCGAAAAATATGACCAAAAAAAAAAAAAAAACATCTAAAATATATGCAATTATAAAAATAACTTATAAAGGTTTTTTTATAATACGAAAATATGCACACTTAAAAAAACATGAAGATTCTCATTAGAACTTCTATAAAAGCAAAATCTTGTAATTTTCAACCAACTAATTTAATCTTGAAATCAATCATTTAACAACCCCATAGTTTCTTAATTAAAAAACTTGTGCGTAGTATTCATTTACGCACTCGCTTATTTTAGAGTGTGCTTGGTTACACCTTTAAAGTTAAGAAATGACAATGAAAAAAAGAGTCATGATGTTTGATTGAGAGGAATCAAATATTTGATATCTTAAAAGTGAGTAATGAAAGACATAGATTTATTTATCACCATTTTGGGACGAATGAAAGTCATTCCTTTCCAAAATTTCATACATAATTTTTTAAAAATTTATTTTAGCTTGTAAATTATTTATTAATATTAATAATAATATTCTAAGCATAATTATTATATAATATATTTTTTAATATTAAAAAGAGTTAATAAATATTTTAATTATCAATAATTTTTATTAAAATTAAACACTTTATATGGTAATGATAGTTATACCAACATATAATCCAAACAACTCAATTCAATAATAACTAACATATTCGTTATTATTCCTCACTACTTTCAAATCCATTGTCATTCCGATTCATTTCAACAAACCAAACACCCCTATTCTTACTTTTTATCATTATTTTTATTTACTGTATTTATATATTAAAATAAAATTGTACGGTACAACTTGAACCACAATTCTTTCCCCTGAACAATTATTCCTCCACTTTCATTAAATCCTACATAGACACGCATACATGGCTATCTTATCGTCCTTTCTTTTTGTTCAATTTGAATATTGACTGCTACAATTATTAGATAATATACTTTTATTATCCAATTGTTCATCTTTCTTATGTTAAAGTACAAGCTATAAACTGAGATTAGGCTAAGGTTTAGTGGGAGACCTAATGATTAAACATAATTAAAAGGTTCGACCCTACGCTAGATCTACACTATTTATCACCTGTCATCACTGCCACACACATATATATAGTTAAGTCTTGTATGCATAAGAATAATTGAATTTTTTTTTCTTTCAATTTTTAGTAATTTGTAACACAACATTAGAGGGCGTCTAATTTATTGAAAGAAATCAGAATGACAATGAATTTGAAAGTTTTGAGAAATGGTAATGAATATATTAGTTATTATTGAATTGTTTGGATTATATATAGGTATGACTATTATTATTGTAGACTTATTTTGAGATTATTAGTCATATTTTATTAAAGATATTAATTATTTTATTATAAGGTATTAATTTTGAATGATATTAGTTATTTTATTAAAATTACTAATTAATTAAAGGATATTAATTATTTTATTAAAAATATTAAATTGTAAATCAATTTCACATACAATTTATTGTAACAATACCAACTCATTAAATAAGTAAGTTTAATTTCTTGGATACTTTAGGGTCCATTCAAAAGAAGATTAGAAGGAATCAAGAATAGTCGCAAAAAGCGAGATCCATTTCTGTTTCTTGAAAAGTTTATTAGTGTAGAATGGCATTTTCTCCATATCTTGAAAAGTTTGATGTGATTATATCACATATATATATATACGTCCTCTTACCAGGAATATCATTCCTTTTCGCATCATGTCAATGATTTTTCCACATCAAACCCTCTTTTCATTAGAATCTCTTCTTATAGGTAATCACTTTGAAATTGGGTATCTGTCTTAAATGGCATCCTAGGATTTGCTTTATTCTCCTTAGCCCTTCTCTCTCTCTCTCAACCATATTTATGTGAAAGTACATATTTAAATTTTATTGAGTATTAGTTGTTACTTGTATTGTATCATATAATTTAAGTGAATTTTTAAATAATATATATTATTTTTATTAAATAATTACAATTGTTTTTTCTAAGTAGTACAATTGGACAATTGAAACTATTAAATTTTTTTAATAAAAATAAGCGATATTATTTAAAAATATATGTATATAAATGGCACGATACATTATATGCATAGAAATCTTCATCATCTAAATTAAAATGTATTTTCACTTATTACTCATTTATTCACTAATGCATACTTATTTTTTTATTATTATTATTTAATAAATTTTGAGTCCATCTCCTAAGAAAGCGTCATAATGATTGTGGGAATTAAAGATATTTTATGTTCTAAGGGGTAATTATTTGGGGATATTAAGATATTTCATGTCCAAAAGTTGGATTAGCTTCCCTGAAGACTCATGTTTTATGTTTTTTCTTATTAAATGTTATATGATGTGCTTAATGTTCATTGTGGACCATCATTTCTTTTAAAAATAAAAGGAGAAAATTGGACCATGGCTCTTAAATGTACATATATTTAAGTTGAATATATTGGTATATATATTTTTAAACATGTATTTATTAGATGTATCGTACAACTCAAATATATTTTTGATAATCACTCTTGTTTTTAATGAACAATTATGGTGATTATTTAAAAATGCATTTGAGTTACACAAGACACTTGGTGTACAAAAACTTATCATATATATAGAGACGGGCCAAGGAGTGCACTAACTATTGAAAATTCTCGTATATAAATGACAAAGTCTCATGTGAACAAGTGTTACGGTAAAATTAAATTTATTTTATTAAAGAATGTTAGTCGTGATAATCGAAGGTATGACTGTATTAATAAAGGGTATACGTCGTGATAATTGAAAGATATTACCTGTATTATTAAAAAGTTTTAATTGTGATAATTGAAAGCTATAACCTATAATATAAAAAAGGTACTAGTGAGGATAATTGAAGGATATAACCAACATTACAAATGATATTAGTCGTGATAACTTATGAGTATAACCTATCATACTAAATGATACCCTTCAAGAATATCCGAAGGGTATAGTCAATGACTTTGAACCCATTTTTGCAAAATGAATATAATTTTACCGTGAAATTATATTAATATGTAATGTGTGCAATTAATATATATTTGATTTTATTATATATTTTATATTGTTTTTTTTAATAAATTGTCCTTGTTAAGTAGTACACCCTCCATCCCATTAGTTTTCATACTAATTTGGGCACGCATTTTAAGAAAAATGTAATGAGTAGAGTATTGAAGGGTAATTTTGTAAACTTTTATTATTAAAGTAAGGGAAGTGGTTGGATTGAATGTAAAAAAATAATAACATTTTGTGTAAATATATGAATATTGTGAGGGTGGAGTTTAAGCGAGAATTTTCTTTTTTTGGAATGTGAAAACTAATGTGGGACAAACAAAAATTAAAAGGAAAGTGTAAAACTGATGTGGGACAGAGATAGAGTATATGCAAAACAATCCATAAAATTTATTTGTCTTGATTTCTTTATTATTTGATTATATATTTTGTAATTATTGGAACCATAATTATTAATAAATTGATTTTAGTTTAACATTATCAAAATTGGTTCTAATATATAATTTTTTTTTAAAATATATTTCAAATTCTTATATTTTATCAATCTAGCTGGCCCCCAATTTATGGCTTCGTCATTTTATATATATATATATATATATATATATATATATATATATCAAATGTATTGTGTAATTGATGTGTCTTTTCAAACATTATATGTTATTTTTACTAAAAAATATAGGTTATCCCGATCAAGAATAATTTCACACCAAATATAGTATGAATTTGAATTTACGATGATATTAATATTTACACAATAAACAAATATCAATCGTCCTTCATAATAAACTTACAAAAACTCTACCAAGTGAAAAAGTAAAATTCACAAATAATTTCCTATAAAAAAACGAATTCACAAGTAATTTCCAACAAGAAAGCAATGAGTTTATACTTAGCACAAATCCTCAAATCCTTTAAAATTTTCTAGGATTCTATTTAAGTGTTCTTCATCTATATTCTAAGCTTATATTGTACACACAAAGTTTAGAGAAAATTCATAACCTTGGATTCAGATCAAAATTATTGTAAAAGAATTCTCAACTTAATTGGAACCCATTCCAAACCCTATTTTTAGCGTCTGAGAGTTGGTCAATTTAAAGAGTAAGCTAGTAAGTTGAGTTGAACTTAGTTGAAAAGTTGATACTTTTATAAAGGATTGAAATTCGAAAAGCTTTAAAGATTTAGTTGAATCCTACGAGATAAGAATAGAAAAGTTGATACTTTTAGAAAGGATTTGAAACTCGAAAAGCTTTAACGCTTTAGTTGAATCCTACGAGATAAGAATAGACTAGGGCTCCATTTGGATGGAGTGGATTTGAAATCAAGGGATTTGAGGATAATATACATGCATTCACACAAACTAAAATGAAGAAAAACTAAATGAATGGATTTGATTCACTCAAATTTTAAGCACAAGTGGGAGAAGTGAGAGGATTTCAAATGATTAGGTTTCTTTGGGTATTTGAAATCCTCCCACTTATAAGTAGTATTTGTGTATCCCAAATCCATTCATTTAGTTTTTCTCATTTTTTTTTTTTTTTTTTGACGGGAGTTTTTCTCTATTTTGATTTGTAAATATATGTTGTATTATCCTCAAATCCATTGATTTCAAATGACTCCATCCAAATGGAGCCTAAGTGTCTCTTAACATTGTAAATCAAGATTTTGAGATAAGGAATTACCACAACTTTTTTGAAAATAGTAAATGTAGAGGTTGAGTTTTCTAAACATTATAAAAAATCATTCGGTGTGTTTCTTGTTTTTATTGAAAAGTGATACTAATTTTTTAATGGCCCGATGTTCTCACTCAAATTTTTGCCTTGCACAAAACTTAATCTAATTTATACTTTTGCGTTTTTTTAAGCGATTTGCATTATGTAAATAAAAGTATGAATTTCAAGTGTAAAAGCCCAACATGGAAGGCCCAGCATTAAATTACACAGGCTAAGCGTTAGATCTAAGGCCCGGGTTATATGCACACACATTTTTATTGAGTATACACATGTGCTTTGAGAACACACTTAATATTATGAGTACACTCATTTCACAATGTCATTTCTATCCTTCCTTAAAAACCCTATTCTTCTCTTTCCTTTCCTCTCTGCGACTACGCCGCTCTCCTCTTTTTCTCTCTCTCCCTTTCTTCTTTCCCCACCGACACACTTCCACTTTCCCCCACCGGCCTACTTCCCCTCTCCCTCTCTTTTCTCGGCGCCCAACCCCTTCCCCATCTTCCCCCTGTTCTGCTCTCTCTTCCCCACACCCTTTCCCCTTCCCTCTCTCTTCTCTCTCTTTCCCCACCCTTCCCTGCCGTACGCTGCCCCCACCCACCCCCACTCTCTTCTTCCTCTCCCCACCGTAGCACCGCGACCGATCCTTATCGCGCCAACCGCCATCAACAAATGAGTGTTAAACTATGGCTACACAATAAGATTTGAATATATTACCGGTTTTGTAATTTTTTTTCAGATCTACGTATTTAAGTTTTTTTTTTTCTCGATATTTTCAGTTTATTTGAAATTTTTATTCGAAATATTTAAATATTTTCAAAAAAACATATGAATAAATTTTGAACATATCTAATATTCAATTTTTTTGATAAATTCAAAATTTTGGTATTAATTCGAAAAAAAATCGAATATTTTTGGAAAAAATCCTATGCTAACTCGATGGTGACTCGGACTAACTCGGCGGTTACTCGAGCTAACTCGATAGTGAATCAAAGCTAACTCGGTGATGACTCAAAAGTAGGATGTGGTTGTGTAAATTAGGGTCTAAATATATTAAATTAATTTGAATTATAAAGGGTAATATTGTATTTTTACATATTAGTAGGATACAAAAAAATTATTGGTGTGTGCTCTAAATAAAAAAGTGTGTGCAGATAACCTGGGCCTAGATCTAAAGCCCAACGTGGAAGGCCCAATTCTGCGTTACATCCTAAGCCGCTGGATCTAAAAGCCCAACGTGGAAGGCCCAAACATCTCATTATACATCCCAAGCCGTTGGATCTTCCTACCCTACGCCAATCTCAACCGTACATCTTAGGTTTTCGATCTTATTTAAATTATTTCATTTCCTAAACTTGTCATCTAAATCGCGCTGTAGGGTTTAGCTCATCTTCTTTCGCTCAAAATCTGAAATCTGAATTGAAGAGGTTAAAGTGACGGCGCCGTCGCTGTCCGCCTTGACTTAGCCGCTGCCGCTCCGTCTTGGCCCTCGTTTTTGCATCTCTTCCGTTCATTTTAGGGTTTTTACATTATAACATCACTTTTCAGGTAGATTCATCTCTTGTAGTTAGGAGAAATGGCGCCCAAAGTTACAAAGGCTGGCAAGAAGATCGCTTACGACCAGAAGCTCTGCCAATTGCTCGATGAGTATACGCAGGTTTTGGTGGCGGTGGCCGATAATGTTGGTTCGAATCAGCTCCAGAACATCCGGAAAGGACTAAGGGGCGACTCTGTAGTTCTTATGGGGAAGAACACTATGATGAAGAGATCTATTAGGATCCACGCCGAGAATTCCGGAAACACAGCAATTCTTAACCTCATTCCTCTCCTTGTTGTAAGTGTGTCAAGCTTCGGTTGTATTTGTTTCATGTATTTCATCTATTTAATGTTGTAATTGTTTATTGACACTGAATTGCTGTGTAGTTAACGTGAATAGTGGAAGTTGCGGCAATTACTGATTATGTTTTATTTATACCTTTTTTTATTTCTAGGAAGTTGCATTGGAATAATATTTGTATGCATAGCGTGATGGTGTAAATGATTTGACTGTTGCTAAGATTACATATCATTACTGATTTGTTCGTTTATATAAGTTCCGTTTTTTCTAATTATGTTTCATGATGAGGAAAATCATCAGTAGTTAATAACTAAATGCATTAGGAGAATGCATCAATGTTTTCATTTCTTTTTGTTCAATTTGGACAGGGTAATGTTGGATTGATCTTCACCAAAGGTGACTTGAAGGAAGTCAGTGAGGAGGTTGCCAAGTACAAGGTTAGTTGATCAATATGACTTTTCATTTATATATATGTATGTATCTATAGATTAATTTGCTAGCTTTTATAGTGAAATTATTGGTGTTAAGCATGAGTATCTCTTTGTGTAGACAGATCAGTGTATCCCTGTGGTTTATGTTAATTATTATTGAACTTTTGACTGAACTAAGAAAATGTAGCACAGTATTAAGTAATAACTATTACCTTACCATGTATGTAAATTATTATTACTTGTTGTGTACCTTACTGCTTAGGCCACTAAATTAGTGATTCCTGTTCTTTGCATGAATTTATTATACCCAAACTAGTTTAATGTACTTATAATTTAAGAGGCAATGTTCACTTGATTCTGCAATTGAATAATATTATTTTGACTATGCAAGATGTTGAAAGGTTTATGTGAAGATGTTGTCACTGAATTCAGTCCCTCCTTTCTTATTTGCTTTCTCCATATTTCCTCTTTTGATGATACTACTTGTTCCTATATGTTATTCTCAACAGGTTGGAGCGCCAGCTCGTGTTGGTTTGGTTGCACCAATTGATGTCGTAGTCCCACCTGGAAACACTGGTCTAGATCCATCCCAAACCTCTTTCTTCCAGGTATTTATAAATAGATTCAGATATTTCATCATATTAATTACCATTTCATCCCCTGCTGTAAGATGCTAACACATTGTGTATTTCCATCCAGGTTCTGAACATCCCTACAAAAATTAACAAGGGTACTGTTGAAATTATCACCCCTGTGGAGCTCATCAAGAAGGGTGACAAAGTGGGATCCTCTGAAGCTGCACTCCTTTCAAAACTTGGAATCCGGCCCTTCTCTTATGGTCTTGTTGTTATCTCTGTCTATGACAATGGGTCTGTTTTCAGCCCAGAGGTACTCGATTTGACCGAAGATGATCTTATTGAGAAGTTTGCCATGGGTGTTTCTATGGTTACGTCATTGTCTCTGGCCATCTCATACCCGACACTTGCTGCTGCACCACATATGTTCATCAATGCATACAAGAACGTCTTGGCTGTTGCTGTTGCAACCGATTATTCCTTCCCCCAAGCTGACAAAGTCAAGGAGTACCTTGCTGTAAGTATTGATATTTTAAAAAAGAATATTACTTGTTGTATAATATTTGATTGTTATTAACTGTATTGAATTCATCCTGCTCAGGATCCGAGCAAGTTTGCTGTTGCTGCAGCTCCGGTTGCAGCAGTTGCTGGTGGAGCTGCACCTGCTAGTGCTGCTAAG
Organism: Paraleonurus japonicus; assembly: GCA_030762865.1. Classification (NCBI taxonomy): domain Eukaryota; kingdom Viridiplantae; phylum Streptophyta; class Magnoliopsida; order Lamiales; family Lamiaceae; genus Paraleonurus; species Paraleonurus japonicus. The sequence continues at coordinate 5,345,798 of CM061053.1, forward strand.
GAAGAGGAGAAGAAAGAAGAGCCTGAGGAGGAGTCCGATGATGACATGGGACTTGGTCTCTTCGACTAAGCATGTCGGTTTCATCGTTATCAATTTCATTTGTGGTTTTCTTGTTGGTGCTACAATTTAGCTTTTATATTACCAAGTTCTCAATTCTCAAGTGTCATATTTCACGGTATCCTGCAGTTTTTGTTATGTTTTTAATCTTGTTTTCAACAATATTTGTGATATTTTACTTGATTGAATTTTCATTTTAAATTTGTTTAGGTTTTTAAATTTCTGAGGTGTGATAGTTTCTTATTTTTGAAGGTGGTCTTGGTCTTTTTTGTGAGATGGATCTATATTTGATCAAAGTTGATACAATTCATTTTTTTCTTTATATTAGTTTGGTTTGGTTTTTGCACGTTAGACCTATTTTTAAAAAATTGGGTTGGACTGGCCAATTCAGCTTGTTTAATTGCTATTTGGTAAGGTGATTGGACTGCTTTGAGATGGATACTCGATGTTTAACTTGCTCATAGCTGTTCAAATGTGGGAATAGCAGCATGAATTGGTGATCGGTTGAGGTGTAGGTCTTTTATGTTTTGTATACACTACAAGTTTATGGTGTTATTATCTTTTAAAAAGTAAGTATTAAATATTTGATCAAGAGTATTAAGAATTTATCAGTAGTATAAAAAATTAAGTTATTTGGTACTACAAAAATTTGATGAAATTAAAAAACAATAACATAGTGTATACAAAACACATTATACTCTGTCTTGGTTTTGTACATGCTTCTTTTTTACAAAGCGAATGAGTATAATTTATATTTATGTTAAAGAAATAACAATAAGAATTGAGATAATTTTTTATTGAGATAGAAAAATAATGATTATGATCTATGAGTTTAACAATATAAGTTGTTTTTTATGAAGGTAGTGTAATTTTTTCAACTTTAACAAAAGAGTTGTTTAATAATATTAAATTGGGTTAGTGTGAGAAAAATAATGACATATGGTGTAATATTGTAGTGTTCGAGGAGGATAGATAAAAGCGAAAAATTTGATTTATTACTATTTAAGAAAATGATGCAACGATTATGGACGAACATTTTTAACTAATATCACAGCAAGTATGGGACAAAACGAATGTATAATTATGAGATCATATTTAATGAATTGAAATTACTAAGATTATCCGAATTAACACTCATTTTGTTTTTGTTTTTGCTTTTTTTTCTTTTAAACATAGCTTAAACTGTTTTACACAAGTCTTTAGACTATTTGGTTATAGTAGAATTAAGCCAAAGGAAATTTTAATTTGGTTCAGTTTTCAGTTTTAAAATTTTAAAAATTGGTATTTGATTTTGGTTTTATAGGCTAATTTTTGGTATAATAGTGAATTGAACTGAAATTTTATTAAATACTAATACATCAAGCCCTAGTTACCCTACCTCATTCATTTGGATACCAACACTTAAAAGTGGATTTGAAAGTGGTAACTAAGTGATTAATTTAATATTATTTATGTTTTTATTATTCTTATTTATTAGCATGTTATATTTATTTAAAATTTGTCAAATGTAGGAATTGGAGCACTTCAAAGTGGATTTGAGAGAGTGAATGTAATTTACTACTTTTTGTAGTTTTTTTTTTTAATTGTAAAAACATACATTTTATGACTTTGGATTAAATTCGATTTGGTATTATGTTGATGTTTTGGTTGTTAATACATAATTTATATTTTGGATGGAAACTTGAAACATGGATGTTTCATGTTTGACTATTTGAGACATGACTTATGTTTGTATTTACTTATTTGATTGAGACATGATTTATGCTTGTATTTACTTATTTTGATTAAGAACTAATTTAAAAAATGATTCAAAATAAAAGACCCAAAATTTCGATTATTCGGTACTATGTCAAAATCGAACTGAAAATTTAGTTTCTATTAATATCGATTTTTTTAAATTTCGATTTAATTTTGGTATCTTATATAGTTTTTATATTTTAGTTTCGATTCGGTAACTGAATACTGAAACTTCACCACTAAAATTATATTGCATATCCTATATAAAACAAAAGGGGGCACCATTTGTTGTCCTTTTCACAATTATAGCAAATGATTTATATTTAAAATTTGGAAAAAAATTAAAATATTAACACAGGAATAAAAATTTAGCAAATTAATATTTGTAATATTGAAATATAATTTGAATCTAAAAAGTTTATCTTGTGGATTTTGAATTATATAAGCACACACCAATACAAACCATATCTCGTTTAAAAAAAAAAATACAAACCATATCTCCAATTTGAAAAATTACTAAAAATACAATAAATTTAAAATTATATTTAATTTGTTTAATAAATTACACATACTTTCGAACCAGCTTAAATGTCAAGTATAACTAGCGCAAATTCCGCGTGTTACGCGTGCTATAAAATATAAAAAAATTTACACCAAAAAAAAAAATTAAATTATAAAGTAATAGAATATCAAATTTTAATAAATTTTATGAATAAAGGAAAGAATATTAATTATAATAAAATGAAATTGCACAATTTTAGAAAATTAGTATTATTCCATGAAATTCAAATTCCATTTATAATAGGAATTTAATATAAATTTGACATATAGACAAATATATATAATATATTGACACATAAATAAAATTGGCAAGAAAACGACACGTTAGCGAAATGAATCAAAAGACAACACGTAAGCGAAATCAACTGTAAGACGACACCTCAACATTTTTAAACTACCTATTATATTAATAGGGGATATAAAAGTAGCTAGTGATGACTGTTGCTGGATAAAAGCACAAAATATAAACGAAAATATATGGGATACTGAGAGATGTATGACTTTGAAAGAATTTTAATATGTACAATTTTGGTGGAAAATAAAAATATATATATATATTTTTTATGCTTTGGATCACGGGCTTCTTGGGCCTCTTCTCATGTGCTAGGGACCCAGCAGTAAATATGACAACTCCAGGTATTTCTTTCTTTTTATATTGTCTCTTTAATTTTTTTTTTTTTTTTTGAAAACGATTATATTGTCTCGTACATTGAATGGTAAGTTTGTAAAATTTTATAAATAAAAAAATAAATTATTTGAATTAAGTGTATGTGTGGGTTCCAAAAATATGATATTTTGTGTAAATATATAAATATTATGAGGATGAAGTTTATTGAGAGGTTTTTTTTTTAGTTGTGCAAATTTTTGTGGGATATTCCAATAAAGAAAATATGAAAACCTTTATGGGATGAGAGTATAAAATTACGATGAAATGAAAATTACGTAAGAAAGAAAATTGTGTTTGAACAATTATTGAAAGAAAATGAATGAATGAAGAGGATAAACTAGTATAGCATCGATTGGTTGAATCTTGTTAATGGGAATGAATATGATTTTTTTCCTCTTGTCCGTATATGTTGGATAATGATTGTCTTATAGTTGTTAATTATTGATGTATTGCAAAAAATAGGATAAAAAAGGTATTAGTTGTGGCATAGAGAATGAATGAGAAAAAATGATTGCGAGAAAAAAAAAAATGAATAATCAAAACAAAAAAATGATTACTTTCTTTTAAAGAAGAAGTAGTATTGTTAATCATCATTTATTCTTATTAACCACCATAATGATTATATTCACTTTTATTTTTATTAAAGAATTTTTAACCAAACAGTCCCTAAATGTGAATACTTTTGTCGAAGCACATATATACATTTAACACGTTCAATATATATATGATCATATTTCAAATTTTCAGAAAAAAAAATACTACCATATTGTCTGATATGTGAAATCGTTGTTATTGAATAAATATTAGCTAACAAGTAAATTAGGATATATATTGATGGATCAACTGAAACTCCAAGCAAACATTGTACAAGAGGCAAGAAGTGAAATATGTGCAAAAGGATATGAATATTGAATGTAAGCATGTGCATTGCTAATCATAGGCACATGGGTTGATATATATATTTAGTTTATCCAATCTTTTCGCCTATTAATTAATATATGCCTTTTAGTAATTTTGAATATGCCAATATTCTCAAATTGCAATAGTTTTTCAAATTTATACTTGTCTATTGGGATTGACGGAATCTTGTATACAATATTCTCTTGTGAAATCATTTTATGTGATATAATAAAATTAATCAATTAGTAAATAAAGATTTAAGAAATAAATAAATAAGTGACAAAATACACGTAATATAAACCCGCCTCCAATATCATCTCACACTGATATTGGATATTTTCTAATTAGTTAAAATCATTTTATAATTAGTTAAAATCATTTTAATATTTTTTTCTAAATTAGTCTATTTTTTTCCTTATTCAAATTTGCTCCCTTCGCCTCAAATTGATCGAAAACAAAGGATTAAGACTCACAAATACAAACAATTCAATTATTTATTTATTTTATAAATAAAAGTTAATAAAATTACCATCTCAAAATCTCAATTGTTACTCCTATTTCTTATTTTATGGGCTTCTTACATTTAAAAAGTATTTCGAAATGAAAATATTATTTTTGTGAAGCTAAAAAATTCTAACTGCTCCACAAATATCTAGATAAAGCACAACAAATTATAGATGTATTTCATATTTGATATTTCATTTTGTATTTATATTGTAAATGAATGACATGTGGAGAGTGAAAAAATAATATATTGATAACATACACACATTTAATTGTCCTTGAAACATCAAATTGAAAGAAAAATTCAAGTGCATTTTAAAGTGCTCCTAAAAGAAACTGCTAAACTTAAAGTGCCAAATTCATGAACTAATATTACATGAGAGAGGCGTGCTCGATCATATACTTTCTCTCTCCCCTAAAAAAATTAAATAAATAAATCAGACCTTTTTATGTATATTCCCAAATTTTAGGATATATGTAAGTGGCATGCTGATATATATATATATTCTCTCTTCTCTTATTCTTTGACCATTTTGATATTCCCAAAAACAGAAGGCATGGCACCATGACCATGCGTCACCATCCCAGAAAAGAGAGAGATAGATGCCTTTATTTTTCTTTTCTTATTTCAGATAGATGCCTTTTCGATAATCACTGCATGCTCTAGTAAGGTGACTTGGCATTTCCATATTTTTAAACCCTTAAATTTTAGTCCCTCCGTCCTCAAGTTATCTTCACAATTGACTTTTCGATAAGGTGACTTGGCATTTCCATAGATAGATGCCTTTTAATCTTGTTCACTAATAAAAATTAATATAATTACATATTTAGTAATATTATTTTATTTATATTATGATATCGCTTATAAGTGAAATAATATTACTAAAAATATGATATTTTTGGATGAATGTCTTGATATCAATTATATATGATGAACAAATTTCACAAAAAAATTCATATTTGAATTCAACATCAAACTCTATTTTCCGAAGGTCGGCATATATTTCTACACATCGGTTGCATTGTATACACTCAAGTGAATTTTTATATGGTACTATAAAATATTTTGCAAAAAATATTAATTAATCAAGATTAGTCATTTTTACTGAAGAATATAAAATGTATTCCTTTCTATATTCGGATAATTTTTACGTATATTTTTGATATTGTACTTTAACAATATTTTATCTTTCTGTAAATAATATCATACATAAGAAAATTATTCAATTGTGTTTTTGTTTTTGGCAGAACTACTTTGTGGTAACAAAGAATTTTGTATCCTGTAATAATAATTTTGTTAAATTGAATTATTATTTTAAGTCATTAACTTATAGAACACAAAATTCTATCCATAAGTAATTTTAGAAAAAGAAAATCATAATTACAAAGACACTATTGGGTGAGACGACGTCAAACATTAGACAGTCTCACCCCTAACCCGTCTTACATAGTTAATACTCCTACTCACATATTTAATACTAAATCTTTGAATTTCCAAACATTTGACACCGCTACTCATATAGTCATATATTTGATAATTCGTTCCCAAAGAGAATCGAACACAGTCTCCCATTAAATTGGGAACCCGGTGGCCAAGTGTGCCAAGTCCCTTGATTCGAGTGGGCTAAGCTCTACATATATATAATTACCCCACTATTAATACAAATAATTTCTTTTTCAAACACATCAATTATTCAATTTGATCTAAATTCTCATAAACTCATCACTTTTAATTTTGTTATAAAAATTAATTAACAATTTTTTAAAAAATATAATACTAGAAATTTAAAACACGTACATTCTAAAAGCGCCCATATACTAATAATGATGGTGGACAGTTATAACTTGATATAGATAAAATCTTCTTTCATTTCATGCCAACAAATAAGGCACTGACAGATGCGTGAAGCTTCATGATTGGAGAACCCCTACTGCTATTACTATTAATTTAAGATCATCCCATGCGGATTCCCATACGTATCTTTGTTTTGCATTTAAACTACTTTAAACTTTTTTATAATGATTTATTATTAAAATATATTAGAGTCATAAAAGAAATAAATGTCCCATTATAATTAAATTAATCGCCTAGATACTTTAACTACAAAACATTGCAACATCAATTTTGCTACATGTTTTTAAATTTCAAAAGAAACATTATTAATCATAGAGTACAACAAAAAGAGAAAACGAGTTCAGATCTGGTCCTATTTAAAATTAGCTGGAATACGATTAATCGGATAACAACACAAATCATGAATGAAGTAGCAAAATTTAGAGGATAAAACACTTTAATCCAATTCCAAAGCATATAATACTTTTCTCTCTATAAATTCGAATTTAAAAGTAAAAATAAAAACTGAGGGCAAGGAAGAAACATATGTATGATTTCAATTTGGACAATTTTTAAAATAGAATTTATTTTTGCCACTAATTATACTTTGAGGATTGAATATTTTATTTTTGCAGGCAAACCAAGGAGTATTTCGGTGAAGTTCACAAGATCCTTTTGCTCCTTGTTTTGCCACCATAAATGCTTGAGGTCATTTTTTCTGTAACATCTGAAATTTTGATATCTGTCCTGTAAAAATGAAAGTTTGGTCCTCAAAATGTAATTAGTAGTAAAGATAAATCCTGCAATTTATTTTTCAATTTTTGAAAAAAAAGTGTTTCTAGTTGGGAACCGAAACTTTGATTTTAGTGTCAAAATGTATATTTTTAGCATTGAATATTCTAACCTTCGAATCAACTTTCTACAAATCTCAGCACTTTCTTTCCTATTGGATTTTTTAATTTTCTTTTATCAACTAATCCCAAATTATTCAAATTCATCAATAATTTATCTCAATCTGATTTCGCAAGAAACATTCAACTGCTGTCTAACAGCAAAATTTGTACTATTTACAAGTGGACGAAATTGTGTTCAAAGTATCTACACTTTTTTCGAACATAGATATTCTTTATGGAAAAACCATTCATTTAATAAATCAAGAATTGGTTAGATAATTGAACAAATCTAGTCCAGGATATGTTTGTTTGTCATCCAAATACGTGGACTAAAGAAAATTTAAAAGCAACAAGAAAAGAATCTAGATAAGTGAACTTTGGACAAAATCATTGGATAATGTTTACAAGTTACCTTTAGATCATTATGTTCTAAACAAACACCATGAGGTAAAAGCTTTATTGGGTAAATTTCACTTTATTGTGCAGTTTTATTTTTAAATTTTAAAATAGTTTTATCAAAAGCAATTTTAAAGTGTAGAATCGATTTCACTTTCATTTATCATGATATTTTGATTTATCTTTTGTGATGCTTTTTCTTATGTGACTTGTATAGTATGCAACATAGATTGCGTAGTTTTATGTGGTATATATTGAGCCTCAAAATCATAGTAAGTTAATTATACAATATTCCCTCTTAGTTCACTCCAATTGTAAAAGAGGAGATATAAGCAAAAAAATAATGTGAATTTTCATGTTTAATACTCCCTATGTCCATAAAAATAGGTGATCATGTTTTTATATTTATCCATTCACACTAAATATATTTATTTTTTAAATAATAGTATTTGACAAACTTTAGAGCGTCTTATTCTATCCGACAAACCCAGATGATTTGGAAGATTCGTGAATTTTATGCCACTTTCTTAATTGTGCTAATACTTTATAAACGTTGTCTCGAAAAATATTGTTCCTTATATGTGTTGGAAATTGGTTTGAATTTTGATGTTTTCCAAATTTGATCAATTTTACTATAATGATCCAGTTGTGGAATATGCAAATAAGTTGTAAACTTATAATTTATATTCGGAGTAAATGAATTTAATATATTAATTTATTCAAAACTAATTTAATGAATGAAGTAGTAGGATTTTTAAAATAAATATTGTGATTTTGGAAACCACTTACTATTATTTTTTAAATAATAGTATATTATACTATTTAACTTACAATTTTATTTATATTTATATATCTTATCTAATATTTTAAAATCCGTGCCAAAAAATTAGTCTAAGTAGGATAATTGTTGCGTTGGACAAGAGAAGATTTTGGATAAGAAAGAGGTGTGCCGATTTGTTGAAAAGAGAGGGGCATATTGGGTACAAAACATGTATGCTTGCTCCCCAGAAAACCAACCACGCCATCTCACTTTCACACGCTTCAAAGTCAACCACCCCACCCCATGATTTTCCAACCAAATTCACATTATATTTCAACATTTCAATTATCCACTTTTTTTTTAATTTATATCAATAAATCTAGTAAATATATTTTTGAAACGATTAAGTTGCCAACTTGCCATTATATAGAGAGTGATACAGATTCCCTTAATTTTTTTTTTTTTTTTTAATTTCGGGGATTGGTAAGACATAATGCGTGGGCTTTTATTTTATTTTTAGTTATCATTTTATGGTGTATCTATTATTCTTGAAAATTTATATGATATATACAAAAAAAAAAAAAAAAAAATTGTAAAGGATCCGTCTCTATGACATGGGTGCCTTTTCTTTTTACTCATAAATTAAATGTTAGATTCTTTATGAAATCAAATTTAATTCAACACATTATGTTACAAAGATGATTAATTAATACTGATTTTTCAGGTGCCAGTGAGTGCGCAAGTCCGCCCCTGAATAATTTCTGTATTAGATTTTATATCAGCAATACTATTTTTAACATGTATTTATTTTAAATGATGTTGTTGATAAGACATTTGTAATTAACTATAATGTTTATACAAAGAAAAAATAGAAAAATATTTGAATATGTTTTTATGACGAATTATTACAATTAAAATTACCGTATGGTGAGGATGTTTTCTTTTCCCCACAATATTATGATTTGTGTCGATAAATAATTAATGTCACAAAGAGTTAGGTTATATACATATATAGTAAATCCGTTAAAATCAATAAATTACTAAAGAGGAAGTACTAGTTGCATGAAACAGTTTCATCTAAGAGACAGCTCTTGCGTATTTTAATACTAACACGTTTAAAATTAAAATATTACAAAATACTAATGTCTCGTTCTATACATAAGATTTTCTTATACAAGTTTTCGTGAATGCTATGAATTGACTAAAGGTGGCCATATATCAACAAATAATTAAATTGATTACATTCCCATCATACACTAGAATGTTCCATTAGGTGGTAGTTGAATTTTTAAAAGAAGGGATTTCGTGTGAGTAAATATATTTCAAAGTATGAAAATTAATTCGTGAAATAATTTAATTTCACCTCTACTTACGTCTAATTATAATGGTTTAGTATAAATAATTCTAATTATTCAATAAAAATATATAATACTATTTAAATTATAGGATGCATTTAATGTACAAAATACATGCCCCAATTTATATTAGACCATTCACATTCATAAAAGTAGCCTAATGTCGCACATCCTCCTTTAACCAAACCAACCAAGCAGACCCAGCGTGTCCGCGTGATTCAGTTGGACCTACAAGTTTCTTTAAGCTATATTTTATTGAAAAATATTGTCTAAATAATTTTCAACGTAAAATTTATTTTAAAAATATTAATATTTTATTACAAAGTTTTAATTATTTAATTATAAGATATTAATTTTAAATGATATTAATTATTTAATTAATTAAAAAATATTAGTTATAAATTAATTTCACGAAGTGAAATTTATTCAAAAAATAACAATTCTATTTAGTAATCTTTAAAAAAATAATCTTAGTGATGTTAAACTAAAGTATATATTGGGCACCTGTCAAAAAAGTATATATTGGGCAGGTTTCTTTAAACTGCATCATTAATCTCGTAACAAATTATGTGTCCATTTCATAATTAAATTGTTACAACGTGATTAGCATGATATCATTACTGAACATCCGACACGTACGTATCACCTTATAATTCAGGTATATTACGAAATAGAAAGTTCTATGGTGGGAACTAACTACTATAATTAATAATTAACTAACAAATATTTTAGTGGTATAAACATGTGGCTTAGTACATCTAGCTACTGAATTCCTCATTTTAGTGGGAGACCCAAATTGAATTTTCTTTATAAATAAATTATGGAGTTATAAGAAATAAATTACTACTAAAAAATTTTAATCACCTAGCTAATTGCCAAATAATTAAACCACAACGTTTGTTACATTTTGAAAAAAGAAATAAAATGAACGTATTGATATTTAGCAAACAAAGCAGGTAAGATATATTGTAATGTATAAATACTAAAAAGACGTGAATGTTTATTTAATTACTCACATTATCATTAATTTTATTTATAAATAAATTTCAAAATGTTCTCCAGTTATATCTATATATCTTATACATAACTTACTAAAAGTTTTTAAAATTTGTGTAAAAATTTATGTCTACTAAAATTAGACGGAATGAGTAATTATTAGGGATTTTTTTAAAAATAAAAATTTCCTCCACTATAATTTAGATGACTCAAAAAAAAAAAAATGAACATTACCATTTTATTTTTCATACCAAAAATAGTAAAAACAAATTTTACTATCTCAAATTAAACTCTTATAAATATCTCTTATTTACACTCCATGTCACTCAATTCTTCACTATAATTAAAATCTCTCACTCTAATAAAATTGAAAAACTCATTTAACCCTTTATTTTACACCTTTTAATAATATTAATAAATAATATTTTTATTAAAATCTGTGTTATTTAATTTGTACAATTTAAATCGAACTGAAGAGATAATTTTTAGGGAATTATTCATGAGTAATTAGATAAAAAGGCGCTTTCTACAGTCGAAGGAATTAGTAATATAAGGTGACGCGTGTTTTGAGTCTAAACGTGCAAGCCAAACAAGCCTTTGAATAAAATCCAAGTGCAAAATTTAAACAGCAAAAAACAAAATAAAAAGCGGAAATGCATTAACTGCACTGCAGTACGAGATCAGGCACCGTTCAGCCAACCACCCACCTCCAGATGGCCATGACATAGGGACCACATTTCCACGTGTCCTCCCATAACTGGAGTGGCAAATGGACCACGTGATTTGGTAGCTGGTGAAGAGAACTGAGTTGTTTAAACTTGGAAAGTTGGACGCCACATAATTAATGGGATTTTGGATAATATTCCTCATCCATATATTCGTATTCCTCATTTATCTAAATTTTGCTATTTCTTTTTCTCTGTTTCAAAATTAGCGTCAACTTTGGATATTTATAGCGTGCTGAAGATAAAAGTGTGACGTTATTCAATCAACCAATATCGAAATCATTATCCCTGTTATCGCGGAATAATTTCGAACTCGATCCATAAATCCCCTCTAGTTTGGCTTAATTGTCATATTTTCTTTTATTTTGATGATATGTCTTATTTTTATTAAATTTATATTTATATTTTAAATTAGTTTGTATTATTTGATATTATAATATTCAATAATATGATTATGTATCAATAAATAAATAAAAAATTATATTAAAAAATTATGAAAAAATTGATTAATAAAAAAAAATTTGACTAATTTAATAAATCCATGAAAATAAGTATATTATCTCAACATATTTTTCTTTATAAAAATTTAATATTATCAATTTTAATATTATATATTAAATTTCTATTACCTATATGATAAACTTTATAAATTTGATGTATTTGAAAAATAAAATTATTGAAAATACATAATAGAAAAATTATTACATATATATATATATTAGTTGAATATGTTTATTTATAATATAATTATATTATTTTACATAATAAATATATTAACTTATTTATATATAGTGTATTATGTTATCAATTTAATTTGAAAACAATCCGAATAAACGCTACTACTAATCTAGTTATCTTATACTCCCCCGTCACAATATTACTTTCACACTTGTCTTATTTGGACGTCTTAACATTATTTTCACACGCTAAAAAAGAGTACCCTTCATAAACTACATTCGCATAATATCATTTAAATTTAAAAATGTCACTTTTATTTTATTTTACTTTGTTTTCTCTTCAACATTTTATCTCATTCAATCACTCAAAATACCCTTACACTTTATTCTTTCTTCTACACTTTCTCCACTTTTCTTAATAATTGTGCCTCCCTCCCCATGAAAGAAATTTTGGGACGGAGAGAGTACTAAACACTTGAACCGCGTAATATTGAAAGAAGATTGTGTTATTAATTTAAATGAAATATTTTAAATATTTATTTAATTCGATTAATTCAATCATTTCAAACAATATTTGATGTCTACACTACAACTAATACATATAAAGGCAATCGGCGCTCTCGCATCCGACTGACAATTGACTTTGAGCTTACACGGATCCTGAAGATGCAGAACCTCTTTATAAGAATATATACATGCTCACACACATATAAATAATCGATTTAAAATTTCAAGTTATGAAATATTTACTGGAGAAGGAACATGCTGAGTCACGAAGGAGAGAGCAGACTCTGCATGACGACCTAGACGATATTAAGACCAGAGTAGGAGGTGAGAGCGATAATAACACTACTGGTGGTAGCTAGTAAGGGACATTGAGCAGGGATCGAGGATGAATCCAATTTTAAACAAATAATTTAAAATACTTTTATTAATTTGATCGGATGGTACTTTTATTTAATTTGTGTAAAATTTAGAATTTATATTTGATTTATGTTATGTCTTGTTACTTGAAATGATTTTTGTGTTAATTAAAATGAATATGTATATGTTTGAAAGTATTAATAAATATGCAAAATTTATTAAATGACTACACATATTCTCAAAATTGTTATTAAAAAGTATATAGGTTAGAAATTAAAAGTAAAATTAAATTATAAAATATCAATAAAAATTCAATTCAAATATATAATTTATATGTTTGAAATTAATAAATGTATTATATAATATAAATGAATTTATAAGTAAGTAATAATGTTATTAAAAAGTATATAGGTTCGAAATTAAAAAGTAAAATAAAATTATAAATTCTCAATAAAAATTCAATTTAAATATATATTTATATCTTGGGAACTAATTAATAAATGCACTATATAATATAAATGAATTTATAAGTAAGTAATAAAAAAATGGTCTTTAGTAAGGTTAGATACATGCACTCAAGGTTTTATAAACTGCTAGTACATTTTAATGATGTTATCACCTATATTTTTATGTTACTATAACTGATAAATTTATAATAAATGATATTTTCAATTATAGTACTTAACACTATTTATGATGGACTGGAATAAATGAATAAAATGACTGTATATTATAAGACCATATCAAAAGGGGAGAAAAAAAGAAATTCAAGATATAAAATCTACTTTTTAAAAAAAAATATATATAAACAACTTCTAAGTATACATATATATAATAAAACTAGAAAATATTATCAAATGCCAGCTCAGCCCAGGAGGTCGCGCCTCCTCTATTCTCACCCCAACGTCTCGTGTTCCCCAAGAAATTTGTCTACATTAGGCGCTATATATTGGAATATGTATGGTTTTAGAATATATTCACTCTGTTCTAAAATATCTTTTACGAATATGATTTCAAAAATTTGTATAAAATAGATATGTAAAATAATATTATACTTTTTTTGTACCACAATTAAGCTTTACACTTTTTTTTTTGGGACGTCCCACAATTAAGCTTCACACCCCTAAAATGGAATACACTCTATAAACTACACCCTCACAATTCTATTTAAATTTTAAAAATATCACTCTTACTTTATTCCACTTTATTCTCTCTCCTACATTTTATCTCATACAACCATCCAAAATACTCTCACACTTTATTCTCTCTCCTACACTAATTTAAGTATTCTTAATAAACGTGTCTCTTCACACGTGAAGATAACTTCGGACTGAAGGATTATGATATTTTGGGTCCAATTATGAATAAAATTAACAACAATTTCATTTTTATCAGAAAAAAACTATATTTAATAAGAAATAATTGAGGACAAGGTATACTCTACAGACTTTTTACAAGCGTATTAACAACCAAGAATCGATTTGGGATCTCGTAACCAAGTATCAAAGACAAAAGTACGAAATCAATGACAATTTGAGTAATTGGAGAGATGTTAGGAAAGTAAAGATAAAGTTTTGTATTCAATTGTAGGACATACACACTATTAGACAGACAAAAAGAAAAATATGATATTAAAATTAGATGAAGGAAGTGATATTTTGTGTAAATTTGTGAAATTATACGGGTGCAATTTATGAAGAGTTTTATTTTAAAAGTATAAAAATTATTGTGGGATGAACAAAAATAAAAATATAGAACGTATTTCGAAAAGAAGTAGTATTAATTTGGTACACTGAAGCTCCTGTTTCTTGCCTCGTCTTCTTAAGGCAAAAGTGATTGGCGAGAGTTTTCCCTCGGTTCTGTTGATTTTTTTTTTTTTTTTTTTGTGTATGTATTTGGAAAGAGTTTTGTGTGAGATATAGTCTTGAAAGTTAGACGAAGCTCTATTTTAGTGTTTAAATTATACTCTCTTCATCACTTTTCAAGTTTAACATTTGAGAGATAACATTAGTTTTAATAAATATAATATTTTATTGTAAAATTGTTTATGGAAAGTGTAAGAAAAGTAAAAAGGTAAAGAGAGTGTTTTAAAAAAATAAAAATATAGAGTATTTTATTATATATATTAGACCCCAACTTTCCAAATAAAGAATGTTAAGCTTTTAGATGTTCGAAATGATAAAATATTTAATTTAAAGATGAACTAAAAAAATATTTTTCTTTAAAATATGAATGGACCCCATAGATCATATAAAATAGTAAATGAAATTTGTTTCATTTATGAAACCGTATAATACAAATTTTTAGTATATAAATACATATTAAGTTGAAAATTAAATTTACAATAAACTCTATAGCCCTATATATTAAGAGTTTGGAAATATATTAAACGTCTATTCAAAACAGAGAAATATTTTACATCCAAAATTATAAGAATTTAAAAATTAAAGTTAGCTCTTTACCGACTAAAAATTAAAACAATGGATGAGGTTTTATTGGAAACCCAATCTATCCATGCCCATTGCTAGCTATCCCATTATATGAAACATCAATATAACGATTTCAACGCGTTCCATTAAAAATTAATGGAGATATTTTTACATCCAAAATTATAAGAGTTTAAAATTTAAAGTTAGATCTTTACCGACTAAAAGTAAAACAAATCTCATTCCAATGGATGAGGTGTAACCCAATCTATCCACGCCCATTGCTAGCTATCTAGCCTATCCCATAATATAAAAACAGAAATAAAACAATTTCAACGCGTTCTATTAAAAATTAATGGAGATATTTTTTACATCCAAAATTATAAGAGTTTAAAATTTAAGTTAGCACTTTACCGACTAACATTAAAACAAATCCCATTCCAATGGATGACGTTATATTGGAAACCCAATCTATCCACGCCCCCATAATATAAAACATAAAAAAAAACAATTTCAACGTATTCTATTGAAATTTAAAGGACCAAAGTCAAATTGCGTAGCTGGAATTGAAGGAGCAAATGGAAGAAGCGTAGAAAAAAGGGACCCAACCGACGAACGACACGTGGAGTGGAAAAACGTGGATCGAAATTTGAAGCGGTAAACGCGGAGACGGAAAACGGAAGGAGGAAAGGGGAATGTTTGTGCGATTCAACTTTGAACTCTGTCTTATTTATTTTTAATTCATGGAATTTGGTCTACCCTTATCCGAAACTAACGGAAATATTTCCACCCTTCTATCTCATTCCTTGTTCCGACAACTTGACTTGTGTAACGCTAAATGACCGTCCTGCCCTTGTTGAATTTTCATTTGCATCTATGCCCACTACTTCATCTGAGTTCCCTATTTAGGCATGCATGATGATGAATGATGATATATAGTCAACTAATTGGTGTGGATCAACAATTTCCAGATTGATTGGACTACTTGTATACCTAATTAATTTCCTATAAATCATATTTCTTTCTTCTTTTTTATTAAATAAAAGAGAGATTAAATTTATTGATTAAAAAAATTAGAAATTAAAGCTAATGTCTCTTAAAAGAGAGATTTAACTTAATTCAAATAGCGAACAGACCATGTGAACGGATAAAAAATAGGCATTGTTAAAGAAATTTTTAGAATGTGTGGGTGCTTGTTAAACTAACTAGTAACAATTAATAAATTAATATTTACCAATTAAAAAAATATGCACAAGTTTCTTTAAAAAACAACAAATTGGAACAAATGATCAACGACAAACAAAGCATCTGTGAGATCATAAATTCAAGTTGTTGTTTGCAGAACTAACATCAAGTATGAAATCACTCTAGCACATCAAACCATGTCAAAACACAAGAGCATATTGGTGTCCTACAAAATTTCTGTATCATAAATCAAACGAAGGCAAGAAAAATCTCACATTAAGAGAAAAGAGTAGTATTTGTGTGCACAAAGTTTGACTACATTATAGTATTATTTAGTCTTTGTATAATATTAGTTTGGTTACAATTTAATATTATTTCGAATCGTATAATATTAATATTATTAACAATATTATATAATATTAGTTTAGCTACATTATAGTATTAAGTAAAAATAATGTGCACACTATTTTTAGTGTACACAATGTGCACACAAATATTTTCGAAGAGAAAATACACCTCCCAACACTTTTGCATCCATGACAACTAAAGAAATCAATTGCTTTTAATAAGTTCAAAATAATCCATGATATGCAAACAATAGAGTGTTTTATGAGATTATAACAAATTGTGATCCATAATTATTACAGAGTATGTGATTGTATATAACAATAAACCTAATTAAACAGAGTTTATTCAGCTAAATTCAGTAAATATTTTTGGGAAAAATTACAAATAAATTCAAAAAAATTCAAAATATATTTTTTCTACTTAAAAGAGAAATCACTAAATTAACTTTATACTATTTGTTTGATTTTTACCTCCCAAGACCCAATGTATTCAAAATTAGTTGAACAAGTGACTACTCTCAATTTATGTCACTTTCCACCCAAAAATTATTGGAAGATGTTATGGATTAATACCGTTTTAAAACGATAAATTCTTCAACAATGATAAGTTCTGGTGTGATTTTTACACATTCATCATAGAGTAAGTTTCTTGTAAATTTATTTCACTATACAATTTGAAATAATATTAATTATTTTTATTATAGAATATTACTATTAAATTAATACTTTTAATTGTTAAAATATACATAAAATATAAATAAATTTTATGATAAAACTAGTTTACAATATACTTAACTTTCATTACATTGATCATGAAACTACATGTGTGGTAAAATTGATGCTCTAGACTAAAACTCTACAAGTAAAAAATATTGGATTTGAATATAAATTTTCATGGTTAATATAGTAGCAAGTTCTTTACACTTTCATACATTCTAATGTTGAATTTACTAGATTTGTAACCTATAACACCGTCATCTTATTTTTGGCTCAATAATCGACAAAAGTAAGATATAATGATACCTCGTGATCATTTTTAAATTTGACTAAGATATTAATCCAAATGAAGAAACAGCATACGTATGATTCTCAAACAAAACAGAGAGAACAAATTCGGCTACATATATATATATATATTTTTTAAGTTACAAACTTGGCTACATTAACAACATCATTTAGGACAAAACTTTTCTTTTTAAGGGCATAATCCCTTGTTATTGGGGAAGAGAACAAACTTGGCTACATTAACAACATCATTTACGACAAAACCTTTCTATTTAAGAGGATAATCCCTTCATATTATTCCCCCAACATTGACATGTCCTTTGAAAACCCAAAGCATTATTCACTTGATTGAAAGCATATTCTGAAAGAATTCTTGTTCAAACAAATTTCAGGATGTTAATTATTTTCATTAAAATTTATTAATTGTTTATAATATAAAACATTTTCTCAGTTCCATAATAATTTGCTGGCTACATATCCCACTATAATTATTTGCAAAACTCAAATAAGGAAAGCATTTTATAAATTTCACTTTCACAATATTTACACATTTACACAAAATATCATTATTTTTGGATTCGTACATCCAACCAATTTATTTACTTTATATATAAATAAATACCAAATTTACCCCTTAACACTTCAATTATTACATTTTATTTTTAAAAATTGTGTCGCTATATGATTGCAAATACTTGGAGAACGGAGGGAATATTAGTTTTGAATGATATTAGTTGTTCCATTAGAGGGTATTAGTTATTTCATTAAAAATATTAATTATTTTACTATAAGATATTAGTTGTTAATCAATTTCATAGTAAAATTGGTTCTCAAAAACCAACTTCATATTTTTCAACTCTCAATACACTCGAGTGTAGAATTAATATATCGTCACCAAAATGTATTTTTCTTATTTTGTTTGCAAGTTTCGTATTTTTACTATCTTATATGTTGGGTTATGGAGTTTGATAGGCTGCATCCGACCTATGATCAAAGTGATCCAATTCACCAGAGAGTTAGTTGGGGTGTTACGGGGCTAGGGGCTCTCGAGTGATCATTTTAAGGTGTATTCGAGTTCGGTGAGTTTTTATGATTACAACCCAATTTTAAGATAAATAACCTTAGGTTCCATTTGGATGGAGTGAATTTGAAATCAACGGATTTGAGAATACTATACTACACATTCACACACACTAAAATAGAGAAAAGCTAAATTGATAGATTTGATGCACTCAAATATTAAGCACAAGTGGTAGAAGTGAGAGGATTTCAAATGACTAGGTTTTTATTGGGTATTTGAAATCCTCCCACTTATAAGTAATATTTGTGTGAATTAAATCCATTCATTTAGTTTTTCTCTATTTTGACTTGTAAATGTATGGTGTATTATTCTCAACTCCGTTGATTTCAAACGACTCTATCCAAATGGAGTCTTACATCAATTGAATCATAAAAATGGTTTAACTGGATGTGTATTTATTTTTACATGGATTAAATGAATGAGATAAAGGGTGGATAGATACTTATAGATTCATGCTCGGCTCATTCTTTAAACAGGGTCGGGACTGAGAAGGGAGTAGGCAGAGGGGTAATCCGTTCTAAATTAAAAATGCGATAAAAATGCGAAGACATAATACTTTAATTCTTATAATAATAAAATGCGATATATTTCAAAATGTACTAGTTAAGATTTCAATTAGAAAATTTAATATGAGAAGTATATTTATAAATTTATCCACTTTTTAAAGATGTTATCAATTGGAAAATTTGGTTGAAATATTATATATTGCATTTTTATATTGTGTTTTATTGATATTCATTGGTCTAATATATATATATATATATATATAAATATATTGAAATTATTTTTATTTAAATATTATATAAATATATATTAATAAGTAAAAAATATTATACATCATATATACTAGAATTTTAATAATACAAAATGGATCCGAACAAACAAAGCGAAGTAAGATCCAAACACTCTCTCCACCGGGTCAAGATATCTGTAACACAATAATATAATAGGGATTTTATTATACTAGCTCGTTATATTAGTGACGTGTGTAAAATTGTTCTTATAGAATATTTATCTTAAATATATTTATTTGAAAAAAAAATCAAAGACATGATTTTATCTCCACAAATATCATATTACACACATCTCTCCTTTATTCTCAAAATTTATCTCTTCTTAAAAACTTATATTACTAATCTAACAGATCTAACAAAAAATGTTAAGCCATTTTATTATAGGACATTCTGATCGCTCTCTAGCTTGCGCAGGTAGGTTTCAGAGCAAGACAATCTAGATAACGCGGAATAGGTGCGATCAAAGTTATCATCCCTAGTTTTTCAAAAGTTATTCCAAATTTATCTCATAATTTACACACCTAGTCTATCCGTATGGAAAAATTAGGCTTATTAGTATTACAAGTTGCTTGTGTGATGGAGATAAAGATGATGATAATTATTTAGATATTTAGAGTCATATACTATATGATTTTAATTATATTTTTAATTTTATTATTATTTATTGCATTCTCTAAGTTGTGGGCTTGACCCACAAGAAATTTTATCCTGTATTTAAAAGTTTGAACTCTCATTTTGAAGGTTGAATGATTATGATTTAATAAAAGGAAGGATATAATACTTTGAGACGAAAAATTATTTAATTCAACTTTATTTTATCTGTGAATTCCTATTTTATCTTACAATTTCGTATTTTTTAATGTGTTTATACTGTCGCCTGCATTATTGTGGTATCATGACAATCTACATACGTTCAACTGATTTGAACCTAAAAGTAATAGCAAATTTTTAATTTTAATAAAAAGAAAAAGAAAAGATAAAGCCGAAATTGTGGTAAATATCGGCGCAAGTGGTAATGGAGTTCCAGTTGAACTCAAGTTCCAACAAATGGCCTCACACTTGTCTGTCTTCACAAAACATTTTGTTGTGGTTTCCTGATTTTAAGGCTATTTTAAATTAAATGTTGAAATTGTAGTTATTGATAAAACCATGTCCATAATTGTAATTTAAACAAGTTTTCGTTGAAATTTCAAATGAAAACGACTTAGCTGCAATTAAGAAGGATCCTAGGATCATGCAACCATTGATAGGACTTCAAAATAGTATTTGAGCTGTAATCGCCTGCGAACCACCTCATGCGGATATATTTATTTAATGTCCAATATTGTATTCGATTTTTCATAAAATGATATATTAGTGGCTCATATCGATTGTACAAAAATTTACATCAATACATTTTTTTAAAGAAAATTCAATTTAATATACAAATTAGTTATTTGTTACCGTTTGATATCGTGAATATATTTTTGCGTAACTAAAGATGACGTGTCTATAGTTTCACATTAAAAATTGGAAATTAGTTCAATATTAATGTTGGTTATTTATTAGGAAAAACGAAGCCATTAGAACACTTTCATTTCGTTACGGAATGGAAGCGCAACTCTTCTTTCTTAAAATTGTCACCATTTCATGTACTCTTTAACTTTATGTTAGTTGAATTTACTAGTTTACCTTGATTGGTTAGAAAACCTATATAATGATTTGATTTTTATTAAGGTAAGTATAATTTTTAGAGCTAAATTTAAATAGTAACTTATTTGTATTTGGTGTGTGATATTTATACATAAATAGTAATGAACGTATTTAAAATAAAAATAATGAAAAGCTGGTTTGGTTCACTAATCTTAGTTTTGGTCCCGTCTTCAGGAAAGTGTTGGATTTGATATGACAATTCACAAATTGAAAATTAAGAATTTAGGAATGATATTATTTTGAAAGGAAGTTCATTTTTGTGGATAAGGGTTTTGAAGACATCAAATTTATTCTTGGGAGTGGATTAAGTCTCGCTACCCTTTTTTAATTTTTTTGTGTTTTTTTTTCCTAATTGGGAGTATTTACCTGTGGAATGTATTCCTATTAAGGTGTAATCGTTATTGTTTCTTTTGTTGATGGTATATAATGAAATTTGAGTACACCCCTTTATAAACATTTTATATAATTTCACTTTTACCTAAAAAAATGAAAATATGAATAAATGCACCAGCATATATAATAACAGAGGAAATATATTCTCTCAAACATTATTATAGTGCACTAACCTTATCTTTCCTATTAAATGACGTCAAATAACTCAACATATTTTATTGAGATTACGATTATATCCAAAATTTTGGGTTTTGAGTTACCATAGAACTCGATTTTATTTATTAGGGAATTGCGTCCCACTAGATGCATTGCATGAGTTTGTTTGTAATAAATGCTCACACATTTAATTCTTTTACAAAATCTAAAAATGATTTATTTTTTCTTAATTAATTATGTACCCAGTAAAAATCAATTGTTACACAAAATCAACAACATTGATTTGAATATTAAATCAAACAGGCTGTCAGTTATTCCTACATTATCTTCCACTGTAATAAGAATTTCACAACCTACTACCAGCTATAAAAAAATAATAATTCACCTCCCTATAAATATTTTCACACTTTCTTTTTTATCTATTTTAAAATTATTTTTACACCCTTAAAATAAAATACCTTCCATAATCTACACTCACAATTTATTTAATTTTCAAAAAGACTACTTTCTTGTTTTATTCTACTTTATTTTCTCTTATATTTTATCTCATTCAACCACCCAAAATTCTTTTACATTTTACTCTCTCATACTAAATTGAATTTTCTTAATAGGTGTGTCATTTCACATGTGAAATTTTTCGTAATGTAGGGAGTATAAATAAAATCCATCCCAAACACGTGGCAAGATCCCATGGACTTAAACCAAACACCATTTGTGGACGCAAAGCAGAGGATATTCCCCAACAAGCAGACTTAATTGAAACACGAAACATACGAGTCCATAACCACTGGTTCAAATTCAAAGCAAGGGACAAATTCGTCAATTAATTAATAACAGACCTACTGCGTTAGGTATATCCGTATATGGATAAGGTTTCCCTTTATTATATATTTAAAATAAAAAGTAAATACCGTAATTAAGAATTAAAATTAGTTAAATAATAATAAATCCCACCGCCGCGCCTTTACAATTTCTTCCGCCTCCCATTCCACACGCCTTTACCCTGTTCTTGTCCCCCATTTCCACACTCCTCTATATATACCCTTCATCTCTCATTTCTTTCTAATCAAATTATCACAGAGAAAAAGAAAAAGGAAAATCAATCAAATTAGAGTATTAATTAAGTTATTGATTTGCAAATTTATATGAAAAATGGTGGATTTGGATTGGAAAACGAAGATGATTGCCTCTGAGATATCCAACAAATCGCCGAAGTTTTCAAACAAGCTCCAGGTTTCAATTCCGCCGCCGAAAATTCGCCTTGTTGAGCTGGCGGCGGCGTCGGACTCGTCTTGCTCCGCTTACGAACACTACCTCCGCCTCCCGGAGTTAAAGAAGCTATGGAGCGCCTCCGAGTTTCCTGGATGGAAGAGCGAGTCGATTCTCAAACCGGCTTTTATGGCACTCGAGATCACCTTCCGGTTCATCTCGACCGTTCTCTCCGACCCTAGACCGTACGCCAATCGTAGAGAATGGAGGCGGCGGGTGGAGGCTCTGGCGATGAGCGAGATCGAGATTATATCCGTGTTATGCGAAGAAGACGAGGAAGATGGAGAGACACGCGGTACGATTCCGATCGTGGATCTGACGTCTAACGGCGGCGCCTTGGCGCCGACCAACAGCTCAGCGGAGGTGTGGAAGATGGCGGATGCCACCGTGGTGGTGAGCCACGTCAGCGAGGAGAGCCTCCTGCCGCGGTTAGCCGAGTGGGAGAAATTCGAAGAGTTCGTTAGGAAAATTCAATACTCAATCGAGTGTCAGATGCAGGGGTGCCCGTACACATTAGGTTTGGGTGAGCCGAATCTGAGCGGCAAGCCGAGCCTGAATTACGACCTCATCTGTAAGCCGGCGGCTCTCCACGCGCTGAAGAAATGCCCAAACGATGACGTTGATATGAAGAACTTCGAAAATAGAACGCTCTATTCAACACACCAGGTTCTGGAATCGTGGATCCACGTAGCGAAAGAACTTCTCGTGAGAATCTCCGACGAAATCGATTCCAAATGTTACGAAAAAGCGTCGAGCCATTGCTGGATACTCGAAAAGGTATGGATGATAATCAACCGGATCGAAGATCTGCATCTGTTGATGGATCCCGACGATTTCCTGCGCCTGAAAAATCAGCTCATGATCAAAGCGTGTTCTGAATCGGAGCTCTTCTGTTTCCGTTCACGAGAACTCGTCGAAATCACGAAGTCCTCGAAGGATCTGAAGCACAAAGTTCCGGCGGTTCTCGAGGTGGAGGTGGACCCTACCGGAGGGCCGAGGATACAGGACGCCGCCATGAAATTGTACCGGAAGAAGGAGGAGTTCGCGAAAATCCACCTGCTTCAGGCGATGCAGGCGGTTGAGGCGGCAGTGAAGAGGTTTTACTTCAGTTACAAGCAGCTGTTGACGGTGGTGATGGGTAGCCTGGAGGCGAAGGCGAACGTTGAATCCGGCGATCTGCTGAGCCAAATATTTCTAGAGCCGACGTATTTTCCGAGCTTGGACGCGGCAAAGACGTTTCTCGGCGAGCGGTGGAGCCACGAGGGTGGTAGGTATAGTCCGGAGCGCCGGCGGATGGGTGGTTCCTAAACCGGCGGCGGCCAAGCCGTGTTGACTGTTCTTGTTGAATGTAATATACATACATGGGTCCAAAATTTAGTTCAAAATAGTATTGGGTCGTTGCAGGCGTATAATTATTATGATTATTTTTATTTGTTGAATTTTGCTATACAATTTTTGATCATATTGGATTCTTATCATTCTTTCAATCGCTAATTTGTAGGATTATTATTGGTTTGCACATCTTAATTCTACAAAATTATAGTGTTCAATCTTAATTTTACAAAAATATTAATAAAGTACAAAAATAATTTGCACGCTTTAGAAATTTCATATAAATAGTACTTCCACATTATTCATAAATTTATACAAAATATCATTATTTTTATGTCAAAAGCATACTTACAAGATTTATTTTTATTTCATACATAAAAATTTATAAAATTATCCATTCAAAATTCAAATTATTACTTAATTTTTTTATTTTGTGTTTCCACCGGTAAAAGTTAAGCACTAATTACTTTTTTATTTTTATTTTATGAATGATATAAAAATAGAAAAATAAAGTAAATTTTATTGAAATTTTGAAATTTTAACATGGAATCGTAGGGTTTATAGTAAGACAAATTCTTATATCACGATATTTAAATGGATCTAAGATCAGTGAAATTACCCATATAATAAAATTCGCGGATCACGAGCGGGTTGGGTCGTGTTTGGCTAAAAAAACTTGCGCAAGGACAAAAATACAATTTTCGCTTCCAGGTGCTCCAGGGGTGTTACTTATTAGATTACACATATGTTACTTAAACGATAAATATGGGTTCTTATAAAACAAATAATATATATTTGTCTAAAAATAATCGCCCAAATGCAAAAATAAAAATGAAAAAATGGTCAAATAAATATCTAATCTAATTATACATGTGAATCAAATAAGTATTTAATCTTCGATAACTTTATTCTTATTAAAAGAGTGTGATTTTATTAAGATGATGACTTATTTGATCTCAATATTAAAGAGAAATGATTTTAATGTGTTAAGAAAAATCATGGGTCTATTTGATCCCCAAGTATAAGATTTTGGTGTAAATATGTGTTATTGTAAGGGCAAATGTGTGTATTAAACTTGTGCGAAGGTAAAAATAAATTTTTACTCTCGGGTTGTGTTATTATTAGGTCAAACACATGCTATTGTATGAAGAAAAATGTGTTATTAATGAACAAAACTAATATTTTATTCTTTTAAGGACTAGTAACACGTACTTACCCTTACAGGTAACACATAATTGTTCTTACATTAACACATACTTTTGAAAAAAATATGTTACTATATGAACACAAACGTGTTCTTGTATAGAAATATGTGTTACCGTATGAAGAAAAAAATGTGTTACTACATGAACAAAAATATTTTACTTTATGGAAAAATGTGTGTTACTATATGAATAAATCGGAGCAGATTAGGAGTTGCGATATTCATTCCGGTTAAAACGAAATAAAAATTTATTATCGAAGTTCGCATAAGCTTTGTATTCATCAACTGTTTAAATTTTATCCACTCTTGTTTTCATCAATCGGATCATCCAACACCTATTTATCCGGAAATTTTTAAAAAAATCATCCACGCCTTCTCCTTTTTTTGCTCTCTTCTCTTCAATTTGATCTCGTAGTTGAATTTTGATGTTATTTTCGTCGGATTTCATTGTTTTTATTGTCTCATGATCGCCGCCGTATCTGCGTTGTAGATTGTCGTCGCTGGATTCTGCGCTATAATCTGCTCTAATCCGCGTTCTTAATGGTTTGACCCGTTTTGATGGTGTGACCCGCGAAGCTTTTTTTTCTTTTTTAATTGATATTTCATGTGAAATATTTTACTGAGAGACTCGCCCTTATAGTAATATCAAATATTCATATATATGTTTCCATTTAAAATCTACACAAGTAATGTACATGTTTATCAATTACAGTAATTAAAAATAAATTATAAAAAAATTAGTTCTTATAATAGAAGTGGTGTTTGGTTGGAAGAGTTTGAGAATAATGAATGAGAATCTAAGTGATAATGTGAATTTGAAATAATAATTATATTAGTATAATAGTATAATTTTTTAAATAGCATAGTATTATGATTTTGATTCTTTTAAAATAAAAAATAAAAATCATGCCTCAACCCATTTAGTGGTATGAGTATTATTCATTTTCATTCCTTTTCTTTTTTTCATTTTATTCTTTGATTTTTACTAAACATTCCTAAAAATATTTGAGAGGTATGAGAATTATTAGTAGCTTAAAATATTTCATTTCGGCAAATGTGTCGGGGTTTTATAGGGGTATTTCGACCTCGGCCCCGACGATCTCTAACCTTGGCCCTCGGCAGGCTCACCTCTCTCAAATAGTCAACTCATCTACCTAGGCACCTCTCCCAAATAGACAACCGACAAAGATTTAATCCGACAAAATTTTTGGATACGAGAAGATCAAGAGTCAACATCACGAAAGAGATCAAAGTACCGACATCTTTACGAGATATATAAGACATATTCAATAAATGTAAATGTATTAGATCGATTGTAAATAAAATCCTAAAATTAAATGTCAAAATTACTTTTGAGCTTGGGGCTCTATAAATAGAAGTTTCAACCCATTGTAAAAGAGGACAATTATCATTCATATCTCATCATATATACAACACAAGGCTAGGGTCCCTTAATTAAGACACTCAAAGTCATCTTCAATGGAAGAACTTTCGGGTTCCTTGTCCATTGCTCGTGTTCATCGTATAGTTTTATGTTTATAGTTTTTTTTTTTTTTTTTTTGATCGGATATGTTTATAGTTTGTTTAATAGTCATATAAAAATATTCCTATTTTACACAATAAAAAAGGCTACAACAATACTAATTTTAAGTTTTTGACTGAAATATTACACTAGTTTTAATTGAAATGTGATGAATGCACATATATAAAATTCGTTCATCAGGTGAATATGACTAGACTTGACGTAATTTTATTAGAAGCTACTGCACATAAGCAAACATGAGTTGCGTGGGTGATATTTTCCTTCTTTTTTTTTTTTAAATGGGTGACATTATTCCTATTTTGTAAAATAGGAAATTTCAAAATATATGCGATATTCACTATATTTCACGATACTTTCAAGCTTGCTCATATCTATAACAAAATCTAAAAAATTAAAATATATGTGATATATATCCGCTGTCACATACACTATTATGCAAATTTTATGAATCTAAAATCCGTGCCAACACCTCAAACACACAGCATAAATTTACATAAAAAATTTACTCATCCTCTATATTTTCATTTTTGTGCATAAGAAGAATTTCTGCAACTAGGGAAAAATCTTTATAATTTAAATTAGCAATTCAACTTTTTTCGTTTTTTTCTTTTTACTAAGAAACTAATCATACTTGACAAGACTTGTGGCATATAACATTTATGACAAAATATAGTGTGAAGCAGTTTCATAATATAAACTAATCTTATTAGAATTATTTATTAATACCATAATATTTATTGAATGATCCTATTACACTTATAAACCGATATCACAATAAAAAATGATTATGGTATCGGTGAATAACTACTAATGGTATTAGTGAGTGATTAATGATTAGGTTTAGCGAGTACAATGACTCAACATTTATTCAGACGCTAACTTGTGGCAATTTTAGATCAAGAAATGTATTATGACCGTTTAAATTTGTGATCTTAGCATGTAACGTTAAAAAAATGTTCGAACAAAGAGAACAACGCTCTTATGTATCAAGAAAATGTATTATTGACCCTCACTATTATAATTGGATATTTTCACTTCCGCCATAATAAACACAAGAGCAAAACACCAATTAGAACAACGCTCTAGAGAATATTTCATTGGGATGCTGGATATTCAACAACGAAATACTTGATAAATTGGAGACACATATTTTTAACGTTATTGTGTCAAACGATGTGATGTTTTGTTTTGAGATGAATTCAAATTAAATGCATTCACTTATTCTGATCACAAAATAAATTTAAATTAAATATATATTACATGTCAATTTGCTTTGCCTTTCTCTTTTTTATCAATTGATGAATTCATCTTCTTACATAAGTGATGTCATAAGAGATATTCTATTTAACTCACATTTTGAATTTGAAATTTTATTTTGGCAAATTTTTTTGAATTCGAGTTCATATGTACTTACTTTTTCAAATTTCATTGTTAATCATATGAAGTGCTACTATTGTGCATACGAATATTATCGTTGTTCATATGAAAAGTTATTATTTAAAAATTAAATATTTTTTAATACGACACTTCGTATACACAATAGCAACTCTTGAAAAGAGAATTCATGTGAACTCAAGTTCACTGGAGATTACTCTTTTGTTTTAATTATCCAATATAACTGGCAACTTAAAAATTTTAAAAATTTATATGAATTAAAAAATCTAATATATAAAATTTATTATGTTTTGAAATTCCGATGGATTATTTTTAATTAAATGACAATATTTATGCTAATCACTCAAATGAGCGTGAGGACTGCACACACCAGTTTTTATCCTTTCAAAGTTGTAGATTTTGAAATTGCATTTGGACGGAAAATATACATCCTTTGCCTTATTTGATTGTGGAGTAATTTACTTTTATTCGAAATAGATATTACGGGTTAGTTTGCTTCATAAGTGATGATAGAGTTATAATTAGGCCAAAATATTGTTTGGATTGTTATTTTTTAAAGTTAGATGGTATGTTTGAATTGATAGATTATAATTTTATATCTATGTGATAAATTATTTTTAGAGTTTGAAGAAGTATTTTGAATTTATTGTTCTTGAGGAATAATTATTACACCTACTCACTCCAAAACACTAGACACTTCAGAAATTATTATTCTTAATCTTTTAATTCCACGAATCAAACTAACCCTAAGCCTAAAATAAATCAAGAATATTAAAGCCACAAGGTCATATTAAGCGTGTGAAATCTCTTATTTGTTGCATAAATTGAATTTCCTTTTAATCATCACATATTTCATAAGTTATCAAACCTCCCGTTGCAGTTGATGTGATACTCCCTTCGTGTCATACATGATGTAATAATTACTGTTTGAGCTAAATTTTAAATTATAAATTGTTTAGTAATATAAGTTAGTATTTTTATGGGGATAGTGTAGTGTTTTCAACTTTAATAAAAAAATTGTTTAATATTAGTTGAATGCAAAATTACTTTCAATTATTTGAGTTTGTTTGGTAATATTAGTGGGGTGCAAATTAGCTTACATTGAATCGAACACAACTTGTTTAAAGTACTATTTGTTACATTTATTTGTCGTGTTACTTTTCTTATTTGTACACGTAATTAGACTTGGAGATGTGTCGAGAATCATGAGAAGGCTAATTTTGTCAAGTACTATTTGTCGTGTCCAAGAATTATTTCCATGCACGTGGAATGAGAGACACATTAAGTGGATAATATGAATTCATTTACCAATTTTGATTAATCATCGAGAAATGAATTG
This sequence comes from Paraleonurus japonicus, assembly GCA_030762865.1. Classification (NCBI taxonomy): domain Eukaryota; kingdom Viridiplantae; phylum Streptophyta; class Magnoliopsida; order Lamiales; family Lamiaceae; genus Paraleonurus; species Paraleonurus japonicus. The sequence goes on from CM061053.1 coordinate 5,375,885, forward strand.
AAATGATCACAACTTCATGCTGCAGCAAATTATTTCCAAGAAATGTTCATCAATTCATGCTAATTCACACCAACACTTGCATCTATTCATGCAAATACTTGCAAGTTGCATGTATCTCCACAATTGAAAAAAAAATCGAAAATAATCCAACTATATTTCATTATTGAAATGGCAGATGGCGAGCAGAATTTGAATTTGGGGTATGATGCTACTGTGAATAAGGATGCAATGGACTCTTCAATGCACTACCTCCCCGATGATTGGAGCTCGGAAAAACAGTTGGACCATGCCCTTGTACACGGCTTTGGACAGTACGAAAATTCGCATGCCGTTCATTGTACCTCTCCCATGTCGGGCCCAACATTGAACTACCACCCCTAAAATTCGAGTTTGGGAAACCCGTCAAAGGAAGCCCTAGGATAGGGCTTCTTACAACGAAATCATTCACACGTTCGTTGTAGCTCTCCCGAGTTGGACCATTTGAAGAATAAACGTTAGCAGATTGTGAGGTGGTGTAGCCGGCCTGCTGATGTATAAATTGCTGGTTATATGGCTTCACATCGACATTGCGCAGATGTCCTCTTCTTTTCTCGTTTTGCTTTCCATTTGAGTGTTGATTTCTTGTTGGCCTAACATACAAGAGAATGTATTATAAACATAACATTTCCATATTGGGCGCAGCTATTAACACCTGGATATATGTTTAATACACTCATTTTACAGTTGTATGTGATGATACAAGGTGCTAAAAAATGTTGTGCGTATGACTGTGTTGAGCGAAAATTCGGGTGTTAATAGCCGTGTCCCTCCATAATTGGCAACCTTCTCGTACTGATTATATGAATGACACTAGAAAAGTTTAAGATACCTAGTTTGCCTTTCCATTTTCCGCTTTAAACGAGCAGCACTTCCTCTAGCATGCTTTTCAAGCAAAATTTTCTGCCTTTCGCCTTCGTCTTCCCATTTCTGAATCACAAGAAGGATAACGAAAATATGTATGTATATGATGCAAGGCACGTGACCAAAAAACGTTTAACTAACACACCTGTCTCATGGTTCTCAGCCTGTAGAGGTTCCTGCCTTTGATGAGCAGGGGACGAAGCGGAGGCAGCGGTTTCACTCCTCTACTCCATAGCACTTCTATCTGCTCACAGAGACTAGAAAGTTAATCTATTTCACTACACGATCCATCAACCATCTAAGGTAGCGTTTGCAAACTCTACAAATCAGAGTAGAATCATTTTCTTCAAAAACAACTCCTCACAACTTTTTGGAAAGAAGTATTTAGAGAAGCTATTAGTTGAGTTTGCAAACACACCCTAATTTTCGAACCTCTCTATTCGTTTCAGATGTGGCTCAAATAACCCACGAATATCTCCTACTTGTACTCTAATCTTGGGACAACCTATATGCCGCTCTCTACTCTATAAAATATGATGTATTCAAATTTTTACTTGTCCAATAAAAGTTTAAAGTTGATCGGTGTTGCTTACCGTAAATGTATGTTGCTGCCTTGCAGCACCATAGCTCTCTGTCACAATCCTCCCTGCAACAACTCTAATCCCACACGGACCAACTTTGACACTCACGAGATGCACCGGACCTGATAGCCACTAAAAGTCATCAATTGACACAGTCTTTTAACGAGTCTATCTTTATATATAAGTGGTTCTACCTCATAGCATAAATCATAATGATTAATGACAATAAAGCATTGCAATCATATTTCCGTTCAAGTTTATTAGGTGTTAATTGAGAATCAAAATGAGCAGAAAGCTTACTCTCTATACACCCTCTGTTTAAACATGACTACATCTCCCATGCAAGCATCGCCTGCATGCTTTCAAAGATTCAATCAAGCATGGAAGATACAAAATTTGTGGGAAGCTAATTTGACAACAGATTCAGCTTAAAAGAAATTTTTCTTTAGCTATTCCACTTTGTCATAATCTACGTAGAACTCCGCAGAGTTAGCCTCATGAAGCATAAACTAGGGTGATAACACGGAATAACCTTTGCAATTCATCACAAAACTAGATGCTGGATACTTTTTCTCACCACCACCATTGATAATACTGAAAATACGATCATAGTCATGAACAGAGGAATTAAAATAGAGATTAGCTTTTATACACAAACTAAAAGACTGATTTTGAATAGAAGATCACTTGCTATGCTCCTTAATTCGCTGAATTAGAGTCTCTTTACTGCCACTTAATCTCAATCCATATTTCCTCAAATAAATTTTGCACTCCTCTACTTTCAAGCAATCCACATTCCCTGCAATCATAGCAAAACACCTAAATAAGAGGCAAAGATGCCTCAAAAAAATATACAACACACAAATAAAGATTTTTATATTAGGCAAACCTGAATTAACTATTGTAATAATATCCTGCTCACTATGCTCCCCTTCATCTTCTTTTTCATTCATTGACCTAACGATCATAAGAAAACATGGCACGAATCCATTTAAATCTCAAAACAGATGATTGGCCAATTTGGATGTAATGTTTACACAAAAGCACATTTCTTCAGCAAAAATAAACATAAGAATTGTAGAAAATGATGCAGTGGTAGACAGAAAACACGTCATTTCCTCACACACACATTTCATCAGTGAATAAGTAGGCATTAATAACTTCGCAGTTTTCATGAAAAATGGAGCTAATAATGTGGGTAAAAACATCAAAATTTTCGGCAGATGAACTAAAACGTTGGCTTTTAACTAATAAGGAGTTGTTTACTCGGCCTTGAGTCTCCTGGGTCTTCTCCTGATTGAGAGATTTTTCTGAGTTTCCTCAAAAACCTCGAAATTAGGGTCTTCCTGTGAATCATCGGACGGGTAATCCTGCGAGTCATCGGACGACTCAGCATCAGTTTCGGATTCATCATTAAACTCTCCCTCAAAAAACTCCATAATCGAGATTGAAATTTTAGGAACGATTCAAAATTAAGGGAAGAAATTATTCGTGCAGGATTTTGGGGTAGCCGTTTTCCTTTCCTTGTATGTTCCCTCCTCTTTGAATGCTGCTATTCTGGAGAAGGATTCAAATTAACGGTTCTATTTTATATTTCATTGTGTTAATTAATTTTATAATAATTGTGTCTCCTAAAAAAATTACTAAGTGTGTGCAATATCTACAAATGATTATAATGTGAGGGTGTGCTCGGTAGGGACCAAATTATTATAGATTAGTACGCTATTTGGTAGGCTGTAAAAATTTACATATCTTGATCCATTTAATATTTCAATGGGTGCTAAATTAATAAATTTTACTATTCGTGTTTGTATATTTGTCTTATTAGCCTCCGGTCGACATCTCCACTTATTTGCAAGTCACTGTATAGGTTTATGCAAATTCATCAAAGAGGTTAAGTTAAGATTTAAGGAGCATATAAATTTCTTTCTCTATCAATTCCCTCTCCACGTCAACTTCCAATTCCATTCCCCATCTCACACACCCTCAAATCTATATCTAACGACAGCTGATAGTTCCAAAGAATTCTTATCCATTGGAAATTTTAGTTTTCTATTGAAAAATTGTGCGTGTGTTGCTCTCTGAAAGTATTTGTCTTTGATTAATTGTTAATTTGTTTTTAGATTTCTTATTTAAACAGTTGTTTGTGTCTTTGGGCTAATGGTTGTAGCTAATGAACGTTGGTGTCCCTGTGTTTATGTACTGCTTGAAAGTGGAGTATTTGTCTGCTGATTATTGGATTGGATTGGATATCATTCGACAAATATTAGTTAAAAAGAGACATTACCATTCATGCTTCCTTCTCCCTTTACTCTATCAATCACATACGGCAAAATAATTAAATGAAAGATAGATAGCGTTACTATTCATAGAATAATTATCCCACTGCTCTAATTTCTCTTTGCCCAGCTTTGTGATTGGGCCTATAATTTTTGGACGTACGGGCTTGGATTGAACAGATTTTGTTTGCCTCTACTTTTTCCAATAATTAATTTTCTAAAATTGGGTCACCGACCCACTGAATGAGATCCGTGTGATCATTTGCTTTCTGCTTGGAAGCATGAATGGTGATGCCTCTTTTTAACTAATATATCTTGACTGGTATTACATTTTCATAGATTTTTCTAATATAGTTTCTAAAAAGGTTAGCTTCAATTTTGGTTTTCAAATTAAACATTTTTCAATTCATTCACTATCAACTTTGATTTTAAGATTCGTAATTTTTACAATTTCGTTACCTGCCAATTTTTGTCAAAATTTCAATGGAAACAACTAACTAGGACTAAATTTAATTATTTTAAGCAATATGCAATTATATATAATAACATAATTTTTTGGTTAACAGGAAGAACTGATGAGAATCTTCTTTACTAATGAATGAAAATTAAAATATTTCAAACAGTGATAATTTTAATTGAAAAAGTGAAAATATTTTATTTTAAAAGTAATTATCACTTTTCATTTCGAACTGCACCACCATCAATTTGAAGTCGTTGTTTGGTTTGAGTTGTGTTTGTAAAAAAAAAAAAATGGATTGATCTTATTTGGGTTATATTGGTTAATATGTATTGCGCCACACATTTAAAGCGGTTGATATGTCGGGTATAAAATGGATTTGATTCACGGTTCATGAAAATTTTTACCAAAAAAATTATATATTTATTTGGAATATTTTGTATTCTTTCTTTTTTATTTAATTTTTGAAAAAAAAATGGAATTGAATGAGTTTATAGATGTTTTGAGATTCTAGTATCCAAAATCATGTAATTAAAATGATAAAAAGAAACGTCAATATAATAAAAGTAAGCCAGCACCTCTTTAATTTTTAGCTGCCAAAATAATAATAATTTATTTATATAATATAAAGAAATATAGTGGTGATATAATACATCGGATCATATATTACGCAAAAATGATTCCATATTTTTGAAGTATCAACACAATTCCTTCATCTTGATTGCAATTTGAAAAAGTAACTCTACCGTTTTTCTAATAAAATCAAAACATTAAAGATGACATGGGTTATATATATACATACATATATATATATATATATATATAAACAAATTACAATATGAGTCGCATATATAAGTTATAACTAAATAATTAGTTTTAAAATATTGTCAACTTATTATTACTCTATCAAAATTATTAATTTATTCAATTGGCACCTATTTAAGATCAGAGAAAATTAATATGTAAGAGAGGCTGTTTAAATAGTCGAGTTACTAACTTTTCCCTCCGTCTAAAAGAAATTAGGTTTCAAAAGTGAATGGTTCATCAAAATTCAAATTTAATGTTTAATTAAGTTACTCCAAAAAAAAATAAAAAATACAATAAATGAGATTTCATGATGAAACTTGATACATTTACTAAATAATTAGTTGTAATAATTGTAAAATTAATTTAACCTATATTATTAAATGGTATCGGTCGTGATAATAAAAGGTATGTCGTGTATTACTAAATGGTACCATAGTGATAATCGAAGAATATGACCTATATTACTAATGATATCGGTCGTGATAACTGAAGGGTATAATGCATACTACTAAAGAGTATTAATTGAGATAAGCGAAGGGTAAACTAAGGTGACTTGGTTGTAAATTCTTCAATAGCAATGAGAATGAGAATTAATATAAGACAATTGTGGTGCTTAATGAGAATAAAAGATGATGAATCACATTATTTTTCCTCCTAAATAAGGTAATCATTACCCATTATGATTAACCTTTTCTCCATCTACAATCATTTCTCCTCAATCATTCCCCCACCACCAATAACAAGCTTTTTTGTCTCATTTTTTCTAAAATTAGAGCACAACACCAATGATTTAACCAACATGAAGGCATTTCTTCCTCCAATAAATTTGGGGGCATAGGGGAAAAACTAATTTAATTCTCGTTCCCATTAAAAATCTCGTAACAAAGCGCCCTAAATTCATATTTTCAATTTATATATATAGCGACTCGATCTTTCGGTGTTAACTCAATTTTGGTGATTAGTGAAAGTGTGCACAATTCTCTGCAATATTGAATGTTTATAGATATTCAAGAATTGTGTTGAAAGATTGCAATTTCACTGAAGAGTAACATTGAATAAAAAAGTTACAACTTTATGGAAGACTCGCGTTGATTAAAGGTTGCAATTTTCACAAAAAATGTGTCGTTTTGTGAAAAGCCCTTGAAACACTATTATATATAATGTAAATACACACATACAACAAATAGAATAATATTTATAGTATTATTTATTGGCTTGATTAATTTGCACCACTATTTATTCATTATTTTATATTTGCCAGGTTGTGATCAGAAAATGTTTAGTTGTGATAAGAATAAACTTGAAATGAACACTAGTTTATGTTATCTCTAACTAAAAGTTGAACTAAACCATCAAATTAATTAATGATTAATGATTATATAATGATTGTGTTTTAGTCATGGCTTATCATGAAAAGGCTGCCAGCGTGGAATGACATTTAGAATAAGCACCAATTAGTGGAGTATATGCCTAATGCTGTCACCCCCAACAACTGCCCTTGAAATTTTTTAATTTAACTATTTTAACTGATAAAAAAATAGACTTATAATTAAAATGTCAAACTTTTGGAAGTAAAACTTTTACACTCTTTGACTGTATTCTTTTTCCCCTTAAATGGGATTTGACAAGTTCAGATAGAAAAATAAAGTAAATGAGACAAATCCAATGAATATTAAATTTGTGTTATAATTTGGATGAAGGAGTAGGAATATATGTAATTTTATGTCAAATCAATTCGTTTGAGTGATGATAAAGTATTGGTTTATTGTTGTTGGTTAGTGAAAATAAATATTAGGTGAAAAAAATAAGGGAGATAATAAGTAAATTTCAGAAAACATAAGGAGAATGAGTAAAAGTGGCGATTTCGATTTGGATTGGCATTATTTGGAGTATTTGGAACCTGCGAAATGATGTTTTATTTAACAATGGAACTATTGTAATTGATAGAGTGACTAATATTCTCAAGATTATGATTTGACATTGGATTACTTGTAAGGAGACTAGGCTCCTCAACTCGGGATTAGCACGTGGTTAGGAGACCCAAAATCTTGTTTGCAGCTGTTCTCTTAAGTCCTTGTATTTGTTGGGTTGAGTACCCCTTGTACTTAATTTAATAAATCATTTTTTGCCGTTCAAAAAAAAATGTATGAAAAGTAGAAAAAGAATGAGTAAATATAAAAAAGTAAAGTCTTTGCAATGGTTTTGAATATATATTTATGAAGGGATGAATGTATATTTAAGTAACAAATTGAATTTACAAATCTAAAAATGAATAAAATTGAGAAAACCAAATTCTAAATTTGGACTTGCCTAGAAAGAACAAGGGACAAGTTGTTTTTTAAGTTCTACGTACAATTTGTCTATTGATTTTCTTATTTTCTAATTTAATTTTTTAGATCGAATCGAAATAAATTTTATTTAAATGGTGTTTCTGTTTTGTTGTTAATATAAATTATAATGTATAAAAATAGGAATAAAGTACACATATAGACCCTTTAAACTCTTAAACTATTTCTTTTATTGCAAATAAGCCCTTTAAATATTGTTTTAGGTTTAAATATGTTCTTGTTATAAAAAAACGGTTTAAATATGTTCTTAAAGTATTTTTTTATACAAATAAGACCTTTATTTTTTTTTAATTGAACAAAAAGACTCTTTCATGAACAAAAAAATATATCTTCTTTTCAACTAATATAAGTAAATGATAAATTCTCTATTAAAATAAAAAATCATGCCAACATAAAAAAGAAAATAGAAAGATAACAAATTTCATATTTTTCTATTAAATTTTTTTAAGAAACTCAATTATTTATTTATAAAATATAGTAAATTAAAATAAAAAAATAATGTCTAATTTAGTGGTATACATTTTTATTTAATTTTAAGTAGAAAATGGTTTGTTATGTACTAATAATTTTTTAAAAAGCATATTTATTCAAATTAAATAAATTTGAAAGTTTATTATATAAAAAAATATTAATAATTCACTAAAACCTGAAGTAAAAATAAGGAATATGAATGTACCTTCTTCCAAAAATATAAATATATGAGTACCTTTTTTCAATGGAAAGGCTGACATTTGCATAGTATAACTGTATAAGTGATGTTGCGTGATTTTGTCCCTTTTCATCTTTTCGGAGTTAAATTGACAACTTTAACTTTACGCAAAATTAGGGAATATTTTTGCAAAATTTCAAACTTGAATAATTGAAATTTTCAGAAATTTTTCAAAGAGTTTTTTTTTTTTTTTGACAGGGTTTCAAAGAGTTTCTTTGAATGTATTTTTGTTGGTCCATGTTTGTCATCAAAATTTTAACCATAGAGTAATTTTTCGGCGATGCATTTTTTATTTTTGTGAAATCAGTTTATATATTAAAATATTAATATTATGTATCATATAAGTTATAACTAATATTTTTATTTATGTAAATCATTATTTTTCTCTACATAAATTAATATCTTTCATTCTGCGTTTTGGTAGATTCATGATGCATGAAAATAAGTCAAAATTATGTTAAAATCTCACTAATTACACAATGGAATTGTATGTTCATTTTTTTCTTAGTAATAAGAGGATCGAATATTACATGTGGCGTTTCTAAGTTTTCTTCGAAGGTAGAGGCTATTTAAATACTTTCATAAACCTCCATGGGCGGTGACGGATCTAGAATTTTGAATTTGGGGTATGAAAAATAATAATAAGTGAAAAAAAAATATTGGGGGTATAAAATAATTTTTTAAAATTTATTTTACCTTAAGAAATTAAAAAAAAAAATTGAAAGTACAATTGTACCCCTTATTACTATGTAGATCCACCAGTGTAAATGGGCTCTATAGTGCATACTTTCAAAAGTGTTAACATTGTGTGAATAAATTTTATTGTAAAATTGATTTAAGTTTAATATTTTTAGTGAAATAGTCTATCGGGATCGGATTTTTACAGGGATATGGAGTGCGATCCGTGGGATTCACACGGGATTCTCCACGTGACGATTTTATTTTTAGGATTGAGAATCCGATACGCGACGGTGCGGCGGGTCAATTTTGAAATTTTATTAGGGCATTTTTTCAATTTCTAAAAGTGAAATTCTAAAATTTAAAAGTAAAACTTAAAAAAAAAAGTCACAAACTCACAGCACAAGCACAATTTATAATTTTATTTTTCACTTTTAGCCTTTCGTTTCATTTTTTTACAAAACAATAAAACACACACAATTCTAAACTTACACGCAGCAAGTGAACAACTCACGCACACAAAGTGAATTTTTAGATTGATTGAATTTTTATAATAATTTATGTATTAAATTAATGATAATATTTTCAAAAATAAACCTTACGGTTAAACTTATTTACATATTTTTACCGGGATCTAGTAGTGTAACTTCTTGGTAAAAAGAAAAGGAAAAAACATGATGAGTAATTGATTCAGATTTCCATGGTGTGCAATGAATTTGGGCCCATATGAATTCTCAAAATTCATCCAACCTACCTAATCCACAACTCAACAAAAACGACAAAACCAACAATGAAAAGGAACAGCACCGCCCTTTACTTCTCTCCCTCTCTCTCACTTGGAAAAAAACTCAAGTGTTTTGATTAAATTCAAGAGCTCATCACGTGAATTTTATTTTTCAAACATTGATTCTGCCATAAATCAAATTCCATGACATGCTTTAAATCATACCAAACCTTCTACCTCACCCAAAAACGCCTAATTCTTGAATATATGATCGACAAAATTAGGTGCATCAATTTACATATTTATTGTTTAATAGAAAACTATTAATATTGGTCAATTAATTGTTTTTGATAAAATATACTCATTATGTATATTTTTAGATTGTTTAATCCAAATTGACATAAATTTTAATATATGAATTGTTTATTATTAAAAACTAATTTTTTTTTTTGAAGGTGTATAAATTTTTTCTACTTTGTCAAAGAGGTTACTTTATGGAGGGAGATTAAAGTAGGTAATGTATTGTCATGATGCATAAATATGAGATATTTGTGAGTAACTTAATTTGAGACGGTAAAATTTTATTTTAATTTTGTATAGAAGACATTTTGAAATTTTAAGTAACATAAAAAAATATCATTTTAAACATATATTTGAATTATGCGGTGCAATTACTTCATTAAAGTATTTGTCAAGATGTTATTTCTATTATATATAGTGTCACTCTCTCTACGAAACTTATTTATATTATGAAATTGATATTATTATATTTATTCATTATTACCATGAATATTTTATACAATGATAAGCGTATTATATCACTTAAGAATTTTAATTTTATGTACTTAAATCCAGATCGGTTTTAGATTGACTTTTCAACGGTTTTGTGTGACAATTATTTCATAATAATATGTGTACAAAAGTTATTTTATATGAATGGTATGTTAGTTAATCTTATTAACTAGCATATCATTCATATAAAACAACTTTGTACACATATTACTATGAAATAATTGTCACACAAAACCGTTGAAAAGTTTCAATCAGCTAAAACCGATCTCTGAAAAGTATTATAAACTCGATTCAAACTAAATTGGTGTTATATTCTCTTAAGATATATGCCAATAGTATTATTTGTACACCCTTTTAAATTTGTATTTGCCCTCCTTTGTTTATTTTCTAACTATAGAAAAATAAACAAAGGAGGGCAAATACAAACTTAAAAGGTGTACCAATAATACTATTGGCATATATCTTAAGATATTCATATACATGATATTCAGTCGCAGAGACGAAAAATATACTTTGGAGTATAATTGTATTATCTAATTATTTTATTTAAAAAAGAAAAAGAACAGTGTTTTTAGTTCAAACTAATAAATCAATCGTGCACCGTTGTTACCTATTTGTTTTTGTTTTTTCTACCGTTCCTCTTTCTTGAATAACCGACCTAAATTTTAAGATACATTTTTTTAATCTCATTTTTCCTAGTATTTTATTAAATTTGATAATGTTCTAATATTTCTTTCAAAATATGTAAAGATAAAATATTATTGTTATTTGGATATTGTAATATTATAACATAGAGTAAATATTTTGTGCAAACTTGTATCGTTTAAATTATGCATCAAAAAATAGTAGATGGATTCGAATATATCGACTTGAGTTGGATGTGAGTTTATTTACACGGATTTTAAATTGGAAAAATTACAAATAGGTGTAAAAATTAACAAAATTACAAATAGGTGTAAAAATGCAAATTTTTGTCTTACGTGCAAAAAAATTTGTGCTTATGTGCAAATTTTTACACCTAGTTATAATAAGAACTACCTCTTTCTACCTTATTGTAAATGACCCTTTTAAATTCATATAAATTTGCAAAAGTGTGTGTTATAATATAGGGATTATAAATTTTGTTTGTCATTAAGTTGACCTATATGATCCACTTTTTTTTAAGTGGTTCTTTTTTTTTTTTTGGAAAGGATTACCGAAATGATTCAGGTCCACTATTAAATAGCTCGATCTTTTGGTCCAAAAATCGGCTATAGCAGGTTACATTACCGGCCAGTGCTTATTTGACATTTTCTTACATTTTTTTGCCACGTTGCTGTCTTTGATTGAATCTCTAATACACATGTGTCATTATTATTTGTGAAGAATAGCTATCTCATGAACAAGTTTAATATATATATATACTAGACGAGCTCCCCGCGTATTAATTACGCGTATTTTTGTTAAATAAAACTTTACTACGTAATATATTATATATATAATATTTTCAAATAATAATATATATATATTAAAATAATGTATATGTATAAAAAAATTATAATTATAATATTAAATTTAAATAATGGTAATATTAATTGTATGACAATTCATGCTAGGGATTAGAATTATTATAAATATGTGAAAGAATTTACTATAAGATTTGTTTCAAATTTATTTTACAATTAATAATAAAAAAAGAGACGATTAATAGAATTTTTTTATATAATTGATGCATAAATATTGATCCGAATAATATATATATATATATATATATCGTATATTTATAATAAATATCATATATGATTATATTAAGTTTTTTTTTTTTTTTTTTTATAAAAGTTGATACAACCACAATTTTTCTTACATACATTTATAGGCTTAAGTTAAATATAATTTTATGTTTACAAATTGTCATATGATAACACTTTTTAGATATAAAATAGATATTTAAAATATTTAAAGATTTATATATTAACTTATTTATTAAAAATATACATATTGTGCAAGAGGTCTAAGGTTCAAACCTCCTTAGAAACATATTTTTTAATTAATTCCTATATTAAAATGCCACATGAGATGCACAAACTCCTATTAGTAATATAGGGTCATATGTAGTGGAGCTCTAACCACTTGAGCTATACCACTTCGTCATGAACAAGTTTAATATGAAATTTATGTGTAACTCATTTCTAATACTCACTAATATAATCCATTAAAACTGACTTTACAAAATTAAAGTAGTTTCATACGATAAAATTGTTTCACCATAAATTTGCGATTTATTGAATAATTCATTAAAATCAATAAAAATCTAAAACAATAAAATTAATAATATATATATATATATATATTATATTATATTGCACCAAAAAATATAAATGCGAGGTAATTGTTGAAAAATTTCAGAAAGTTTAATTTGTTCAAAAGTTATAGTTGTAAGATAAAATTTGATTTTTTTAAATAATGTGAGGTAATCAAATAAATCTATGGAGTAAATCGTACAAATTAGTCTACGTATTAAATTTCTTTTTTTTTTTTTTAATAAAATAGGAATCTAATTAACTAGAAAACCTACCTACTGAGGACATTAATTATTTTCCAACATGTTATGGTAACTCAGTTTATTCTCAACAGATTGACAATAATAATTTAACACAAAGTTTTCATATGTAATATTACAGGAAAATAATATGACAAATTCTTATATACAATATTTCATGGATCTAAGATCCGTGAAATTACCCATATAACAAAATTCGCGGATCCCGGGCGGGTTGGGTCGGGTTAGGTCGTGTTTGGCTAAAAAAACTCGCACAAGGACAAAAATACAATTTTCGCTTGTGCTCCTGTGGGGGTGTTACTATTAGGTTACGCATATGTTACTTAAACGATAAATATGTGTTACTATAAAACAAATAATATGTATTTGTTTAAAAATAATCGCCAAAATGCAAAAATAAAAATGAAAAAATGGTCAAATAAATATCTAATCTAATTATATGTGTGAATCAAATAAGTATTTAATCTTCGACAACTTTATTCTTATTAAAAGAGTGTGATTTTATTAAGATGATGACTTATTTGATCTCAATATTAAAGAGAAATGACTTTAATGTGTTAAGAAAAAAACCATGGGTTTATTTGATCCCCAAGTATAAGATTTTTGGGTAAATATGTGTTATTGTAAGGGCAAATGTGTGTATTAAACTTGTGCGAAGGTAAAAATAAATTTTTACTCTCGGGTTGTGTTATTATTAGGTCAAACACATGTTATTGTATGGAGAAAAATGTGTTATTAATGAACAAAACTAATATTTTATTCTTTTAAGGACTAGTAACACGTACTTACCCTTACAAGAACACATAATTGTTCTTACCGTAACACATACTTTTGAAAAAAATATGTTACTATATGAACACAAATGTGTTCTTGTATAGAGAAATATGTGTTACTATATGAAGAAAAAAATGTGTTACTACATGAACAAAAATATGTTACTTTATGGAAAAATGTGTGTTACTATATGAATAAATCGAGCAGATTAGGAGTTGCGATATTCATTCCGGTTTAAACGAAATAAAAATTTATCATCGGAAGTTCGCATAAGCTTTGTATTAATCATTGTTTAAATTTTATCCACTCTTGCTTTTTCATCAATCGGATCATCCAACACCTAATTATACGGAAATTTTTTAAAAAAATCATCCATGTCTTCTCCTTTTTGCTCTCTTCTCCTCAATTTGATCTCGTAGTTGAATTTCGTTGTTGTTTTCGTCGGATTTCATTGTTTTTATTATCTCATGATCGCGCCGTATCTGTCTGTGTAGATTGTCGTTGTTGTGCGCTAATCTGCGTTCTTAATGGTTTGACCCGCGAGTTTTTTTTTTTCCTTTTTTAACTTATATTTCATGTGAAATATTTCACAAGAGACTTCGCCCAAATAATATTCGTGCAATATTGTACATTCTACTTGAATTGAATATACATTGTCATTTTCAAATTTATGCTTTTCTTTCTCTCAATCTAGCCCCACGTCCTCCAATTCTATCTTCCTCGACGATTTTACAGGCTCTTCCATGATGATTTCCAGTCTCTCTTCCCACGTTTTTCTACTCTTTATTTATCACGGTTTTTTAGACTCTTCCATGATGGTTTTTCAAAATAATGTTTCAAGTCCTTACATTCTCTTTCTCATTGTCCTTGAGACGGTGGTTTTCCAGTGCTAACACATAACTATTTATTGTGTTTTATACTGGTGTGTTGTAGTTTCGCTATTCATATAGTAACCCGAATTTGTTCACACAGTAACACTTCTTTTTATTCATGTAGTGACATATTTTTAATAATACTTCATATTACAATTCTCTATAATGTTATGGTCATTGACTCTAAGTGTTATTGCATGCATGTAATGTCATTGTGTTCATTTTGTTTATGTAATAAAACAATTTAGTATAAAGTGTCATTGTGTGCATGTAATGTCTTCCTGTTCATGTCATAACACGGTTTTGATCATGTAGTAATATTTTTTGTTAATATAGCAACTCATTTTTTTTTATCAAGTGTGACATGTGTAATATTTCATATTGTAGCACAATTTTATTTATATAGTAATATTTTTTTAGTCTCGATATCACTATGCACATGCCTTTTATAATACTTTATGAATCATCGTGTGTTATCTTAAAAACCAACATGCATTATGCTCTAAAAATTAAGAAAATAAAAGAAATCTTTGAAAATCTGCATCAAGAAAGAGAGTCAATGTAGCTATTGATGAAAACAAAGGAAGCTATCTTCTTCTGACCTCTTACAAATTGTTTTTGGGCTCGGGGTTGTTATTTTTCTTTAAGATTTGAAATCAAGGGATTTGAGTATAATATAATATGCATTCACACAAATCAAAATGGAGAAAAACTAAATGAATGGATTTGATTCATTAAGTACAAGTGGGAAAAGTGAGAGGATTTCAAATGACTAGGTTTTGTTGGGTATTTGAAATCCTCCCACTTATAAGTAATATTTATGTGAACCAAATCCATTCATTTAGTATTTCTCCATTTTGATTTGTAAATGTATGGTGTATTATCCTCAAATCCATTGATTTCAAATGACTCCATCCAAATGTAGTTATTGATGAAAACAAAGGAAGCTATCTTCTTCTGAACTCTTACAAATTATTTTTGGGTTCCGGGTTGTTATTTTTCCGGGTTGTATATCTTTCATTCATTATCATGCATGGATCTTTTGCATTTTTTCGCTCATTCTTAAATTTATAAATTATACTTCATGTTATTAATTTTTTTCTCAATTTGTAATATCACTCATTAAATAAAACTTTTAAACTAATAATATAATATTTCAAAATTTTACACGTATAATATGTCGAATTGTGTGAAAATAATTAGAATATTACTTTGTAAACATAGAATATTACTCCATTTCACAAGAATTTGCATACTTCCCAACATAATTCGCACACCCTAAAATGAAAAAAAAACCAATATTAACACCCTCATAATATCATTTAAATTTTAAAAAATATTACTTTTGTTTTACTCTACTTTATTCTCTTTTCGAATTTTATCTCATTCAATCACCCAAAATATTCTACACTTTATTTTCTCTCATACATTATTCTTTTCAACAAGTAATTTTTTTAATTTTTTTTTTTTTTTGTGCTCAACAAAAGGTACAAATTCTTGTGGGATGTGGGGAGTATTTAAAAGAAATACATAATGCTCTTAAAATAAAAAAAAAAGAAGAAATTCATAATGTAATTGGTGCCTGCAAAAATTTCTTCTCCTTTGTTCTTTACACGTGGTTAGACGTGACCCACGGGATTTAAATTTTACCCCCAAATAATACATAGTGCATGTGAAATATTACACCTAAGTCTAATACATCGATAAACTATAATTAATTACATTTAACCCGGGCGATGGTCGCCACTTTGACAATCCAAATGCATCATCAATAAATTCATGACATTACAAATATATGGACCTCCTTTCGCCAGAGTGGCTGGACCCCCACCCCAGCCGACCATGCCCGACGTCGTTTTCTCAGCCGAAAAATATACAATTTCCTTTAAAAAATAAAAAATAAACCCTCAATTATTAGTGGGTCGGCTATATCATACTGAAAATTATGTCATCTATGGAGGTCACTGGCCCCCACTCTTCCCACTACCTCCCTGTATAAATCCCTCTTTTCACTCCCACTTCACCATCACCAACTGTCATCACACTCATTTTCTCTCTCTTCCAATCTCACCACACACAAATTTCCAATGGAGAGCAAAGAGGAGGACGTTAGGGTGGGAGCCAACAAGTACTCCGAGAGGCAACCCATCGGCACGGCGGCGCAGACGCAGGACAAGGACTACAAGGAACCACCGCCGGCGCCGCTTTTCGAGCCCGGCGAGCTCACCTCATGGTCCTTCTACCGCGCCGGAATTGCCGAATTCATCGCCACTTTCCTCTTCCTATACATCACCGTTTTGACCGTCATGGGAGTTAGCAAATCGGACTCCAAGTGCGCCACCGTCGGAATCCAAGGCATTGCCTGGGCCTTCGGAGGGATGATCTTCGCCCTGGTTTACTGCACCGCTGGAATCTCCGGCGGGCACATAAATCCGGCGGTGACTTTCGGGCTTTTCCTGGCTCGGAAATTGTCTTTGACCAGGGCCGTGTTCTACATGGTGATGCAGTGCTTAGGAGCTATCTGTGGAGCCGGAGTAGTGAAAGGGTTTGGAAAAACTCTGTATATGACCAAGGGCGGTGGCGCCAATGTGGTGGCGGCCGGCTACACCAAGGGCAGCGGCCTCGGCGCCGAGATTATTGGTACTTTTGTGCTTGTTTACACCGTCTTCTCTGCTACCGATGCCAAACGCAGCGCTAGAGACTCCCATGTCCCTGTAAGTATACTGTATATATATAATTCGAAGTAATTTATTGATTAATTTGTTTAATCTGTGGGTAATTGAATAATGAATTATTCCTTTTTTTTTTTTTTAATTAAAGGTATTGGCGCCGTTGCCTATCGGGTTCGCGGTGTTCTTGGTGCACTTGGCGACGATTCCGATCACCGGAACTGGCATCAACCCTGCCCGAAGTTTAGGCGCCGCCATCATCTACAACAAGGGCCATGCCTGGGACGATCATGTAAGCTACTACTCTGCTCTATTTTTGTGTTTTTTTCTTTATAAGTGATTTTGCATTTGAAGAAGGGAGTAGGATCACAAATTTCATTTGTTTAGACTTTAGAGTATTAGAAGTGGATACTGGATAGTATTTGAAAATAAAATTCTAATAATATTGGTAAAATTTGAACGTATTTGTTGCAAGAATTTTTTTAACTAAAATTAGCAGTTTAAACATAGTGGTTTCACGAGTTAAAACTTAGAAGTAACGCAATTATATTTCCGCTGTTTAAACATAATGATATTAAAAGTCTGATTTCTGCTGTTCCCAATTTATTAAAAGTCTGATTTCCGCTGTTCCTAATTGTCAACTGTGTTTGGTTTTGGTTGATTTTAGTCTTGTTAATTAATGTCGGCTTATTCCAAATTTATTTTAATAAAATTTATCTTTCCATGAAAATGTGAATAGTTATTATATACATTTTTTTATATTAATTCTTCTATAATAATAGTATCAGTGATGTATAATGTATAATGTGTCTAATATTTTACCAAAGAAACTTAAAAGTAACACAATTATATTTTTACTTAAAAAAATGTGCTTTAATACCAAGCTAACACTCCTTCAGATTCAATACAATTAATATGAGTAAATAATAATTTAACTTGAACAAATGAAAGGAAAAAAATAAAAACATGGAAAGACACTGTTAATAGAAAACCTATGTTTGAGAATATATTTTTAATTATAAAATTATACTGCAATCATAAATATACTGTTCTTACATTTGTTATGACGATATTATGCAGTGGATTTTCTGGGTGGGACCATTCATCGGGGCAGCACTTGCAGCTCTCTATCACGTAGTGGTTATCAGGGCCATTCCATTCAAGTCCAAGTCATAATTTTATTATGAACACCAAATAAAATCTAAAAATTGTATTGTATTTTTCTATTTTCCTTGTGTTTAAATTTCGAGTTATTTGCATGTATGTATATTATCTTGTTTGCCTAAGAGGCATGGTATGTGCGTTGGCGAAGGCAAAGTCGCCAACTATTTCAAAGGGGTTTTAATTTATTGAATCAAAGCCCTACTCATATTTGGTAATAGGTTGGTTTTCACTTTTTTTTTCTGTTTTATTTTATATTGTGTTGTCCTGATGGGAATTCATAAATAATAGCACAATTTTTCAAATCTATAAAAATAATATTTTATTTTATATAATTTTGCCTATTTGATTTATTTCAATGATCATAATAAAATAAAATGAAAAGTATTAGTTTGTATGTTTAGCAATATTAACATTAACAATATTAGTATTTTTGAATGTAGAATGTTTCTACAAAAAAAGTGAAAAAAATTGTTTAGTTGAAAATTTGTAAATTAAATTTATGGTTAACTACAATTTGCAACTTTATAGTACATTTTGTAATTTGCAATTTGTATTATATTTTGTATAAATTGCAAACTTATACTATGTAAAATTGACAAATTAATACTTCAACTCAAATTTTATTCCTTTTTCCGATCAAATTAGGGACCGATTTGTTTGAAATTAAACCTAAAAAATAATTAATAAACGAAAGGATAAATATATCATTGGCCAAATATAACATGACTTGAAAAAGAACAAAAATAACATTGGCCAAATGACCGGAGAAGGACAAAATTTGAATTTGGGTATGAATCATCAATTTTACATAGTACGAGTTGCAATTTATTAATGTGATATATTATAGATTGTAATGTAATTAACCCTTAAAATTAAATCAAAATTATATTAAATGCATCATGTATTATTGAAGTGGTACTCTTAATTTGAAATTAATATAACCCAATACTATATACATATGAGTTGATATTTTGTTAAGTGAGTGTACTCCCATAAAAAACATGTACATGTTGCAAATTAATTTCAAATATATGTAAGTCATATTTTTCTCACTCAAAACTTAAGTATTTTTAATAATTTAATCTAAAAAAGCAACAAAGTAAACAACAATTTAAATGTCATCAACCCGAGAATTCAATCTAAAATAAATATATATTATCAATTTTAAGTTATATTAAATAATAAAATTAAAATGAAATAACATTATCCTACGAATATTATTTTATTCACCCACACTACAATAGTATGCATAATAAATACCGCAAAAAAATATGCATAATAAACATCATATGAACAACAAACATAATTATATTCAAAAAATTTAAAATCTAGTTAAGAAAAAAATTACACATGTGTATGGAAGGATTCGACTATTCATCATTCTTGTAATATATAGGCCAAATGAATGAAATAGATGAGACAAATGTCATTTGCCTGAGTTTTGATGGTGCATTCAAGTTTTAGAAAGAAAAAAATCAAATATTTTTCTGAATGAAGAATCATGATCTTTTTAAGGAGAAGATATCTATACCTCCATTTTTATTAATTACACCCATTTTATAGATATGTTTGAAAGTACATTAAACTAAAAATTATTATAAATATGAGTGTATCTAATAAAAATAGAGGTGTAAATACTAAGACCCTTTTAAGAGATGGAACTGAATGGAAATACTTGTTTAAATTGGGCCCAACACAAGAAAAATAAAGCCGACATCAATTTAAATTAGGCCCAATCAGAAGAAGAGTCTTTTAAGCCCATCATCATCATCACAAAAGCCAACTTACGGATCTGTTCGTCTTTCTCCATACTAAAACCCTAGAAATTTACCCCTCCCTCGATCTTCGCTGCATCGTCAGAACAATGGCATCAACCGTACTGCAATTCATGCCATCACCTTCAAGCGTGTCTGCTAGGATTCATCCGCTCGTTATTTATAATATCTGTGATTTTTATGTAAGACGTCCCGACCAAGCTGAGCGCGTCATCGGCACGCTTCTCGGATCTGTTTTACCTGACGGCACCGTCGATATTCGCAACTCCTATGCCGTTCCCCACAATGAGTCCTCGGATCAGGTTCGAGATATTTTGTTTTTGAATTTTGAAGGTTTCAAGTATAATAATGAGTAGAAGGTTTTTGTTAATTTTTTATAGAGAAGATTTGGATAAATCCTTTATTTGGAAAATAGAATTATTTGGATTCTTATGAATTAAGTGTCTAACAGATTACTTTAACTTGGATTTCCGATCTTAATTTGACTTGGCTTTAGGTTGCACTGGATATCGATTATCATCAGAATATGTTGGCATCCCAACAGAAGGTGAACCCGAAGGAAGTTATTGTTGGATGGTAAATTCTGATTTATTATGCAATTTATTTTTCTATTTTGCTTCCGTGTGTTCTGTCAAAAACTTCACGTTTTTTCTAATTTTTAAATGCAAATTCTACATGTGCACTGCTCATGTGCAAAATTTTAGGTTATTATTTTTGGATTTTTATAATCTTTTTAACGTTACTGGAATCAGGCATCATCATATGCATCTTTTTTTGGGGATAAGAGAGATACTCACTGCTTCCCGAAATAAGTGTCCCATTTTATCTAAATTCTTGTCCCTTTTAAGTTTACTCTACACAAATCAATGCTTGGCCAATTTGTTCCAATGATGTCCCTAATAAATTATTGGCAATGATCATCTTGTAAGTATAAACTTAAGTGTATTAAATAAGGATGCAAGTGTCTTTTGATACTTTAGTAAATGAGAATATTGATTTGTGTGAATTGGATAAAATGAGACATTTATTTTGAGACAGAGGGAGTAGTAGCCTAGGCATTTCTGTTCTTACTACTAAAACAAGAGCAGTACAACAAGAGTTTTAATGATGAATTCTGTGATACATAGAATACCAATATATTTGCCATTATTATACATTTCTTCTTTTAGGCACATCAATTAATAAAAATTATAGAGAGATGAGTTTTTGATATAGGTTTTCAAAATAATTGATTATGGAGATACTGATGTGTTTCTGATATAGGTTTTCAACTGGTGGAGTCACTGGTGGTAGTGCTTTGATCCATGACTTCTACTCCAGGGAAGTTAACAATCCTATTCATTTGACTGTTGATACTGAATTCAGAAGTGGAAGTGCTTCAATTAAGGGGTTTGTATCTGTTGGCCTGTCTCTTGGAGATCAACAACTTGCTGCACAATTTCAAGAAATTCCACTTGACCTTAGCTTGGTTGAGGCAGAGAAAATTGGATGTATGGTTTCATCTTTACTTTGAGATTTTATTCAGATACCCTAATGGAGATTCATGTTTTTGCTGTATTCTTATTTTTATGAAATCTCATTAGCATTTGTTTGTGCAGTTGATGTACTTAAGCCAACAAACGTTGACAAGCTACCCAATGATCTTGAGGGAATGGACGCCACAATGGAACGATTGCTTGCTCTAATTGACGATGTTTATAAATATGTTGATGATGTCGTGGTGAGATAGTTGTATATAAGATATTGGTTCCTGTATTTGCATACCTTTCTCATGATTCTGAATGAAACTTTTTCCTACTTTATTAGGAAGGGCGTACTGCCCCTGATAATAAAATTGGAAGATTTATATCGGATACAGTGGCATCTCTACCCAAGCTATTACCCCATACCTTTGATAAGTTGGTGAATGACAGTTTACAGGTATGAATTCCATCCACACACTTAAAATTTGAGTTTGAAAAACTCTAAAGTTTGTAATTTGCTCACTTCCCTTTTTGTATAGTTTATTAGCAATTGAATTGAATCTGATATTTAAATATTTTCAGTATTTCGTTCACTTCTGCTCAAGGCAATGTCACAACACATAAATCTCAAAAAAAAAAAAAAACCATCAGAGGTGTTTCTATCACTAAATTGCTAGATCCACCCTCTCTAATGCTTAAACTTAAAGCATGCCAGAAAGATATAAACTTATTAATGAAGTACAGGGAGAGGGAGGAGGACAGAAACATATATGACAACTGATTCATTTACATATATCACAGTTCTATATCCACCATCTTACTAAGTGTAGTTTTCTTATATCAAGAATTGAGTCTCTCCATGAAAAACTGAACAGTTCTCTTATCTTTTGTGGTTCTATTATAATGTGTGTATAATTGATTTGAATATGAGGTTCCTCTGTAATATTTATCTGCAAAACAAACTGGAAGTTTCAGTAAATTTTACACGGATGTTTTCATTGTCGATATTGGTAAGTAGAGGAGTCATGTAATAAACAGGACAAGTTCAGTTTAAAATTGGTTAGATGCCCTGTGTTATGCTCGTTGGTTTCTTCGTGCACATTATAAAATACTTTTTTTTTGCAGGATCAACTATTGATGCTTTATTTGTCAAGCATTACTAGAACACAACTCAGCATAGCTGAAAAGCTTAATACGGCTGCCCAGATTATTTAAATAGGTACTTGTAATATTTATGGTCTTGGCTGCTGTTAGGTTCTTGTAATATTTATGATCTTTGCTGTTATTCTAACCAGATGCTGTGATGGATTGCACCTTGTGCACCACAACATATTTCTTCATTTTGTTGACATATTTATGTTTTAATTTTGGAGTCTTTTGTTGTAGTGAACTCTATTTATTTGTGGAGAATTAATAAATCTATAAACTAGGTAGAAGTTTCTAGGGGGTGCTTGGTATGAGCAAGGGAATTGGAATCATAGTTGTGAAGAATCAAAGTTATTTCTCACAAAAACTTGAGGAATAGGGATTCCTTGAAATTGAGGAATCAAAATACTATTCATGGAATGAAAGTAGTGTACCAAACACCTACTTAACTTTCATTCCTATTGCTTTATACCCATTACCTCCAACCAAGCACCCCTAAGTTTTTATTTGGAGGAGTGTTTCTTCTCTTAAAACAGATATTGATACTTGCATGAAATTGAAAGAAGAGAATTTATTTTTTAATTTTTATTTTAACTTATTCTCTTATCATTTTTCCTTTTTCTAATTTTATAAATATTTTATGCACTGATATATGGTATTGTTGAAATTGTCTTCTTTGTTCGGAAGATTGTCTTTAAATTTATGAATGCACAGTTTTATCTTATGAAGTTTGCTCCCTTACATTTTGGATTGCACATTTTGATCTTATTGTGTTGTGTTCATGCTTTGATGAAAAATAGGAGAATGAAATGCTCGTTGTGGGTTCCATAAAATGTTGAAATATTTTAAAGATGCATTTTAATTATTATTATTATTATTATTATTATCGATAAAAGTGACTCGAATCCATGACCTTTGAGTAATAGGTATTGGAGCTCTAACTATTTTAGTGATTTATTTTTATTTTGTTACAACAGTACGTTTGCAGTATACATATTTGTTTGATTGAGTCGTTTAAAGAGTTGTTTTTGCAGTACTCATATTTCTTGGATGGAATCGTTTAAATAGATGAAGAATTTGTCTTGTGTATCAAATTTACTGTTTATAATAATTATCGTATAGTACAACAATTAATAATTTTGTACAAAATATTAATGAACTAATACTATGTTTTAATAAATTAATTAATACTATCATATATATAGAATTAAAAGCAAAAACATAAAATATTAACTGGTTATGCGGTCAGTTCACCACTTGCTTAAAGGGACACTTTAAATAAATTTCACAAATTTCTGTTTTTCTACATATGTAAACTTCTGTTATGTTTACTATTTGGATTATAAATATGTGTAGATATCTTGTAATTAAAAATTCGTGTTCTTTTGAGTTTTATTGCCTAACCCTATTATACTTCAGACATTGCAATTTGCATATACGTATGCATTTAAATATTTGTTTTGTCTCGCCATATTGAGAAATGTATAAAAACATTCGAAAATGAAATTGGCATATTGAATTTGTCCAAAAATTTTGATTTGTGCGACTCGATGGATATATGACTCTTAAAAAAACTATTTTTTTATTACAAAGGAGTTTTATATTACATCAAAGGAATCAACCCACAAAAAAAGGACAAGAACGGGAAAAGAAAAATATGTCAACCATCACAATCCAAATAAAAGTAACACCACACGAATGAATAATAATTTTTCCACTATAACTGTCTGTACTGCCAAGTGCCAACAAGAATAAGAACATTCATGATGATTGTCTCTATATCTTTTTCTTTCAACCGGAATCTCTTCAAAATTGACATGTGACCAAAGACCCGAAAATTCCTCACAAGGAACTGCATGAACATAAAATAAACGAAGAACAAAACAAAAATAAAATCCAAAAACAGGACAACACACAATGCGAAAAATACACGATTAATATGCATATATTATCACACCAATAGAAACTTATGAAGAAAAGGTTCTATACCATTATATCGGTCGCATGCTCACTGCAGCCACATACCATTCTTAACAAGGAGAAAAAAAAAAGGATAAATTATTTCTTATCTACACTAAATGTTTTCTTAAATTTGATATGGCATTGCTAACTATATACTCTTTAATGAGAAAAGATATATTAGTGACCCAAATCTATATTTCTCTTTATATGTACCTTGCAAAATAGTTTCATGAATGTATCTTTTTCCGTCACATTAAAGTTTGTTTGCATGGTTGGACATGAGATATTGAAGTTTATATATAAAATATTGTATTTATTATTTTATTTTAAATGAGATAAAAATTAGTCACTCTCTTGAAAATCTATTTCAGAAAGAACAAAGTACTACTACTTAATGTGATTGATTCTTATAAGAAGATTAATTGTCAAGAAATGTGCCATTTAAAAATATCCTCTTAAATTAACTTACAGATGATTTGAGACTTTGTCTCACACAATGCAATTTGTGAGTTTCACATAAAAGGATTGATGTTCACATGACAAAGTGCAATCCAGGCCTCTCGTAGGTCTGCTCATGGTTTCTTGTTGTATGTGGATGCAGTGTATCAGGAGGAGAGAATGAACTATAATATTGATTTTGAAATTCTTTTTCCGGAGAATAAGATCATTGCTCTATTTTTTGTATTTTTTCTATCTATCTTATACATGTTCATCGCTTTCATCCTCGAGCCCAAATTCAAGTGCAATCCAGCCTCTCACTTCTTCCGAGAGACTTTGGATACAAAAATTAGATAGGACTACTCATGACCTCTCGTTGTATGTGGATGCAGAGTATCAAGAGGGGAGAATGAACTATAGTACTAGTTTTGAAATTTTTTTCCAAGAAAAATATCATTGTTCTATTTTTCTCTTTTTCCTATTTATCTTATAAATGTTCATCTTTTTTATCCTTTTTATCTTTATAATTTTACATGACGTTAATCTCTTTAAATTTGTATATAATTTTATAAAATTATAAAATTCAATGTTTTAATTAATTTTATTTCCAAACAATAATTTGAATTTTCTTCAATAAATTCATAATAATTTCGAACAAATATTTTCAAAATACATTAGTACATTTTAAATATATGAAATCTCAAATCGTAACCTAATCTCAAATTTAAAAGGATAAACTTACCATCACCTCTCTAAATTACCCTTTCCAATTTAACCCTAATCCTCTCTATTTTATTTTTCTCTCACCAAGTAACCTCTTCTTCTCTCCACTCTTTCTTTTCTCCGCCATCTCCGTCCTCCATTGGTTGTCGTCGCCGCCAACCCCTCGCCGCTTGCCGTCGCTTTTAACTTTCACCGCCGTCACCGCCCGCAAATATTCTCCACACAACATGTTCATTATGGCCTATAAATTCATCTCCGCCAATTTATTCTCTCTCTATTATTCTTTTCATTATGTAGAGTCGATCGTAATTTTTCTTTCTTAATTTTTTTAAAAAAATTTAATCTCTATTTGAATTTTTTTGCCGATTTGGTTATTTTTCGAAATTAGGTTGTTTTCTGGAAACAAATATATGAAAATTTGGTTAGAATATTTTCTAATTTTTGTTTAATTTTTCAAAAAAAAAAAAAAAAATTTACCAAAATTAGTGTCGGATTTTTTCGAAAAGTACAGTCATTTGTTTTGGTTGCAATAATGTATGGATGGTGGTGGATCTGACAAACCGGGAATTATATTTTTAGAGTAATATTATCTTTTAATAAATTATTTTTATTTAAATTTTTATTAGATGTATTATTTAAAAATGTGGTGAAAATAACTTGGGCCTATAAATTACAAAGTCGGCAAGTTTCATTAGTACATTCATCAAACTAATTCAACCAATTTACCTGAAAATACCCCTGACCAAAAAGAAACCCTTCTTCTCTCATTTTTCTCCAGCGCCTCCAACCGCCGCCGTCGTCGTTTTCGTCCTATCACTGCTGCCCTTGCTTCTGCCCAATACCCACGTCTTTCGATTAATCAGTTTGGAAAGTCGACCTCCTCAACCGAAAAAGATTTTTGAATATTTTGGCTGAAAATTCAGGTATATTTCGTTTAATATAGTTCAGTAAAACATTATCATCTCCCGCAGCTGTCTTCCCATGAATTTTTGGGTCTGATAATTTCTGTGTTTGTATAATTTTTTGGTTTGGAACCTGCTCTATGAATTATGTATGTATGGTGTGGACTCGGAATCTTCTCCGATTTGTAATAATTTCTCTGGATTGTCGGTTCTACAGCAATGTTCTGTTTTTAATTTGGGTTTTTTTGAATTCATATTATCAAACTGAATCCGATCTATTTGATTTATTTGTTTGGGGCTTTGATTTTGAGTTTGAAGGTGAATTTTTATTATTAAATTCAAATAAGTTTGCTGATTTTAGTTATGATACTAATTCATGTGTTTGTTGTTATGAATCTTGTTCATTGACTTTAATTATAAATTTCTTAATTGGCTTTAAGTGTAAATGATTTATCTTATTTGTGCATGCTACAGTTAGTTGAGCAACTCTTTTCTCCTTACTTCATGTTCCAGTTGTCGACATTGTGGTAATAGTGTGAAGTCTACCTGGTGGATCTGTTTCATCTCTCTTGGAATCTGTAAGTGATTTGCTACATATAATATTATATGAACAAATAATATATATTGAATTTACTTCCAGTATATTTGCATTAAGGAGTCATCTATTTTTCCCTCTGAATTAATGTCAATGTCTCTTAAAAGTTTATATGCTTCAATGTTAGTTAATTCTTTTTATATCCTCTTTGTTTAAGCAAGTGCCTTTAATGCTGAGAAAGGGAAGGGACAGTGGTTTATAAATTGAATGTGTAAAGAACGTTATAATTTGTAGCTTCAAAGGTAAATTGATGATGGCTGGGAAAGGGACGGGACAAATGTTTTTAAATTGTATCTGCAAACAGATTTGGATAGAATAGGGAAAGGCAAGGGACAACATTAATTCACTACAAGTAATTAATTATGAAAATTAACTGTGTAAGTCAAGTTTGAAATATCTACAATACTCAATTTCAATATTTTTTCAAGTCGAACTAAGCCCTATGGCTAGATGGTCTTTTTCCAATAATAATTTTACCCATAAACCTCTTTTTTTTTTTTCTTTCGGAATTGGTAGATGGTCTTAAGACTAAATGAGTAGTAAAGCAATAAACAGAGGAATAAAAGAAAGGGAAAAGGGTCAATTTAGCCCTTCAAAAATTGCTTATTATCTTTGTAAAATTAGGCTGAGTTCATTTCTCCATCTTCCCCAAAAACTCTTCTTCCCGTAAGTTCTTTCTTTTTCTTCTTGGTTTTATTAGTTCCTCAGCCCCCTTTTTTTTAGTGAATGGATGAATATCCTTGTAAGCTTTTTAATTTGTTGGGTAGATGTTGGCTGGGTGAAACTTTGGGACGGTAATTGATGTTTTAATTGCTTTTATCTATTAAAAAGAACTGTTCTTTTTTCTTTTCAAGAATTTTTACAGAAATTTGTAAATATTTGAAAATTTCAATTCTCAACACCCACCACCACACTTTCCTCCTTGTGCGTACATATATATAACCAAACCCACCCCACAAACACAATCAAATAAAGAATACTTACAAGTAGAAAGTAAAAACTAACATTTTTTCAGAAATTGAGACCACTTAAACCATTTATTTAGTAAGAAGAAGAAAGTGCAATTTTTACTCAGAGCTAAGAGAGTGAATTCTTGTTTTTACTAAACCCTAGGAGAAGAATCGAGAATTTATACAGCCATATAGTGGGTCATAGTTAACACCGTTTGTTTTATTTTTGACGGAAGGGTTCAATTGATCCCAATTATTTAGAAGATGGGCTTATTTGATCTCATTCAAAACGTAAAAAGATTCGGGTGTGCAAAAGTAGTTGAGGATCCTATTTGATCCTTAGGGTAGAGTTGAGGGGCTAAATGGACCCTTTTCCCTAAAAGAAATATTACCCACCAGGTATTTTAAGCACTTTCCCTCGAATTCATCAGTTAAGTCGCATAGGCTCAAGAGGCCCATATTTCTGCGAAGGTCAAACCCAAAACCCTAATACAGAAATTCAAAATACATTGTGTAGGTTCTGGTGTGATTAAAGGCCGCTTGCTTGGTGTTGTGAAAAGCTTTGGAAATTGCTTCAATGCCGAGGAAACGAAAAACCCCTGCTTCTCAACAATCCAATGAGCAAAAACTTAAAGTTGTTCGTGAAGAGGTCGTAGAGAAGAAGAGGAGGAGGAGGAAGAAGAAGAAGAAGAAGGAACCTCTGATGAAGAAGAGGCCGAAGAAGAATCCTCATCGGAAGAGGAGTCGGAATCCGAAGAGGAAGAGGAAGATGAAGAATCTTCTTCGTCAAGAAGAACCAAACGAAGAGGCATCAAAAAGAGAAACCCTCCGCGAATTGTTGGAACCCTTCGGAAAATCCCAAATTATTGACCTCATTAAGGCCGCCGCCAAGGATCCCAAAATCCTACGGGAAATCATCCAAAAGGCGGATTCAGACCCTGCCCACCGGAAAATCTTCATATATGGGCTCGGTTGGGACGCCACCTCTGAGCAGCTTCTTCAAGCATTCAAGCCCTTCGGTGAAATTGAGGAGAGCAAATTGATTACCGACAAAGTTACTGGTCGAGCCAAAGGCTACGCGTTTGTGATGTTCAAAACTCGATCTGCAGCAAGAAAGGCTTTGAAAGTTTCCCAGAAGAAGATTGGGAGCAGGACTGTTACGTGCCAGCTGGCAGCTGTGGGTCCCCCTGCTGGGACGGAGGCAACTGAGGGTGGAAGCCGGAAGATGTACGTGACAAACGTGGCGCCCCATGTGAGTCCGGGAAAAGCTTAAAGCGCTTTTCAGCAGCTTTGGGGAGATTGAGGAAGGACCAATAGGTATGGATCCGGCTACCAATAAGTTCAAAGGATTTGCTATTATTACTTACAGGTCAACCGAAGGGTATAAGAAGGCTATGGAGGAACCCATTAAGGTGTTTGAAAATTGTCAATTGCATTGCAAGAAGTTTGTGGAGAACTATAACAACGCAAAATCCGGGCAAAGTAGTGGTCCTGCAGTTACTGATGTCAATTATGGTAGTTTGGGAATGAATGCTGGAATATTAGGAACTAATTTGAATGCAAACGGGCTTTTGATGGCACAGAATGCGATGCTAGCAGCAGGATATAACCCTGCAGCTTCAGGGTTGAGTGGTAACTTTGGGATAAATAGCTTAAGCGGGGTGATGGGAAACTATGGGTCTCAAGCAGCTTTGCATGGATTAGGAGCCTTTCAGAATACACAAGCGGGGTTATCCTCCATAGGGACAGTGGGAACGACAACAACAGCAACAAGGGCTCCTACAACTGGTGTATCCACATCTACAACATTCCCCCTATGTCTACCGCTAGGCAAGCTATCTCAAAACTTATCTTCTTGCAAGAGTATATTGTTCGGTCTACATTTCTGTTTCTTGGTATTGGCTCTCTCTGCTTGTGATACTCTTTATGCAGCACAAATAGCAGTTCCATTCTTAGAACTGATGAGCAAGCATATGTTTTTACTGACGAACGCTTTATGAGCAAGCATATGTCTTTGTGAAGTTAACAGTCATGATTTACATAACCGAGCTTGTTTCTTTGTGTATTTATACTTCTGCTGTGATTGCCTTCAGGAATTTGCTATTGGTAACTTGTTGGCAACTTGTTATTTCGTCATTTTTACCCTCTGCAGATTTTGAATAGGTACTTGTAATATTTATGATCTTGACTGCTGTTAGGTTCTTGTAATATTTATGATCTTTGCTGTTATTCTAACCAGATGCTGTGATGGATTGCACCTTGTGCACCATGACATATTTCTTTATTTTGATGACATATTTATGTTTCAATTTTGGAGTCTTATGTTGTAGTGAACTATATTTATTTGTGGAGAATTAAATCTATAAACTAGGTAGAAGTTTCATTTTGTTATTTGGAGGAGTGGTTCTTCTCTTAAATAGATACTGATACTTGCATGAAATTGGATGAACAAGAAAAATGTTTTTTTTTTTTTAACTTAATATCCTTATCATTTTTTCTTTTTCTAATTTTATAAAGATTTTATGCACTAGTAGTTGGTGTTGAAATTTTCTTCCTCGTTCGGAAGATTGTCTTCTATAAATTTTTGAATGCACAGTTTTATCTTAATGAAGTTTGCCCCCTTACATTTTGGAATGCACATTTTGATCTTATTGTGTTCATGCTTTGATGAAAATTAGGACAATGAAATGCTCATTTTGGGTTTCACAAGATGTTGAAACCTTTTAAAGATGCATTTTTAATGATTTATTTTTGTTTTGTTATAACGGTATGTTTGTTGTACTATATTGATTGAGTCGTTTTAAACAGTTGTTTTTGCAGTACCCATATTTCTTGGATAGAGTCGTTTAAATAGTTACTAGATGATATCCATTTATATATATATATATATATATATATATATATATATATATATATATTATATTTTTTTATCAAATATTAATATACTTTAATTATGTAATAAATATATTAAAATAAAATACTTTCTCCCTCTCATGATTACTTACATATGGAACTTGACACACTTAAATAAATAAATAATGAGTATGGATTTGAAGTTTAAAAATGACAGAAAATGAAGTGTGAAAGTAATCACTAACGGAGATAATATATAATTTTTTTATAATTATAATGTTTAATTTAGTAATGGTAATTAGAATCATAAATAAGTATTTATTTATATTTTAATTTTTAATTAATTTATTATAATTATACCATAATGTATGCTATGTATTAATTGTTAGAAGTATGTAAAAAAATATTCTAAAATTCATTTCAAATTTATTTTATAATTAACAAAAAAATATAGAATTAATCTTATATAATTGATGTATAAATATTAAAATAATATATATTTTATATGATTATATCAGTTTTTTTAATAAATATTACTCTCTTTATCTCATAAAATCTTTCACACTTTTCTTTTCATCCGTCCCACTATGTATTAATTTAACGGTAAACATTATACTCTTCCAAGAGGCGCAAAAATCAAATCCCAACTACTTTTTTAAAGAGTTGTTTTTGCAGTACTCATATTTCTTGGATAGAGTCCTCTCAAAAAATATTTCTTGGATAGAGTCGTTTAAATAGTTATTTAAAGAATTGTCTAATTATGAAATTTGTTTTTGCAGTACTCATATTTCTTGGATTGATATTTCACAAATTTCTATTTTTCTATATGTATAAATTTTTACTATGATTTACAATTATTATTATATTACTATTGGATTATAAATATGTAGACATCTTATAATTAAAAATTCGTTTTCTTGTGATTTTATTCCCTGACCCTATTCAACTTCAGTGATATAACAAAACGTACGAAGAGACAATGCATATACGTATACATTTTAATATTTGTTTTGTTTCGGCATATTGAGAAATGTATAAAAATGATTGAAAATGAATTTGGCAGAAATTGATTTCGCCCAAAATTTTTACACAAAAACTTGTGTAACCGGTGCATACGATGAACTCTATTTTATTATCATGTCATGCACAAGTGTTATCACTGTCATATTTACTTATAATAGTGCGTATATACATGATGGTGATAGCGCATGTCATGGCGATGGCGGTGAATGTGCGCGGTGATAATAAAATAGAGTAGCCATCATGCACCCTGGCTCACACAAGTGTTACTCAAATTTTTATTATTGTTTGATTCGATCGGTATGCTATTCTCGCTGTGACCACAGACCCGAAAATTTCTCACAAGGTACTGCATGAACATAAACAAACTAAGAACAAAACTAAAATAATATCCAAAAAAAAACAAGACAACCCACAATGGAAAAAATACACAATTAACATGCATATATTCACACCAATATAAACTTTCTATAACCACATATGTTGCAGCCACCTGCCGGTCTTAACAAGGAGAAATTGTTTCTTATCTACACTAAGACTCCATTTTCCTTCACATTGAAGTTTGTTTGCATTGCTGGACTTGAGATATTGAAGTTTATACGTAAAATATTGTATTTATTATTTTATTTTAAATGGGATTAAAATTAGTCACTCTTTTGAAAATATATTTCAGAAAGAACAAAGTATTAATTGGATTCTTATAAGATGATTAATGGTCAAGAAATGTGCCACTTAAATATCCTCCTAAATTAACTTCCAGATTATAGTGGGTTTGGGATTTTGTCTCACACAATGTGATTTGAGAGATTCAGACAAAAGATTGTTTTTCAATGTTCACATGATATTTATATATATAACTAGATGAAATTGAGAAGGTAAATATTCTTAAAAATTAATTTTACAACAATGCTTACAATTGTTTATAGTATAAATAATTATGTATAATAAATGTTTTAAACTAATATTTATAAAAATTTTAATAAATGGTCCCGTAGCTCAGTTGGTTAGAGCGTTGGTCTTATGAGCCGAAGGTCGCGGGTTCGAGCCCCGCCGGGACCATTTATATAAAAATATAAACATTAATTGTTTTTTTAAAAAAAAATTAATTTATTTGAATTTCAGGATAAAAAAACTAAAATTATTTGATTTAGATTCATCAATAATAAAGTTAATCACCAGCGAAAATAAAATAAAAACACATTAAAAATATAAACATTAATTGTTTTTTTAAAAAAAAAATTAATTTATTTGAATTTCAGGATAAAAAAAAACTAAAATTATTTGATTTAGATTCATCAATAATAAAGTTAATCACCAGCGAAAATAAAATAAAAACACATTAAAAGTATAAAATATATCACATAATAAAAAATATAAACATTAATTGTTGTTTTTTTAAAAAAAAATTAATTTATTTGAATTTCAGGATAAAAAAACCTAAAATTATTAGATTTAGATTCATCAATAATAAAGTTAATCACCAGCGAAAATAAAATAAAAACACATTAAAAGTATAAAATATATCACATAATAAAATTTTGCTGTTCTTTATTATGTCCAAACAAACACCATTTACATAAGTGTTTATTAGGATTTTAGAATAAAAATAAGCTTATATTATTAGATTCTTAAATAATAAAGTCAATCAATCACTAGTGAAAACACACACACACACACTAAAAATATAAAATAAATAGATATTCAAAAAATATAAAATTTATAGTTTTGTCTAGTGATCAGTAATCATGAGCAACAAGACTCAAATAGATGTTTTATGGTACCAATAAAAACTGATATTTGAAATATCTATAGCCTTATTGAAATTCGAAGATTTTAAAATCAATATTCTATCTATATTGTACCGAAAAATAATTGTTCGCACAATTACAACAATATGCTCAAACATCGATCCTCAATAGTATATTCTCACTTATAATATTTTTTATAAATTTCTTTACCTTCGTGATGTTTATTTTTTTATTTTCTTGTTTTTGAGATTTGGAAACCCTATTTTGTGGTGGGTGTATGATTGGAGAAGTATTAGATTAGATGGGTACTCCAGACAAGAAGAATGGAATGGTGTCTCAAAAATGGGGGTGTCTCACATCAAAACTTGCACATAAAACTGATAACTGCATGCTGACAAACCTTAGTGGAGACAACAGAATAGCCCACCTAAATTAGGGGCCGCCTAGATTTCACACCCCCACACACATAATAATAATAATAATAATAATAATAATAATAATAATAATAATAATAATAATAATAATAATAATAATAATAATAATAATAATAATAATAATAATAATAAAGCAAAGTATTAGTTGTCACTTTGTGTTAGAAAAATTAATAAAATTACCCCACCGTTCTATTTTTACTATTCAAACCAAAATTATACGGGTTTTATTATTTATTAGTATTAAAAAGTGTAAAGTTTGGGATAAATATGTTATTATAACTTTATTGGAGGGAGGTTGTTTTAGTTTGAGAGAATATAGTAAGTAATTGAGTGACATGAGGTATAAATAAAAGACGTTTGAAAGGATTTAGTTTGATAGAGTATAGTTATAAGAAAACAAAATAAAACGTCTATTTTTCAATTTTGAGCAATCTAAAATGAGATAGAGGAGTAATTAATTTCATATCTTTTCATAAGTTCGGATTTTTAGTTGAGATGTAATTCTTTCATGGCATTTGAGCCTTTGACTCACGCTCAAATCCTAAGTTCAATTCCCGTAAAAGCAACTTTATACATATTAATTTGTCTTAATTCTACACTTTTTTATAAATTCGTATTTTTAAATAAGACAGAGATTTCACACATTTTCACAACTTCATGTATGTTTATTACTATATTAGTATATAATTGTTAATACTTATTAGTCAGACTTTTTTTTCGAAAAAAATTAGTCAGACTTAAAATACGTGTTTTATCATACTTTCGCCCAAAGTACTCGTCCGGATGTTTAGTAATGTAAGGTGCATAAAGTGTATATATTTTTTAATAATAATAATAATAATAATAATAATAATAATAGTAATAATAATTTTATTGTGTCATTGTGCTTCACTTCCACACTAAAACCCCATTGTTAATTTATTAGATAATTAGACTTCTCGAGTGACGCTGAAAAACATTAAAACTTTGTTGAATGTTGTTGTCTTTTAGTGGGATTGATAACATTTTGCTCTTTGGAAATTAAAAGATGTTATCATATATATCTAATTGAAGGATTGGAAAGGGACAACTAAATACGACGCATCCCACTTTTGTTTAACACTACTTTTGGTTCTTCCTAAGAGTTTCTTATCATGGATATAAGAGTACTATATATAGGGATGATCAATTAAAATATCGAAGATAACACATTTTATTGAAAAACACAGCAATTTGCGACCAAAAGATTTTAAAGGCTCAATATTCGTCTCATATTGCAACGGTGTTAAAGACGATTATAGCCATTTGGACTTTTCACCAGGCATGACTAGGTGGTTAAAGTCCCACTTAAAAGCTTGTCTGGTGCATCTTCGAACCATACGAAGGTGCAATCCGTGCCTCTCGCTTCTTTTGTGAGACTCGGATACATTAACGAAGTGGTATAAGCTCAGTGGTTAGAACTCCACTATCTATGTCCCAAAAGGTCATGGGTTGAGTCGTCATCACTTAACCGATCAAAAAAAAAAAAGACTGCTCATTGTATGTGGATGCAGGGTATCGAGGAGAAGAGAATAAACTATAGTCTTGGTTTTGGAATTTCGACCCGGGAAAAAGATTATTGCCGCGGGTTACATGAGAATGAGACGTAGAGAGTAATAATTTTTAATAAACAACAAATATTATCAAAATTAGTTTTATAGTAAAACTTATTCCTATAATACTCTGCATTTCTGAAAACCCGAATAAAAAATAGAAACAATAATAAAACTTATTATATTTTGTTTAAAAAGAAAAACGCACACAATGTGCAGTGTTTGGATAGATAATGGAAATTAATATTCATAGAAATCATAATGCAGTAATAATTTAAAAGCACTTGGAGACAAATGATCGGATTAGTAAATTAAGGATACTTACATATTGAGATTCAAACATACTTGGGACTTGTGAAACTACGAACTGGCAGGTCGATTTTCCCTATTCTTGTCTTTCCTAGAATCATGTGCTTATCTATATAATTTTAACAAATCTCAATTGACTAAGAAATTTAGCAAATCTCATGATAACTAATAAACAATTGATTCATAATTAATAAAGCAAATAACTATATATCTTGTTAAATATTTATCAAAGCAATTGAAATAATTTAGTGATACCATTATTTTCATAAACTAATAATATAATAATATTTTACATTGTGATATTAGTTAAATTATAAGTGCAATTATATTGCTAAATAAATGATATAGTATTTATTGAATATGCATAATTATATTAGTTTTTGTATTTTCCTGTCAAAAAAATAATTATATTAGTTTTATACAATAAACAAGTTTCACATGAGAATTTGTATACTGATATATAATTATTAAAATGTTGGATTAGATTATTAATTCTCCTAATCATAATATCTTCCAATTTCACATTTTATTTGATTACGATACATGATTGAGGTGATCAAACTAATTAAATATCAATAATATATAATCAAAGATTGGCCTAAGTATATACCATAATTATTACTTTTTGATGTATCATGTTCTTACATGTGTCATGTGTGTACATGTTTTCTTAATTTTTTTAGATGCATGAGGTGAAAAAATATCGTCCTGAAATCAAAGTGGTATATAGATTAATTCTACGTGACCCGATTAAATACATTTTTTTTTTTTAACGGATTAAATACATGTTTTTGGATACTCCAGTTTAATTGGTAATGGCAGTAATGATATTATACATTTGAAATTACGTATCGATCGTCTCACGTTCTTGTCCTTTTGTTTTCGTTTTTGGTCTTCTAGTTTGTTAAGTCATTTTTTTAATTATTAAAAATGCGGATAGTTATTCATTAACTAGTGTTCCAAAGTGAAGCTTGCACCAACAAACGCATATTTCTGAATGTGATTTATATAGAAATTTCATTTGATGCAATATACAAAAGACTCCGTCTCCTGTGAAACTTATTCACCGTATGAAATTGATACAATTATATTCATTTAATAATATTATTACTATTATAAATTAAGATCATAATATTTTACATTGTAATATTAATTTTTAAGTAAAATATATTACTAAATGAATGTTATATACTGAATAAATTAAAATTATAATATTAATTTCATAAAAAAATTTGTGCATATAAAAATACTAATTCATAAGAAAGTTTCCGAGAATCTCCATAACTCTCTAAATTGTTAACATACAAGCACACAATATAAAATATATTGGTTTTGAGCTCAATGTTTGGGTTCCCAAAACAGCCAACTCAACAAAAATATTACTCCTTCGTTAGCATCGGTTTTGATTGAGCTTTTTCAACGGTTTTTGTATGACAATTATTTCATAGTAATATGTGTACAAAAGTTATTTTATATGAATGGTATATTAGTTAACCTTATTAACTATCATACCATTCATATAAAACAACTTTTATACACATATTACTATGAAATAATTCTCACACAAAAACCGTTGAAAAAGTCAACTATGAAAACTCGATCGGGACGGAGGTAGTATATATTACACATATATTGAAATTAATTTTTGTGATTTTTATTTCAATTGTTGGATAATTTATATATAATTCATATCAATTAATCTATCGATCTATTGCTAATAAGTTATCATCATATTTATACATGTGTATATATATTACTAATTTTTATAGTTATTATATATATTTCACATCACTTAATTTATCCATGGCTAATAAGTAATGCTCCCCCGTCCCGAGTTATTTTCACATTTTTTGGGACGCCCCACAATTAACTTCACTTCCCTAAAATGGAATACCCTCCATAAACTACACCCTCACAATATCATTTAAATTTAAAAAATATCACTCTTACTTTATTCTACTTTATTCTCTCACCTATACTTTATCTCATATAATCACCCAAAATATCCTTACACTTTATTCTCTCTCCTACATTAATTTAAGTTTTTTTAAACAACGCGCTACTTCACATATGAACCTAACTCGGAGTAAGTTATAATGATATATATATATATATATATATATATATATATATACACGTGTGCGCACGCGCGTGAATACGGATTTTCAAAATATTATGAGTAGATATATATTTTTGGATCAGGATTATGAGTGTGTATATATATATATATATATATATATATATATATATATTATACGGGTTTTTATACTGTAGTTCATCAATTTGTTCGTGAGACTAGTACTCCCTTCAATATAGACAAATTCTTGTTTTTTATTTTTTATCAGTTAAAGACAAATTCTTGTATTATTAGTTGCATGTACAGTGCAATATTGATGTGTGTACGTGTAACTGGACTGTATATTCGAACAATATTTAATTGTTTTTACTAAATAATAATTATTTTCACCAAATATTGTTTATCGATTATTATTAGTGTTTTCTCTAAACAATATTAGTTGTTTTACCTAACATTATGAGTTGGGATTGAATGGTGGAACTAGTTGTGTTAGTATTAATCCAATATTGGAGAATGGATTAACTTGCAAGAGAGAATAAATTATAATTAAAAATGTTAAAGTTAAACAAGTTAATGTTAAAAATGATATTAATCCCATATTGGAGAATGTATTAACTTGCAAATGAGAATAAATTAAAAATGTTAAAGTTAAACAATTAAGTTAATGTTTAATGAAGTTGAATCCCTCCAAAGAGACAACCCCTAAAAAACAAAACATGTTATCACCAAATAAATTATTAAATATGCATATATCTCCGCATGCGTTTGTTTCTCGGGCAAATTAATATCTTTTTCGGTTAACTTTGTTGGATTAATTGCAAATCGAAATTGTATGAAATTCATTACAAAACCCTTAACCCTAGTTTGTTAAGACATAAAGCATGGGACATGAGAAAAGCCAATATTTGGTCCCCTTTTAGTTGGTATCTTTCTTTCTCAATTCTCAAATTGATGGCTTTTTATGTCCTATAGTTTCCGTCGTAACGCCCTCAAAAGGAGGGGTCTTTTTATTTTATTTTTAAAATTTACATTTTTACTTTTGACTGAATTATATTACACAAGTGCTGGTCAAATAATCTCAGTATCCATGTCAGAATCTTTTGGGTGATCACAGCCCCCAACTGGGATCAAACAATGTGAACTTTTGACTTTCATCGCCCATGCCCATGCATATATAATTTAATATTATTATGTGAAAATATGTTTTAAATAAGTAAATTTCTTATGAATTAATTTTACAGTGCTGTTAAAATTTTCATCATTAGTATTTTTAGATTAATTTAAATACAATTAATACCTTATAATAAAACAAACTGCATAGACAACTTAGGTATTTAGACTACAAGTTTATTTTACATGTAATAAGTTGAGATATAACTCTCCTTAATTATAAGCTAGTTAAATCTGAAGATGGAAAATTAGTTTGAAAACTGAGTAAAAGTCATTCTCTAAATTGAGTTTGAGTCACCTTATGAGACTTAAATTCATCCTATAAGTTGAGTTTGATCTATTTACGTACGAGGAGACTCATCCTATAAACATAGTTTGAGTCATCTTATGAATTAGATCAAGCTCATATGTTGAGTTTGAGCCAACTTATGAATTAGAAACTCATTCTTTAAGCTGAGTTTGGGTCAACTTACGAGACTGAGACTCATCTATTGAGCTGAGTTTGGGTCAACTTATAAGATGAGTATGAAGACAGGTTGAACTCAAAATCATCGTAAGTCTTTATGCATTGAGACTTCACCTCTCATTAAACTCGTTATTTTTTGGGACCAACATTTGATATATAATTTGAATATTATGATAATGTCTAGATTGTTTTTGAAAATAAAAATTGACTAATTCAATTGTAATTATAATTTAATTTAAATATTATACTTTTTACTTATTTGCTTTGAGTTGTAAGATTTTAAGTATCAACTAATATTTTTATCATGAGTAAATTAATATTGTGTAATGTCGTTACCTTTTGATAGGTATCACATAGAAAGATATTTTTATACTAAAAATGTGATGCATTATACTAAGGTAAAAAAATGTATCACTTAAAAATGTGACGCATTAAAAAAATAATACTGATATTTTTATCTATTAAAAATCTTACACATAGTACGGTCTCATATAAATTTTTATGTTATAGTATATATTTATTTTTCATATCCTGAATTTTAGCATATGTATATACTATATACATACTCACAAGTCACAAGTAATTAACTCACAATTAATACTATCTATAGAAAAATATACGGAGTATATAATGTTCGTAAGTTAGTCAAAATTTGACAGTGTCAGGAAAACTCAACTCAATAGTCAAAAGATTAATAAAACAAATTGAAGATAAATACAACCCACCACCATTAACCAGTGATAAGGACACACCGGAACCTTAAACAATTAATTAAATAAAAAATAAAAGTATTGCTTTCTTGATCTGAATTTTTTTATCGAAATTGAACGAGTCACCACCTCTTTGTCTGCTCGTGCCCCCAAACTTTGAACAGTGTCAGCTTTTGCGCATGTCTATCTCTCTCTCTCTCTCTACACACAAAAAACAACGCCCTCAAATCCTCAAACTTCCCCATCATCCCTAAAATCAATGCACTCTGTCACATTACCAAACCCCTTTTATTATACTCCTATATAATAATAAAAAGTATCTTACTCTTTTATTTTAGTGCTATAAATAAGTTCACCAATAATCTCACTTCTCATAACTTGAAAACACAACACCTCCTTTTAAAAAGACTGTCCAAAAATTTGTACTTATGGATGAGTATACAGCAGGGTTTTGCATACGTGGCGGTGGAGGTGGTGGCGGAACGAAGTGTGGACGGTGGAACCCGACAAGCGAACAGGTAAAAGTTCTGACGGAGCTGTTCAGATCAGGTCTGAGAACACCCAGTACAGATCAAATACAGAAGATATCCTCCCAGTTGAGTTTTTATGGTAAGATCGAAAGCAAGAATGTGTTTTATTGGTTTCAAAATCACAAGGCCAGAGAAAGACAAAAGCGCCGCAGGGTTTTGCTGCACGAACCATTATCTACAAAACGTAAGCATTTTTTTACATTCTACGTTTCAATTATATATAATTTTTTATACATATTCCAATTATATAAATTCATTTTTATATTGAATTTTTTTCTTATTTTTATTTATTAATCATATGAATGAAACATTTTGGAAATATAATTTTTATTATGTAGGATTATAATAGGAATTTTATTTGTCTATTTTTTTAAACTTAATCTTTATGCAAAACTAATCTATGTAAGAAGTGAGTAATTACCTTTTTTCTAGTTTATTCAATTTTATATATCTTGAACCGATAAATAAAATAAAAATCAGGGACCAAGATTTTTTTATTATTTCATGTGTTTGTTTGTGTAATTAATATTTGTAAAATTTCGTAGTTGATGTGTGGTGATTTGAACTTGAACGTTTTCGAAAATGAAGCTTTTTAATTTCTTCTTTCAAGCTTATTAATTTCTCAAATCCCGTAACATTTTTTTAACAGTAAAAAAATATATTTATTAAATTTGGAGATGATTATAAGAATTAACCTTCCCAAATTAAGAGTACATCACAAAATTTACAATCTATCAGCAAGATTATGGACCTAGGCACAAATTTTAACACCCCAGTCATTGAAACATAAATTTCTAAAGCAATTCTCCTTTAACTAATAGCAAACCTGCAATTCCGTAACATATTATTACAATACTTTCTACAAAGTTTTGCCAGATTTAATCATTGATTACATATAAAATACCACTTGGAAGACCAGATTTTATCATTAATTACCTATAAAATATCAGTTGGAGTTTAGTTTTACATAGTGATATATAAACATAAACTTGCATGAACTCATTCCTACACATATATTTTATATGACTCACAAGTTTATGATTCTGCGAAATAAAGTAAAGTCTATATTTTAAAAGTTCTGTCTTATATATGAAACAATCATACGATAACATCTTCCATTATATCGATTAATTAAGATTGATAACAATAATTCATTACACACCGGTTGAGTGACCGGGTTCAATTTCCTTTGAGAACGAATTTGGAGTTATAAGATGGTTTGGAGAAAAATCTTGGAGTGTTGGGTGTTTGGTGATCTAACCGCTAACAACTAACAATAACTAATATTTATCGATAAAAAATATATATATCACACGTCGATCACGAAGGTATAGTAGAAAATGCTTGTACACCATTGTGTAACTGAAATTCTCTACGTATTTTGATTGATAAACCATACAGCTTGTGATTAAACAAGTGCTAACATGTATTGATATTTCACCAATTATTGCAATTTACAAGGAACATAGTTCGTTTTGCCCAAAATATATTATTTATATATATATATAGTTGAAAGTTGACCTAATATTGATCAATTTATTGACAGAATTTGCTGGTCCAGAGATAAATCAGGTTGTAGAGAGAGAAAGGGTGGTTGAAACCCTTCAACTATTTCCACTAAATTCTGCAGATTCAGAAAAGATCAAGTTATTTGCAGATGGTGATAATTGCAAGGCCAATACAACATTTTCCTACATGGAAATGGATCATGCCACGTTGGATCTACGATTAAGCTCTGTTTAGAAAGAAATTAAGGCCATCACTAGTCTTTCTCATATCTTCACACGGGTTTAACTTTAATTTAGGCAATAGAAAAATGGAGTATATGGGGATAGTTCAAAGTAAATTTAATCTTAGATGTAAAATTAATTAATGCACGTAGCTCTAGATCATGATGAATCATTATTTTGAGGCTCTAAAATGTTTGGTCATCAGACATTCTCCTCTATGTGCTCCAAGACAACATTGGCTTTGCTGCAAAATAAAGTTTCATCGTATTTCACTCGTTTATGGAGTATATTTTTCTTTTTCACAGCTTCACTTATTTATATATTTTTTTCTCAAATATATAACAATCATTGGAGTACATATTGAAATTAGGCAAAGTGTACATGCATGCATCAGTTTCACCTTAAAATTAATTTATAGTATTAGTTGTTTCACATTGAATTATATTATTTTGATAGTAATATTAACAAAAATAACTAATACCGTTTATATAATTGAATTTCGCAGTAAAAATGATTCACTGTATATTTACTCTTGAAATTAAATACAACAACGTAGAAAAATAAAAAAATAAAATATTTTATCCCTCTCTCCCAATTATATAGACTATTTTTTCTATTATGAATGTTTCAATTATAAATAATATTTTCTAATTCATTTACTAATATAATTTTATGCTTTAATTACATTAGAAAGTTTAACACTTACTAAATAGGGTGATAATAATAGAAATTTTACTTCTTGTTTACTTTTTCAATAAAAAAATTTAATCTTTGAAAAAATCAAACAAACCTATATAATTTGGACGACGGAAGCAATTAATAAATAATAACACTTGGGCATAATAGTTACACTGTTTCATTTTTAAATAAATTTAATTTACACGGTGCAACTAGTGTAAAAATATATTTGCAATTAATGAGTGTTTTCGTGAGAAGATACACGAGATATCACATTAATGCAGCAAATAGTGGTAATCATGTCTTCAATATCATGTTGCGAAAGTGTACGTATGTGTGCTCATATTACCTTGATATGATCATTAATTTTTTTTTTCTTTATGATCGCGAAATTTGTCATGATTTTCATGTTCTACTAGTAGAAGTAATAACCAACAATAATTCATATTCTGTTAAAGTAAAATAAAAACCCAACAATTCATATTTAAATAATCTGACGATTTCTTGAATGATGACGTATGTCTACAAAAATATTTTATTTTAAGAAAAATAAATTTATTTAGATGTTCAGAAAATTAGTAGTAGTTGTGAATGACCATTTACATATGGGTTAAAAACAGTCTAATTATAAATAGGTTTAAAAAATTTAAACAAAAACAAAAACATATTTAAACAAATGTACAAAAATATTTGAATATGAATCTATTTATGATTTTGAATTTTTTTAACTTAATTATTTGTATTTTTCCATTATGAATTCAAAAAGCATATCGTTGAACCGAGTGTGAAGGCCCAGATCAAACCCAGAAAGAAGAATCATTTTAAAATATTAGGAGGCCCAGATTAAATGACCCAAAATGAATAATAAATTGGGCGCAAAAGTTCGATTAAAAATAGAAAAACATAACATTGTAAATTTATTTAATATTGAGCCATTGTAGTCGGAGCAGAGTTGCTGTGTTCAAGGCTATTCTCTGATGCAATGCAGTGGAAGTTGTTTTTACTATTAGAAAGGATAGTGAGTTTTATGGAACGAGATTGAGTGTTTGCTTAAAATATATTAGGGCGAGATATTTCATAAACTTTGTGGCGCCTTCATTGACAAAATATTACAATTTAAAAGTAAATTGGACAAAAATAAAGAAATGGTAAAGTTATATGACAATTTTTTTCCCTTGATATAAATATGGAATATGTTAGCTTCTTATATATTAAATAAATTAATTTAAACTATATATAACAAAG
This sequence comes from Paraleonurus japonicus, assembly GCA_030762865.1. Classification (NCBI taxonomy): domain Eukaryota; kingdom Viridiplantae; phylum Streptophyta; class Magnoliopsida; order Lamiales; family Lamiaceae; genus Paraleonurus; species Paraleonurus japonicus. The sequence continues at coordinate 5,420,673 of CM061053.1, forward strand.
AATTTGGACCTTACGTTAATTTTTTTATATTAACATGTCAATGTAAGGTTTTTTTTTTTTTTTTTTTTTAAACTTTTAATATATAAGTCTTTCTAAAAGCCATCTGCCCCTCGCAAAAATTAGGATAAGAAATTAAGAATGTTTCAATTAATTTTATTTTCAAACAATGATTTGAATTTTCTTCAATAAATTCAAACATATAATTTCAAAATAGTACATTTTAAATATATGAAATTTCAAATCAAACTCTAATGTCAAATCTTAAAAGAATACATTTACCATCACTTCTCCGATTTACCCTTTCCAAGTAAACCATAATCTCCTCTGTTTTTTCTCTCATTGCTAACCTCTTTTTCTCTCCACTCTTTCTTTTCTCCGTCACTCGTCACCCTCTCGAACCTCTACCGCTTGCCGTCGTGGCCAACCCCTACCGCTCGCGTTGCCTTTAACCTTTACCGCTCATCACACCACAAATATTCTCTACACAACATGTTCATTATGACCTATAAATTCATCTCCATCAATTTTTCTCTTTCTATTCTTCCTCTTTTTATTATATAGAGTCGATCGTGATTTTCCTTCTTATTTTTTTCCAAAATTTTAATCTCTACTTGAATTTTTTTTTTTCGCGGATTTGATCTTTTTGAAATCTGGTTGTTTTTTCAAAACAAATATATGTAAATTTGGTTCAATTTTTTTTTAAATATTTTTGATTTTTTTAATTTTTTCAAAAAATATGAAATTTTACTTGAAATTAGTGTTCATAGTGTTCAATTTTTTTGAAAAGGCTAATAATTTTGTTCAAAATAAAAATTGAGTTTGTTGATTATATTTGTTTTGGGTAAGTTATTTGTCATGGTTATTTAGTGATCAAAGAAAATTGGGTTAGTCTATTACTTTTTTTTTTTTTTTTTTGTTATTAATGGTTTGATTCTCCATTGTAGTCTAGATTTTAAATACCTTCTATATCATTGATTGCAACAATATATGGACGGTGGTTTAACCGACAAGCTAAGGATATTATTATAAAATAAGTATTGTCTTTAATAAATTATTTTTTATTTAAATTATTTAGTAGATGCAATTACTAAAAATAAGGTGCAAATAACTTGGGCCTAGAATTAACTAAAAAGCCCATTAAAGGCTGAAGCTAAACATTAAAGTCGGCCATCCCTTTTTTAATTAGTACACGGTGAGCGAGAATACCGAAAAAATCGAATTTTCGAACCGAACCGATGAAATTCGCTATTCGTCGGTTCGGTTTTGAGGCAAAATTCGGTTTTTGGTAAAAAAAAATTTATTTCGGTTTTCGGATTCGGTTCGGTTTCAAGCATATAATAACCGAATAGCCGAAATACCCGAAATGCATTATTATATATTAAAATTAAATATTATATATTATAATATATATTAAAATTAATACACTGCTTGTGCTGTCCCTAACCCTAATTCCCTAAATGTCAATTTGCTAAGCCTCGCTCACTAGTCGCCGCTCACGCCTCCCCACACCCCAATTGTTTGTCGCCGCTTTTCACGCCTCCCCACTCCCCAGTCGTTCGTCGCAGCTGTGTCGCCGCTGCTGGAGTGCTGGTCGCGCACGTTCGTCGCCGCCGTATTCACAGTTCGTCGCCGCTGCCGGAGTTGCATCGCCGGTCGCCACACAGCACAGGTATGGATTTTATTTTACTCTGTTCAAACTCAATTTGTTCGTAGGAGGATGATTTCTTAATTTTATGAATTTATTATCCCAGTTTTTAGAATCTGAGATGATTGATAAAAATATTTAAGTATTAGCAAAAATCAACCAGTTTCTGAGATGATTGATGATGTAAGATCTATAAGCTGCTGGTTATTGTATCTTGGGATGATTTTTGAAGAATTTTAGCGGTGTTTATTTTTATTATTTCAGAATGAAACGAGATCCAAATTAATGACAACTTTTATCCCCAAAAAAACCCTCGCCTCGTTGAGTCCAAGCGCTGCCGTCGATCCAGCGCCATCTACCCAATACCCACCTCGAACGACAACTTTTATCCCCTCAGTGTTTTCCACTGCCACTTTGTAGCGCCACCGCCGTCGTCTCAACGCGACTTCTTACGATCTGCCATTTGTTCCTTTCATCTTTCGATTAATCAGTTTGGAGTCTGTATTTGAATATTTTGACCGAAAATTCAGGTATATTTCGTTTAAAATAGTTCAGTAAAACAATTATCGGATTGCCATCTTCCGGAGCCCTCTTCCCATGAATAATTTCTTGTTTTGTGTAATTTTTTGGTTTGGAACCTGCTATATGAATTATGTATGTACGGTGTGGGCTCGGAACTTCTCCGATTAGAAATAATTGCTTTGGATTGTCGGTTCTACAGCAATGTTCTGTTTGTTAATTTGGGTTTCTTTCGATTCATATTATACAAACTGAATCCGAATCTTGATCTATTTGATTTGTTTGTTTGGGGCTTTGATTTTGAGGTTGAAGGTGAATTCTTTATTATTAAATTCATAATAATTTTGTTGATTATAGTTATGATACTGATTCATGTGTTTCTTATGAATCTTCTTTATTCACTTTATAAATTTCTTAATTGGCTTTAAGTCTAAATGTTGTACAATTAGTTGAGCCTACTCTTTTCTCCTTAATTCATGTTCCAGTTGTCGACATTGTGGTAATAGTGTGAAGTCTACCTGGTGGATCTTTTAAAAATTTTATTTCTACTTTTTTTTTTTATCAGACAAAGATAATTATATTAAATAAAAGAATTTATGGGAACAAGGTGTGCCCATAAACTAGAGTTTGATACATCCAAGTATATTTACATAAAAAAACCAGCAACACCCCTCAAAACAAATCCTAGGATCTTGAAGCCAAGTAGAAAATGAAAAGTTACAAAATGAGGGGTATTTCACCGAAAGCCAACTCCAATATCTACTCCTAATCTCGTCAACAATAGAATCTCTATTCCACACTGAACCTTCAAAATCAATTTGTTCCTCCATGTATAGATATTAATAGAAGATTTTGTTATTATATACTCATGTATAGATATCAATATCTGGTTTCAGAAATTAGTTTAATTTATTTTAGTTTTTGCTGGATCTTGTAACACAACTTCCTATTTTGAGTTCAGAATTAGAAGATGGCGCAGTTGACAGAAATTCTTCCAAAAGCCAAATCATCGGTGGCTAGTAATTATGACCACTCTAATGACCCTTGGTTCAAGAGTCGTTACAATTTATCCGAGGCTGAAAGTTTTGAGGTTCTCAAGGCTAAGCCAGTCCCTCCTTACTTGAAGCGAGCTGGGTTTAAGCCATCAAAGCCTGAGGACTTTGGAGATGGAGGGGCATTCCCGGAAATCCACTACGCACAGTACCCACTTGGGATGGGCCGAAGTACACAAAAACCAGGTTCGAAGACTTTGCCCTCACCGTAGACGAGCATGGGACCTTGAGATACGATACGATTGTGAGGCAGAATGAGAACTCAAAGAAGATAGTGTATGCACAGCACTCAGATCTTGTTCCAATCTTTGCAAAGGATGATCAGGAGGAAGAAGAAATGGAGGTGGATGAGATGCAGAAGGAGATCGATGAAACAACCCAAGAAACTAAGGCTGCATTAGAGAAGATTGTGAATGTTAGATTGAGTGCTGCACAGCCCAAGAATGTTCCAGAAACAGCTATGGGTTCTAAGTTTATCAAGTACAAGCCATCTCAGCAATCAGCAGCATTTAATTCCGGTGCTAAAGAGAGGATCATTCGCATGGTTGAGATGCCAGTAGATCCTCTAGAGCCTCCTAAATTTAAACACAAGAGGGTTCCAAAAGCTTCCGGATCTCCACCCGTGCCCGTTATGCATTCTCCACCTAGGCCAGTGACTGTGAAGGACCAACAAGACTGGAAAATCCCACCTTGTATTTCTAATTGGAAGAATCCAAAGGGGTACACAATACCACTCGACAAACGTCTGGCTGCTGATGGTCGGGGACTCCAAGAGGTTCAGATTAATGACAACTTTGCAAAGCTATCAGAGGCTTTGTATGTTGCAGAACAGAAAGCCAGAGAGGCTGTTGCTGTTCGTTCTAAGGTTCAGAAGGAGATGATGATGAAAGAGAAGGAGAAGAAAGAAATTGAACTCAAGAAGTTGGCTGAAAAGGCAAGATTCGAGAGAATCGGTGTTCCTGCAGCTGGTATGCCAATGCCTTCCGAGAGGGATGTTGATATGAGTGTCGATAATGAACGTGTCAAAGATGGTCCTAAAGAAACAAGAGAAGAAAGAGAGGACCGTTTGAGGAGGGAAAAAAATTCGTGAAGAGAGACGCAAAGAGAGGGAGAGAGAAAGAAGACTCGAGGCTAAGGATGCAGCTATGGGAAAGAAAAGCAAGATTACTCGGGATAGGGACCGTGATATCAGTGAGAAAGTTGCTCTTGGAATGGCTTCAACGGGACAAAAAGGGGCGAAGTTATGTACGATCAAAGGTTGTTCAACCAGGAGAAGGGGATGGATTCTGGTTTTGCTACTGATGATGCTTACAATATTTATGATAAGGGTCTGTTTACTGCTCAATCTGCTATGAGCAGTCTATACAAGCCCAAGAAAGATGCAGATGATGATATGTATGGTGGGGCTGATGAGCAGCTGGATAAGCTGAAGAAGACTGACCGGTTTAAAGCTAATAGGGTCTTTACGGGTACGTCTGAGAGGAGTGGGCCGAGAGATAGGCCTATGGAGTTTGATAAAGACCAACCTGCCCCTCCTGAGGAAGATCCATTTGGTTTGGACCAGTTCTTGACAGAGGTGAAGACGGGAAAGAAAGCAATTGATAAAATTGGAAGTGGGGGTACGATGAAAGCTACTGCTGGATCGATGCGAGATGGGTATGAGGGATCTAGTAGATCACGAATTCAATTCGATAAAAGTCAGCGATGAGGTATATTTGGCCTGTTGAACCCTGTTCATGTTGGATTGTTTTGAATTCTGAATTCTAGTTTGTACTGTTAAAGTTGTAGAGATAATGCCGTATGCTTCGACTGTTGAATGATACAGGATGATGGTAAGTTGTGATTTTTGAAGTTTTTATGATACATCCTTATTGATATACTCTCCTCCTTTCTTCCTCTATGCCTTGAAAATGCAAAGATTTCATTCTTCTGGTGCACACCACATGTAATGTAATAGAGATAAAATATGAAATTGTACTGTACTATTTTGTAAATGTATATATATCGCTCTCTAGTACACCTAAAGAAAGACATCCAAAATTCAAGGTCTCGTTGCAAGAAGGTATAATAATAATAATAATAATAATAATAATAATAATAATAATAATAATAATAATAATAATAATAATAATAATAATAATAATAATAATAATAATAATAATAATAATAATAATAATAATAATAATAATAATAATAATAATAATAATAATAATAATAATAATAATAATAATAATAATAATAATAATAATAATAATAATAATAATAATAATAATAATAATAATAATAATAATAATAATAATAATAATAATAATAATAATAATAATAATAATAATAATAATAATAATAATAATAATAATAATAATAATAATAATAATAATAATAATAATAATAATAATAATAATAATAATAATAATAATAATAATAATAATAATAATAATAATAATAATAATAATAATAATAATAATAATAATAATAATAATAATAATAATAATAATAATAATAATAATAATAATAATAATAATAATAATAATAATAATAATAATAATAATAATAATAATAATAATAATAATAATAATAATAATAATAATAATAATAATAATAATAATAATAATAATAATAATAATAATAATAATAATAATAATAATAATAATAATAATAATAATAATAATAATAATAATAATAATAATAATAATAATAATAATAATAATAATAATAATAATAATAATAATAATAATAATAATAATAATAATAATAATAATAATAATAATAATAATAATAATAATAATAATAATAATAATAATAATAATAATAATAATAATAATAATAATAATAATAATAATAATAATAATAATAATAATAATAATAATAATAATAATAATAATAATAATAATAATAATAATAATAATAATAATAATAATAATAATAATAATAATAATAATAATAATAATAATAATAATAATAATAATAATAATAATAATAATAATAATAATAATAATAATAATAATAATAATAATAATAATAATAATAATAATAATAATAATAATAATAATAATAATAATAATAATAATAATAATAATAATAATAATAATAATAATAATAATAATAATAATAATAATAATAATAATAATAATAATAATAATAATAATAATAATAATAATAATAATAATAATAATAATAATAAGCTTTTGTTATTTTAATATGAAATGTAGCCACGAATTTCCGGTAAATGTGGTAATCATGTGATAATTTAAAGGAAATAGGCAGATTTATTTGATGGAAAGGAATTCATCAAGGGAGATTAGAGATTATAGAGGGTCGTTAATTTGTAGTCATTCATGCTGAGGTGAGCTATCCATTTCAACTGTCGCAACTGTGAAATGAAATCAATCAACAAAATGAGCACAGCACAAGTAATTCGTATTTTAAAAACATCTAGTGGGCAAATTAAGTTGAGACATACGTAACGCAAACACGAGGAAATGTAGCACAAATGAATTCGAGAAATACTAATTAATTGACAACATTGTATCGACTATCTAGTTCAGTCAAAACTAATCAATTCCTATTAAATAATAGCCGGAAAAGGTCCAGACGAAGTTCGGATAAGCTTCGTCCAGGATGAAATTGATGATGGAGATAGAGAGTCAACTGCATTATTTCCTTTCTAACATCGAGGAAAAAGCAAACTCAATCTGCTATGATATTGGAGTTTAGCAGTGCACCAATCAGTTTTGCATTCAGCTACCAGCGCCACTGGGAACTGCAACTGCCTTCCAATCTTCCGATTTTTCAAGTTCTTTGTTAACCATCTCATATCATATTATTAATCGATTATTACTTCAGTTACTTCTGCTAATAGAAATTAATGAAAACAATATCTCACCTTGTTGCTGATCAAATTATGTAGAGCAATCTCACTTCTGATAAGGGATGATAGATATATGAACAACATCATATCGTTCGTTTTCACTGCAAAAACATTTCTTCAAGAAAATGCGTAACCTTGATAAAAACACGAGAGGGAGCTGTAAGGAGTATGTATATAACAGAAAAAAAAGATCCACAAAATATTTGATTAAGAGTTAATATTCCGATGGAAGAAATTAAGAGAGGGAGAATCCTTGAATGAAACGACAAAAGTATCAAGTAAATAAAAAAGAACATATTGTACTGCAGTAACAAACAAATTTCTTCAAATTCATGAGCAGCAATTTCAAAAGTAACATGCACAACACCTTCTGACTTTTTTGAGTAGCATTCTGGAAGTTCATCCAATAAAATGATCACATTATGGTTTATGTTCAATATCTGCGCATTTATTATCCACAAAATTTATCTTTATATATAACACACTCTTATGAATTAATTTGGTACACAAGAGAAAGCATACCTCAAAAAGATAAGGAGCCAAAAACAGGTCAGACACATAAATAAACACTTAATAGAATATTGACATACCTCTTTAACCTCTTCGAGAACATAATATGCTTTAGTGGGTATTCTAAACTCTTTCGGTTGGACATCAATAATGGCCAACACTGTATTGGGGACATAGCTGTAACAAAATGTAGATTACATTATTCACAAAATCGCTTACTCCTACTCGGTTTCATCAATTATGTTCATTACTGGGGTTTCCTGATCAATCGAGGTCTACAGTCAGTGTGAGCATATTAAAGTGATGCCTCTGATCGCATGCAAAGGTGCAAGATAATACAGTGTATGTAGCAGATGATCAGTTCGCCCATGCAAGGATTAGTTCACCCATGCAGAGGTTCATTCATCAATTCTATTAGTTGTAACAAACTCAAAGAAGCAGTTACTCACTTATATTTAAAGCTCAGTAATGAGCTGAACATTCTCAGATCAATAACATGTCACTTAAATTTGTTGTGGCGTTCTTCAATCGGTGCTAGTAGGAAAAATGTAATGATATATTGTGCAACGATAAAGTGAAATACTTTCTCCATCCATAAGAATTTAACTAGTCATATTTTATCTAGTTATTTTTATAGGAATTTTAAAATAGTAGATATTGTATATAAAAAATAAAAAAGTACAAATTAAATAGTGTAAAATATTATTCTTTCCGTCCTATTTTTTATTGCTCAATCTAAAATAACACGAGTTTTTAATGAAAAAATTATTTATTAGTACTAAAAATATAAAGTGGGGAATACATTGATTATTTCAAATTTATTAGAAGGAGATTGTTTTAGTTTGAAAAGGTAAAATGAGTAATTGAATGAAACGAGGTTTAAATAAAAATATTTGAAAGAGTTTATTTTGAGAAAGTAGAGTTATTGATTTGTCATTTTAGTTATGAAATAACAAAAAATAAACATCAATTTTTTTATTTTGTGCAATTTAAAATGAGATGTGGCGGTATCATTTTTTTAAAAACAAACTATTTAGGGGTGGTTGGTTGACTACTTTAAAGGGTGAGTAATGAAAATCAAAGTATGTGTTTGGAATAACTCTATTACGACTTTGATTCTCAAAAATAAAGGAATCGCCTATAGTTCACTTATTTGAGTGGTATGACTTTGATTTCATACCCTTTCCATTCCTATATGCATTCAATTCCTTACAATTTTACAAGCACCCCTTAGTGTGGACGAATATAGATTTTTGGGAAACACTATTATTAATCACCAACTAATTTAAGCATATCATACAAACCATGACTACTAATTAATTGTACAAGTCTGACTAACAAACGGATACATATTGCATGAATTCTGGGTCAGATTCCAAACTCGCCATAGTTTCGGGCGCTAAAACCACCTCCAGATCCACCGACCCGCCCCCTTCCCGACCCGGAAACGCCGAAATTTTGCCGTCAAACTTATTAGCCCGCCCGCTCCGAACAACAACGGGTCGACCCCACCCGAAATCGTTGTCATACATCGGAAACCTCGGAGAACTGCCCATCATCACCATCGCACCGTCGGGATTCCCCAACGGGAAACATCGCGGCTGCCGCTCCCAATCCTCTACATACTTCCTCACCGCAGCGTTACCGTGCGCCACCACGTTTTCGTTCAGCTGCTCCGCGCACCACCGTAGATCCTTTCCCAACACGTCTCCGGCCAATGCGTACGTCGGAACACTCTGTATCGCGTTCCCGAAATACAGCGGCTCCAGCCTCGGCTCGAGCCGGTGCCGGCAATTCACCGCCATCCGAAACGTCGTCGTCTTTGAGGCGGGTAACTTCCTTGCACGTGTGATCCCTCGCCATAACAACGCGGATAGTGACTGAAACGATGAGATCTCGACCGTTGGATTTGAATGAATCATCTCTCTGGAGAACACACTTCTCAGCCAGGTTAACGGCGTTAATTTCCGGTCAGGAAATTTTAACGTGTCATTTGCTTGCTTGCCCATTAGCTCGGCGTTAATCCCGCCGTTATCTAGAGTACTATTATTATTCACTCTCGCCTTTAGCTTCAGAATTGATTCTCTGCTGAAACTAAAAATCCGCTCCCTCACCGGAGCGTCGCCGGAGAAAGTAACTGCCGGGCCACCTTCCGGCAACTTGAGCACCACCGGCGAAATCAAAACCGATTCGCGGCTAAAATCCGGCGTCATCGATACCCTCTTCACTCCCCTGCTTCGCTCCGCGAAAGTATTGATGAAGTTCCACAACGAGGTCCCATCCATAACGGCGTGATTGACGGCGTAGCCGATGAATACGCCGTCAGCCAACACCGTCACCTGCACAGCAATAATAGGCCTAAAATGCCCCTCGTAACTCACCGTATAATCGTAAGCGAAGCAGCTCTTCACAATTTCGGGAACGTCGCCGTCAATTGATCCGAGCAGGTCCCTGACGTGGATGTGGGAGCCATTGGCGTGAATGAAATCGACTCCGGCGTCATTGCAGGTAATGTAAACGTGGCCGTCAGCGGCGGTAGTGAGGCGGCCGGCGAGCGGCGGGAATTGAGTGAGCGTCTGAGAGAGGCTGCGTTTGAGCAGAGAAATTAGATCGGGAATGGGAATGGGTGGAGTTGTGTAGAGGGCGCCTTTCTGAATGTAGTGGCAGGAGAGCATGGGGAGATCGGAAACAGAGAGTTTGAGGTCGGGCATAGTGGATTTTTGGTCGGGGAGAACTGTGCATTTGGAAAGTAGAGGTAGAGATTGGGAAACCATTGTTGTGGGCTGGAGTGAGTGAGAAAAAAATGGGTGGAGAGAGGGGTATATATAGGGTTGGAGAGGGGTATATTTAGAGAGATGGGTTCACGCATTTACGACGATTTTGTACTTTTTTAGAATAGAATAGTTGACCGGAGGAGGAGGAGAGGAGACGTACATATTTTGATGCCGCATGTAAGACAAGTGTAATACAAGCCCAATTATAAGTCTACAACTGTGCCCCTCCACTTCTATACATTTGCACATTCATTTCAACAGGGGCAATTATTTTAATTTTTGGAAAAAAATATCTATATTAACATTTGCAGTTATTTTTAGGCATTTAGATTTTGGGATTCTCAAAAATTCATTTTTATTTGGAGAATAGAAAAACCATAATTATTCCATATATAATTACCTCATTATTTATCAAAATATTTTAATTTGCAAACATATTACTCTTTTAATTTGATTTAAAATCACTTTGTTATTAAACACTTCTCACTTTTAATTTCATAACTAAATCAATTAATATCACTTTTTAAAAGTAAATAGAGTTTCAAATTACACCCGTAATGTGGGGATGAAAGAAAATAGTTCTTTTTAGGGGTTATATTGTATTTTTACAAATTTATTAAGGTGTGTTTGTTTTGAATTTTAGATTAATTTTATGTCAAATAAATATGTAGGAATGATTGAATTTATATTACTATATTATTATTAAGTGTGATTGAATAATGTGAATTATAATTTAAATATATACTATAATAAAGTGCAAGAAAAAATAATTGATTGTATTGAAAAGTTTATAATATGTTTATAAATGTTGTAGTGGTGATTTAAAAATAATTTTCATAATTCCAACAAAAACTAATTTTAAATGTCAAAATTCAAAACAAACATCATCTAAATAACTGATATTTTGGTAAATATGAGTAAAACAATATACTTCTTTCTTAATTAAAAAAAAAAAAAAGACTTTCAATTGACAAATGTATATATCAATCAGAAGGTCCTCCTCCAAACCAATTACAACGATTATAGTTTTTTTTTTTTTTTACAAGATCTAGAGTACGTCCTAGCTATAACATTTTAGGCCGATTTACAAAAATAACCATAACAAAGAAAGAGAACTCATCTGCAAGATTCAATCACAAGTATGCTATAAGTACCCAATTGGACTATGTTTGAATCTTTTGACACTATAGTTGATCATGATTGATATGTACGACATTACGGAGAATGTTCACTAAGAAATACTCCACATACACATAATAATCACTAACAAACACTCCATTCACACATATTCTCTTCCTACCAAACCTGACAATCTTTCAATAATTAATTAAGGTAGCAAATTGCTTATTAGTATTAAATTAAATAAAATAAAAGTATAATAATTACTCTACTTTATTGCTAGGGTGTAATTTATTATCCCTCTATCCCACAAAGATAGATCTATAATTATTTTCACAGATTAAGAAATTGAAGTTATTATAATTAATACATTAAATTTTGTACTATTATTTTTCAATTTTAACCTTATGTAAATACCTAAATATTGGTTTGAAAATGACAAAATCTAGTGTGAAGCGGTTTTATAGTATGAAATTAATACCATTAGAATCATTTACCGATACCATAACATTCATTTAATGATATCTCGCACTTATAAACCGATATCACAATACAAAATTGTTATGACATTAATAAATTATTTTAATTGTATCAATGAATGATTCTAATGGTATCGATGAGCGATTCTAATATTAGATGCATCATTTGCAAAAATCCACCCGTCATGGACAAGGTTTTTAGTGAGGGTTCCGGCCTCTCGATTGACTTGTGATCCTATGGCTTCTAGATTTTTTTATATAATTACTAATTAATTAGACTAACTCAATTTAATACTATCAAACAACTTTCTTAATAAAGTTGAAAAAAATTATTTTACTCCCATAAAAATAATTAATTATTAAATAACTCTTATATTAAAATTAACATCGAACAATAAATATTACTTTAAATAAAGAACGAAAAGAGTATAAGATAAAATATTAGAGACTCGGGGCGAATTATTTTTCTCATATATAATTCATTTTTATTGATTTTTCTTGCTCTTCCTTAAACCTAAATATCCATATTTTATTTTTGACAGAAAAAAATATCCATGTTGATAAAGACTGGTATGGAAGTTAAATGGTACTCGTTGCCACTAATTTTGCTAAAAAAGTTCAAATAAAATTGGCAAGTCTTTTGCTGCCCGCACATGTGGGTCCGATTGAAGCACATGTAAAAATGGAGGTCGATCAACGTTTACGTTTGTGGCATTTCCATAAATTACACAATCACATGCAAGCTACCCTGCGTTTATTTTGTCTTTCCATTTTGGGAGATTATTATTTTATTTGGGTAGTACATTACGCGAGAACATTGAAATGTTCGTTGATACAATTTGACAAGGCTCCCATGCATATACATCAATTCAAAATAATATTAATTATTTTTATTAAATAATATAATTATCAAACTAATGTATATAATTCTATAAGAAAAAATTAGAAGATTGATTCAAGTTCATTACTCAGTACAAAATAATTAATGTTTTTACTTGATCACAATATAAATTATCATCCTCATATAATATGGAGTACATATTAATGAAGTTGCATGTGGTATACAACAACGTAATGAAATAGTCTCAAAAGTATATATTTGATGTTGTCCTGCCTCCTAAATTGATCGAGAATTAATTTTATAGATTAATTACAATTAATATTAGTTAATAAATGTAGAAATGATGAACGGATAAGGAAAGAGGGACTGGTGGCTAGGGATGGCAATGGGGCGAGGCGGGGCGGGCGGGTATCTAAATACCTGTGCCCGCCCCGCGCCCGCCCCATCCGCCTCGCCGCCTGCCCGCGCCCGCCGCGGTTCGAGAACTTTCGTCGGGCGGGTCTCGCCCGCCTCGCCCTATTTTTTAATTTTAATTAAATTATTTAAAAAATTCAAATAATATTGTATATATTGAATACATACAATATATGTAATATTATATTATACAATAATATATTTTTATAACATAAGATATATATATATATATATATATAATATTATAAATATTGTAATATTAAATATATGTGTGTGTGTGCGGCGGACGTAACACATACCCATACCCGACCCGACCCGTGCGGCGGGCGGACTCGCCCCATTTTCTCGAACGGGACGGCCGTCCCAATTGGGGTGGTGCGGCCTGGAGGCGGGTCGTTTTGCTATCCTGCTTGGTGGCACTGCGGGAACTAGCAAAGTTTGTTTTCTCCATTGCTATTAATAGTAACTGCGGCACAATGCCTTACAAGTCAAAAAAATATTTCCCGAAATTAGGAGTTGAACTGAAAAAGAAATTAGTGGTTGGAACTTGAAATACAATAAATAAATTTTTAAATAAATATACAAAACACTTCGAGAAGAAATATCAACCATATATATGTGATACACCAAGTCTCATATGCATATAGATATGTATATTTCGTCACATTTTAATTATATTATCATGTACGTCTTATTTCACGTTTTCAATTATATCTAGCCTCGTACTTTAATCGCACGTTTCAATTATATTAGTTTGAACATTTTATCATTATGTCTAGTTGCATTGTGCAATTAGTGTATATGAGATCGACTCTATTAAATATGTAAAACTTGAAAATTAATTCATTTATATCAATATGCTAGTACTCTCCTTCACTCATGGACTGTATCAACTACATCATGAAGATTGAGGAGGATTGAGGAGACCTAACAAGTGTACTTGCGGGCTTTCAAAAGGATTTAAACATAGAATTTTACTCGATACTATTAAAGAATTCCGCCCCATTTAAAAATTCAACTTATAATCTTATAGAGAGATGAAAAATTAATCAATTATGGGGGTAAATTACACTTTGAATTCGTCATGCTTCGTAAGAAATAGTACCTACCAAATCTAATAACTATAAAAATAATTCGTATTGAAGCATGGCCGTATATATATTATGGGGGTAAATTACACTTTGAATTCGTAAGAATTTTCTCGATGTATTAGCTAGAGATGTTAAATCGGGTCGGGCTAAGCGGGTCGGCCCGCTTAACCCTACAAATGCGAGGTTAGGTCCTTAATATTAAAGACCCGTTTAAATCCGAACTTTTGACCCGACCCTATTAGTTTGCGGGTTATCTGACTGACCCACCAGTCCGACAATTTATTTTTATTTTTTCAAAATTAATTAGTAGCTTAAATAATGCACATAGCACCTTGCACAAGCTCTCATGTAGTTCTCGCCCTAATTAATTCATTAGATTTCTCAACCCAATTCAATTTCCCTCTCAATTTTCATACATATGCGGCGCCCATTAGCTTATGAATTATGTTTGAACTTTTAGAATTAATACATATGATTGAACTTTTAGAATTATGTTTGAACTTTTAAAATTTTATGATCAATATATTAGATATTATTTTGATTATTTTATGATATGACCCGTTTAGCCCGAGGCCCACTAGGGTTAGGGTTAGGTCTCAATTATTAGAGGACCGTTAAAAGTGTCTTGTATAAGACTCTAAACCGTTTAACTTGTAGCCCTATAGGTGTAGATTCAGCCCGTATAACATCTCTAATTTTAGCCACATAGTTATAAAGTGGGTCTGGATAAAACAAAATTAGTCCTCTCCACTAAAAATTGGATGGAAACTGTTACGCCCTTATCCCACTGTGTTTGTCTTTTTAGTGAAATATTTTGACCCATGATAATTGTTATTTTGTACTCATTTTATAGTACTATAATATATATTAACTATTTTTATATGTAAATTAAATGGAAAAATATCACATTATACATAAATTACTACTTAATATTTTTTATTCAAGTAAAATATTTTTAAACAATAAATAAAATAGATGAGAAGGGGTAGTATATATATTTTATAACCAAGGACAAAAGTGCTTAAAAATTCGTTTAAAATGATTTTATTCCTTTGACAAAAGTGCAATTTACTAATTAATCTGCCGCCTACTTTTTTGTATAATATATTTAGGCGTGCACTAATGCAAGTATTTATTCTAGTACATAGGAGTGTTATTTAGTCGTATAAACGACAATATTAATTAATATTGTAATACTATCATCTAAAATGATGTCATTGCTTCTGATAGAGGCCACCTTTCCTTTGAAGACTATATTTCCTTTTTTTTTTTTTCTGAAAGATTTTAAATAAATATTATTACTAATTAACAAATTAGCTGATTAACTACCACAACTTCCGGCTGACACATTAATTATAACTATAAAGCATTATTAGATTTAAGGTTCTGTTAACAGTTAGAAGGCACCGTGTTCTTGTTTAAATAATATCACTCGGTTTATTGAATAGTATTACTAAAAACTAATTGTATCAAGCATCTCCTCCATCTCAATAAAATAGTCTTATTGACTTTGACACACTAATTAAGAAATATAGTAGAATAATAATATAATACAAGTGATGTGACGGAGAAAAATAAAAAGAATATATTTAAATACATTATCTTAGTGATATTTTGTGTAAATATGTATGTAATGTAGGGATAAATATGTCGTTGGGGTATTAAAAAAGGAATGAGACACATTCATTAGAATGGACCGAAATAAAAAAAAAAAAAGAAAAGAAAAGAAAGAAAGAAAGATATTTCCACTAGGATTGAGAGAGTATTATTCATTTCACTAAACAATATTATTCATTTTACATAAAGGTATTACACGAAAATAAGTTGAACGGTGCAATTAGTTTACACAAATGCTATAAATACGTTCGTGTGGGAGAGAAATATACTTTGGTACTAGCTATTTTTTTAGAGCTGACCCGTGGAGGAATATATAGGTGGTGGTCCTTACATGCATGCTTACAAAATTGGGTAAAATTGAGTGTACATTCATCAATTATTTGTATAAAAAAATCTCATTCACATATATATTCACACACCATACCCTCCATGTGATGTATGTGCATAATGAATGGTGGGTATATAATCGATTAAATACATTGCATGTAGGACGTATAAAAAAATTATAAATGATGAATAAATTATATGTGATGATAATGAACTCAATATATATGATACATAAAATTATAAGTATCACACAAATTCCTTTCTTGAAAACTAATTAATTAAGGTCGTGATCATTGCGAAAAATATCTTTTTTCTCTTTTCTATTAAGATTTTTTTTTAAGTGTGTGTTCTTTATGGAAAAACTACTAATTTTTGTATCCGATGAACGGCTTGAATATTTATATTATACACCTAACAATTAATTTTCATTGATTTTTTTTTTTACTAGTATAGGAATGTATATGTGAATATTTTTCTATTATTTAATTAATTATATCATTTTTCGTTATGCACTAAATTTATCAGAAATACTAAAATTTATTAAATAACATTAAAACTCATTAAAACTTATATATAAAAATAAAAGAATTAATTTCAACTCTTATTATTAAAAGTAATCAAAATACATTAAAATAATAAAATTAATATTTTAGGTTTGAATTTTATTAATTTTGATTCATGCTATGACATCAAAGTAAAAATTGTAAAGAGAGAAATAGTTTGACTAATAATGTATTAAAAATAAATTTAACCTAAAATTTTTATTGAAGGTTGAATTTGCGGGTGAAAAAGAAATAAAAAAATGTAAGATCACACCACTCTCTTTGGTGGTGGAAAGTGAGATTTACATTTCATTACAAAATAACTATGTACACATTGTATAGTACTTTAAAAAGAAAAATCGTTCTCATTCCTTTTTCTTCTTCCATAACTTCTTTACCATCATCCACAATGAAAACGACATGACAAAATGGATAGGAAGAAATTTGTGCTCAAACTATTAATTATTTTATTAAAAATATTGTATAAATGATTTTATTATAATATATTAATTATGTAATTGAAGGGTATTAATCATTTTCACTAAAAGATATTATTATAACTCCTCGCAAAATACTTACTAATTATCCAAAAATTATTTAAATTCAGTCACTGCTCAGTTTAAAAAAGGCAAGCACATAGACTATAAATTATACGTAATTTTCTGAAAAAAGACCATCCCGAGGCTTTTTTTTTTTTTTTTATCGAATCCGAAACAAAGGAATGACGCAATATTCATATACAGAGTAGATACTATGAATATGTGTTAGTAGTATTTTGAATTTATGATTGTCAATTTGTCATATAGCTGCGTGTACGAATTGCATTACTTTCTTTGTCTTTTATTACTGATTTATCCGCATGTGTCAAAAAGGTCATGCCACGTGTACATGCATGCATTAAACACTAGTGTAATTAATTGGTAGTAATATATTTATTGTACGTGCATGCAATAATTTTATTGTTGTATTTCGGCCAAGTTAGGAATTCCGGGACAAAAATTAATTCGCAACAATTTATCGAGACACTTTCCAATATAATATTGTACACGCATATGATATTAACAAATTAAAAAAATAGAAAATGTGGAGATCTTTCACCGGTTAATTGGATTTTCAAAATAGTGTGCAATACAAACAGAAAACACGATTTTAAAGTCATATGTAGAATAGGTATATATGTGTAAACATAAAAACAAATAATATATATTTATCAATATATGTAACAATAAAAAAATAAATATATATAAAATATTAAAAAAATGTATTACTAAGTGTATAAAAATGTGTTATAAAATTAGTACGAAACGAAAAAAATCTCATAAATTTAAGAAGATGAATAATAGAATAAGAAAAAAACAAATTTTTAATTGAATTTAAGATGAGAAGCTAGCACTAACAAAAATTAAAAACATGGAAAAGAAAGTATTTGGGCAAAGAAGAAACGTTGATTGGGAGGGAGAAAGAAAAAAATGGATGTGATTTAAAGCATATTGCACAGAATTTAATTCGGAAAATATTAGGGACTAAAGTTGTCAATTTTGAAAGTGAATAGGCCAATTTTACCACTCCAGTTGCATATTTTCGGCCCTTAGTCATAATTGTACGATTCAGAATATTGAAATTCGTCATAACATAATTGGCATGCACAAATTCTGAACTCACAATTACCATAAAATTTTCATATAAATGCTATACAATTATTAACCCAAAATCTATTTTATTAATTTAGATACACTTCGAGATTGAAATAATTAATTAAAATAATTTTTTTCACAAGAAAGAACTAACAACTACTCTTTCCATCCCGTAAAAACTTTCATATATAGGAGGACATTCACTTTATAAAAAAAGAATAATAATTGAGATTTTGAGGGATAATTTTGTAAACTTTTATATATAAAGTAAAAAAACTTTATTGGGTTATATGTATGTAAAAGTAAAAAGTAACGACATTTGTGTAAATTAGTGAAAATTTTGAGGGTGAAGTTTATAAAGGATTTTTCATTTTAAGGGTGTGAAACTTGTAATGAGACGGACGAAAAGAAAAATATGAAAGTTTTTATGAAATGGAGGGAGTATAATATTAGAGAAACTGGCAAATTATTACGTGAGACGGTTCACAAATAAACACAAATTAATACTCTCTTCTTTTAAAATATTAAAACGTTATTTCTACCAAAAAAAAATACGTTATTTCTAAATTATATTTCTTCTCACCATTAATCTCCCACATAACCTAGAAAATGACATGCAAAATTCTGAAATTGTACATGTGATCTTATTAATTAGTTTCCAGTACAACACACACTATTCATTCTCTTATTATACTCAACACTAAATCATGCAAATATTAACGATATAATAGTATACTTCCTCCGTCCGAAAAAACTTTCATATATAAGAGAGCACACACTTTAAAAAAAAAAAGTAATGATTGAGATTTTGAGGAGTAATTTTGTAAATTTTTATGTATAACCGTTGAAAAGTCAAGTGTGAAAGGTTCTGGGACGGAGTATTGAAATAAGAAACAAAACAAAAAACAACAAAATTTTAAAACATAGTTACGTGATATATGAGTACGTTGGCATAAATATATATGTTATTCCACTGTCGCAAGTAGTGCTAACAAAAACATATGAATCTACTTTAGTTTTTTTGTCTAATCATCATTATATAGTTGTTAAGTGATTGCAGTTATATAATTAATAAACAAAGTGGATCAACTTTTAATTAGCAGCAAACATATTAAGTCCCAATGCAGATCATCATACTTTTAATATTGAGAAAAATCAAAATATTTTATCCTCCACTATTTGTATAACATGATATTATTTACTTTTTCCATTCCACAAAAATAAGCATATTATTTATTTTTATACAGATTAAAAAAATATTATAATTATAATATTAAATTTTTACTTTTGCTTTCTTATTTCCTCTGATAATACTTTGCTTTCTTATTTAGTTCTTATATATTTCGTTAAGACAATTAATAGCTAGCGTCTAAATATTAATTTGAAATAAAACTATACATTAAATAGGAGTGTAATATTTGAAATAGTAAATTAATGATATATTAAATATAATAAATGACTATTTTTATAGGATAAATAATAATATAAAATATTTCTATTTTTATGGGAGGGAAAGAGTGTGTATACTTTTAATAGAGATAGAATGTTTTTTCAGCTCAATCGATATTTGTGAATTTTGAACAATTACATATTCAAATCTTGTTTTAAATTAGTGTCATTTCACTGCTATATGTGTACACTATTATTTTGGTTAAATATTCTTTAAGATCGACAAAAATATTCGTATATTCAAGTATATTTGTTATTTGCTTTAAAAAAAAGTATATTTGTTATTTAAATAAGATAAAAAATAAATATTGGTTTTTATGATTATATATATAAATTATCTTTGTAAGTTATGTGTGAAATGAATTGATGACAAAGTATATATAGCTCAAGTGGTTAGAGCTCCACTACCTATGGCCCAAAAGTCATGGGTTCGAGTCACCCTTCTTTATTCGATAAAAAAATGTGTGAAATGAATTGATAATTATATAAATGATATGAGTTAATTACAATTTTATTCCTAAAATAAGTTTATTATTCAATGCCTTTCAAAAAAAAAAAAAAATTATTATTTCAATGTTGGTCTTATATTTATAAAGTGCTCTTAAAATATACAAAAATATTAATGGTGGCATCCTTAAATTTATGATGGGAACTATTAAGATTTTAAAATAAATAAATCAAAATTAATATAGACCATTAACATTCGAGAAAAGTATTTAAAATAATTATATAAAATCTAATTAAATTTAAAAATCAATAGAATATAATATGACAATTACAAAAATAAATAATTAAACCTAGTCCCCAATTAAGTATGCAAAAAAAAAAAAAAACCTAGTCCCCAATTCCGACCACTAAAACCGACAAGGCTACACACTGTGGTCTTGTCTCAGTACCATGAACTGATCTTAATATTTTTTTGGTTTTGTGCATTCTTTCCCCTTGGTTTCAATTTTTAGTGCAAAATCTGTTAATCATTTGACACTTTTTGTCTCAAAGAAAATCCTCAAAATCTGTTAATCATTTGACACTTTTTGTCCCAAAGAAAATCCATTAGTCGTTGCAGTTTTTAGTCTCAAAATAATTTTTATCGAAATCCCGTAAAAATTTCTATAGAGCTAGAATTGATCATTTTTAACCACTTTTTACAGATGGTTTCTAAGCAATTAATCCTATATATGGAACAATTGTTTCCTAATGTCTAAGCAACCTGCAAATGGTGTAAGTTCACTTTCAAACGTTTCATGTTAGATGCACCATGTGTACACGTATTTATCGTGTTATAAACTTATTTTAGAGATTAACAATATTATTAATATAAAATATTAATCGTCTTTTGTAATAGAAAATCTCGACACAAACTCTCATGCGAAATTTGTTCATCATATGAAATGGATATCATTATATTCTTTCGGTAATGTCTTAACATTCATTTAGTAATATTATTTCACTTATAAATTAATAATATTGTTGCACCGCAAAATGTTGCAACATTAGTTTATAAAAGTAATGATATTATAAAATAAATATAATAGTATTTATTTTGTATAGTAAACAGATTTCACTTAAAATTGACTCAAATCTCGAATTACATTTCATAATGTGTAAAACGTGTCAAAGCTTAATTATGAATAAAGCATCTTGAGAACTACATATAATTAAAAGTAGATAATTTTGACATCATCATTTAAATAATTATAAACACTATTCGCCTATTTGGAGTATCAGATGCATGCATTTTTGAATTCAGAAATCATAATAAGGGCTTCTGTCACACACACACACACACACACACACACATATATATATATATATATATATATATATATATATATATTGACAATTATTTGATTCTTATAAATAGAAAAATTAAGTTGAAGCTGTTTATGCGATTTTCGGGCTACTTAACCTAATATGCTTCAAGGTTTTAGATAGAGAAGTTTTATTTCTTCATATATTATCATATATAGGAAATCCTATTATTTTAATTTTATTCTCCTTTGCCTCAAAATTTCTTTCACATGTTAGAAAGCATACAAAATAAAAATAGAGAATAATGATTAAAATTTAGAAGGGCAATTTTATAAATTTTATGTATAAAGTAAAAATAGTTGGATTGTGCATATATGGGTTTTATATAAATTTATAAATATTATTAAAGTGGAGTTATGTAGAATTTTTTATTTTGTGGTATTAAAATTAAAAAGATTTTAGATTTTTGGGGAAAGGAGGTAGTATGAAATAGAATAGACTTTCTATATATTGTTGAGAGTCATCATGAACACATTGTGAAACCAAAATGCTATGGCAAATTCGGGTGGTCGATCTAATCCACGGTCAAAAATAAAACCTGCAAAACGACAATACTTGCAACTGGGATAAATAAACAAGTATAAACCGTGCCAAGATAATTATCCAATCGAATAATTTTAAATTGAAAGATATTGTGCTCCAAAAAATTCATTCACCTATCATTTTTCACTAACTTAATTGATATAATAAGTTTATTTAAGAAGTTTAAATTTCTCGATAAGTATGTGAATGTTTTTTACCCAGACTTTTTTTTCACATTCAAACTATTGTTTGTCAAATTGATCCAATTTTGGAATATGATTTCAAGTGCTATAAAATTCTACTTTACCAAAGAGTTGATTTTATGTTCAATTTTTAACCAATTTTTGGGCGAGTTCAAAATTTCACGGATCAAATTTGGATTTTGGATCAAAATAATTTTAATCACGCGGATCATGTTTCCACCATGACAAAGCAGAAACAAAAAACAATGATCAGATATGCAAAAATAGTGAGGGATAACAAATCATATTTGATGATGGCACATATAAACACTTTTAGAAAACATATAGCGACGTCACATTGAAGAACAAGAAAAATCAAGCAAAAATATATAATACGGATGATTTTGAAATTTATCATATTACCCAACACTAGACTCTCTTGATTTATCTATCTCAATGAATAAAACTTTACTTTACCGATATAAAAAAAAAAAGACACCCATTGTACCTCATGAACCTACATCCATTTTGGTTTAAGAGCGAGATAGTGGCAACAGGGGTGAGAAAAATAGGGACAACACGGTGAGAGGAAGAATGCGAAAGAAAAAAATAGATTTTCTATATTGAAAATGATGAGATATTGAAAAAGATAAAATAAATATAAAAGACAATATTGCACGAATCTTATATCCATACAATATTACATATGAGTCTTTGTGCTACATAGATACTTCTAAGTTCTAACACATCTATTTTACCTTTTCGAACACAATGTAAACCCCACTATTTCATTATCATTACCAACGCCACCAAATGCTTGCTCTCATTATTTTTCATTCTCTCTTCCTTTCAAAATTATACACTATCAAATTTTTCAAAAGCCAACCTAGCTAGCTTGTCGAGCCTTGCAAATCGGCCAATTTTTTTGAGTGAAGTAAAGTTGGGAGTTCATTAATGTTGGTTGTGTTTCTAAAAGTCTTACTTACAAATTTATACAAAATTCAAACACACATTTTACTATTCCAAGAATACTATTCATGATTTCAAATTTCACAAATTCCAAAACAACGTATTAATAAGATGTGGGACTATTAAGGTTCTTTTTTAAAGCTTAATTTGGGGCATATGAGTTTCTCAATGAAATGGATAAATCAAAGGTGATCCCAAATATGTATATTTAATTTTGGATAATTAAGAGTATATATCTGCTAAAGTAAATGGAGAGGAAAAAACAATTGATGAGTAGCCAAAATTGATACTCAAGTACTTATAAACATGTTGTCAAGAATTGAAGATGATAAAGCTATGATGAAGAACCCATTAATTGAAACTTTTCGGTCAACTCAGACTATATATAATATTCCCCAATTATATGTGATAATCACTAATTAAGCACTCATGATAGCCCATTTGTGCCTGAATATTTTATGATTTTATCCATTTACATTTTTGCTCCCTACCTCACCTATATACTATTTGCACATATTTTATCAAAAAGAAAAAGTTAAAATTGTATAAAATATCACAAATAACACATTTTTTTCAATTAAAATATATCTTTTAAAATTTACAATTCGATGCGTGATCTCTTTTAAATTTTGTAATTACGTCGTATGACTAGTTTCCGACAAATTATGCTAATCGATTTATGAAAATAAAAAATTACAAATAAATTCACAACTCTTTTTGTTATTTCAATTATTCACAGTATTTTGTTATTGTTTCATTTTAATCATATCTTTTTAGTTTTTAGTTTTTTTTTTTTTTTTGCAATTTCACACATTAACACACAATGAGACGTGATGGAAAACAGTCACATGCTGGAATAATAACAATTTAAAAGTTGTGTATCGAATTTAAATTTAATAAACATATGTTTTAATTGGAAAAAGAAAACATGAAAAATATTGTGATTTTTACAATTAACTCTAAAGAAATAATATTTCTCAATGCTAGTGTCAAAGACAAAATCTACTCTCAAAACAAAGTTTCACGGTGAAACTTAATTCATTTACTAAAAGGTATCGATTGTAATAATTTTTTTACGGGATCGTTGTAATAATTGAAGAGTATGATTTATATTATTAAAGGGTATCAATCGTGATAAGCTGAAGGGCCCGTAAAAATAAATCGTGATAATCGAAGGGTATGTCTTATACTACTAAAATGTATCGGTTGTGATAACTGTAGAGTATGATCTATTTTAAAGCGTATCGATCGTAATAACTCAAGGGTATGACCTATATTACAATAGGGTAATTTTACAAAGAGTATTAATTATGATAAGCTGAAGAGTATGACCTAAATGATACTAATTGAGATAGTTGAAGAGTAAACCAGATCCATATTTTCAAGATTTTTTTTATCGATTAATGGTGACTTGAATTCATGATTTTTGGACATATGTAGTAGAGCTTCGTCAGATCCATATATTCAATTTGAAACTTGATTTAGAAGAGACACGTCCAATACCAAAAGCATTAGAACATTTATCTCGAACGGATTTATATATATATAATAAACTAAAATTTCAGGGCAAAGCCCTCGGATAAGCTAGCAATTGGGTCCGTAAAATATTTCAAACTAAATTCACCACTTCCACTTATTCCTAATTAGTATTAGTCAAGATGGAATCAAATGCATGCCGTAGATACGGTGCATGAAATGAAACACTTCATCTATTCATTCTCCATCTTTTCAAAGGATATATCCACAACAGCTTTATTGTCATATTAATGTCATTTCACCACAGTGCTTGCTTAGATATGTTATATTTACAAGGGTTAATTTAAAATAATTAATGCACTAACTTTGAATCTGATTTTAATTATGACATATAGATATAGGGCAGAACTGTTTGGCATGTGGCTGGAAAAACCATGTCCTATTTTAAAAGTGTAAATCAAGTTACAGCAATTTAAAAGATGACATATTCAAAAATAAAATAAAATTGTGTTATAATTTAAATTAGATTGAAAAATGATGTATTATTTTAGAATTAATAAGTGACATATTGATTATGTATTTGGGTAGTGAAAGATTATAAACCTTGAATGTAAGCGTTTAATAAGATACATAGTGCTATCAGTAAGATAATATTACTCATACAATTAATTATACAAATGTTCATAATTGGATATAACTGCAGACGTAAATCATATCTGGATAATAGTAAGGATTTTTTTTTCCTTTTAATTTGCAAAATGTTGGATCGATGCATGTATTAATCATTGGCGAATGATATTTATGGGGTCTATTAGTATTATATATTTCCGGAGCTAGATCTAATGTGAGACGCGCGTCATAATTTGAAAATAATATTTTAATATTTTTGGAAGCTGTGAATATTAAGTTGTAAATCGTTTACAAATTTTTTTATTATTTACAGGAAAAATAATTACCCGTCGCCAAGACATGATTTTAGTGAAGAAGACAATTCTTTTCTAAAATTAAAAATAAAAAAATAAAAAATAAAAAAGAATCTCTAGGTCCATCGCCAATCAATTTACCACAAATATTATTATTGTACCCTTTTTAAAATATTACACGCCTATAATTATTGATTCTGAGAAATCAAATATATATCCTCAAAAAGCCTCTAGGTCCATCGCCTATTATCAATTTACACTTATATTATTATTTTACATTATTCAAAATATGTCGCACCTATAATCAAATTAATTACTACTTGATAATAATTTGTTAGGAAATATGGCAGAAAATATAAGAATAACAATAGAAGATAAAAAAATTATTCGTTTACCAAAAATTGATTATGTCTGCAGATATTGTCAAATCAGGATTATTCACTAAATTTGGAGGGTAGAATTATATGTTAGAGTAAATGAAAATCATCTTATGTATAAAACCATCTCATACGAATTTTTATTTTACATAAATTGTCTTAAATATTAAAAAAAAAAACACTTCATCGCCGGTCAATTCACCGTACTTCATGCTTCACAACCCAATATTTATTTCTTATCTTTTTTAACCAACCAACTAAATATGATAGTAAAAATACAAAACGAAAAAAAAATGTATGATGCTAGATTCATGCATGAAAAATGTCCTTTTACAATATATAATAACATTATTATTGTTATCATCATCCTCAGTGGGGGATCTCTTTTTCAAGAGTCCAATTGATCGAGCGCCCATAAACCCACCAGGGATAAGGCTTGCAAGATTAAGTGGACTTGAATATTTTATATTAATTATATAAGTAAATGAGAAATACATTGCACATACAACATCTGATGTTTTTATAAGAATGTCAATTATATCCCATCCAAAAAGAAGACACATTAAAGAAAAAAAATGATCACACACAATTATTGATGAAGACAATATGTTTGTCGTCTATTTGTTTAGCACAAAGATCACAAACATGTTTTTGGCAAGTACAGTAGTCCCTACATGTTGACTTATTTTCATACTGAACATTAAATGGTAAAAGAGTTTTTTTTTTTTTTCCTAATTAACTTTGGGGGAAAATTATTTTATCACAAAGAGTAGGTTGAAACTGGGATTTTAGAGCATTGATACATATGAATTAAATTCACACTTCTCAAAAAGTTCGAATTTTAAAATGAGATGAAATTATTACATAGTATCAAAATAAACACTCTACTCATTTAAATTATATACTTGTTGGACCGTCTTAATCCTCCCCACGATGGAGTAGACGCCACCCTACAAGTGGGTGAGAGTATTAAAGTATTAATATAAATGAAATTAATTTTATATCTCTTTATAAGTTGGACTTTTAGACGAGATGCAATATATTCTTTCATTGGATTTCTTAGGATTCAAAATTGAGACACCCTCTTATGAGACCATCTCACATAAGGCGATCAAAATTAATTAATTAGTCTGAAGAAAAATCAATAAGGATTAATAAATAAATTAAATAAATAAAAAATGCATATAATTTAAATTTATCTCACGATTCGACGGCTTCCATCTCACACAAAATTTTGCTTCAAAATTAGGGATATTAAGAGATTTATGAACAATGGATACATAATAAACTTTTAAAAAAAAAAATCTAACGATCCGCTTGCATCTCACACAAGATTTGTGGAATGAGTGTTACACTAAATTTGATGTGACAAAAATTTATTAGAATTTGAGTTTATGTGAACCTTTTTAAGTATTATTGTTGTGCATAGAAAGTATTATAATTATACATACAAAATATTACTGTTTAAAAATCAAATATTTTTTAAATAGTGACACTTCATATTCACAACAATGATTTAAAAAAAAAAGACTGAATATGCTCTAATCTAGAGTTTTGGCTATATTTGTAAATTGGTTTGTTCAATAATCAATAATATATAACCAGAAAATATTTAGTCAATTTTTTATTTTTCCTTTCTGAATTATACTAATAATAATAAATCTTAATTGTTGAACGAATTTAATAATATTTTTTTGGTAATAATTCATAAATAAAGAATAATATACTTTTTATGAAACGAAAGAATAAAAGCTAGCTATGTTTGGCTGTTTGGGTGAGATGCGACACATGTTTTCATCATTCATGAATATCAAACTTAATCTACTTTTCCTTTCCTTGGCGAATGAATGTTTTTTTATTCTTTATTTATATAATTATATGTTTCTGAAAAGTTAATTCAAATTCTCCCTTTACGATAAATTTAAATTAAACACATGAGCTACTAAAAAGCTGAGGACTTTAAAAAAAAAAAAAAGGATAAGTGATCGATGGAATTAAAGAAAGTAAAACACAACTTACACATGAGATAAAGATGCAAAAATTTCAGCGTACGAGATGATAGTCTAATTTATTTATTTATTTTAGTCAACACAAAAGCAAATTTAATGGTGGGGTTTTGATTGTCCAAAATATCTTTTGCGGCAATAATACTCTTTTACTCAATATCTCATGTTACATGTTAAAAATTAATATAAATAAATTATTTCGCATCTCTCCATAAATTTAGATTTTTAAATAAAATAAATTTTTAAAGCAATTTAACTAATATTAAATTTTCACTTATTAGGTCTCTCCGCAAATAGAGAGTTAAAAATTCGGCCTATGAGTGAGGGAATATTAGAAATTTAATGTAAATCAATTAATTTCATCTATAAGTTTGAACTTTTAGATAAGATGAAATTTTTTCATAATGGTGTAATATTTTTTTTTTTTATTTCACTATCTAAATATAACACATAAACAATGTAATTAATGAAATATCATAATATACATATGTATATATATTTCATTCTGAAACAAACCTGTGTTTTAATTCTTACTTGTAAACAACATATGTATATATTTAAAAAAACAATATATATATATAACACATATACGGTATGCTAATAATGTTAGTGTTAAGTATATTTAAGAACACAATATGAAACGCTATGACGTAAGTATTATTTATTGAAATATTATTTCCTCCGTCCCATAAAAGCTTTCACACTTTTCTTTTTCGTCCGTCCCAATATAAGTTTCACACCCTTAAAATGGAAAACCTTTTATAAACTCTACCCTCACAATTTTCACTAATTTACACAAGTGTCATTACTTTTACTCTCACATACACATATTCCAATAAAGTTTCTTTACTTTATACATAAAAGTTTAAAATTTATCACCCAAAACTTCAATCAATACTCTTTTTTCTTAAAGTGTGTGTCCACCTATATATGAATTTTTTTCCGGGACGCAGGAGTAAAAATTTATATGTAATTTGATCAATTTGATTGTTTTGGGTCAGTTAAGATTATGAGGCCAAAGGCCGAAGCGAATCCGGAGGAATTGCAAAATTAACAAGTTGGAGAATTTAAGTGAGCGTTTCTAATTGACTGTACTCTTGAAAAAAATAATTTAAATTGATTTTGTAAAATTAAAATATATAATGTTTAAAAATAAAGTGATCTTATCTTTTATGAGAAGTGGGTATTGTTTGCAAAGAAATTGTTTTTTAGCAACTAAAAGTGTTATATAGGAGTCCCTTTAAGAATCAAACCAATCTGCATTCTCTCAAATTCCGTTATAAGCTTTCTAATTGAGAATTACATACTTTATTAAATAAAAACAATATTTTATATGTAATGATCATGTTTAGATATGATAGAAAATAAAAAAATAAAGAGAGATAGAGGAAAATAAAAATAAAAAATATATGAGAATATTTTTTTGTCTTTTATAGAATTTGAAAATTTTAGTTGGGATGCTCATTTTGACAAAATAGAAAATTTAAGAGTGGGTAGTGGGAATATATATATATTTTTTAAGTGCTTCTTTCTCCCCATAGTCATAAATCATGTTTTTTTAATTTTTTTAGGGAGCAAAAACCGAAGATTTTTTCATGAATTTACACATGATAATCTGTATTAGGACCTAATATATATATATATATATATATATATATATATATATATCCACTTGTTCACAACTCCTGCAAATCACTACCAAACAATATATATAGTGGGCAAATTTTTGTATGAAAAAGTTTCACTATAAATTCACTTTAAAATATATCACTACCTCCGTACTGAGATCAATTTTTACAGTTGATTTTTTCAACGGTTTTTGTGTGAGAATTATTTCATAGTAATATGTGTACAAAAATTTATATAAAATAATTTTTGTACACATATTATTATGAAATAATTCTCACACAAAAATCGTTGAAAAGTTTCAATTAAAACCGATTTGGGGCAGAGGAGTAGTTATTTCATCAAATTATATTAATTATTTAATTAATATTTGAATTGATTTGACCTTATTTAGATCAAATATAAGACCACCCATTATAACATTGATGTGAAATTCTACAAAAAGCTTTGGGTTTTAATATTCAAAATTCGAGTAAAGTTGATCTCTAACCAAGCATACATTCCATTGATGGTTAGTTAAGATCAGAATCTTGTTAGTTAAAATAATAAAAAATAAATAAGCAAATTGTCACATCAATCAATGTCAACATCTATACGACACAACTTGAAAATGGCAAATCTTACCATCATTCATGCATCTTGCGAATCCATAAGGGGGCCTTCATGAGAATGCAAATTGCCACGCCCGCACCCCCACCCCCACCCCCACCAATATTAAAATGTAAAATATCATGTCAACAAAATTCAATCGTAAAACTAATTTATAATTAGAACTGATTTCTTATAAGAGGAGTGTAGTAGATAAATAAGCAAAAAGTTTTTAAAAATCATTTGATTTTGATTCAATTGACAACTCATCTCACGCAACAATTTATGATCATATTATGGTTTACAATTGTGTATATTAGATTGAAAGGGAGGGTAAAGAAAGTCTTCCCTATAAAAACACAAAAAATTTATTTAGCTCCATTATCAAGGGATTTGAGAATAATATACCATGCATTCACAAATTAAAATGAAGAAAAATTAAATGATGAATTTGATTCACTCAAATTTTAAGCATAAGTGAGAGAAGTGAGATGATTTCAAATTGTAGGTTTTGTTGGGTATTTAAAATCCTCTCACTTATAAGAAATATTTGTGTGAATCAAATCCATTCATTTAGTTTTTTTCATTTTAATTTGTAAATGTATGATTTATTATCCTCAAATCCCTTGATTTCAAATGACTTCATCCAAATGGAGTCTTAATGTATCATAAAAAACCAAAATACATGCAATGTGACTTTGACACTCGATAAATTAAGATTGAAGAAACAGATTAAAGAAAAAAAAATGTAAAAATGAAAAATGACGCTTTTGTGTGACTTCGTACGCGAGATGAATCAAAATATATCAATAATGAAAATTTTGAACTGGATAGGTGGGTTACACAGTATTACAAAATAATAATGGGTTTGAACCTTTTCACAGGAAAACCTTCTTTTTTTTTTTTTTTTATAGGACAAGAAAACCCATTCGAGAAATTTTTAATTAATAACTTAAATGGGCTTTAAGCACAAAACAAATTGAGCTCAATTCATGCATGTCATACGTATTAAATTAAGCTATTAATTAAAAAGTAAACATAATTTACCAAAACTATATATACTTTGATGACCTGAAACGCCATTAACGAGCCCAATATATTTAGGGCATGCTTATTCTGTTCTTATTAGAAGCTATTATACTTTTATCTCATTTATTTATTCTACATTTGGTTCATGGGATAACGATCTGTGATAGATTTGTCGGTCTAGTACAACAACTTTATTTATCCTATGAATGAGAAATAATTGA
The DNA here is from genome assembly GCA_030762865.1 of Paraleonurus japonicus. NCBI lineage: Eukaryota > Viridiplantae > Streptophyta > Magnoliopsida > Lamiales > Lamiaceae > Paraleonurus > Paraleonurus japonicus. The sequence goes on from CM061053.1 coordinate 5,452,285, forward strand.
TTACATGAGGAGAGATCGTACTAGTTGTCTCATAAAAGAGGGATAATTATTTATCTATCTTGTTCGTTAAAACAAAATAGTCACCAAAGAACTAACAATTATTTACAATTTGAAAGAACACTATTCATTTGTCTATTCATTTTTTGATATAGTGAACTAGTGTAGATCCACACGTGTTATACAGGTTTTGAAATATGTATGTATATAATTAAAATTTTGAAATTTAAAGTTCTTTGAATTTTGATTTTGAAATATCAGTTCAATTTTTGGGTTGAAAAAAATTGTTTTAAATTTCGGTTTAGAGAATTTGGTCAATTTGATCCACCAAAACGACCGATACATAGTTTTGAGGTAGTAAAATGAAATGCCCATTATTTTTGGACTTGCAAATTTTATCTTGGTTGTTGAGACTTGCTAAAATTGGAATGCCCCCTTTTGCTTAATTTTATCTAGATTTGAGTTCACGAAAATATACTGAATTTCAATCTTGATGGCCCCTTTTGCTTAATTTTTCTCGGTTTGAGTTGCTAAAAATGGAATGCCCATTCTTATTTTTGTAGTCATTAATGTTCGAAGAACTTTAAAAATAACAAAAGGTGCACCTGTTTTGTGGTCACCAATGGTCCATTATGGCTTCAAGAAAAAAAAGTTCAAATTAAGAATTAAAACGTACTATTTTGTGTAAATTGGGCAAATGAAGAGCAATTAGCTTTCTAAGACCTTTTCTTATTTATTTATTTATTTTTTAAACTATGAAGTTTCTGAATTTTAGGCTACAACAATGGGTTGCTAAAAAATTTCAATCATAGCAATGACATAAAATTACTTATTTAAGTTTGTTGGTTTCAGTGCAATCAATAAGCAAGATATCTCCCTTTTCATGCATTTTTCAATTGGATTTGCTTATTAAATTTATGGTTCACAACTAGGATGCTAGATAAATTTGCATATTGATGAATATCACATATTTTACTCGGTAAACTATAACAACTGCAATGATATTTCGATCTGGTTAGTTCAATTCAAATATAGTTTAGCTCGAATTCAGATTTTTGAAATTTCGTTTGTTCAGTCCGATCGAAAATCATCACCAAATCGATCGAGCCAATCAAATGCTCACCCCTATTCCTTGGGGTTAAGAATATGGGTGATTTTGTACGGTATACCAAAAGAAATGTTCTATATTGTATACGGTATCGAAAATTTCGACATGTAAAGTTTGGTATAGTTATCGTGCGAACATTTTCGATAATAAAATATTGATATATGATAAATATTTACCAATACCTTACCCAAATTTCAATATATCAATATTTTGAACGATATTGATATACACTACCGGTACATACCAAAATTTTAATAGTACAGTTTCAAATTGAAATTCATATAAGATATTGATATCTATCAACATATTTTTCACCGATAATATCGAATATCGATTTTTATTTTTTTGGTATTTCGTGATGTGTTCACCTTTACCATACCAAAAAACATTCAATACAAGATATCATACCTTACGAAAATTTCGAGTTACCAAAAATTAATATTTTAATATTCGATAGGTACGGTGTATCATAACTTTCAGCAGACAAAGTTTGGTGTAAATCAATTTCACCATAAAATTATTTGAAAAATATTAATTATTTTGTTGAAATATATTAGTTGAAAAGTATCGGTTATTCCATTAAAATTATGTGTTATTTTACTATATATTATTAATTAAAAATCAATTTTACAATGACATTAATTCACTCAAAAGCAACTCTTTTCGGTATTTCCCCACACTTGGTCAGGGGGCGTGGGAGGTTACAGAAGAGAGAAATGGGGTTGAGACTTGAGAGTTGGGGGCAGCTAATAAGCTGGGTGGGATGGAGTTATAATTAGAATTTTTTTGTTATGAATGTTTGTGTTTATCAATTTAGTAAAAATGGTGGATTGAAATTAGTCGGTTGCGTGTACTATAAACTTATTAAGGTGCTTAATATATATTTTTTTAATAAAAATAAATATAGGATAATCGACTTGAACTAATGTTTAATAAAAATAAATACAGTCCGATTAGTAAAAAAATCACCTTTATTATACTCCTGTAAAATAATAAAACTCAAAATAAATTAATCATTATCTCATTTTAATTTTGAACTCCTATTTTCAAATATCCGTGCCCAAAAAGTCTGTGCAGGAAAGTAGACATTCTAAAATAAGGCCCAATCGGTGGGTCTGCGGGTATAGCGTATAATATTTGTGTGCAACAGTGTGGGGTAGATTGTAAAATGAATTTCAAAACAAAGTGCAAGACAACTATGGATTTTAAATCTATTTACTTGAATTTTTAATCAAACAAGATGAGTGATTTTGGTTGTGGATTTCATATCCATATTTAAATCTCTCAATCCAAACATAATCTATGTTCTTTTCTGATACAAGCTAACCCATATAAGATTCATACACCTCATAATCATCATTGCAGAAAAGATCACACACTACAGTCACAATATAAAAAGCACTCTGTATCACATCCATAACAGTAGTGGACAGACTCACTTGAAGACAGTCCGCATCCACTCGTGTCGTCGCCTCTTTTCTCCCACTCCATGATTCCCGTTTCTGTTAAACATGGAAAACAACGAGGTCCTCACACTTCTGAACCAAATTGTGATTTAAACAGTTATTATAAACACTGAAGAAAAAGTAGCAAATTGCAATTATAATTGTCATTTGAAGAAAAGAACCAAATCTACAAGTAGAGGAGTAAGAAACGTGAACTTGCAAGCAATGACTATGAGATAGACAATGAGATATCTAATAAACTTCCATAACTACATTCCCAGCATTTCTTCACTTAGCTACAGAAATCCCTAATTGCACAAGTTCATCCCAACATGGCACCAGACAAACACGTATTATAATCACTTGAAACAAAAATGTCACAACTGTCCATAAGATTCATTTTGTCACATAGTTTTTGCTCACATATAATCTTATTTAAAATACCTTTTAAATAGTACTACATTACTACTCATCCTGTTACTAAATTTAATAAAAATTATGCTATCAAAAAAAAAATCAAATTATAAATGGCAATTAAGCAATATTGTGACAAGACTTACAAGAGCATAAATTGAACACTAGTTTTACTGATATCAACAGGCTTATGCTGATGATGACGATGATACTTATGCAAGGAACTTCATTGAAGTCACTCAAAAGAATAGTTAAAAATTTCCGGTAGCAAAAATATGATAACAAGCAAAAAGAAAAACAATTAAAGATATACTCCCTCTGTCCCTCTTCAAGTTAACATTTGAGGGATGATACGGGTTTTAATGAATATAGTATTTATTCCTCAACCATCAATCAATTTTTGTTCCAACTTATCTAAGAATAGAGCAAAACACTAACAATTAACCACCATTCTCATTATACTTCACTATTCAATAATTTTTCATTTTCACTGAATAATTTGAATCAAGGCCCCTTAGTTGTACATGGCACTATCATTAAACAAACAGTGTATAGAGGGCCATAACTCAGGGTTCCAGAATATATTATTCGCCAGTTTTTTTAAGAAACCTTTCACCTGTAAAATGAGTGGGTAACACGATTTTCTGCATTTAACAGATCTTCGGGGAAGAATTTTAGGACTGTCATAGTTAAGTGACCAAGTCTAGAGTTCCATTGTCATTTCGTGAGTTTTAAACAACAAGGGTGGATATAGTTCTGGATAGTGAAAACACACGGGTGGCAGAAAGTGGCAAGACCATCACAGGCTCACACTTAATAAGTTTTGTAGTGTTACAAAAATTGAGATGGACTGAAAACAAATTTGATTCTAGTTCTTCATTCCAATTATACATTTTGGGATGCTCACACTCTATAAGTGGATGTATTGAGAATCAATATATCTGGTTTCTGCCCTGGGGTTTCTGAATTTCTAGCAAAATTGAGCTTTATATGTAGTGCTTAATCAGATCATAAGAAACTGCAACAAACAGGGGTCTCAGAAACAAGGCTTATTCATATAACAATCTATATACTATAATACAAGACAGGCTACTACGAGATCAGTTTAACCATGAAATCCTCCATTAAAGCAAAATTCAATGAAATATTTAACTTTATACACAAACTTCATCATAAAGTCACATTCTAGAGCAAAAGTTAAGACTAGATTAGGGCTTACATCAATAATCATTTTGATATTCGCCATAACGATCGTCCCTAGCAGTTGAAGCCATATCATTCTCCACTCTCTCTGCGATCTTCTCCTCCTCGTACTTCATCCCTTCCTCCAATGCCAGCCCTCCGAGAGCTCCTGCCACCGCTCCCACCGCCAAGCCAGTTCCCATGCCCAGACCTGATTTCCCAGCACTTCTTTTCTGGTAATCATAAGGTGTGTAATCTACTGGTGCACTCGGCCCTGATCCACTGTAGCTCGCCTGCGATTGCCTTTCCAAAAAGGCCGAGGATCGGGCGGGGGCGAGTAATAAGACGAGTAATATCCTGAGTGGGGATCCGAGTATGAATTGTAAGGCTGCTGCGGTGGTGGATAGAAGGATGACGGCGGCGGAGGTGGAGGGAAGGATGACGGCGGCGGAAGAGTAGAACACGACGGAGGAAAGTATCCTCTGTACGACAGCGAAGGAGGAGGAGGGGTAGAAGAGTAATAATAACCGGAGGGAGGAGGGGCAGGATGGTAATTCTCCACGGGTCGTTCGATTAAGCCGATCTTCAGGCGGATCTTGCCGTGGGGACGGCCGGAGGGGCGCAAGAGTTCGATTGTCCTGAGTCGAACCCCCGAGCTGTCAGAGTCAGCAAGAAGACTTCGGAGTTCGAATCGGACGGAACCGACCAAGGGTTTCGGCGTCTCCAGAATTATCGAGTGGAAGACTTCCAGAGTGAGGGTGGAGTCTCTGGGGGAGGCGGTGAGGGGCAAAACGAACCGCTCGTTCCATACGGGTCGGGTAGAACCTGAATCGTCCGGCTTCGTGGCCTGGCGGCGTTCCGGGTCGACCCATAGGATGACGTACGGCTTGAGATCGCCGTTCTTCCAGTTGACGTTCTTCAGGTGCTTCGCTGAGACGATTGTCACTTCGAGATCGTAGAGTCTCGGCGGCGGCGGCCGAGCCCCGGTGGTCATGGACATGAGTTAGGCAGTTGGTTGGTGTCCGATAACGTGCGCCGCGTCTGATGGGGAGGGAAGAGTGCGCAGGATTATTTGAGTCAAGAAACAAGAGATGTTTTTCTTAAAAAAATTTAAAACTTTGGCATATGGGTAATGGATCGGGTGAAAAGTTTGATACGTGGGCCCGGCGACCAGGAAATTATCAAGGGTTAATGTGGATTAGCGTTTTTAAGTTTTTTTGTGGTCAAATGTTTTAGGCGTGACATTATGTGAACTTGAATTATAAATTAAGAAGATAATATTTTTATTATAAATATAATGTAATGCATTTTCAATTTATTTTAATATTCTTTCTAATTTGATAAAAGAATATGTTTTAATGATAAAAATTATTATTCAAATTCATTATTCACTATCCAATTTTTAATATTTTTGATCAAATACTTTATACTTTAAATATTTTTGTTTAAAACTTAAACATTATAATATTATACTTTTATATTAAATATAAATATTTTAAAAGTAAAAAAATAATTATTAATACTCCCGAACAATAATATGATATCATTAATCCTAATTTTTTATACTCTAATGCAATTTTTAATACTTTTGATCAAATATTTAATACGTAACTATTTTTATAACAATTTCATCATAAACTTTTTTAATTTAAAAAATCTTTAATTAAATATATTTCAATTTAACTTGGCATATTCCCCGCGCAAGATAGGCATGGGTATTGTCCAAATCCATCTTAAAAACGTACCACTCAAGTCCATCTAACTAGGGCATATAGGCTAGAGCTGTTGTATTTGTCCAAATTATATAGCATACATTCTTCCCCTTTACCATTTTTATATGAGAAAGAGTCTAGGGCCATCTAATTTTACCATTGGTTCAAATCCAAATCCAAATCCGGCTGAATTGTGAAATCAAATTGGGTTTTGTTAACCTAGTTTGGTATCTCCTAAGGAATTTGAATCTAATTTATTTGAGGTATTTGCGAAGAGAATGGTCAATTCAGAGAAACGCCAATGCACGGACGACCGACGTGTCGATAACGCTGATCAAGATTCCGATGGTGAGGAATCGATTGACGTTTCTTTTAGCGGTACGGCGACGAGTGCGAATTCGTTTATCTCGCGGAGGTTAACGGTGATTTTCTTGGAGGGAGGCGATGAAGATCTGTTGCTACAGAGGAGCGATAAGGAAAATGGCGTACTGCAGTGGCTTCGGGCTTTGGATTTGCAGGTGATGGGGCCTGCCGCGCGGATGAGAGGTTGAAGCCTTTACTGAAGCGTAATGTCTCCAGCGGCGAAGCTGAAGATCGTCTGTTGGCTCAACTTGGTGAGGTGCGTATGTTGAACTAATTCAGAATCCATGCTTTTCTATTTTCTTTTTTAACCGCCTGCACAGTGTGTGCTTTCTCCTGGATTTATGATCCATTTCTCCATCAATTAACAAATTGTTTAGGATTTTGCTGTTGATAATTTAATGTGTTTGTATTGGGATGTGCAGTTGGCTTCGCATATGAAATGATTATTTGTCGGTTGTTAACTTTTGCTTTGCTTACTGAAAAGATTACTTGTTGGGTGTTAACTTAAATTTGCAGAGGCTTAATTTGGATCCCTTGTAATTTTTATTATATTGTCATCTTACCTACTGTTCCTAATGCAGCACTTTGAGCCATCAGAAGTTGGTCTGCTAGCCAGGTGCTTGTGTGTGCCTCTTGTTTCGATTAGGGTTGGGAAGATCAGCAAGCAAGGAACACTTTTATCTCCAACATCAGTAAGGTAATTGCAAAAATTTTATGCTCTTACTAATTGACGATGTTTCATATTCTATCATCTCATCCTCTGTGGTAGTAGGCAGTTCCCTTCCATTGATTATAAATTTATAATTGGTGTATTGTATAATTTTCCCTGCAAAGTTGAGTTCAAGGAAAAGCGTGAAAGTTGTTTCTTTCATTTCTTTGTTGTCATTGTGAAATGGGTATAATACAAAAAACTCAAATCTAAATCCAGTTTAATAGTTAAAAAGAACTGCATCAATCCTGTTTAATAGCTAAACAAGAACTGCCAATTGAGATGACGCCTTGATTTTGCAATTTTTGTCATGCATGCAGTGTTTGTGTTTGTCGTGCATTCCTTGTAAAAGGAATCTGATTCTTTTTCAAAAAAATGTGTGGAGCACATAAAGCTGAAATAAGAGAGAGGGGGATGTGTGTCTTGCATGCATAGAAGGACGTGTGGGTATATATTGAAGGAGTGGTGGATTGGTGGTGAGTGTGGGTAACATTGAAGCTGGAAAAAAAAAAAAAAAAGCTGAAGAAAATTTGTGAGCAAGGAGAGGAAGGTGAGAGCAGAAAAAAATTGTTGCAAGGAGAGGAAGAGCAACAACACTATTTTGAGAGCATAATTTTGTAAAAATAAAGGTGACTGAAAATTTTATTTTTGTGTAGTATATTTTTTATTTTTAGTTTAAAGTATTTAGAGTTAAATTTTTTTATAATACATGTTTTAATTGTTGTAGAAATTTTTTCTCTTTTTTAAAAAATATTGTTATAAAATTTTTTGGAAGAAGATATTTGACTTGTACACAGTTGAAAGAATGTTGATTTTTCTTGACACCGCATGCATGATAAAAACTGCAAAAGCAAGATTCCTTTGTTGACCATGACATGGGGCACCACCTCAATAGGCGCCCCTCGAAGACAATTTCTAAACCATCCGACTCTCGTCGCCAGTGCCAAAATGGGACGCCATTTTATTTGGTGCTCCACTAAAAGATTCATATGCAATTGTTAAGTGCACAAATTGGGCCCCATTTCATGTGGCGCCCTATTAGAATATACATATTGCATCATTCCATCCATGTCACCAAAGAGATTCCAAATGATAAGGCGACCTTTAATGTATTGAACAGTGGCGACGCCAAACCGGAAGGTGCCCCACCATATTTTTAAAACAATTTCAAAATCACTACAATTCTGAAAGTAGTTTTGCAGACCAAAATAAACGAATAAAAACCCGGAATATTGTAATTGGGAGGGGATGTGGGGTGAATGTTCATCTAACAAAAGCAGAATCCTAGATGGTGATTGGGATGATATAATCATTCTTATAAATACCAACTTATATCTGCTTTGGAACTTTGGTTTCTTTACTGTGATTACCTTTTGGATTACTGCTTACTTTTGCAATTATGTTTGAGCTATCTTTGATTTGCACTTGGTGCTGATCTAATTTTACCTTTCAGACTTGTTTTTATGCTTGTGGATACTGTTACACGTGCTAAACTTTAACTTTAATGCTCATAGGCAACTAGATTTCTATTCTACCTTTTATCTCTTTAGCCCGCATATGCTTGGAATCGCTTTGATGCCCCTTTTTTATTTTTTTCCAAATATTACGTCTTCCAACTGTTTTCGTTGTGTTGACATAATTGTAATTGTTTCGTTACCTGCTAATTGGCTCATAGGACTAGACTTATAATTTCATATCCGACCCCTAAACTTAGGGTTCATTTATTGAGTGTCTTGTACATGAATTGCAGACGCCCTTTAATCATCTCTAGACGGAACTTCATGCCGGATCCTCTCTTAGATGCTTGCGTCTTGATATGACTGTTCATTACTGGGAGGTGCGTTTAACACTTGAGACATCATAGAAGGTTGGTGTGGCAAATGCTTATCATGTTGGTAGAGGGTTGTAGTGGGTCAATTATGAATTATCTGATAACCTCACATGAAATTTGATGACGCTGGGATTTTCTGTTTGGTTGATTTAGCTGCCTCAGCACTGTGCTGCTATGTCTCATTCAGTATGTCCATTTACTATTTATAATAAAAATAAATTTGTTACACTTATTTCTGTGGTCAGAGTAGTAACCTTGAATGTAATGTAAGTGGTACTTCCTTATTTAGATTATAACACTATATACAAAGCTCCTTGTTCTTTGTATTTCTCATTTAATGCTTAGTTATTTTCAGATGTGTTTTAATTTGTCAACTGTAGCATTGTCATCCATTCCAACTTCCAAGTGAATATTCTTTGTAGGGGGATTGAAGTATACTATTACGATCTCTGAATTAAGAAGAAGTAAGGTAGCTTCACGCTCCTACACCAACACATTTTATCATGTGTTGAGTCCCATTACTGCTGTGGTTCTTAATTTTATTGGACAACTAATTAGCATTTAGTGTTTCCTTTGCTTCATATTACCTGAATTTGATTATTCTCCTTTGTGACATTGCTATGTTTTATGTTCTGATGTCAAGTTGGATTTCATTGATGTTACCTCCTGATTTTCCTTTAAAACTTTTCATTCTTGTTGGTCATATTTTTCTAAATGTAGATATTGTGGATCATTTGCACATATCTGTTGTATGTTGTTAAACATATTTTTGTTCCCCCGTTATGTCATGTTCTAGTAATGAATAGGCATAGTTGTCTGGGAATGTTTTAATAACTTTTAGTTGCTTTAAATTGATTTTTATTTTTTTGAGGAACTACTTTCGCAATTTGGATTAGTCCCGTCTTCCCACGAGTATGAGTGACATCACATGTTTGCTGTAGTTGCTTGTGAAAGTAATAAAGAGTGCTGTTTTATTATGTTGTTTCTTTCTTAAGCTATGCAGTTGCTAAGCATATTTTTCACTCAGTGCAAAAAAATGGCCTCAATCTGTATCATGTGACTTCATTGTAGCTTTTGATTATAATGTAGAGAGGCTTAAAGCCCACTGGGATCTTTGGGATGTATGGGGAAGGAGAAGGAAAAATGATGTTGCGTGATCCGCTAATATTTGTTCCAGGAACTGTTTTCACTGGTTCAGAATGTGTGCATTCTGATGCACCAGATGAAAGAACCTCACTGAAACAAAATCTTAATTTGAATTTACTGTTCAGATCTGTTTTTGTAATAATTTGTAGGTTGTCCGTTTCTGTATTCTGATCTTTTCACTTGAACAGGGGGAATTTATGTCTCACACTATTACCTACATCTGACTTGCGTATCTCATTTAATGGAGATGATGGTTCTGTGGAAAGATTGGCAACACTAACCTCTGAGGCTCAGTGCACAGCAATAGACATTGAGGAGATTTCTGCAGACAACTCTTGCAGGTCTTTCTTAATAAAGGCCATGGATGGCGTGGTTTATTACTTTTGGTGTTCTGAAAAATCTCAACTTCTAGGAATTGAATTGCTCAGAAAGGTATGATCAGTTGAACTATCACATCATCTTCATATATGAAAATGTTCCTCATGCTTTTCAATTGTTGCCTGACAGATGAAGAGTTTGCTTACAAGAAGACCTTTACTGGCTGAATTAACTGGGATTAGCGAGGACGTCTCAACTACTTTGCAACTCACCTTAGAGCTTATCTCAGTGGTGTTCCTTCAGATAATGATTCTTCTGAAATTCATTATCCTCAATCTTCATCTACTTGTGAGTATAATTCAAATTTTCCTCAATCTTCATACAAAGAGGGCCCACCAGAGAGTTCGTCTTCTGGAAAGATTGCACCCGAGGGTAATGTTGTGTGTGTTGATAGCTTATCTTTTGCTTCAGCAAACAGTGTCGACCCATCTAATTCTACTTTCTTTCAGAAAGACAAAGTTCCAGAAACAAACGGAATTTACCCACTTACTACATTGAATTTTCTAGAAGCCTTTAGTAAACCTGCACAACTTCCACTTTCTATCCCAAATATACAACAATTTCCATCTTCATTCTCTCCTTACTACTGCTGGTGCCCTCTCGTAAACTCTCAGCTTCCCACTCCATCAAGCGAATCACTACTACGTTTACCTCCACTGTCTTCTCTGCTATCAAAACCATCCCTAAACTTTGCTGAGCTTCCACCTCTGGATTTTCCTAGTTTTCTCCCAGACTCTTTATTCGGGCTACCAACTTCACAGCAGGTCCCAACTTTTACACCTTTGATGTGTGACCCGATTATCCATATTCCTGTTTGCTCGTCAGGCCCATATTACTTGGTCAGTGTGGGCCCCACAATTCCAGCTTTGAATCCCAATCTGATGGACCCTCTGCTCTTGAATGCTGAAAAAGTGCGAGGGAGACTCTGCGCATGCTAATTAGTGGCACCAAACAACCCAACCCGCAGCTGCTTGAGGTAGTATTGCCTTCTGTCTCTGTCTTGATTAAGCAAAATGTAGCTGCTGCTGCTACTAGAGTTGACTCAATTGATGAAAAGGAGAATCTATTCTACTCTGGTACGTCTCCTTTTGATGCTGGAATGGAATGATTTTGAATTTTCACGAATTGTAGATAGATATGTTGGTGTAGCTTTTAGTCCCGAATTGATCATGTTTTCAGATGTAGCAGCTTAATGTAATCATCAACTTCTGCGAAGTAGTGTATGAAAGAATTAGTTTGTTCATTTTGTTATGATGATGAATTTTGAACTTATTGCAATGAATGAAGATGTGAGGTCCTAAAATTGAGGGAGTCAAACAGACAAATGAATATATATTCTTTTTGGTACATCTAATTCTAAACCCTTCTTAATATTGAATATAATTATATCCTTCATCTTAATAAAATCAGATAATATTTTTTCGTTAGTGTTCAATTATGTGGTCTTACTGTAAATTTCTCACCCTCTTCCTTCAATAGACACACACATATATGACTATGAATTTATAGTTTTAATGTATGGTCAATAATGGCAATGTTTAAATTTGAACTGTTTTTCACATATGGCATGAAATATGAAAAAATGACTACTATGTCCTTTTTTATCTCTAAATTTTCATTATATTTTTCTTATTTAATTGAATAAATAAAACTTGCGACATTAATACACTTTTCTAAAATATAACTAATAATTTATACATAAAAACCAAAAAAAAATAATAATAATAACATACGTACATAGAGATGAGGTACACCAAGTACCACAATATGACCATGAAAATGACATATGTACTGTATATATTTTCTCATAAATGTATAGATGTACATATGTATCAATGTATGTGAGTTGTGACTACGAAAATGATTTTCTTAATTTCTTTTATTATTAATTGGAATAGTTTCAAAACTTTTGATTCAATAAGGTTGAATAAACTCACGTCAGATAATTAAGGTTTTTATTTCACAAAAATTACGAAGAATTTAGTGTAAACTTTATTTGACAATTTTATTATTTGATTTTATTAAGAGAAGGGATTTAATTGATCTCAATGTTAAAGAAAAGAGGTTTAGATGTACCAAAAAAAAGTTGATGGGCTTATTTGTTCCATATGTATAAGATTATGAGCTTTTTTACTTTTATTTTTTATCTCAATATTAAACAAAAAGGGTTTAGGTGTACCAAAAATAAGTTCGAGGGCCTATTTGATCCATATGCATGGGCTTAGTGTATTTTTTGGATTGTATACGGGTTGAGTTTATTTAATTAGGTATAATTTAATTGATTTGGTTGATTAGATAATTAATTAGTGTGGTGTGAGTTAATTGTGTAAAATAAAAAATAATGACATTGAGGCAAATAAGTGAACTTTTGAGGGTAAGGGTTATAAAAATTTTCCCTTTGAGTGTGAAAACTAATATGAGACATATGAAAAGAAAAGTATAAAAATTGATATGGGATTGGGGAATATTATTTTTATAAATTGATTGATCCGTGAAATTTTATTTTCATATATATATATATATATATATATATATATATATATATATATAATATTAAAATATTACACTTAGAATATTGTTAAAGATGACCACTTTAATTTCAGAACACACATGAGATAAGGTTGACATTTATTTCTTATGTATGTCGACGATGGAGCCAATTCATAATTCTTAATTTTTGATAATGACAAAGAGTATCAAAATAATGACAAATAGTATCAAACACTGCGATTAATTTGCGCGACCATTTTATTGTATTATTTGGACCACTTCTTGATTGTATACAACCTAATATATATATATATATGTATTTTGCAATGTAGTACTTGGGGAAAGAAAGTATTTAAATTTTGTGCTGACGCTTGTGTGCAATTTTAATTAACTCATTTTTAAACAGTTCAAAAAATATATTTAAAATTAAATTAAAATTGAGTTAAAAACTCAATTGCACCATATACATGAATTGGACACAAGATTTTATTTTAAATTTATTCTACTACAATTTTGTATTTTTTTATATTTTATTTTATTATTTTTAAATTGAATAATCATCTGATTAAAAAAAAAAAAAAAAGCCTGCCCAGTTTCAGCGCTTTTTCCATTCTTGCCAACTCTTTTGTCAAATAATATTAAATTTTATAATTTTTATTAAATACTAGATATTATGACTTATTTATCTAAACAATACTCTTCAAGTTCTATAAAAGTTAGCAGGAAATTTTTGACACAATTTAAAAAAATATATATAATGAATAGAATGTTGGAGGATAATTTTATAAATAAAGTACGTAGGAATTAGTTTAATAAGAAAGTTATATTTTTGGGTGTGCAAACTTTTGTGGAACATTTTAATAAAAAAATTATGAAAATTCTTATGGAGCAGAGGGAATACTACTTATTTGTCTATACATGTTATGTTAAAAATTACATCTTGCCAATTCTTTATCAAATAATATTAGAATTTCTAATTTATTTTCTCAACAGTATTACTTATTTATATGGATAATATTGCCTAATTGCCTATACAGTGTTATGTTAAAAATTACATCTTTTATGAAAGAGTACATCTCATGCTTAACAGTAATATTTATTTACCTATATAATATTTTACTATGTAGAATGTAAATAATCTTTCATTTTAGCAATAAATATTGTTAGTAAATTATTTCATTTTGGGACTATTCATGTCTATATAATTAATTTTCGTTACATGCATTGCATGCACTATATATATGTCTATATATGGTTATACAAATTTCATTGACATTTTTTTGTAGAAGAATAATCTGATGTAAATTTAAAGAATTTCGTGCTTAACTTTTTATTCATTTTATTTACTTTTTTCCCCATTTCCACATCGGAATTGAGTTTCCGACTATTAAAAATGAGAATTGGACATTTTTTTGTGAAGGTGGGGCCAACTCATAATTTATAACTTTGAAGAACCAATAAGGACAAAATAGTTGAGGATAGAGTAGATGAGTCCATCTTCGGCAATTACATTTTTAAGGATCTTCGACAATTACATTGATATAGCTAAATATATTATATATTTGAATTATTTATTTTATGTTGTTTCAATTAATCGTAGCGTAAATTTTGAGGGCATGCTTGCACACTCTCGTATTTTTAAGAATTTTCAATTTTGGATTTAACCTCCTGTAAATAATATTTTCAATACTTTTTATTCTTACACCTAATACATTTTTACTATTAAAAAATGGATAAAATTGTTTTGAAAATAAGTTAAAAAATTCAAAATTACAAATAGAATCAAAATATTTACACAAAGAAGACAAAAATATTTGAACAATGAACTTATTTACAATTATTAGATATTTTTCAAAATTATTTGTAATAAATTCTATGCAATTATAATATTAATATACATAATCATGCGTTGATATGAAATAAATTAATCCAAGTGCATATTTGTCCAATTTGATTCCTCTACTTTATTTTTATGTTTCATTTGGCATTTTACAATAGTAAATTATTAATATATATTAATGTGATATATATTATTCATTAATTATTTTTTTATATTTCATAGATCAACTTTCATATATTGTTGATCTATAACCAAGTGGCTTAAATTTCACCCGACCACGGATTCTCGATTCTCTTTGAAAACAAATTATGGAGTTGTAAGATTTCTTGGAGTGTTTGGGTCTTGATTAACTAACTACTAAAGAACTAACGAACTAACATTTACCGATAAAAAAATAAATTGATATATATGGTTAATAAATGATTTCATTTAATATTTATCTACCTGAAAATGGGGAAACGGATTTATTATTTTATTCAATTATTATTATTATTAAATTGGATTCATATCTTTATGGGGCCTACCGCCTATCATAGATATACAGAATCTAGTTATATGGGTATCCAATTTTACTGTTTCTAGAAATATTTCTGATATTTGCAACTGTCCCCATCAAACCCTAATTCAACTTCGAACAAATGACAACTCAGAAATGAGACATGTAACCCACTATGCCTAGAAACACGTCACAAATACAGCCCACTTTGCCGAGGTATGTTTTCGACTAGGTAAAAATCACATAAATGATCAATTACACAGGGTATTAATTTAATAATATTAATTGTTTTAAAAATATTAATTGCTTTCTTACAAAGTGGTAATTATGTATCAATTGCACGATAATTATTTTAAATAGAGTTGATGCGTATTCAGTAATATCATTGATATTCATTTATATGAATAGTGATACTAGAGAATCAATATAATGATATAAATTTGATACGGTGAACAAAAGTTTGTGTTTTACATTAAACCAACTCTTCTGAATAATAATTATAATTCTTCCTTACTATTTTTTTCTCTCTGTATTTTAATTTTTATTTTGATATACCTATTCGTATTTTTAATTGTACTTGAAAACTAAAATACAAGGGAGAGCTAAAGCAAAAAAAAAAAAAAGAAGTATTATTCCTATTTTAATTTGCTAAAAAGATTTACAAAGAGAAAAATAAAAATTAAAAGAAAAGAAAAGAAAACTCAACGTGGCCATCTCCATTATTACTCCTATTGTTATTCGGTAGTTTGAATAGTTTATTCATATCTGAAAAGAATTTATTCTTTTCCGTTGAGTATAAATTCTTCTCACTTAAAAACTACATGAGCACTTTGAAAATCGAATGTATAAATTTAGTACAATTAACTGTTCATTAAATTTTTTGACAAACGCATATTTTGTCCCTTTTATTAATTTCCTTTTTTATATCATCCCTTGTACTTTAATTTCTACATTTGTATCCCTTTTACTTTAACTTACATTAATTCGAAAGGCTTAATTAGTAGTCAACTACTTGCAAATAGAAAAGGATCAAAATGGGAGTTAGTAGGGGTAAAAGTTGATTGAAATAAAAGAACAAAATCTTGTATAGATCAAAAATGCAAAAATTAAAATTTGAACAATAGCTACGATTTTTTTTTCATAAAAATTAAAATGCAATAGACAAAAGAATTATAGGGTATAATATACTTCCTCCCTCCGTTTCTCTGTATGTTACACATTTAAATATGACAAATTTTAAAAAAATAATATTTAATGTGTACTGAGTATTGAAATGTGATGGGAAAGAAAAACAAAAAGAAAATAGAGAGAAATAAAAATAGAAAAAATAGATGTGGGGACATAATTTTGACAATAGATGTGGGGACATAATTTTGACAAATATAAAAATATGTAACTTATGTTGGGACGTCAATTTTAACAAAATAAATAACTTAAAGAAGGATGAAAGGAGTATTTTTTTCCCTATATTTTCAAGACAGACGAGTCTTTTCTTGAAAATAATGTGTTAGACTCTACTTAAATCACACGAATGCATAGGGAATTAGGAAGGAAACTAGACGGATTTTGAACGGATTTGTCCTATTACAAAATTTGTTTTGCCATTAAAAATAGTCGAGTTGGACACGCCCCACACTGTTGACTTGCTAGGTCTAACCAACACAGTACCATTTATATTTAAATTAATTTTAAAATACAAAAAAATTAAGTTCTAATTTTTAAAAAATCTAATTATAATTTATAATTGTTCGAAATAACTTATAATACTTACAAATAACACTTTAAATCTATATAAACACAAATATATATACAATAATATGAATAAAAACATATTCATATACATAAATAATAATAATAATAATTTATGGCGGGTATAAATACGGGTTGGCGAGCAAGTTCGGCTAAAACCAAGACCCATCCTAGAACCGCTTGGCTGGGTCTATTGTCATCCCAACGAATGCACTCAAGAAAAAATAAACACTCCGAGAGTTTTTTTAAATTTGATCGGTTTTTGATTTTGGTCCTATAAATTTAAAAATATTTGGAAATTTATTTTTTTAATAGTATTAGTTATTTACTTATCGGGTAACCACCACATGGAATTTCTTTTCTTTTCTCCTTTTGTTTTCGGTGTAGCATTCCTTTTTTAGATTAAATACATGGATGCAGCTGAAATTTACAAACAAAAAGAAAAAGAAAAAAAAACAACTTCTACGTGGCAATGACCGGATAGATATCTACTAATACTGGTAAAAGGAAAAATTCAAAATCTTTACAAATTCAAAAGTTCGAAATATCATGAACAAACTCAAAATCGTGATAAGTTGCTGGACTACGAAAATTTAATCTATATTTTATAATGACGGTCCATGCATTTACTGTCATTACACCAAACCATAGTGTTATAAATACAGTATTTATCCTCTTGCAAAAATTATTAATCTTATACTTAATACATTGCATAATTAAAAATAATATACCATAAAAAATGGAAATGATGGAATGTGAGTGGGTGGTGGGGACTGTTGGGGCCTTGAATTTGCTTCTTTGTCTGGAAGAAATTAAAGGCGCTTACAAACCAAGAGATGTTGTGGGCATATATAAAAGGTCTTGTTTAGGTGGTTTGTGATGGTGATCAATACTAATTATCTATTTTAAACATCCATTTACTAAATGATTTTTTTAACATGTGATGTGGACATACTCCCTCTCTTTTAGATTGTTCAAAATTAAAAATAAATGTTACAATTGTATTTTTCATGCCTAAAATATAAAAAAAAAAAAAAACAACAATATCTTTACAAACATCTCTTATCTACGCATTATGTCACTCAATTTTTCATTATAATGAAATTTCCTATAGTCAATTATTCATTCCAATAAAGTTGAAAAAATCATTCTACCCTTCACTTTATACTTTTTAATATTAATAAATAATATTTTTATTAAAACTCGTGTCATATGATTTTGACCAATTTAAATTGTACTAAAGAAAGTACTTTTTTGCCAATGTCTATCAACACTTTAAGGTGTTACTATTTTATGAATAGCCACACCTTGAATTTCATACGGACTAGATGTGGTTTCTTGAACAATATT
The DNA here is from genome assembly GCA_030762865.1 of Paraleonurus japonicus. Classification (NCBI taxonomy): domain Eukaryota; kingdom Viridiplantae; phylum Streptophyta; class Magnoliopsida; order Lamiales; family Lamiaceae; genus Paraleonurus; species Paraleonurus japonicus. The sequence goes on from CM061053.1 coordinate 5,470,495, forward strand.
ACATATGTAATATTAACACATTTAAGAAAGGGGTAGAGACTCACGTATCTTTCGTAGGTTGTATTGGGGCAAATGGATATTCCCAAAAAATCGCACAAAGACAAAGGCAAACATAAAAATCCGTTTTGGTTGTGTTATTATAAGGGCAAGTATTGAAAAATAATATTTTGTTCATGTAGTAACACTACTTTGTTCATATAGTAACGCCATTTTTACCCGATGAAAAAGAGTAGAAACATGAAAAAAAAGTTTAAATAATAGTATGAAAAAATAACTAATTTTTAACTATGGAAAAACAATGTCTCAGGAACACTAAAAAAATTAAAGAACATGAACAATTAAAAATGTGGGGAAGAAAAAAAAATATGGGTAAAAAAACAGTCATTAAAGAAAAACACAAAAACTAAATAATCATAATAGCATAATCCTCAATTCAATGATTCATATGTTACTACATGAAAATTGAATAACCTAAACAATTAAAAACCGTCTAATTGATTAATTCATATGTTACTACAAAAATAAAAGAGTGTTACAACATAACCTAGTAACACACTTTTACTCATGTAGTAAAACATTACACTATCTCGATTCAAGAATTCATATGTTACTACAAAAATAAAAGAGTGTTACAACATAAACTAGTAATACACTTTTACTCATGTAGTAAAACATTACTTTGTTTATATAGAAACACATTTTTAGTATGAAAAATAGAATAGATGACATGAAAAAAACCAGTAGAGATGAAAATTGAAGAAGACAATGAAAACGTGGGGAAAAACGCTAAGGAAGCTCGTGGGAAAGAAGAAGACATATTGAAGAAGAAACCACCATGGAATGAAGAAAATGGAAGAAACATTGCGTGGAAAACCGTCGTAGAAGCGCGTGAAAAAGTGAAAGGATCCGTGTGGAGTGAAAATGAATCAAATTAAATCATAGGAGTATTAAACAAATCTTATATCCATAAAATATTATATATGAAGTCTCTGTGACCAATAAAACATCATTAATTGTACTAAAATAATCTGAATTTACCTATATATTTTTGGCATGCCCCTTATTTATTGAACCCAAATACAATAATTACACAGTAAAAAATTATTTTCTCTCACTCATTAAATAAGAATATTTAAACAATTCACACAATTTTAATATAAAAATGACAATAGTTAATTAATTGTGACAAATTAATTAAAATAACATTTTTGTAAATTAGTGCCGGCAATTTGAGCTCAACTCGACGAGGGCTCATTCGAGTAATATAAGAATACGGGCCAATAAAAACATATTTGGTCCAACCTATGTTGCCCTTGGGCGTAATTGCTTTGGCGAATTTGACACTTAGGCTAATGTGCAGCCCGATGGCTCAGCATTCTAATAATGTTTTTATATTATTTTATTATTTTTATTAGGATTGTGACCTTAAATTTTATAAAATTGTATTTCATCGAATGATTTGGTTAATATGTAAAATTTATATTTTGAAATATAACTTATTAATATGAAGTATTTGAAATCTTTCTATATGCTTTTGCGTGAAAAAAAAATATTTATTTGCATTCAATTTCTCATATTATTTAGAACTTTGGATGCTTATAATAAATTTTTGCAATATTTAAATATGATGATCTACTTCGTCTAATTATTTGTTCAGACACTCAATGAGTTATTCTTTTAAACAAAATAGATTTTATAATTTAGAAAATATAAAAATAAGAGCTATCGAGAAAACTATTCACAAAAGTTATGTATGAGCCAACAACTATGACGTGTTTGTGTATTTCACATCCACACATGATACGATTTCATAAATGAAATATAATTTTTTTATAATACTTAAAATTTCACTATGTCTCATATATGAAACTCGACGCCTTATATAAGATTCGCTCTATCATGTGATAAAGTGCGATAGATCATAGAATTGCGCCATGCAACATAGAGTACCTGATAAAATTCTTTAAAAATTAATTAATTTTTTTAATTTATCTTAAAATTAAAGAAGAATTAATTAAAAGTGGCGGTCTTATTATTATTATTATTATTATTATTATTATTATTATTATTATTATTTCAAGTTACTAGGTTGAGAAAATTTGCATCTCTTCGGTACAACTAGAGGGTTGATAAAATATAAAAATCAAGTACTGAGGGCTTGAAAATCAAGTGAAATATCAAAAGGATAACGTGACCAAAAACATTTGAGTCTATTAAACTTATATTTGACTTGAACAATGGCTAGTATATGATTAAATAGTTTCTCAATATTTAATTCACTAAGAAATTACAGATCGATCCTAGAGATTAGAGTTGGCCTCTTCTTTATGTTTCTTAAATTAGCATTCAAAAATAAGGGCATATTGATGTGAGACAGTGAGAGCACAAAGTACGAAAGAAAGCTGGATAAAAATAAATAAATAAATGCTTCTTAAAACTGGGTATTATTAATTTATGTTGTTGGAAAATGTATTTCTTAAGGTTGTGTTTGTTTGGTTAGGGATTGTGTCATTTTAATGGGATGACCCATCTCGCGCATCTCATTTTATTTTGGATTTGCACATTCAAATTTTTATTAAAATATTCATTCACTCCTATAATAAATCTACACATATATTTTCATTTAATTTCATACAATTACATAATCACTTTTCTCTCACTCACTCTCTCTCCTACATCATCACAATTCGATGAAAAATTAAATATAGTGCTGATATAGTTGCTTAACTCATTGTATCCTCCAAAACAAGTGTTCTATGATTCACTAGCACCGAAAATAAATTGTATTTTTTATTTTAAAAAAATTGTGTTTACATAGGTCTCGGGGTGCTGCACACGTATATTCAACAAAAATTGGTGGCGATAGCCTTATTAAGTTAGTTTGTATCTCAACTTATATGTAATATTTAGTGGTTTATTTACTTAGTGTGCACCCAAACATGGTCTTGTATATATTAGAAAATTTTCAGTATAATATATGTGTAGTTTTGATATGAAATTTAATGATGAATTCTTTATAAACCCCCGCCTAAGCATAAACTACTATTTTTAGGAGTAATATATATATATATATATATATATATATATATATATATATATATATATATATATATATATATATATTGTAAAGATATTGAAATTTTATGAGTAACTTTTTTTGTTGCAGAAATTAATTGCAACGTACAACTAGTATAATTTGACTCATAATATTTTTACAAGTAGTAATATATATATACAACTAGTATAGTTTGACTCATAAAATTTCTACAACTATATATATATATATATATATATATATATATATATATATATATATTGCATGGGAGCAATTTTATAGAAAAGAGGGCTAAAAAGTAGCACTCTAATTTACATAATGAAAAGTATTACTAGTTTGTATATGAAAAGTATTAATATTTATTAGAGTATTATATATACCGTTCACTTTTGTGTGGGGTACTACTATGATCATTAAAATATGAGAAAAAATTAATTAATTCAAAACTCAATTGAGGTTCGTAACATTCGCCTTAAATGAATATTGAAATTTTAACAAAATGTAAACTCTATATAGTTATAGACAGGCTCGTATGTTCAATTCATGTATTTTAGTATTTGGATATTTAAACCTTATTTGTCAGTTTTTCCTTTTAGCTAGCTAATGTATGTATCATATAGTTAGTAGATATAATGAATGAGTAAGATGTCAATTTTTCGTTTTAGCTAATGTACGATATAATTAGTAGATAAAATAGCTTTAATAGATAAAATAGTTCTGATGGTTTGTTATATATAATCAAGGAACATATCTAATACTATATTTAATTTTAAACATGTTTGAATATTCAATCAAGAAGTATAGAGAAAGAATTATAAGGAAGCATTTGTTACATGTTGTTTTTTTATTTTTTTGTCAGGGATTTGTTACATGTTGTTAAATGAGAATGAAAATTAATATATTTATACCTTTATATCCCGGATATATTTTTAATTGAACGATCCATACTCCCCAGGGTTATAATAATGTACGTATTGAAGTTTAATGCAAATATCTCTATACAAACGATAAGAAATAACTAAAATAACTACAAAGGATAATATTGAAAGAAATACAATTAATTTATATTAAAAAATACAAAACATTATCTAATTGACCGATTAAATAAATAATTAAATGACTAGGAATATCAAATAATAATTAATGATTTAGTGCTTACTGTAAAAATGGGCGATGAATAGGTGTGAATATGCCGAGCTACACTTCTTGTTGGAAAACCTGGAACCGATATATAGGTGTTAGGTTCAAGTCTACGATCTGTTACTAGTGATAAGTTTTTCACTAAGCTTATATCTGACTTTTTTAATAAACGAGTCAGTCCAAAACCTATTTAAAGTCTAGCTTTTTAGGTCTATTTTACCTTAAATATTAAATTTAAAATTAATTATAATAATATTGTGAGTTTAATTTTTTTATTTTTGATCGGTAAATGTTAGTTGTTAGTGGTTAGAAGTTAGTTCGTCAAGTCTCCTTATAATTCCAAATTCTCCAAGTCTTCTTATACCTCTCACTCCAAATTTGTTCCCAAAGGGAATCGAACCCTTGGTTTAAAGTTTATTTATTTTGTTTAATTTTTAATAAGATTTAGGATTTATTAATGGTAGAGTTTATTTAATCGAATAATTCTTTTAAATATTAATAATAATATAATTATTTTTAATATATAATATTTATATATATATATATATATATATATATATATATATATATATATATATATATATAGACTCAAACGAGCCAATTTGTTGATCTTAAAAACCTTTTACAAAAGTCTAAATTTGAATCTGTTTATATAAATAAAATTTTTAAAAACTTTAACCTAATTTGATTATTAAAAATCGAGTCGACTAAAACTACAATAATCAATCCCTATTAGTTGGTCTATTCCAACACTAGTGACGAACCTTTTAACTAGTCCACATCTACCATCAATTTTGGTGGTCCTAAATTGTGTGTCTCTCTCTCTCTTATTACTATTTGCCTTGCCTCGCAACCCCATCCAATGTATCTTCGTCATTTTCCAACTAATCAATATATTTATATTTAATTGTATATCTAGTTGCACTATAAATACCATTAACACAATTTTGTTCGTCTCATTATATCATATGTGTTGTTGACCACCACTATTCGACCATTTTTTTAATAGTTTGTTTGGTAACTTATTGCTACAAATTTCAAAGTTATATTTGTTCCTACTTTAAATAAAATAAAACTTTTTTTTATATTTTCCGTAGACTATTTTCAAATGTACTACGTATTATATATTTCCTGTCATTTTTTGCTCTACCATAATAATTTCGAATATACCATATAGTTAAATGTTATTCCATGCTGAAAACACTTTATTTTCAATATTTATATATACGAAGTAAATATAATTGGTTTAAAGTAATATATATATATATATATATATATATTTCTTTCATAAATGGTTTTTTTGGGCATAAATGGTAAAGTATACTGTAAATTAAATCAATTTTATTGTAAAATTTAATTTTATTTTGTGCGTATTTTTAAAAAATTAATTATTTTATTAAAATATAATAATTTGAAAGAAACAAGTAATACAGTTTTGATTATAAAAGACAAAATCTATTTAAAATTTGCCGACTACTTAGTTGTAACGTTTCGTACCAATCAAGGGTTTTATATTTTGAAATGACATAGGTCAGTCGAAAAATCTAGATCAGTGGATCAAAATAAATTAAACAAATCAATAAGTTTATCTTGTAGTCGGATCCATATCCAAAGAGTAATAAATAATTAAACGAGTACAATAAGTAGCTGAAATAGGATTTATTTCAACAAATGAACAAATAAATGTTTCCCTAGTGTCCATATGAACTATAAAGATGACACCAGTCATGAATAGATTTTCCTATTTGATATTTGAGTTGTAAACAATAAATTGTCCAAAGAGAATTATATATAAACACACGAAACCATTATAGTATTACTTTATATAAGTATAATATCGAATCAATATTACGGTATTATATATTAAATGAATATGATGATATCAGTTTTATTATGGTGAACACATTTCATCAGTGCAAGTTGAGCATGTGCATAAAATATAAATATTAATAAACTGAGTCTAGAAAAGAAATTATTTTTATTTTGTTTTGTGCAACTTAAAATTAAATTAAGGATTCTATCTTATTTGATTCCAGATTGAGTTGAAAAATAGCCTGATTTTATTATTGTCTTTTTCTAATTATGAGCCTAGCTAATTAAAATCGACCTTCATAACTCGTTTTAATAGAAAAGACTTGTTGAAACTTAATTTAAATATTCATATAACTGAAAGTAAGAAAAAATTACTAGTAGTTAATTTTTTAGTTGAAATTTCACGTCAATGTGACAAAGCTTTTACTAGGTAGGAAGGCCATTACAATTATTTTTCAAACATCTATATTAAAGATAATACAATTATAAATATTTGGCGCTCCAATTAAAACTTATTATTGCCCGAGGTTATTAAGGGATAAACCCAATTAATTTTTTTATAGGAGTTAAACTATTGTTTATTTGAATTTATCCGTGAATAATCCAAAATAAACGGTCTTAGTTATGTGTTTTATTGTAAAACAATATTAATAAGTATAACTAGTTGATTTTCATTAGACAAGCCAGAAAGTAAAAATATAAAACCCAAAAGAGATTTGTCGTAGTCATTTAATTGGTTAATTTTATATAAATTAGCAGGTTTAATATTAATCTAATCAGTATTTTCGTATAAAATCACCATTTTTTAAATGTATTAATTTGATATATGTTTTTAAAATTCGATCCGTCACTGATGACGTGTCTCACACTATTTGAAGTTTAAGATGATGAATGTATTGGGAGGATGCAAATGAACGTTGATTCAATTTTATTTATATTTAAAAAATAATATATTGTATTTTTATTTCATTTTATTAGTTACTTTTAAATATAATTTTTTTTTGGAATTATAAAAGTTATTTGTTAAATTATTCAAACATATTCAGTTTTCTCAAAAACTATACTGATTTAAATATCATATTTATATTTAATTGATTTATGAAGTATACATTTCTTTACATGTGGCATCGAATGTGGCGTCCGGCGGCACTAAAAATACAAGCTCCCGCAGTACAAGTCAGCACTATTATTTGATCGAAATTTAAAAATGTATTGAATTCTTTTTTTTTTTTTTTTGATAGGAAAAATGTATTGAATTTGAAACGTCTAAAAAGTTGATACTTTGTAAAAATATATTAAAATCGTGATTATATTGATATTGAATCTATAAATCGTAAATATATATATATATATATATATATATAGAATTAATCCTTATTTAATTAATTGATTGACCTTCTTCAAGCCTTGTCACTGCATTAGGGATCTTTGCAAATGCAAGTCATTATAATTGTAAAGAAGTAGTAATTTAAATTGATTAAGAAAAGAAATTAAAAGTAAATAGTAATTTAAAATTAATACTCCTTACGTTCCATAAATTTTTCATATAAGTGAGGACACACACATATTAATAAAGTAAATGAATAAGTAAAAATTTTAGAAGTAATTTTTGTTAAAAAAAAAAAGTAATTTTATAAACTTTATGAATAAAATAAAGAAATAAGTTAAATGGTGTATATGTGTGAGTCCAAAATTAATGACATTTTGTGTAAAATTGAGGATATTGTGAGGGTGGAGTTTATAGAAATTTTTTCATTTTAAGGGTGTGAAAGTTATTGTGGGATGAAAAAAAAAATATTGTTTGTAAAAATTTTAAAACTTGAAAGTATTTTCTTTAAAAAAAAATAGATCTATATAGTTTTCAGTTCGTTTATGAGGATTATTCATAATCAGATTAAAAGTGACTCATTAATTAATTTAAAAGCAACCTAAAACTATTTTTTTAAAGGTAGAAAAAGTGTTTTGCAAAACATCCCCAGTGTATGATTGAGCACTGTCAAAGTTGCTTAGAAAAGTAGTACCAGCCTGAACCCGAACATGAAATTTATAATACTATTTTAAGTGCATTATTATCAGGCATAAAGTCAATTTCACCAAGTTCTAAAGTAAGGAACAATTTTTTAAAAAATAAAAATGGCCCCACTAGATTATTTAGTGATGCCATAGGTGATTTGCAGACAAGAAATATATACCCAAATTAAGTTGGACTAATAATTGTACATGATCTAACTTTCTTCACAAAACCAGATTAATAACTGATAATACAATTAGTTATGATTATATAATTGTTTGAATTGATATTTTTTTTAAAAAAAAAAGTTAAATTGATGGTTTATAATTTTCATTTTGTGTGATAAATTATTTTTTCAAACTTGAAGAACAATTGTTTAAAAAAAAAAAAGAGTTTAAAGAGTAATTTAAATATTTTTCTTTACTTAAAGAATAATCATCACACGTCTCCCAAGACAAATAAATCACCATCAATGAAATTAGGCTCAATTATCCTGCCCCAGGGTCCATCTTGAGCTCATTATAAGCAAACCATACGCTTGACTCCTTGAAATTATTGATTCTATCTTTCGAAAATTTACTAAGCGAACTATAGTTAATTGAAGGTAAAAATTTGTGTGAGACCGTCTTACGAGATCTCATTTCGTGAGACGGATGGATTTTTTTTTTTTAATAAATTGTTATAACTTTTTAAAAAATGATACAAATTAATATAAAAGTGATAAAAATTAAAAAGTGACACTTTACATTAATTATAAGTGATAATAATATATGAAAAAGTGAAAATAATTTATTAAAAGTGAATTTATCTCACGATATAAGATCCGTGAGACGATCTCACACAAAATTTACTCCTAATTGAGTTAATTTTAAAATATGTGATATCCTACCATGCCTAGGCCTTAAATTTTAATTTCATTTTTCAGTAACTTTGCTTACCTATTTTATTTTAGGATATATTGGATTAGCATATAAACATTAATCTTACTTTAAAAAAGTTAGTTGATTTATCGTCTGCTCTCAGGGTTATCTAAAAATAAATTGGGATAAAAAAATTTATGGCCTATAAAATTTTCTTATGATCTATAAATCTTTTTTATCCCAAGTTATTACTTTGAAGGCTGTACATATATTGAGACATATTTTTGTAAGATAGTCTCATTTAAGAGAATCAAAATTTATGGAGTAATCAAAAGAGAAAATGAATATAGATCAACGAGTAAACATATACGGAGGGTGGTGCCGGGTCATGAATATTAAATTAATCCAACAGGAGAATTTGAATTGATTTTATTAATGTGAAGCCAACTAATCAAAATACAACCAATGAGAGACAAAATACAAAAGAACCTATGTGCCTTTTGCAGAACAGATGGTAGTCGGAAATTTTTTGTTTTCATTAATAAATTAATGAGCATAAGAATTGTTTTTTGGGTGAGAATATGATTTAAGTTATTTAATATATTAAAATACCAAATATTCCATCTCTAACACAAGGCCCCATATCATTTTGCGGCTTGAAATAATTGATGTTGTAGATGTTATAATATCATATAAATTACATTAAAATATACTAATTTATCTTCTTTTTTTTTTACATACATCGTCGTAGAAACTTTTTATGGGAAAGAGTGCACACTTTTTGAGAAAACGAATAGTAGTTTTGAAGGATATATTTATAAATTTTTATATATAAAGTAAATAAATATATTAGATTATGTATGTAGATCCAAAAATAATGATATTTTATATAAATTAAAGGATATTGTGAGGGCCGGTGTAGTGTATAAATGATTTTTCACTTAAAATGTGTGAAGATTATTATGGGACACACAAAAAGAATATATGAAAAGTTTTACGGTACGGAGGGAGTATATAATACACACTCATATGTGTGTATATATATAATTGTGCATAAGGTGAATACATCGATAAAATAAATGAGCATATAACGGAAGTGACCATATATATATATATATAAATATATTTCAGATCATAATTTATTCTCTACTTATACATAATTATATCTTTTTAACAGTAAAATAAAAAATTGTATTTAAAAAGAATACAAGGAGTATTCTGCTCAAAATACTATACATAATTATATATGAGTAAAATACACGAGGAATCCTAAACACAATAAGTATATGGAAATTATCAATTATAATTTAATCAATTATTTTTTTAATAAGAATATTGTAAATCAATTTCACTATTATATTTCGTGTGTTTTTTTAATTAGGAGTATTAATTAGTTTATTAAAATATATTAATTAAATAATAATATTGTATAATAAAAATAGTTTATACCATTTTAAATTAATTTAATACCATTATTTAATACTCATTAATTTTTTATCCGAAGTATTTTTCAATTGCGGGAGCCTACATCTTCCAAAATAAGCTCAAATTGAATTGTTTAATAAGAATTAATAAAGAGTTTATAATATATGTAACTAGAGGTGTAAGTACGTCAAACTGACTCGGGAATTTACTCGTGCTCGACTCGAGAAAAGATCGAAATCGACTCGAGTCGAACTACTCGAGTAGTTATCAAGTTCGAGTTCATAAATACTCGATTAGAAAGGTTGACGAACCTTATCGAGCTTGTATATTATTTACTATTACCATTTATTATATTAATTATATATATTTATATTATTAATACATAAATAATACTCCCTCCGTCACGGGAGACATTTGCTGATTGACTTTTTCGCGATTTTTGTGTGAGAGTTATTTCATAGTAATACGTTTACAAAAATTATTTTATATTAATGATATGCTATTAACAACTTTTGTAAATGTATTACTATGAAATAACTCTCGCACAAAAATCGTTGAAAAGTCAATTGTGCAAATATCTCGGACGGAGGGAGTATATATTATTGACCAGTCAAGTCGAGCTCAAGTTATTGAGTTTCGACCGAATTGAGCTTGAACTAAAAATTAGGTGCGATCGAGTTCGAGTCGAATTTTGAGCTTCAATTATTGTAATCAAATCGAGTTCGAACTCAATACTATTCAACTCTGCTCGACCCATTTACATTCCTATGTAACTAGAAATATTAATGTGAACGTCAAAATACTCTCAAGTCCACAAATGGGGCAGCGCTACGAATTGATGTAAGAAATTCTAGAAAGAAAATAAATTAAGATTGTAAGTCGTTTTCTTGATCATCATATTCTACATACTAAAGAAATAATAATATTTGGGCAAAAACTTGTATGAGACCGTCTCATGCATGAGACCAATCACTTTTTAATAAATTATTATCACTTTTTTAAAAAGTGATACAAATTAGTATAAAAGTGATAACAAATTAAAAAGTTATAACAATTTATGAAAAGTGATAACAAATTATGAAAAAGTGATAATAATTTATTAAAAGTGACTCCGTCTCATGCATGAGACGGTCTCACACAAGAGTGCCTAATATTTGTGTCCATCGATTTATAATTCGTGTGATTAAAGGATCTCTAGTACAATTGGAGGTATTTTTCCTTATAAAAAAATAGAAATACAGTTTACATGTATATGAAAATAATTAGTAGGTATAATAGCGGTGGTGTCATATACTATTTTTTAAGAAAATTTAATCTTGGTCGAAAAAAATAGGTAACTTTCTAATTGAAGACTGTCTTATACAAAATTTACATTAAATAAACGTCACATCATCGGTTAAGTTCACTCAACAAGATCTCTCATTTACCTTTACATATGCATTATAATTATAAATTATTATAGCATGGTAAAAATTAGAGTACTGATAACGAATATTATGGAATATTCATTTTATTAAATATATGTGGTGTTGATTTTCGAATAAAATAGTGTTGAATTGGCGAAGTGATATAGTTTAAGTGGTTATACTCCATTAACTATTACCTAAAGGTCATGAGTTAAAATAACCCTTTATTCGATAAAAAAAAAAATTTGAATTAACACTTTAATAATATTGAGTTATAGAATTCTAATGAACGGTAACCTTTAAAGCAGTGTTCATGTTTAAGTGAGTTTATTATAGGGATATCAATTAATTGTTTTGTTTAAATAACCTTTGATTCATTGTAATCCCAACACATGCAAATTAAAAGATCTGTCCTCGTATGTAATTATTCTTGACGAAGTGATCAACAAATTTGTATCCCTTATTATTTTTCGTTCCTATTTTCTATCATAATTGCAATTCAATTTCTAAATAATAATATTGAATGATGAAGATGACCTATTATTTTATTTTTTAAAGCTCGTATAGTATTACATATATATATATATATATATATATATATATAATAACGCTAATCGATTATTAATTTTCAATAATTAAATATTCTGTTGAAAATAATCAAATTTATTGTTATAATTATAAATTAATTCATTATTTATTTATTATTAATAAATAGGTGGGGGTAGTTTCTGGCTATTTAACAAAATAATTGATTTGTATAATTATGTACATTAATTAATTACGCATTTTTAATATGTGTTGGGATATTTGTTTAAGTGTTGATGATTATATTAAAACACATGTAATAAGATCATTTGAATATGCATAGTCAGCTTCTTACATAGGAGATCGATCAATTGAGCTTATTAGTCATCTGATGGATTATAGACTTGGGATAGTATATGTCATACGAGAAAAGGAGAAAAGCTGAAGACCAAAAGATCTAAAGAAAAATAAAAGTTCAATCATACACAGCTTTTGACCGCTAATGGAGCGTGTTTTTTTTTTTTTTGTTTTTTTAAATATAACCGATTTAACGTATTAAAGCGGCCCGGTCAGACTGGCAAGTCTGATCCGCTTTTAAAACAAAGGTTTTGAGATGATTTCAAGTCTTTGAGAACATAAATATTTAATTTCTAACAAAGAATTAATTTTTAATTTGGCCGAAAAAAGAACAAAATTTGTATTTGAAGTCTTAATCATCGATTTTATATAACACGAATTGCAATTTGTTACAAAATATAATATAGACGGCAAATTGTAAAATGCACTACAATACATGTTGCAAATTGTAATTAACTCCACCATTATTATTTTTGTTTATTTAACTATTAATTTCCCTATATCGTACTACAATGCATTTGTAAAATGTATGTTTGTATTATATGCATTATTTTTTAAATAACAATAAAATAATTTTTAGTCTTTTTATTTATTTTCTTCAAATATCTCAATATTATATTACTTTTTCTTAATTATCTCAATATTACATTATACTTACTTTTTCTAATTTTAAGTAAAATTGTATACCTCATTTCAATAGGTATTAAAATTATCATCCACTATATTACTAAGTCAATTGACAAAAATATTTTTTATTCCAACAAAAATAATAGTTTAAATGGGGTATAATTGTAAAATTTTAACTTATTCCATTAATTAATTCTCAATATATATTTAAAAATATTATGACTCATGTAAAACTAAGTTATAATATTTATTAATAAACATGTGATTTGTATGATCTAGTAAAACATATCACACATAAAAATTAAGTGTATCATATGTTTCACCATCCATCTAAATTTAATATCCCAAAATATATGAGACCTTAAACATTTGTTAAAGTGAAAAAACTATCATATCTCCATTAAAAAATAATTTATATTATTAAAGTAATCTTATATTAAACCCTTATAGAATAATACAAGTCATTTTGAGTTCCGTCCGTTAATTATTCGAAACTCCTTTATAAACTTTATCATCACAATATACATATTTATTTACATAAATTGCCATTATTTTTGAACCCAAACTATATTCGGGGTATTTTGAAACTCTATAAAATAACTTCTATTTTTTTCTTTCAAAAGCTGTATGAGATAACTTTAAAATAAAATAATTTTAGAATCTATTTTTAGAGTTTTAGTGTTTCAAAACACACACTCAATCCAATTAATTTATTTACTTTATTTATAAAAAATTACAAAATTAAATCTTTAACATTCCAAATATTACACTTTATTCTAGTATTCTTAGAATGCAACTACATGTCTGAAAATTGCTGGGGAGTACGCAAGGAGTATTTTTATTTTTATTCCTGAAAACAGGAGTATTTTACTTATTGTGACTCCAACTGAAAATACGAAATTTAAAGAGTGCAATATAATTTACAAACTTTGATGCACCACATATATTAGTATGAATATATACATAACACATATTTATACATATAGATAGAGATATATATAGATAGATAGATATATAATATATTAATGCATAATGAAATTGGGTTCTGTCTGACGTCCGTAGTCCGCTTTCTTATTGGTTAACTTTCACATCTTCCCCCACCCCCACCCCCAATTCCCAAACCGTCTCCATCTCTCTCTCTCTCTCTCTCTCACACACACACACACACAGCACAACATTAACACACACTTCAACAACGAACCCCCGTTACCCTGTACCACCCTACCCTACCATTACCCCACCCTCCACCCAGCCTCTTGCGTCCCTCTCCCCTAGGATCCAATCTTCGTTTATCCCATTCATTGCTCTCCGATCAGTCTTACAAATTCATCAATTCATTCATCAACCCACTCTCTTGAAACGAATCATCCTCCTTTTGTTGTTTTTCTGTCTGCTTCGTTATGCTCGATTTGTAGCTAAGATTTAATCAAAAATGGATGGAAGGAGATCGAAGAAACCCAACTGTTGTCCTACCACACGCGGTGGCGGCGGCAGTACCCTCAGCCGTGGTGTATTTAGCAGTAGCAGTAGTAGCAGTGGAGCTTACGACACCGTATGGGAGTGCGTGATTCCATACGTGCAGGACCCGCGCGACCGCGACGCTGTATCGCTGGTGTGCAAGCGTTGGTACGAGATCGACGCCATCACGCGCAAGCACGTGACCATAGCGCTCTGCTACACCGCCACGCCGCAGCGCTTGTCACGGCGCTTTCCGCATCTCGAGTCGCTGAAGCTCAAGGGTAAGCCACGCGCCGCCATGTTTAATCTGATTCCTGAAGATTGGGGTGGATATGTTACTCCATGGGTAGAGGAAATTATCAGGTCCTTTGGTAGAATGAAGGTGCTTCATTTTCGGCGAATGATTGTGAAGGATTCAGATCTCAAGTTGCTCGCGACGTCGGCCGGTAAGGTCCTGGAAGTCTTGAGGTTCGATAAGTGTTCGGGTTTCTCTACGGATGGGCTTATGCATATAGGACGCTTTTGCAGGTAATATTAACGAGTCTAACACTATGTATTATCTTTTCTGATTTTTATTTTGAATAGGTTTTTGGTTTCTGATTTTCTGTTTTCATGATATATTGTTCGGTGTTGTATCTTGCTTCAATCTCTTCTATTTTCGGATATATTCTATAAAAAAATCTTGTGTTAATTTGGATACACTAAATTACACCCTTTTTCGAAATGTTTCCAGTGATTCTTGTTCTAATCTCTGGTTTGATTTCTGCTGGATCCAAATTGTATACATATCACTTCTTGAAATTTAAGTTTGACTTTTTCCTTATCGAAGAAACTTAGCGCAAATTCAATTATTGTGTTCTTGGTTGTTTTGGTGAATCGTTATATGTCCAAGTGTATCAGCCAAGTGTTTGATGAGTTTAGTCATTATTGTTGGATTTTGATTTTCTTCATAGAACAAGTTATCAGCGTAGTCATCTACTTTTTTGCTCTTAAAACTTTATTGTTTTATGATTTTAATCTCATAATCTCATAATACTTGAGAGCTTTAAATACCTTCTGAAGAATTTTTTACGATTTGTGTTTTAAGCATAAGTTATCTCAAAGCACGGGATTTGTCTATTTCCGTTACGTTGATTGTCTGTTAGCTAACTAATGATGGCGTTTCTGATATTGGCTGATTTTGGGCTGTCTCAAAAGGTTATATCCCATTGTATGTCTTTCCCTCTCATTAATGAGGTCAATACTGACCTCCTGGATGTG
The DNA here is from genome assembly GCA_030762865.1 of Paraleonurus japonicus. Lineage (NCBI taxonomy): Eukaryota > Viridiplantae > Streptophyta > Magnoliopsida > Lamiales > Lamiaceae > Paraleonurus > Paraleonurus japonicus. The sequence goes on from CM061053.1 coordinate 5,486,431, forward strand.
CAATAAATTTGTCTTTCAAACTGACATCCTATAACTATATCTCAAAAGGTTTGAGATTACTGGAAGTGTTTTGAAAAAACCATATATGCTTGGTTTTATTTTGAATTGATGTGTCATGATTTGAAATATTTTGGGTAAAGAGAGAAATAGTTTTGGTGGGAAGTCTATTGGAGAATGGATGTATATTTTGTTTTATTTTGAGAGCATTAAAGGAGAATGACTGCTGAAAATTAAAAAATCCAGTTGTAGCCTTAATATTATTTTATGATCATGCCACTCTTTGTTCCAAGTAACACAGTTTCTCTGATATTCAAATAGAACAAATAATATCTTGGTTGAATGATCATGCCACCCTTTGTTAAGCTTTCCATTTTAGTGACATGTTATTCTGTAATATTCTACATAAGAACTGTTCTTAGCATTTATGGAAAATCCAATGTAGCTTCTGTTTGCTGATGCTCAGAAGTCACAAGGTGCTAGATTAATAAAATAAGGGTGTTATGTAATTTCTGGTATAGCAACTATTCTACTATAAAGAAGGAAATAATAATTTTCAAGCTCTGGCCTGACGTTGGGTTTGTGCAAGGGATAGAATGTACATTTAGTTGATCTTCTTCAAATTCTTGTTACAACTGAATGGTGAGATTGTTTTGTTTATGATATTGATACCTGGATTTGCTGGGTTGATGTCAAGGATTCTGGAGTTTATCTTGTGTAAAAGTAGAAAAATAACTTCTTCTGGTTTTCTTAATATGCCCAACTTAGAACAAAGAAGATAGAAAGAAAATGCCATATTAAAATCAAAATGGCTTTGGATAAGAATTTTTCTCATGTTTAATCTAGGTTGAGAGCTTCCGAAGAATTCTGTGACTTAATTTTGGTCTCTGGCTTGAGAAGGATCACATTGATTAGTCATTAGTAATACTTTAATTGTCTTAGTCGAAGAATTGTAAATTGAGCAGCTGTTGGTAAAAGATGCTTATTGAATTTGTTTGATCTTTTTATGTAGGAATTTAAGAAGCTTGTTTATGGAAGAGAGCTCCATAGTTGAGAATGACGGAGAATGGCTGCATGAGCTCGCTATGAACAACACAGTTCTTGAAAACTTGAATTTCTACATGACTGATCTTGCGAAAGTAAGACCTTCAGATCTTGAATTGATAGCAAGAAGATGCCCATCTTTGGCCTCGTTGAAAATTAGCGACTCTGACATCTCAGACCTCGTTGGGTTTTTCAGAGCTGCATTATCATTGGAAGAGTTCGGTGGTGGCTCTTTTAGTGAGCCACCTGGACAGGTTGGAGAAGGTGTTTTTAATGAGCAATTGGAAAGATATGCTGATGTTGTATTCCCACCAAGATTGTGCCGCTTGGGTCTTACTTACCTGAGTAACAGAGAAATGCCCATGTTGTATCCTTTTGCTTCGAGGCTCAAAAAATTGGATCTTCTCTATGCTCTGCTGGACACTGAAGGCCATGTTCTGTTACTTCAAAGATGTCCTAACTTGGAAATTCTTGAGGTAAAATATCAAGGCTTTGTTTAATGGTTTTGTCATTCATGTATGCATTTCCTTGTGCTCATGAAGTCTCTTACGTACCTGAGGTTGTTTCTTTTTAAATCTCATGGGCTACATATGCTTTCAATAATTTTTGTTAGGTAATTAGTATAAATGAATTGATTTCATACCTCTTTACAAGTTCGAGGTTTTAGATATGATGGAATTCTTTCAAATTCATTTCAACAACTTTGTCAATTTGATCCTTGTAATGATAATATGGTATACCTTTGTCATAGCTTGGTTTAGGGGTATCATGGTGAAAGAATGCAACATGTTGTTTGGTGATGAGGAATGTTTGATTCCTCACTTTAGAGGAATTCCAATACCTCTCAAAATTGAGAGGAATGAAAGTCATTCCCCTCTACTATCAAAGTGATACCTTTTCCCATTCTCTTCTTTCTACCAAGCACTCTACTTTTAATTAATCCACTATTTTTACTGGTCTCTTGATATTTATCGAATTATGGACATGTCTATTCTGGTTACTAGGATATGTACACTTTGAGGGTATAAGTTGCGATGGAGCTCATGTTAACCTCTAGGGCTACTTCATGAATTTAGTATTGTCATCTTTGTCCTAATAATTTTTGCAATGCAGTATGAGCACCAGATGAATTCTTATGAAAAATAAGTTGAATTATTTATACGTGAAGAATGATGGCAATCTAATGTTGACACAGTTTAGCGTAATATTCCAATTTACGAGCTAATGTCTTGTGTGAACAGAGTTCTCATGAGAAAGAAAAGAAGTAGATTTAAAATATATATATATATATATATATATATATATATATATATGTATGTGTGTGTGTGTGTGTGTGATTGTGTGTGGTTTTTTACTCTGAATCTGACCGCTCTATATCTACGAATATGAAACAGACCAGAAACGTTATTGGAGATAGAGGATTGGAAATTCTTGCTGAATATTGTAAGAAAATGAAAAGACTCAGGATAGAGCGTGGAGCCGATGAACAAGATATGGAAGACGTAGAAGGCGTGGTCTCACAAAGAGGACTAATGGCTCTAGCCCAAGGATGCCTTGAACTGGAATATTTAGCCGTCTACGTCTCCGATATTACGAATGCGTCTCTTGAATGCATGGGTACTTACTCGAAAAACCTATGTGACTTTCGGTTAGTCTTACTCGACCGAGAGGAAAGTATTACCCGATTTACCCCTAGACAACGGTGTTCGATCTCTTCTAATAGGTTGTCATAAACTGAGAAGGTTTGCTCTGTATCTCCGCCCGGGTGGGCTGACCGATGTGGGCCTGGGTTACATCGGGCGGTACAGCCCGAATGTGAGATGGATGCTTCTCGGGTATGTGGGGGGTCAGACGAGGGTCTTTTGGAGTTTTCAAAGGTTGCCCTAATTTGCAGAAGTTGGAAATGAGAGGGTGCTGTTTTAGTGAACGAGCTCTGGCAATGGCTGCTCTGCAGCTGACTTCTTTAAGGTACTTGTGGGTGCAAGGGTATAGAGCATCTGGAACGGGTCGGGATCTTTTAACCATGGTTAGGCCTAACTGGAATATCGAGTTAATTCCTTCTAGGCAAGTTTGTGTTCTGGATCAGGTAGGAGTACCAAGAATCGATGATCACCCGGCCCACATACTCGCGTATTGGTCACTTGCTGGGCCAAGAACAGATTTTCCCTCTACTGTTAGGCCGTTGGATTCTCTTCTCAATATGTGAATTACAGGTTTGATTTGATATAATACCCCCTCCCTATGCTTGTGCATTGTTCATAAATTATCCATCCCCCTTTTTTTGTGTTTTATGTGGTGAGAGCTTCTGAACTTAGTTCTGGTTTTGTTACTTTGTATGTAGAGATTTTGGAGTAATAAAATTTGTTGTATTTGGCGTAGTTGAAGAGCCTCCTCCTATGTGGGCTAATAATTGTCAAATTTGTGTAGCGTTTACCGGGAATTTTGCTCACTTTTTGGTTCAAATGTAAATAGGTCATTGTTTGATAAGTTTATTTCATGAATTTGTCTGTTTGTCATTTATTGTTCGTCTTGATTCAAGTTTGCTTTATATAAAAATTTGGAATTCCCATTCCCAGGTAGAGATATATGAATAATTGTTATCCGATTCATGTTTGTAGGCTGTAGCCTTTCCCATATTCATTAACTGTTATTGCTTTGGTAATATATTTGGTTGAATGTGTGAAAATGAAAATGTGTTCAAATTAGTTAAATATAGAGTGATTTGGTACGTCTTTTCTTGATTTTGTGTTCTAAACATGCATGTTTTAAATGATATAAATAGTTATTGTTTTGTTAGTATTCTTACTAAAGATTCACACCTTTAAATGTCTGAAAGTCGTGTCAACTTGCTCATCTCCAATTTCTCTCGTGTATCCAACGAACATAGTTATTGTCAAGTAAAAATAGGGAAATTTTGCCGATATATCTAAAATTTCATATTAAATTTTTATCATTTTAATAAATTTTTGTCTAATTTCTATTCCCTCCTATTTATAATATATGTCGTTTTGACTTTTCGTATTATTCGCAATTTAAATGTCGTTTTGCACTTTTCAATGTGAATTAATTATGGTTTTTAATTTATTCTTATTTTTTAAAAAAAAATTATATTGATAATAATAATCTTTAAAGTCATGTGGAAAATTTCAAAGCTATTAATTAAGGATATAGAAGGAAGTAAATAATTTTCTTAAAATGTGTGCATTAACTTAGAATGACATATAGTTTGAATAGGGAGTATTTTTAGCAATATCGATATTCCCATCGATATATGTGTAAATTTAAGTTACGATACTTCCATCTATATCAAATTTTTGGGGGAACTTTTCAAGGATATCATTATTTGGTAAAAAATTGTGGAGATCATGTAACCGACCATTATTTTTTCAATAGAAATTTTATTACTTCTCAAATTTTTGACTACATTGTATATTTTTGATAAAGATATTTATTTAATGTAAAATATATTACTTTTTATTTGATACACATATTTTTAAATTGTGAGAGTATAATCTACCTTTAAGTGATTATTATTTTTATTAAAAATTTAAATCAATCTCATTGTGAGCCAATCTCATATAAAACTTGAGTGTTTTTTTCGTATTAAATTTAAAGAATTGAGAAATTTATCTTTTCGTTTATTATTCTATTATAAATTGTATCTTTTTTCATAATTTAATATTTTTATGTGTTGTATTTTGATAACAATTTAAACGAATATGAATATAATAAGGTATTTACAGTAGATCATCTTGTTTATATTTATTTTTCTTAGATTTTATCTTCATTGTTTAAAATAGTATATTGCAATATATATATATATATATATATATATATATATATATATACTACTTTAATTTTACTTTACATCAACAATAATTTTGATTTTGTTATTAATATAACATATATTTTTGTATGCAACTGTTAATTAGTCACCTTACTAATTCAAGAGTAAATAAGATATTTATTTTCAGATAATTTATAACTGCAACCACCTAAACAAAACGTTAAAAAATTATATAATTTTTTTAAATTTCTTTTATTTTTCCATTTCCTTTGTAGCGTGTGTATTTCGTGAAATCTGGTTCCGAGTTGTTCAAATTAGTGTTGCATCTCACGCATTGTTGGAACAAAAGTTGTTGAAGATTAAGATCTTACTACATTTAATTGAATTTTGTATCTTTATTTTTAGGCATTTATTTGTATACCATTTCCTTTTGCTATATATAGGTATTATTACTTGAATTTGGAAGAAAGAAAGCGTAATAGCTTATTAGAGCAGTCTATTTTCACAAAATATATACACACACACATTTGATGAGTATTTCTCGTGCCCATGATATATATATTTACGGTGAAGGCATGAAACTGGTGCATTCTATTTGTATTTTTGAACAATATTAGTTGTTATATTAAAAAATATATATTTGATAACAATATTATTTAATAAAAATAATTAATACCATTTTAAAAATGTACGATAAAACTTGTTTAGACAAGACCAATTCTATATATATATATATATATATATATATACACAAACATATTAAGAATAATAATCGTAAAAATAGAAATGTACCTAAATCCATGAATTGATTTGTGTCTCGGTTTATCAAACTATTAGTTTCACCTCCTTCACTCTTTTTGTAAGGAGAGTACAAATGAACAAATTGAAAAATAACTCTAACTTATAATAATAAATTTCTCTATATTTTTAATTTGGTCCCTTGTACGGCCAAAAATAAATAAATTTGTCCCTTAACAAATTCTAAAATACCTAATAATATTTATACATATAAAGTCAATGAACATTTTAAAATACTTATATAAGAACTGTAGTGGATTATTTTAATCAAGTCTTTTTAAGATAATTTTACAAATTTGATTTGAGACGTAAGTATCCAATAGGTTGGATATTTCCATCAAATCAATAATTATGTATTAAACATGGTTCCTTGATTGTATCCCGGCCCGTATAAGGCTATGTAGTGTGGTTTATTTGAATTGAATTCAAAGTCTCCTATCTATCATTTTCCATTCAGTCACCTATGTATGTTGTTAACTTTTCTTATATGTTTTCGTGTAATTTACATGCTACGACAATGATATTTATTTATTTTTTTATCGGTAAATATTAGTTGTCGGTGTTAGAAGTTAGTTCACCAAGTCTGTGACAATTCCAAATTCTCCAAGCCTCCTTATACCTACCAACTCCAAATTCGTTTCCAAAGTGAATCGAACTCGGATCGTCCATTAAAGTGGGGAACCCGGGTGGCCAGGTGGACTACGCCCTGGTCGAGAATGATATTTATTTAATAATGGGTATGATTCTATCGTAAATAAATAAATAATAGTAATAAGTTTTTGTAATTTATTCAATTTAAGTGAAATAGAGATGAGCGATTGTTGAATGAGATCAATTCCTCTTTAAGTTAAAACATAAATATGTAAGTTTAAAAAAAAAAGAGTTGATTGTAAAGGAGACTTGGTGAACTAATTAAATTGTAGAGTAATATTTACCATTTAAAAAAAAAAAAAAAAGAGTTGACTAATATCTTACACATTGAAATATATATGGAGATATGTTTTGATTAAATATATTTAATTTTTAAGATATTGTCTGATTTGTTGTTGGTTTTTTTTTTTAATTTATGTTTAGGTAAATTATATTGCTGTTTGGATTTCCAATTATCACATACTATTATGAATAATTATTTTCATTATTGTTTTTGGGAGTTGATTTTAATTTAATGATAAAAATGAATATTTTCCCAAAATCTCGTCTCATACTGGAAATATTAGAAGAATAACCCTCTTGTTTCTCCCACGTCAAATTATTAGAGGAATGAAAACTACTTTTTTTTTTTAAATAGTTAGAGAAGGAAAGAAAAAAACTCTCCCTTTTAGGACTCCCACAGGCCACAAGCCCCATCTCCCTTCTTGTCCAACTCCTTCTTGCTTTTTCGCCTTCCACCGCCACTGTTCACCTTCCATCGTCGATCTGTCAACTAGCTCGTCCGCCGTCTTAGTACTTAGGCCAGCGGGACGATTCCTCCAACGACTCCTTTTATGCGACGGCTAGTTGACGGAACTTTTTTTTTTTTTTTTTTAGTTTTTTGTGCTATTGTAGTAATCTGATTTTATATCTTTCTCTATTTTTTTGGTTTTTTTTTTCGTGATTTTCATTATTTCATCTTTTTGTGGTGAAGTCTTGTATTTGTTGTGTGATTTCCCTCACTTTGTGTGCTCTTTCTTCCCTTATAGAGGATGCATGTGGGTCTTGACCCTTGGAGATTCGGCTCTCGGTGGATTTTGCTTTTAACTTCTTGAAATGAGATTGCCGAGTGTAGAAAATTTTCTCTTACGAGAATGGAGACCGATTTCTCTTGGTAGACGGAAATTACACTAATTCCTCCACTCCTTATGATTGGATTTAAGCGATTATTCGAATTTAGAAGATAGGCTTGATTGTGTTTGTATTTTTTCTTTTGTATAACCTATTTCTTTCTAGCTAAATAAAAAAAAAAAAAAAAACTACTTTTAAACTTACAAACAGCTCAAAATAGTGAGCTACTCCGTCTTGCATTTGTCCCTTGTCAATTAATACTTCTTAAAATGTGGACCCCACTTGTACTGATTAAATAAATTTCTTCCTCTTAAATTAAATGAATACACCTCAAATTTGGACACTACCATGTTCCTTGAATTTCTACAAACGGAAAGAAATTTGGTGGACAAATAAAGAGCTGAATACATTAAAACTATGTTTGATCTAAATATTTTACTGGAGAAAAGTGAACTCAAAGTTCTATTATTAGCTCGACATAATTTTTTTTTTTTTTTACTAAATAAAAAAGCAGCAAAAGAAAGTTATTTTAAAAACTTTGAAGAAAAATCCTTCCCCTCCGTCACCCGCTAGCGATTACTTTCACATTTTTTTGTCACACAATTAATTTTACACTTTTAAAATAGAATACCCTCTATAAAACTACACTCACAATCTATTTAAATTTAAAAATATTACCGTTATTCATTCTCCTACACTTTATCTCACTCAACAACCCAAAATATTTTTATATTTTATTCTCTCTTCTACATTAATTTGAATTTTCTTAATAAGTATATCCTCCTCCGATGAAAGAAATCTTGGGATGGATGGAGCAATAGTTATGGAAGATATAGAGATTTCATGTTCCCAATTAATAATAATAAAAAAAAAGATATAGAGAAAGAGAGATGCATGGTGACAAGGGAAGAAGGCAGCAGTATAAGCGAATTAAACAGGAGAAAGAGCAGCAACAATATATAAAAATAAAAATAGCAACTAATAACAGTTATGCCATTGCCAACTACTCATCCATTTTCAACCACATGAATTCTTTGTATGAAAGCCACTACCATTACATAAATACATTGATTATATCTACGATAAAATATAGACTAATACAACGGAAAATCTCCGATATCAATCCAGGATTGGAAAAAATTATTCCCTATTACGGAACAATAGAAATCATACTCGCCACCACCCCATTTAATATTTTATATATTAATTTTTTAAATGAATGTATTTTTATGTTATATGTATTTTTAAATAATTTACATTAAATGTAATAAAAATATACAAAAATAAAATAGAATAAATGAGGATGGGGATGAGGAATAAATTTTCCCTAGTTGCATCGAGGGGACGAGAGCCCAGTTGATATCTCTGGTACATATATTCTTACATTTTGATTAGAAATTACAAATTATAGAAAAATATTTATTTAATTTTTTTCATGAATGTATTCGCCTGTAGAATTTAGAAAAAGAATTGAGAAAAACAGGAGATTATTAAAAAAGAAAAAGAAAAAAAGCGCTGAATCTATATTTATAGAGTTTGCATGCTCTTCCCTTGAATCATGATTGCAAGAATTTAACATGTTTTATCCATTCAACCCTAATTGATACACCGACCGTTCATTTTTTTATTGCAAAAGTCAAAATGACACGAATTTTATTTATTCATATTAAAAAGTGTAAAATTGGAGGTAAATAAGTTATTTTTACTTTATTCACATAATGTGCAAATAAAAGATGTTTGTAAAAATTAATTTGAGAAAGTAGAATTATTTTTTTATCATTTTGGATATGAGAAAAAAAAAGATACTCCCCGTCCCAATATTTCTTTCATAGGGAGGGAGACACACTTATTAAGAAAAGAGGATAAAGTATAGGAGAGAGAATAAAATGTAAGGATATTTTGGTGGTTGAATGAGATAAAGTGTAGGAGATAGAATATAATAGAATAAAACAATAGTGATATTTTTTAAATTTAAATGGTATTGTGAGGGTGTATTTTATGAAGGATATTTCTTTTTAGTGTGTGAAAGTAATGTTGAGGCGTTCGAATAAGACAAGCGAAAGTAATGTTCGTACGGAAGAAATATTTATTTTGAAATTTTAAATAATCTAAGATGAGATGAGAGTGTATTTAGCTTTAAAAAATTAAGTAAAATAAGAATCACAAAAACAATGATATCCGTGGAGACTTTCAAAAGAAGCTACACACCATGTGGAATATGCCCAAATTGACCAATAAATGTGAAAAGAGAATGCAATATCCTGAAAATTAATTCAAGAAAAAAAAATTATGCACAGCCAAAATAAATTAAATTGTGGATCTTTATGTTTGAGGCTGAATTAAAGCAAAAGGATGCCTAATTGACCAATAAATGTGAAAAGAGAATGCAATATCCTAAAAAATTAATTCAAGAAAAAAAAAAATATGCACAGCCAAAATAAATATTAAATTGTGGATCTTTATATTTGAAGCTGAATTAAAGCAAAAAGATGCTTCAATTTAGTGGATTTCACACTCAGACCAGACATGCAATGTGATGTGATCAATATTGGCAATCCATTGCTTTAATTTAATCACAACTACTGAAATGAAAAAGACAAACATCTATGGTGGAAAGTGGAAAGGGTCACAATTTCATTGATGCAATGTACACAAGGGATTCACACAACTGCAAAAACACATTACATGCCAAAAATTAAATAAAAATTACACAATTTATAACATCATATATATATATATATATATACATAACTAATACACTTGCCATACATCTAAAATCTAACATGTTACGATCAAATACTCGAAAAATGTGGACTTATTTTAGAGCCCTTAGTGGATTTTTTTTTTTTTTTGTGTGAATAAAGAGAGCAATTAAGTAGCTTTCCATAGACAAACACATAAGCATAAATTGTTTCAATCATGGAAGTACAAAGTGATGGTCATTTTGTGAAAGCAACATTTCAACCAACATTTTTGTTTTTGTAATCCAACATTCTTAACATAGCTTCTTCAACAATAGAATCTACCTGGACTAGAAGCACCAATGTTAAAGATGCAATGACTATGCTTGGCAATGTCAGTAGGATATGCAACGAAAGCATCGCCATTGAAGACCATCAAAGGCACGTCGTTGTTCTTGTGATTATTCCATTCCATTACTATTTTTGTACTAGCGGTGGGATTGTGGACGGATGCGATGAGTTCATTAGGTTTGTTAGTCTGGTCTGTTGGAGATGTGGCGCTGAGATTGACTGTTGTTATGTCGTGGATGCTCGGCCGCCTCTTGTCCTTACCTCCAGAAAGTTGCCGTAAATAGTACTTCTGAGCATGACTAGCTACTTGTGTCGGAGTTTTGGAGATGACAAAGTTTCTTGAAATGCTCCTCCAATCCCCCTTCCCATGCTTTTCTAGTCCCAATAGAAATCGCCTGTATAATTAACCATGAGTGAAACAAAACAAGCGCAAACTAAAAATATAGAAAAATCTCTCCCTCTCTCTCGGTATGTAGATTGATTTGAACAAGGGTGAGGTATTTACACTCACAAAATTGCTAAATACACCAATAATTTGGTTAAATTTGTTAAAAGTACCCGGCCCTCACATGACTTTATATCATTCTGGATGCTTTTATGCTCTCTAAAACTTACTCCCTCCAGATATGTTTGAATAAACTCACATAGATAAAAAAAAAAAAATTATTGAAATTAAAAGTTTTTCTACATTCTTTCTGTTTTATCCATACTCAAAACGATAAAAAAATTAAATATCCATCAAAATTTTGTTAAAACAGGCGTGCTAAATAGAGACATTTTTGTCAATTGAAGAATATTTCATGTTTGTAATAAGAAATCAAGCTTATAATTTAGGATACACCAAAAGTAAATCTATCTGAACCGTATGGAGAAAGTATATTTAATCATAAATCTATTTTCCTTCTAATTTTCAATTTCAAAAGTGGAATGAACGCTTACTAGAAGTATGAAATATGGAAAATATAAGAACATTTTAGAGAATACACAATCATTTTAGGGATATTTTCTAGGAAATTTGATGGAATTCACGGCGAGTGTATGCATGATACACATTTTAGGTCATGTCGAAACAAATGTGATCATCACAAACAAGAGAAGCAGGGGACTCTGTCTCTTCACACAGCATGCAAATGAAACTAGTCACACATTTCATGCTACACAAACTGATCAACATAGCTTAACAACTACATAAAAACAAAGAAAAATCACCTGTGTTCATCCTCAGTCCATGGCACACCTTTCTTTCTTTCTTGATCACAATTTCTGCCCCTCTTTCTGTACAAATCGAAGCCTCGATGATCAGCTAATTCGAATGTAAATGACGAAGCTAAGTAGCCTGGAATCGGGACCAAACCGGCCTCTATATCACTAACATCTGCCACTAATTCCATGTACTGACTTATCACATCCCGTACTGATTTTCCAGGAATCATTTGTGCAACCTTATACCATCTATTGGGAGTTTTTCGTCGTATATAGCTAGAGCGCTTTCGAATAGTTTGTTCTCTTCTTTACTCCATGGTTTGCTCTGCCCTTGCTCTATCAACCAGCTTGAGTTTGGACATAGTGTTTCCATGCCTTAAATTTATCTGATGATCAAAAATTTAATCTTTGTGTGAGTTTTTGCAGTAATCTGTAAAGAAAAGAAGTATAAATACTACTTCCTTTATAGAAGGACCATAAGTTGAAGAATCTAATAAAGATTTCACCTTTTACAGAATCTTTGAAACTATATATGAAACACATAGGGGAGGAGGAGATGAGAAAACCCCAGATCAAGAAACTTAACTTACATGTTATCAAGGTAGAATTTGCAAATAAAAACTCATTCTTAAAATAAAATCATTGAAAGACTTACTTTTTAGGTTACTTCTTATACAGGTGATGAAGGAAAAGGTGGAAAAAAATGTTTGGTTAATTTCTTGTTTTGTGAGGTTGAAGAGAGGGAAAGGAAGATTAACAAATGAATCAAGAGATGAAAAAGGTGGAAACAGTGTTAGATTTGCTGATAATCATCATGGGTGTGGATGAATCCAAAAGAGTGTAGAATTAAAGAGAGAGAAAGAGACATGAAAGCATTTACATGAAGATGTAGATGGTTTATTTGATGATTTAGTTAGTGTAATTGTGATTTGCAGTAGGTGTGAATGGGGTTGGTTTCTCATTATATTTATTTATTATTATTAGTGAGTTTGATTACTCATAAATTTTTGGATTATTACCAATGAAATCCACTTTTTGTGTTAGCAAACTTTTAAAGGCTACTTTTTAACCATTTTTCTACTACTGCTATCAAGATAAATATTGTTTGTTGATTTCCTTAGATATGCTTTAAAAAAATATACTCTCCTCCCGTTATACATTACACATTTAATTTTTGATAACGAGTGTCTCAACATACGTTATTTATTTTTATATTTGACAAAATATTTTTCACAACTTTTACCTTTATTACATATCAACACTTCAATCTCCACTATACATTTAATATTTTATATATATATATATATATATATATATATATATATATATATATATATATATATCTTAAAATATGTACAAAAAATTAATGTGTAACTTATAATGGAATTGAGAGAGTATATAATTGGGATGCAAACATGATCAGGCAATAGACTATTATTAGAGTACAAGGTGAAATTTTAGAATGTCATATTATAGCATAATAATATATAATTTAAGGTAAATTCGTGTATAAATCATTTGCACTATGTACTATATATTACTTATTTTTACTGAATAAAATTATTTGTTTCATTGAATGGTATTGTTCGGGAATCGGTTACTTCGCACATCAATTGAATAATATTAATTATTTCACTATATAACATTACTCAAAACTAATTGCACGGTGTAACTAATTTATATAAATAGTATAAAAGTGTTCACTAACAAGGAAAAAAAAACAAGGAGAATAATATATAGGTTCGAACACTTGTGGATATGAAAGATTGATTTACTTGAAGGGTGAAAGGAGGAGGAAGATGCACCTTCCTAAATTAGTCGGACAAAGCTCGAATAATTGGGTTATGATAAAAATAAATATTATTTTCTAAAAATAATTCAGGAAGAAAAAATAATCATTTCTCAAATGAAGTAACAATATCATAGCCACTACTTTTTTTTTTTTTTTTAAAGAACATAGCCACTACTTTTAAGAGCAACTATATGAAAATAGACAAAGTTTATACTTTTCTCTTTCTTCAAACAAGTGGTTTAAAAATTATGGGGGTATCTTACTGCGGCTCTGTAGGGTTTTAACAACTAAAAGATTTGTCTGCTTTATATTGGTTAAATTACACAGTATAATTATATTTCTTCAATGACAAAGATGGTATAACTGACAAATAGTGTAAAATTTTGATTTTCTTTGTGTATAAATACCATGTTTCGACTTTTGTGTATGTATTATGCCGTGTCTGAAAATGCCACAAATACAAATGTTGAAGTTGGTATAATTATTAGAAAAAATTAAATTTTTGAGTAAGTTTTTTTTTTTTTAATCAGGTGCGCTTATACAATTTAAGTGCATTTTGAATAGTTCACGATTATTTTTATTGAATAATATCGGATAATCGTTCGGTAAAAATAATTGATGCTATTTAAAAATATATTTGAATTACACAATACATATTATACATGCAGGATTAAGGTTACATTTAATTTTACATCGTTCTAAGTAGATTGAACTCGGATTATCTATCCAATTGTGTCCGAATATATCCTAATTATTATATTTGCGAATTGGTGATCTCTTAATCTAACAAAATAATTTTACTTTAATAATTAATATTTACCTTTTTTATTGCATTGCACGATATTTTTGGGATGTTGAGCACATGATTTATATTTCATTTCACCGTGAATGTTTTATGTATTCGATTAGAACACTATTTTTACTGGGCATGTATTAGATTATGAAATGAGACATGTAAAATAAAAATATCCAAACTTAATGAATGACAATTCTATATAATCGCATAACAATCATGAATGAAAACGAATATTAGGCACATATTTATATTTTTATTAATCAAAGTTGCTCCAGTGGTTATGACTTATGATATCAGTTTTAAGTGCTCCGGTATATGCCCATGGGAATAAATGAATGATGAGTAAAAAGGTAATCGGGTGAAAACACTAACATGTAATACTTTTACATGTTATTAAAATTGTGTATAAAATATAACTTTCTTTTGGACTTTCACGTGGAAATTAATCTTTCAAGTCATAATTTTTATACAAAAATTAAATGAGACGGTGTTATATATAAAATGTTATTTTTATTTATTTATTTTCATGATAATTTTCAAATATATTAAAAAAAAAAAAACCAAGGGTTAGCCTAGTGGTGAGGTTTGAGGCAGAAGTGTGATCTTCCATAGGTCTATGAGACGATCTTATGTAAGATTTCTTTTAAATTTTATTAGTGAGAAACCAAATGTATTGATTAATAGAAATTGATTTTTGACTGGTAACATTTAACTTATATATATATTGTCCATCCGGCCACTGCCCATACTTTAGTGGGAGATCCAAGTTCGATTCCCTTTGAGAAAGAATTTGGAATTGTAAGGAGATTCACCAACTAACTTCTAATTACTAACCACTAAAATTTTCCGATAATATATATATTTTTTTCTTTTTTTTCTTTTATTTTATTTGAAGCTTGTGTTTATCTGAATGAGCAATTTGGCACATTGTAAAGTGAAAAGAAGCCAAAAAAATGGTAAGCAAAATTGGTGAAATATTGGTGGTGGGCTCTTCCACGCTTTAGTACATGAGAAAGTTAGGGTCAAATCTAAATGATGTACATATCTTTTTTAAAAGGCAGAATCACTATCACTAAATCATGTATATATTTAATAATAGTTTTGAGAACAGTTTGGTTTGCTAAAAATCTGAAAAATAAAAACAAAATATACAGTGAACTAGTTTTAATGTGTATTAATTTATAATATTAATTATTTTATAATATTACTTAAAATACACTTGAATTTTTCGATAAAATTAATTCTGTATATACTTGCACCCTGTAAAAGGTGTATTTCAATAATTTATAATTTTTTTCTTCCAGGCCCGTGCTCGGCGCTTAGATTTTAGTAGCCGTCCTTTGTCTTGACTCCATTTTTGTTTGCCTCCCAGTTCACACTCTTCTGTTTTATTGTTTTTTAATTATAATACTCCCTCGTCATTAGGGGTGGGAATAGGTCAGGTCAGTGGCCAGCCAGATAAAAGTTTGCGCATTAGATAATTTGCGCCTGAATTGACCTATTATCTATGATAGATTTTTTTCAAGACTTGGCCCGACCTCTTTAATAAATAGGTCAGCCTGAAAGTTTTAAAGGCCTATTCGTAACTTTTTTATTCTTCATTAAATTTTAAAAAATTATATTTTTTTATATTACACCGTAAATACTATACAATTCAAAATACGAATAAAATTAATATATCAAGAATTATC
Source organism: Paraleonurus japonicus (assembly GCA_030762865.1). Lineage (NCBI taxonomy): Eukaryota > Viridiplantae > Streptophyta > Magnoliopsida > Lamiales > Lamiaceae > Paraleonurus > Paraleonurus japonicus. The sequence goes on from CM061053.1 coordinate 5,502,332, forward strand.
AATTAGCAAAAGCAATAACAAAATCTTATGTAAATTAACGTGACGTAAGTTATTTTGTTTATTATTAATATTTTTTATTAATACTTTTTACTAATATGTAAATTTATGAGATAAAATATATGAGTATCTCACAATTATTAAAATATATATATTATATATATAAATATAATATATTATATTATTACATATTTAGTTAAATAGGCCGGCTGTTAGGCTTAAAAGGCCTACAAGAAAGCTCAAGTCGACCTTATTTAATTAAATAGGCTTCTTAAAAGGCAGTCCGGCCTATTTATTAAACGGCCGAGTCGAGCAGGACTTTAATAGGCCAGCCGTAGGCCTGTCGAGTAGCGACCTATTCCCACCCCTACTCGTCATGTATCAATTTGCACCAATTTTTTTATACACAAAATAAGAAAAATATTCTTTATGTTTATTTGAATTAGTTTGTGAGAACAATTATATCACAAAAATACATTTTTTATTTTATTAAATTGTTTTATGATGACATTTGTATAATATGACGATATTTGTAATGATAGAATTTGTTAGTAATTTTTTATTTTTAAAAAGTGCAAGTTAATATGAGACGTTTCAAAACAAAAAGTGTGCAACTTCATATAGATTTAAAAGAGTACCACAATTGATAATTGTCCCTTTTTAATATAATTGTAGTATACGTAAAGCAGTTCATCAAAATTGATAGTCATCTGCAATTGTTGGAAAATAAGAGAGCTTCGAATAAATATATAACAAATTCAAATTTTGAGTGATGAGAAATTGAGTTTTAAAGTTGAATTTAATTGCAACAAAAATAAAAATAAAGAGATTTTGTCTCATGTCGAGAATATATCAGGGAATGAGCCACAGTTGTGCAACAATTCTATATGATGTCATTTTAATTTTAATTTATATCCTAACCTGTTTTTTTTTTTTTTTTAAAACATATCCTAACCTGTTTAAAAATAAATTTAAATTGAATTAAAAATCAATTATAATGTGTGCACCGATACCAATAGTATACAAGAATTTATCCAACAAAATGTATATATGAGTCAGAACCGTGTACTAGTAGATTAAAAATCAATTATAATGTGTGCACCGATACTAATAGTATACAAAAATTTATCCAACAAAATGTACATATGAGTCAGAACCGTGTCCTAGCAGATTCGTTTATGATAAGTGATAACCGTGATCGACTTTTTTTTTTTTTTTTTTGATCTTCTATTTTAATTAGTTCATGCTCATCAATTATATTTATGTCATTTTTTATCTTTTTCTGGCAAAATTTTATGTACATCAATTTTTATTTTATAATTGATTCAAATTTTTGTGTATTTAAAAAAATATTAATTGCTTCATTAATATAGTATTAATTATTTTATTCACAAATATCAATTATTATACTATAAATAATAGTTGCGAATCAAACACTTTATCTTACGTGTGAAGAGACACATTTATTAAAAAAATTTAAATTAGTGTGGGAGAGAGAATAAAATGTAAGAATATTTGAATGGTTGTATGAGATAAAGTGTAGGAGAGATAATAAAGTAGAATAAAATAAGAATGACATTTTTAAAATTTAAATGGTATTGTAAGAGTGCAATTTATGGAGAGTATTCCATTTTAGGAACGTGAAGTTAATTATGGAACGTCCAAAAAAATGTAAAATTAATTATCGGATAAAGAGAGTACAACAGTATTATTTTATATAAAACTACTGTTTTCTCGTACGCAATAAGAATATTATTTGATTAGGACTAATATTTCAACTAGTTATTATTATTATTTTTTTTTGGGTGGGCATCTTGATCTTGTTTCAAATAAATAGTTATTTTTTCTTTTGTAGACTAAGGGGTGTATTGGATTAGGATTTTAAATGATTTTTTAAATTTGGAAAAAGTCTTGCAGATTTTAAAAGATTTTGTAGAATTTTTATGACTTTTAAGATTTTGTAGGATTCTCCAAGACTTTTTAATACCAGATTTTATTGAATCTTATAGGATTTTGTAGACTTTGTAGAATTTTATAGATTTGTGAAATAAAGTAAAAGTTCAAGATTTTTTCAAAGATTCGAATTTAAAAGAGTGAAAGACCAAAAAAAGAAAAAAAAACTAATGGATAAATAATAATAATTCTCTGTAATATCATGTCCTCCTAAATTTGATTGAATTTGTACAAATTAGAACTTGAATTAATGTCTCATGTATAAATTGGACCCAAAACTATTTTTTTTTAACAAATAAATATTTTTACTTTTAAAATTGAACAAATAAACCTATCAATTAATAAAATAATATATGGAGACCCTTTCATTAAATAAATTGATGAATGAAATATCAACAACACTTTTTATTTTTATAATGGACTCATAATTTTTTTAATATAAAATATAATGTAAAAACTATAATAAAAAGGAAGATATCTAATTATATTTATATAATGAACTGAAAATAAAATTTAAATAAAAAAATCATAAATTCGTAAAAATAATAAAAAAATATTTTCTAAAAATATGGGACTTTTATGTTTGTAATCTTTATATATATATATATATATATATATATATATATATATATTATATTATATTATTGTTTTAAAACTATAATTAAAGGGATATTCATGTCTCATTTTATTAGTTGAAAAACATATGTATTTAATTTTAAAAGTTAAAATATTTATCTGTTAAAAAAAAAAGTTCAAATTCCAATTTGTACTCAAAATACTAGTTCAATGTCTAATTTGTACAAAAAAATTATTCAAGGTCTAATTTGTAATCGAAACACTAGTTGAGGTTCAATTTGTACTCAATATACTAGTTCAAGGTCCAATTTGTACAAAAAAAATAGTTAAGGGTCTCATTTGTACCATATATACTAATTGAGGGTCAAAATTACACCTTATCTCAATATTATATAAATATTTATTAGCATTTCAAGATTACAAAAATAAAAGTTTAAATTATTAGATTTATTATTAGTAAAAATTATTGTGTTGGTTTTAGGATTTTTTTCTTTTACGGTAATTTTAGGGTATTTATTAATTTATTAAAATAGTTTCATTTTCTTTTTAAACAAAATCCTTCAAAATCCCATGAATTTGGATGAGATTGTTGGTATTTATAAATACACTAAAAAGTCCTTCAAAATCCATTGAACACAACAATCCTTTAAAATCTTTATATTTTTTAATACCAATGGATTATTTTTAAGTAGTAAAAAGTCTTGAATGAATACCAATGAATTTTAATTGACTTTTGAAAAATCTTTAAAATCCTAATTGAATACCAGTTGATTATTTTTAAGTGACATAAAATCCGGATTGAATACCACCGGATTATTTTTTTAAAAAAAGTCTTTTAAAATCCAACAAAATCCTAATCCAATACACCCCTAAGGTTAAATTGTTTCAAACATTCAAATAAAATTATGAATAGAATGAAGTGGAGTTATGGACTTGAAAATCTGGGATTTCCATATATGTTGATCATGTCATGAGCCATGACCATAAAACAATGTTCTTTAATTTTGTATACAAAACATAGTATTAATCTAAAATAACAAGGTAATTATTTAAAAAAAAGATGAATTAGGATGCAGCAGCAAGTGGTTGAGCAGGCTTGAGTCGTGATGATCCATAGAGCGTTTCTTCGAATCGGATAATTTCATTTTTGGACCCGTAGGCTACTTGGGTCCTGTCGTCTAAATTAACGACCACCTGATCGAGCACCGACTGTTTTCCGTCGCTGCTATAACCGCCGGCTTTCTCGATCAAGAATCCCAAAGGAGCCACTTCGAAGAGCAGCCTCAGCTTAGCTTTTGCCGATGGTGATATGACATTTGTGAATATTCCCTTCTCCTTCACAATGATCTAAACAAACTAGTATAATTAATGCATGTCTTTTGAAATATATTTATAATTAAATTGCAAATAAATTCAGTACCTGATTAACATCGGGCACCATTCCCCCGGTGTATCGCAATGTGTATTTCTCCCGGACATAGTAGTCGATCAGCTGGTTGGTGAATTAAAACGCTATAGCTGTTATCTCTTTTGCACTACTTAAAAGATATTCAACACCAAAATTGGTTCCTTTATAAATGGATTTTTTGGGTGTGGGTAAATTTTTTCAAGTAATTTAGAGGTTAACAAAATAACGACCCTGATATCTCCGATTGTCAATTTAAGGACCGTAACTATTAAAAATCGCAAATTGAGACCACATCAATCTAAATCAGGCAAAACAGACCGAATTTCAATCTGAATCTGGACAATTATCCAGTTTTGGGTTAAACTTTTAAGAATCTGGACAATTAGCCTACGTTTTGAAGGTCTCAGGTCTACTATCAAGAATCGAATCATAGACCTTGTTGAGCTCTTATATAAATGTTCAAACTAGCTATTTTGTTAAATTTGCAACGTTTTTAATGCACATTACTTCTTTTGAGTATATATAAAAATAAAAATGAAAAATTAGGCCAGCCCTGTGCCTTGGGCCGCCCCTGTTTAACATTTTCATAGGTACATGAGATATTATTATTATTTTTTAAAAAAATTTGGTGTTTATAAAACTATATGATATTATTAAATAGAAAATTGGTGTGTATTGGAGTAAAATATTATTCTGAACGTGTAGTGTACCTTGGCATATTCAGGGTTGTCTTTAGTAGCTCTCAAGTTTCCAGGGGAAAACATTTTGCCTTCTCCAATTGAAGTAGTGTCTTTGACATGTTGCCATTTTCCTGCAAGAAATTAAAGTAAGGTAATTTAAATATTGGAATGTGTGGTTAAACGAACGAACCTTCATCAAGGAGGAGGAATTCATGTGTTCCAGGAGCATCCTTGAGTGCAAGAACGTAGGTGGTGCGTGGGCCGAAAATCCCCATGGCGGCTGCAACTTGATCGGATCCTTTCACCCCTGTCAGCTTGTCTCCAGGCCATACTCCAAAGATTGTTCCTACTGTGAAGTTTGTATCAACAATGCTCGATCCGTCCAGAGGGTCGAATGCAACACTGAATCCCCCTGTTCCACGTCTTACATGGTCAGGTTAATCTTTCATTCAACTTTTATTTGCAAGAAAGAAGCATGTTTGTGATGTTAAAGCTCACTTAACCTTGGGCTGGTCCTCCCATGTCTTGAAGCTCCGGGACCTCCTCTGAGCAAGCATATTTGCATACGTGCGAATATTGCAAGGCCTACACATCGATCATTGTTTATAAGGTTTTATCTTCTTAAGCTTTGTGGATAAACAGAATTGATGTTATAATTAATTAATTACCTCGAATAGAAGGTTATTAGCAAGCATATCTACGGCAAGTTGCTCGTCTCCAAAGGAGTTTACGCAAGCCGTTCCTCCACAAGAAGCCGTTCTCACTTTGAACGCGATTGTCCTCAGTGCTTCTCCCAGGCTTATCATCAAAGTGATCAATGCCTTATCTGACGTCGATTTCGAAAGAAACTCTTCCTGCAATGCAAATACCACATCAACTCATTCAATTAATTTTACTGCTACATAATTTTTCTTTATATATTATTATCACTCAATTAGAAGGAGGAGGTGTAACAGAAAATGTCATGAATCGAATTTTCTGAGCTACTTACTAGACTATCACCGATCTCACATTTGGTCACCGTCGAAGAATTCTTCGCCTTCATACGTGACGATTTTGGCGCGATACTTAAACACTCTCCAAAGAGTGAGCTTGCTTTCAAACTCTGCAATAAAAATATTAATTTAACCATGCACAAATCAATTAATCTTCAAAATTCGAATTCCAAATTTATTAATTATATATGTCCCTTTTGCAATAAATAATTTAACTTAGGACTAGATCATGCATCATCGTATATACCATCAAGAATCAACAAACCTTGGAGCTGAAGAATGGAGAGACGACACGTGGCGGTGTGACTGTGTTGGAATATTGTTGTGATGAAACATTAGGCAATACTCCACCTCGAGCACAGCTTGTAATCCCTGCACTTTCCATCATTCAAGAGCTTTCACTTTTTTCTACTACACTAACAAGTTAGCTCCAAGAATTGGAATATTGGTAGAGGAATTGAATATAGATAAGCAATAAATAAGGGCTTGCCACGTGGCGTATGTATGCATGGTATATTACAGGATATATATATGGGTGTGATCAATTTCTATCATTCATAAATGTGTGGTTCAAATATCTATATAGTAAGAGATATGGGTACCTTTTTGGCATCATCATCGTTTTGTTGTATTGTTCAATTTGGTCTTGAAATGGGAAATCTGATTTGGATATTTCCACGTGGATATTTAGAAAAGTTATTGTTTGCTATGCTTCCATAAGGACCTCAATTTCTTACTGAAATAATATTGTTCATTTTAGGCGTAATTCACATATATATATATTAATTTATTTTTAGGTGTCGTACCAACATAAACAACACCATAAAATTAAGTTGATGACTATTTCAAATTAAGAGTTTCCCAGGTATAAGAACACCACCATCAAACAAACAAGGACCAAAATTGCAGTCTGCACTTTCTTTGCTAGCTCATCATCAGCAGTCACATGTACTATGGGTGGATCACTGTGGTGCTCTCTCTAGTGAATATCTACAAAGATAGAAGATCACTAGGCGATTAACAAATCTTAGTCTTAATGAGTCTTAAGGCTCATTACAATGTTACAAAATGGATTAATTAATAATGAATAGGCAGTGCGATTACTAATTAAAAAAGAACAATGAGATGATAAATTTGATTAATTATATATCATTAGTCAATTGCTTCAGCATTGCACATATCGCACTTAGAATTGAATACAACCCTCCTTCCGCTTTCCATTCACAAACCAAGAAGTGAAATGCAATGCTTAATTAAAGTCTTCCAAGAATCACTCCTCAAACTATATATAAATGTTGGTACCCTAGTTTCAAAATTTCCACATAGGGATTCGCACAATTGTAATCATCTCAATTGGGCTAGGGCCCGATTTTGTTTTGAAACTCTTATTTCTCCCACCTCTTTTGTTTTCTGTGGTAACTTGTACTCCCTCAATCTCATAGTATCATAGTACATACATTTTTCTTATTTTATCGACATTCCAAAATAATTTATAGGGGCGGTGAGATTTGTGCCCTTTTTTTATAACAAAAGAGTTTTCTACCCATTTCATAAAAAAATGAGTTTTATACCCAATTTTGACTTAAAAAGACCAAAATACCCTATTTACTTATTTTGCCTAATGAGACAAACCTAAGCGAGACAAAACTTTGTCTAGCGAGACAAACCTCGAGTGAGACAAAGTTTTGTCTAGCGAGACAAACCCCAACGAGACAAAACTTTGCCTAGCGAGACAAACCACAGCGAGATAAAGTTTTGCCGAGTGAGACAAAATTTTGCCTAGCGAGACAAACCTCAAATGAGATAAAATTTTGCCAAGCGAGACAACCTAGCGAGACAAAGCTTTGTCTAGCGAGACAAGTACAAAATTTAGGAAAAAATAAAATAATTAAAAATCAAGAAACAATATAAAAAAATTATTTTCTAATAGGTAGTGTGTGGAGTTGGGAAAAATTTCATGGTCATCTCAAATCAATAGTCACGTAACACATATTCTAGCGGAGAAATTATTAAAAACATATTGTTTAATGTAGTAAATTGCTTTGAGCATGTAATATTGGTTGTATATTGATTTAATTTTGAGCATCATGTTCCACAAGTGATAATTGTGATATGAGCAAACATGTGTTGTTATTTAATATACAAATATTACACAATTTAAGTTTAAATAATTATAAAAGAAAACACAATCCAATATGCAAAAATTACATAATCCAAGTTCAAAAATTCAGAATATAAGTTCAAACAATACATTATTCTTCATCACTAATTTGAACAGACGTTGATCACAAAATATTTGTGTATGACTAACTTGTCTACAAATACGATATTTTTTTGGAAGACGTTTTGTTTTCATCAAACAATGCAACTTATAATTACAACATCTAAGATTAGTTCTCATAATATTATGAAAAACATCCATAAACTCCCCAAATGACATTGTTCACAATGATATATATATCAAATTCGCTTTTCCATTTTTTATACATCCTTCCATCCCAATATCCATGATGAACTAGTACAACTTCATCCTCTTCCATCTGAAAAAATAGATAAATAAATAATGAATACAAAAAGAAATATCACATAAAATAATATAATATGTGTAGTGTTTTAAAAATAAATGGATTTGTCTAAATAAATAAAAAAACAAAATTTTATAGTATTTTTAAAAATAAAAATGGATTTGTCTAAATGACAAAATTTGTTTGGAAGTCTAAAAATCTAAGAAATAAACTTGTCTCGCTAGGCAAAAATATGTCTCGATAGAAAAATATTTGTCTCACAAAGTGTTTGTCTCAATGATAATATATTGTCTCGTTGGTTTGTCTCGATGGTAAAAATATTTATCTCGATGGTGAAAGTATTTGTTTCGATGGTCTTGTCTCGTTGGTGAAAAATATTTATCTCGCTAGGAAAAATATTTGTCTCGATAACCCATCGAGACGATATTCAAAACTTCAAATTTTAAAGTTATGAAGATTTGAATACCGTCTCGATGGAACCCACAAGACAAACATTTTCATTAGCGAGACAAACATTTTCACTATCGAGACAAGCATTATCACCATCGAGACAATCAATTTCATATGCGAGACAAACAATTTCACCATCGATTTTTTTCTATTTTACGTGTATATCAAAAAATATAAGATGAAGAGACTATGGAGACAAGCAATATTACCATCGAGATAATCAATTTTACCAATGAGACAAGCAATTTTATCATCCATTTTTTTCTATTTTACATGTATATTCAAAAATACAAAAAAGAGAACAAGAGAAAAATGAAAATGAAATACTAAGGTGGATGGATTACTTACCATAATCTTGAAAGAAGATGATGAAGATGTGAAGAGAAAGTGGAAGTGACGCACAATTTTTTTCTATCCAAATTATGAAGTTGAATAGAGATGAAAATATAAAAGTGTAGGATATATACTTAAGTAAAGGGCATTTGAGTCTTTTTATGTCAAATTTGGGTAAAAACTCATTCTTTTATAAAATGGGTAGAAAACTATTTTGATTATACATATTGGATAAAAACACCTATTTGGCCTAATTTATAATACCAAAAAAACAAAAAATTCTTCATAAACACCCTCAAAATATCCACAATTTACACAAATGATACTCTCTTCGTCCCACAAAGATAGACTTACGAGTATTTTTACACAAATTAAGAAATAGAAGTTATTATAGTTATAACGTTAAATTTATGTTTTATTTATCCTTTTAATTTCAATAAATAGTTATTACTCATTTATATTAATTTGGAACTAGATGGAATAATAATTTGGGGCATTGCTGAAAATGAAATATTAATGATAGATTAAATATAGAAACTAGTCTATTTTTGTGGGATGTAAGAAAATAGAAAGTACATCTATCTTTGTGGGACGAAAGACGTATTACTATTGGGCACATACATACACATAATTCAACTCAATTTTTTTTTACTTTATATATAAAAATCTACAAAATTACTCCTCAAACTCACTCATTACTCCACTTTATTATTTTACTAGATGAGCTCCTGCGTATTACGCAGTATTTTCGTTAAATAAATTTTAAAATATAATATATTATATATAGAATATTTTCAAATAATAATATATATATTAAAATAATGTATATGTATAAAAAAATTGTAATTATAATATTAAATTTAAATAATGGTAATATTAATTGTATGACAATTCATGCTAGGGATTAAAATTATTATAATTATGTGAAAGAATTTACTATAAGATTTGTTTCAGATTTATTTTACAATTAATAAAAAAAGGGAGACGATTAATAGAATTTTTTTATATAATTGATGCATAAATATTACTCCGAATAATATATATATATATATATATATATATATCATATATTTACAATTAATATCATATATGATTATATTAAGTTTTTTTTTATAAAAGTTAATACAACCACAATTTTTCTTACATACATTTATAGGCTTAAGTTAAATATAATTTTATGTTTAAAAATTTTCATATGATAAAACTTTTTAGATATAAAATAGATATTTAAAATATTTAAAGAATTATATATTAACTTATTTATTAAAAAATATACATATTGTGCAAAGATGCCTAAAGTTCAAACCTCCTTAGAAATATATTTTTTAATTAATTTCTATATTAAAATACCACATAAATGTCATATATTAATTATAAATCAATAGGAAACGACACATAAATTATTAATATATATATACATTTAATAAGAATGCGATACCTCATTCAAATTAACTTTACGACGATACCTAATAAAAACAAATTCTCTATTAGTAATACGGGGATGGACACAAAAGGGCAATTTAAGATATGACAAGGGAGTTTGATTTTGTATTTTTGCTAGTGTCGTACTAATTTTGGGTTTGTACTGGTGCAATAAAACCCATCCAGAAAAAGAAGATAGATAAGTGAGGCACGAAAACCGAACAATCTGATGGGTTCCACAAGAAGTGATGTTTGTCGTTAACGGCGAAACAACACAATCCCATTATTATTATTATTATTATTATTATTATTATTTTTTTTTTTTTTTTTTTTTGTTTGGACTAAACTCTGTCAGTGTATATGTTGATCAGATAACATTAATTCATTAATTTAGGAGTTTAACGCTGTCGTTTCTATTTGACTAAGTACAGTATTAGGTGTTTAAGAACTTTGATGAATATTTACTTATTTATTTTAGTAATTTCTGTAGATTAATCTCTTTGATATCCTCTTTATTTGACTTAAACAATAACATTATACCAAGATTTATACATCATTTTATTATCTCATTTTATAAAACGTGACTCTATTTAACTAATGGGATCATTACATACAAAATGAGAGCTCTTCTAACACTTTAATTAACATTCAAAAACATTACAAGTGACTACAAAACTGGGTCTTGAATCAACAAAAATACTCTTAATTTCAGTTTTTCCATGGCCGAGTTTTTTTATGATCGATAAATGTAATTTGTTTTCAAAAGAAATCAAACCCTAATCTACCACCAAAGTGAAAAATTCGGTGGTCGGTGGGCTAAACCACCGGTTATATTTTTCAACATTTTTTTGGAATGTTTTTAACATTTATTTTGAAATAACTATTTAAATTTATCTTACATTTTACTTGTACTATTAATAAAACTAATGTAACCTTCCTACAAAAAGCATCTTAACAGTTACAAACAAACTTGTGTTCTATGAACTCGAACCCTAATCAAATCATAATGATTTTTACTTTGGGCGCGTCAATTTAATACACCCACAGGTAAGTTAACCCACCATATATTTTAATTATTTAAAAAAATTAATACACCCTTTTAAAATTACAATTATAACCATAATTAATACTCCATATAATATTTAGGCCTACTTCTATTAAATAATAAACATTCAAACACCCACTAAGTCCGACATAGAAGACCCAAATATCATTGTTTAGTCCCTGCAAATCATTTACTCCCTACTTTAACGATTTAAATGGTGAAAATCAAATAAGATGAGTGTTAATAAAAATATTGTTTATTAGTATTAAAAGGTGTAAAGTGAATTTAAATAATTTTTTTCAACTATATATATTGGAGTGAGGAGATTTAATTATAGTGAAAAATTGAGTGATATAAGTTGTAAATAAGAGATGTTTGTAAAAATTTAATTTAAAAAAGTATTATTATTATTATTTAATTAATTTTTATTTTAGATAGAAGAAAATAAAATTGTAATGTCTATTTTTAAATTTTGAAGTATCCAATGTATAACAATGGAAATATTATTACTGATTTGTTTTTTTTTTTCTCTTTCTTTTCAGAATCATCATTATTAACATTAAATTAAATCATGAACAAAAAGTAAACTTTAGACATTTTCAAGAAAGTAAGGTGTATCAGAATTCAGAACGCGATCCCCTTTCTAAAATCTTCTATCGCATTCTTTCTAATACGTTGCTTCACTCTTTTACATACTTTTTTATTTTCTAATTTGAGGGCTTTATTTGTTGTTCCCTCAAAATTAAGGGCTGGTTCAGCAGTAAGAATCAGTAGGGTTTTAGACCTTTTTGTGTACATATTGTTCTTGATTTTCTCCAATAAGCACACCATGTTCTCGAATCTTATTAAGAATCAGAACCTTTTTTAATTTATAATTATCTTATCTTTTATTTTTCTGTAATTTAAAGAATTTCTTCTCCATCTAGAAGAATGACAGCTACATGGATTGTTTGGTGTAGCATTTAAGGTGAAAGTCGATTTATATGCCATGCCATGAGTTGGTGCCTTGTTTGTTTTAAAGAATTAAATTTTTAATTAATGTCAACCCTATATATGCATCATTACCCTTTTATCGTTAATAGTCCCCTACACTTGTGAATTGCCACTATAGAGTCGATGAAACACCATATATAACCAACAAACTACTCCTCTCATATTTGGAGGTGGAATTCGTGGGTTGAGTAATATTTTTAATTAATTTATTAATATTTTTATTTTTAACTTTTAAAATATTAGTATTATTTTAAAAATAAATGTATGCACTTCGTGTGAAATTCAAGAGTGGGTCAGGTTGGGTATGATATTTGGTCGTATGAGCTGTCAATTTTTACCGGACACATTATTGTCATCATGAATGTAGAATCCCAAGATATCAGCATTACACATACTACTCTACTGTATTACGTGGAAGCCAACAAGAGAGAGGGATATTCTGTAGGTCCTCTACTTCTATTTACGCACTGACTATTCTGCCCCTCATTTTCACACATCACAGGGAAAGGCTGCTCAATAATGGAGGCAACGAAGTCCCATCTTTACAACCTACAATGAGAAATGGCCTGATTGCATCGCCATTCAAGTCTTCTTCCTAATTTCTCTCTCACATACATATCCATCTCTTACTCTGCATCTGTAATCCACTCTTCTTCTTCGCGCTTATATTTTGGATTCAATCTGAAAGTGTATGAAGGTCATCGACTTAATTGATGTAGTAAGTTTTAGTTCGTTACTTGTTTTTAGTATTATTTTGAAGATTTAAATAAGGATCAGCTCTTGAAACACTTGGTTTTTTCAGTGGACGGGGGACTTAATTTTTTGCTATATGTTATCAGTTTTTGCGAAAATTTAATATAGGTCATATGGATTGCGTGATTTTGCAACTAATGAGTTGCTTCGATCGATCGTAATTTGTGGACAATTCAAGTTTTGGGTTGGGTGAGCAGTTTAAAGTCGTTGTTCCATTTGTTGGCAGCTCTAAGGTGGGTGATGAACTGATGAGTGATGATCATGGAAAGAGGGATTAGATATCAGTTGCTGGATCAGAGTGGTTGATGTTCAGGTATCTGTGCTAAATATTTATAATTCAATATGCTTTTTTTTCTTTATTTTGTAACATGTTTTTTCCTGTAATGTTGTAATTCCTTAGTTTCTGAAGTATTTGCGAAAGGCTGTATGGGTGTCTGGCCGTAGTTATTTGATACATCTGCAATTTATAGTATGCGTTTAGAATTCATAAGTTGGATCTTAGTTTGTGAATATATTATTGAATTGTAAGGATAAGATAAGATTATGAACACCCTCCGTAATTGGTATGCTGCCACGAAAGAGTGGGAGAACTTTGCGGTTTTGATCCGCCAAAACTTCCTCCAGAAACCACTTTATTTCCTCATCCATTCAAACTGATAAGATTATAGGAATCACAATACCTCAATACTATCTTTATTCTATTTTTATACAACATGGTGTAACATTGCTGATCAATGAAACTGTAGAAAATGTCTGTCCTAAACACATATCTGTTGAATATTTAGTGAAGATAATGAACAAGAACAACAAGAAAATATAGGAGTAATTCTCTTTTTGTAGAGAACTCTTGATGATGACTTGATTGAAATGAGAACACTTCTCCTATTTATACTAATGTAGCAATCAATATGTTGGATGTACCTACACAACACATTACTTTGTAACACTCATGTAGGGAAAACATAGAATTCTCTCAAAGAGTTTGACCACACAGTACTTGAAACATAGAGATACTTTGTAACACTCATGTAGGGAAGACACATCAAATTTAATAATATCAACTGTTACTTTTATTCAAAAATTGCTTCCCTAGTACATTTTCACAAAAATAGCCAAAACAAATCCATACCATGATTTCTGCCATATTCATCTTGTTGGTTAGTTATTTAAAGTTGTAATATGTTTTAAGATGCACTATGTAATCTGAAGGAGAAAACAAACTTGTTGTTTCACATAGTATACTCAACCTACAACTTGCTGCTCAGCAATCATAAGCAATGTCTGCTTATGGACACGAAATGGAGCGGGAATACTCTGCTCAAAGCATTTTAGCTGGAGAGGGTTCAGGTATCGATCTTTGCCATCTTTCTAATAGTCTGCCTGGTGCAAATAGCAATTCATTTCGTAATCAATGACTGATCATTTTCTATGAGCTTAAGGCTGGATCTTCGTAAATCACTATATCTTTAGCTAAAAATGTAACTGCAAAAACAGTTTTAGTAAGTAAAATGTTAAAGAGACAGTATGCAAATGTAAAGTCAAATTGGATTGAAGCTTCTCTGAGAAAATTTACGACATCTTAATGGCACAAGGTGTATGCACGTGATATAGATTTATGATGGCCGATGAAAACAAGCTTCTCATGTTGTCTTTTCAGGCCTTTACATTGAGGGGCAATGTTTTTTTAGTCCTGGAGGTTTCCACAATTATGCTTTCAGGACACTCCACTAAGTCCACTTGATGATCTTCTAATTGGAGTGTTCTGAAAGCAAATGGGCAAACTTACAGCACTAGAAAAACCTTTTCCGCCATATTGATGATCTTCTAACTGGTACCCTTGGGTTGTCACAGAATTGGGAAGCCGTTACACTAATGAGGGAGGAATTTACATGTCATCTTTTGCCGCTACCGTCTTTATTTCGGGGCTTGTTACTGTCGCAATATCTGTATTGTCATTACTGGTTGCATTAACAGTGATGTTACATTCTTGCGAAAGTCGGGGTTCTGGAGTTCTTGAGATGTACAGAAATACAGACAGTTGTGATTATTGCCGGAATTTTGTTCTTCATGCAGAGCTGAACAGCTTAAATACAGGGCAGTTCCCTGCAATTTGCAAGGATGTTAATGTAAAATATGTCAAAGAAGGCCAATACAAAAGAGATTTGAATATTACAGTTGCTATCGTTGAGGATTTCTTTAGCAGCATTAGACCGAAAACTGATGGTCGAGATGTTGTGTTGATGGATGCAGATGACTTCCTTACATCAGAAACTATGTATGCTGATAAGTTGATGAATCGGTAATTCCTTCTATTTTACCATGCTGGTAGAGCCTATGTCGTTAATGTATCATTAGTAATATGTAGTTTCTGCTTTCATAAAAACTCTGAATAGTAATTGCCTGCCGTTAAGTGCTGATAATGTACTATATTCAGCTCAGACACAAACTTTACTTATATCATGAATTATGAAAAACAGTTGATTGCAAAAACAGTGGACGGTGTGAGACTTTGCTTACTAAATTTAAGGGCTGCGTGGTGTTCCCTCTACTAAGTTAAGGGGGTTTTAGAAGAGAAGCAAAAATTGAGCTCTACGAATAAAATATGGTTTAGGTAAAGAAAAGCCAGATACATGTAGTATGTAATGTATAGAAATACCATATCAGGAAAAAATAACTACAATACCTCTTTGATTTGCAGGACTATCAAAGATGCCTTGCATAATAGCAATCAAGAAGCAAATTATTTGAGACACATTTTTGCTCTTAAGTTGTACCTTAAACTTCAATGTGGTCAATGGCCATTGATTTTGTTATCAAGGAGACCTGAGAAAATGCGGAACAGCACTGTAGAGTATCTTACATCTGTGGGATGTTATGGTTGGTCTTCACTTATCATGAGGTAATTGCGTCTTACCTTTCTGTGAAAATTTAAATTATATAACTAATTAACTAGCAACTTACAAATATTATCTCGTGATTCCTTATTTTATTGGGAATATCTTTATCATCATTCCTTCTTTAAATATCGTATCTGGGGTTCAAAATTCAAATAGGAGTAATTTTGAAGAAAATCACTTTTGCAAAGACCAAAATTCAAATATAGGAATAGATAGTTATGCATTAGGCCCCTTATAAGGTCTTATCAGCAAAAAGGGTTAGAAAATAAAGAAATGTGACACTTCTCCCTCCATTAAGCAGCCCAACAAATCTAAGTACTAATTCTTTAATCTCATTATTAGGATTGCATGCAACTATGAAGCAAGTTATAAGTTGATTAACATTAGTTAGTTTTTGGTGTTGCAGAATGGATAGTGAAACGCAAATAGATTACGAAGAATATTTATCAAGACAAAGAAGAAGGCTGCAAAGAGATGGGTTTCGAGTCAAAGCTGTGATTAGCAGCCGGATGGATGCTCTAAGGGTCCTTGTTTAGGGATCGCATCTTCAAACTTCCACACCCTATTTTCAGTTATAGTATGGAAGATCATGGTCTACATCAATCTGAAGAGTGAATAATTGCAATATCAGACGAACTATGTTGTTAAGTATCTGAAATGGATCATCTCCATATTGATATTTGTAAGTTTCGTGAAATTTCTTTCTTTATTGTATATATCCTTCTCTGGTTGTGCATAATATTCGGCCATGTTTTGTTTTGTTTAGGATTTTTTTCCGATGTATATACAAATACACAGTATATACATATGTGGCCTTTGAGAATGCATGGAACATTCTGTCAAAAAAAAAAAAAAAAGAATGCATGGAACATTACTACTAGTAATTCTCTGGATCACGATTAGTATATTCATACCTTCCAGCGTCAATTGTTGTTACTCGACATAAGTCTGTTAGATTTGTGATTAATGTGACTTGGAATGAAATGAAACAAACAAATAATTTAATGATTAGAACGATAAATATTCTAAGAACTTAGTCCAATGATAAAACTTTAATACTAATAAATGCAAGAGAGAGTTGCTGAATTTTTTAGGCTCAGACTTAAAGTTAGTGGATCCATTTACTTCGTTTTAATGTATGGGAAACACTTTGTATTGGGAGTAATCGACCGGTTTCATGGCCAGTTCTCGATTCGAAAAAAATAGTTTGTATTTTTGTTATTTTCCTGGGACATTAGACCTAATCGAATAGACAAAGTTTTGTATGTTCCACTTACATGATAAAGTTATATTGCACTTTTCAATTTCTTCCAAACTCGAACTCATGACGTTTAAGTCATAAGTAGTGAAGTTCTAATCACTTGAGCTATACCACTTCGTCAAATGATAAAAATATTAATTTATTGTTGATACTCTGAAAAATATTATAATATCACTAACCCTAATTCATAATATTTTTGGTGAAATTTTTAATATTTTTTTAGCAAATATTTGATAATTTAAAATTTTCAAATTTGGTGCACAAAGCTTATCGTGTAAGTGAAAATATCAAATATTTAATGAAAAGTATCAAGTATTTGATGAAAAGTACAAAAATTAAATGAAATTAGAGAGTGTGCACGGTAATCTATTCAATAAAATAAATTTTCAAAATACTACAATTAAGAAAATTATGAAAAGCCTCACGAGATTTACTAAATAGGACCTGAATTTTACTCAAATTATCAAATGAATTCAGAAAATTGGTCAAATTATCAAATAAAATTCGTTAGTTAATTTCTGGAAATTACGGGATTTGTTTAATAATTTCATAAATTCTAAGGAGTAAATTGTAATTTACTGTATAAACTTTTTTTTTTTTTTAACACGCTATATAAACTTTTGGCAACATATAACTCAAAATATAAAACCGAGTATCGCAATTCGAAACATAAGAAGAAAAAAGAAAAAGGAAACTTACGCTGAACACTGAAACGGAACAAACAAAGAAAGGCGTTTTCCAGTCTACAATGTCGGATTCTTCTTCATCCATTCTTCTGCGAAATCTCATTCAGTACGTGTTTCTTCGTCTATCTGTGTGTGTATTTATTTCTCAGAGCTTCGTGGTTGTACAACTTTTCTTGAATTTGCAGATTATCAGAGCCTCTAAAAGAGTCGCTCTCCAAAGCCCAATACACTCCACCGGAAAATCATGCCAACGTCTCCATCAAATCCCATCTCCAATCTCTCCTCCCAAGCCCCACAAACTCCGACGCCGGTGTTCGAACCATACTTAAAGACTTCGTCCTGTGCTGCGCCGCGTTAGCTTCCGCTTCGAACTCAACTAGCCAACACCTCTCTTGGGTGCCGGGCTCACTCGCAATCCGTGCAGCTTCCGCTTTCAAGGAATTATGTAGAGCTTATTATGATGATTGTACGCACGCCAAGTGTTTGGTGAAAGTCGGTGAACTGGAAGTGGATTTGAGTGGTGTTGTGGAGAGTGAAAAGAAGCTGTTGATGGAGCTGATGCCGGAGGTTTTGCCTTCTCTCAAGGATACAATCAAGGAGAGCGCAATTGATACGAGTGACGAGAATGATGGGATTTCAGCTGCGAGTGCAAGGGTTCCGGTGGCGTATGCTGTTTTGGCTGCCTCTCAGTTCCGATGGTTTGTTACTCAGGTCATTGCTTCTTGGTACATTTGCTAATATTGCTGTTGTTGGCTCTCTCTCTCTCTCTCTCTCTCTCTCTCTCGCTCTCTCATGTTGGCTGTATATCGTAGGTGGATGCTCCATATTTAGGGAAGTTGTGTCCTTTGGTGATTCCATGTTCTCTGACGGCTCTTGATCACTGGTCTCCGGAAGTAAAAGTAAGTCCTGCAATTACAACTCGTTTGCTTTACAAGATGTAATTGATTAGTTGGATAAAATAGAGTTTGATGAAATAAATTAGTTGAGATGAATTAGTTAGGATAATCTATCAAGATTAATCATGTGAAGCAATAGTAGATATTACCTTTTTCATTTTCTATTAAATTTTCGCATGTTGTTGTCCAATTGTTGCTATGACAAAATGTGCGAAATCCATTGCCTGATGGCCTTTATATATGCCAAATACTTGTAGTTGATATGAAGCCTCTGCCAGAGTTCAACTTGATAACTTCTTTATCATTACGAAAAGAGGGGACATGGTGTGGTGGTTTTGGTAAAAACTAATGTAAGACCCGTTCACAAAGTAACACAAATCAACATTCATCCCTTCTATAGTTTTAAGACGTCATTTCCAAATTATGCCCCGTCCCATCGTGGTGACGGTCTCACGCAAGACCTACTTGGTGGTTTTATACGTATCCTTTTGTTAATTCTCATGATTTTTGGGCTGTATCTCCCAACTTTGTAGGAAACATTGAATTAGTATTATTTTTCGTTTACATGGTTTACAGTTGAGGGATTAAGTAATTTCAGTGAAAATTTGGAGGACAATGTTTGCCTTAATTAGATACCGTTTTATTATTTGCTTGTTATGAACGAAGAGGAAACGAACCATACATGAATGAAGCCTTTATTAGAGTGGCCTCATTGAATCTTTAGTTTGTGTTAGGGATAAAGGAATCTTCATGCATTATTCATATCTTTGTGTGCCATCTTTAGTTTCTGAAAGCAGTAAATCAAAACAGTGTCTTTTCAGTAAAATATGAGGGCTTGAGGAAATGAAAAAGAAAAATCAGGGAGCGTTTGGTTCAAAATTCTTCATATAATTATTTCTCCTCAATTATTCCATTATTTCTCAATCCACAACCATTTTTGTCCTTAATAATTACAAAATTGGAGCAAGAGACTAGCAATATAACCATCATTTTCATTGTAATTCACTATTCAATCATTCTTGTTACCAATCTCATTGAAGAATTCAAACCAAGCGTCCCCTCAGTGTGTTACCCATGTTCCACACCTGATGTTTAGTTTATGAATTTAGAGACCAACTATTTTCCCATGTTCACAAGATCAGTGATTTCTAAATGATCAAGAGGGAATCAGTGTGTTTGGATCAATATACTGTGATAAATTGAATATGAGGAGGAATCGGAATCTTTACCTTTCCAAGTGTTCGAACAACCTTAACTGCTCTTCTGAAAGCTTGACCTGTTGTGCATGTGTGTCAGTTTTTATTTTTTTCAAAATTGTCTTGCAATTAAGCAAGCTTTTTGAACTCCTATCCTACATAATCTTTATCATTTTCAGACAGCAGCTTCACTTGAAAATATATTGTCCTTGTGAATAATTTCACTGCTTTTTGAACTGAACTTTCCAATTTATCTCTTCAGGGCCAAGGCATGATAAGCTTTATACATCTTGGAAAAAATGTAAATGCTTCAGATATTGGTGTATATGCTGATGCAATTCTTGATGCTTGCTGCCAAAACATTGCTTCTGATGATGAGATATGGCACTATGTGGTGGAGATGTCGGTTCTTCTGGTCACTTTAACTCAGCAAAATAACCCTCGTAGTTCATGGTATTGATCTTATATATATATATGTCATCAGTTTTATCTAACCGAAGGATTGTTCAGATAGACTTTCCTCACAAGAATACCAGTTGAATATCTAATTTAACGTATCTCCTTGTATAATTATATATAGGTATGAGAAGCTCTTTAATGAAATTTTAAACCATTTAGAAAGGCAACCAAGAAACAAGCAGCGACGAATAGCATGGCTAACACACTGTGAGCCTCTGTTCAATGGTGTTGGTCTCATACTAGTTGCCCATTTCAGAAGTCTTTTCCCTCTTTTCTTTAAATGGATGCACTCTGATGATGATCAAACTGTTATACTGGTAAGATTATTTTTTTCCTTTTGCAAGCATAATGATTTTTTTCAATTATACCAGAAAATCCTAATATATTTTGAAATTACAAATACTGCATTTCCACAAACACCCTCTCGAGAATTGTATTTTTATTACAAATACCCTCTCAACAGGTGTGGTTCATGAGATAGAAACATATGTTGGATCCTTATAATAAATTACAAATTTTTTTTTCTTTCTATAAATAGGTTAGTTTCAAGGGTAGTTTCTTTTGTAACTATCCCTACTTTATATTTAGTTATTTATTGATTAACTTAGCGCGCTAGCAAATTAACACTCAGTTTGATTACATTCGTAATTATTTTCCCAGCACTTTGAATTTTATTCAACTTCCTTCTCATATACTTGGTAACTCATATTTCTGCATCTCGCTTTATTTTCTGTTAGATATACCGTATAAGATATATTTGTCGCACCTTTAAATTTCTAATTGTTCCTCTAATACTACTCCAGGTTCTGGAACAAATGGCAACTGTTGTGAGACTTACATGGATAAGGAATTCTCCGTACATTGAAAGGTAACTGTTAGCACCAAGATTATTTACGAAAAAAGTGGGGTCTTATGTCTTGGAAGAAAATGTTAATATGAGATTCCCCACAATGCATATGGTCCAAAAATTTGAGATTATATCAGGCAATGTTATATGAAATGTGTATTATCTAACTATACATTAAAATTATATTTTAAAAGTTGTCGGCTGTTGCAGAATTTTTTTTTTTTGTTTAGGAACGTGAACGTTTATCAACAAATAATAATGCAGTAATTTCTGAACTGTTTTGTTCTGGTGGTATCATGAGATTATACACGTACAATCTTGGCCCTTGGATGATTTAAAGACGATCTGTACAATTAATTTCTCATCAGTATTATACTTGACTTACTGGGTCAGGTTGGTGGATGAACTTGTGACTCTATACAAGGATGCAGCCTTAAAGGTTGCTCGTGAAGATATCAGATCGCGTATTCTTCAAATCCTAAACCTGATTCGGGCGTGAGTATAAATATCTCCATTCATAATATCTTATTCATCAGACAATGTGTATGCACAAAAATTGCTTTCAGGTTTAACTTATCACCATTTTCACAGATAAAATTGATTGATTCATACACCCTTATTCTTGTGTCAAATTTTATAGGTCCAAAAGACCGCAGTTCGACGCAACTTGGTTAAAGTATAAGGATGACCCAAATTTAACAGCTTTCCTACCATCCTTTGTTTAAAAGGGTTCTTGCGTTGCTCCTCCATATTGATGATCTAACAGGATATTGATTGACAGAAGTGACGAGCAAAGAGTTGAACAAAAACTTGTAAACGAACCTGGTTTACAGATCTGAGATCCGTGAACTCAATGGGTCATATATATAAGTTTTTGTTAGACCCATTTTGTAAATGAGTCAAAAATAGGACATAGTTAATGTTAAGTTGTTAACTAAGTTCACACAAGTGTTGCTTAAAGAGTTTCATGTGCCGTCCATAGAAGTTTGTTGCTAAAAGAACTAAAAACGGGATTCTTCATGTTACTTGGATGCATCATTTAGAGGAGATTGAATGAATATCTTCTGATTGACCTTATCCTTCCTAGTTTTGTTTGATGAACTCCCAAGCAAGGAAGAACAGGACACGACATTTTCTGTTGAAGAATGCTAATAAGCTATAGACTCCTCCCTTTTTTTAAGGTTTCCCTTATGACTTGTGCCCATTGATAATGGAGCAAGTGTCTTGTGCATAGATGTGTCATGTATTTTTAAACAGTTATGATTGTTTTTACTTTTTCACTAAACATTTACGGTTGTTCTCACCGAATAGTTACAATTATTTTCTCGAATGGTTCTTGTCGAATCGAGTTGTATGGTGCACCCGATATAAACAAGATCTTGACTTGATAATATGGTTATACTAGATGAGACTTCGTGTATTAAGCGTAATGTTTGTTAAATTTAATATAATATATTAACTCTCGTTTAACATTTTATAATTTCAAACGTTACTCTTAATCTATATTGTGGTCCCATATTTATAATTAAAAATTATCTTTTTACTTTTTTACACACTTTATCTATGTTTTTACGTTACTTGCACTTTTTATCAACAACCTTATAATAAATACTAGTATATTCATTAAAATTTGTATTATCCCTTAATATTAAACTTAAAAGAGGGACGAAGAGTATATCACTAACATAACATGGGGAGACTACATTATATGGGGCACTTTTGGGTGAGACGGTCTCATACATGGACATGTCTCACCCCAAACTCGCTTTTACATAGTTGATACTCCTATTCTGCGACAATTTTTATTTAATTTGATAGTCTCGCATATATATTTGATACTTATCTCGAGGGATGAAATCTATCTCATACGGTCAGATATATATAGTGTTTTTGCAAATATATATATCATCAAATTTGATGTCTAACAACTTATCGTAATTTTTTTTTTTTAACAAGGAGAAGCTCGACAAAAATTAAGAATTATCCTCACGAGTTATTTCCCGAACCCAACCAGAAATATTTGCCCCAATCCAAAAATTGAGAATTGAAGCAAACTTTGCCAAAGAATGAGCCACATTATTCCTCGCTCCAAGGACAACTTATCGTAGTTTTGTCAGCTATTTTAATTGATATCATATGATATTGTTGCTGCTAAAAATAAAATATAAAGGTCAAGCTTGCATTTTAATTGTTATATAATGCTAAAGTGGTGGTATTTCTTTAATGTTACATGTTTTATTTTTTTATCAACAAACAAAGCTACTACACAATAATATTTTATAGATCGGTAACATTCAACAATATTTATATTTTATTATTAATTGGTTCAACCTATTCAATAAGATTGATTCTTCAATAAAAAGAAAGACAATATCATTATAATTTTAATTAAAATTTAATTTTGTCATGGAAACTATAGGTAATTATTGCTTTGAAAAATAGTAACAAAACTAATTATGTTGGGCTGTGGTGATGGTCACTTCAACTGTGCACCTTGAATAAGATGAAAATGCTTATGCTCCCTTAATTATCACCAATTAAAAAAGAGGAAACAATTATGCAAAAAAACGTGATTTCACGTAAATATGGAAATCATTATTAGGTGTCATGGCATTCGGCACGATGTCCTTTTCATTTTAATTAAGAATTATGAAAAACTAAATGCAAGAAACCGTATTGTTTTTTTTTCTTTAAATAAAAATTGTGTAAATAGTGTCCTAGACTTGTATAATTCACTCGTTATTTTTAGTCACCTTTCATCTGTTCTTCTTTTTTTCCTTCCTCATAATTAATTGTTCATTTACAGGGGCGAATATAGAATTTTGCCCAATCAAATTGTAAATTTAAAAAATAAATAAAATATTCATATAAAAAAGTAACTTATAATGAATTAAAATTTAGAATTAACCACAATGGTTTTCATATATGAGAAAGAGTATCACATATATGAACAGAGTATCAAATATGTGATTATCAATGATACTAATTTTTTATACTCTTGATGAGATTCTTAATACTCTTGATCAAATATTTTATATTTTAATTATTTAAAATAATTTCATGATAAAATTATCATGAACTATTTTCATATTAAATTTTGTTATATATGTATTAATTATTGCTACATCATCAATATAATATACTTATATATTGTAACAATTGAACCGAGAAAGTATGTGTATTTTCAACATGCGTGTGTAACTGCTATATATATGCATTTTCAATTTTTCATAGGACACAAAATATTGAGAAATGAAAAGAATTTTAAAATTTTCAAGGATTGGGATTGGGGGCACTACGAGGGACGCATAAGGAAAATTATATCCCCATTTGTACGGAATATAGATCTCACAAGGATTATACCAGCCTTTTGCCAAGCCTAATTTTGAGAACATATTTCTAATAGGTTAAAATAAGTTAAGTGTGATTTATTTTATTTACTAATTATCAGATTGAGATTAAAATCCCTGTCAAAAAAAAAGATTGAGATTAAAATTGGGTGCAACCAAAAGAGGACCTACGGAATAAAGCACATGCCAAAGAATGCAAAGCAAGACAACAAAATCATTTCACCTAATTCACGTCCTTATGACATAAAAATCGATGCCCCACTTTTTTTTTTTTAATAATTGAAATCAAATACTCGGAAATTTTCATGAATGTATAATTAATATGATGGGAAATATAACATCATATACCAATCATCTCGTTACACTAGTTATTAATACTATAGTGGTTTGTTTTACTTAATATCAATAATCAACTTTAATACAATTATAAGATTGATAATCCCCTCACAATTACTACGAAATATTATAACAATCATATATATAGCTTATATTTTTATTGTTGAGGTGGAGGGTGGTTTATAGCTTTCACCGCCTATTTTCTCGCCTCTCATAAAATTTTTCACACTGTTTTTTTAAATCCGTTTCATTATAAATTTCACACCCTTAAATTGGAAAACTTTTTATAAACTCCACTCTCACAATTACCACTAATTTATACAAAATATCGTTACTTTTTTATTCACACATACATATAACTCAATATATATTTTTTTACATTATACATAAAATTTATAAAATTACCCCTCAACACCCCATTATTACTCTTCTTTATATGATTTGCGGGCTTTCCACAAGAACAAAGTTTTGAATTTCTTCGCTACGCTCAGGTAACGAGTGGACACTTTACCAGTAAAAATGAATTAAGGTGAAGAATTATTACTTAAAAACAGTTATGATATAACATGTAATCGAGATCTTGGATTGCTTATTATAGTATATATCTTTTAACAATTTTATTTTTTTGCCTGATAAAGTAATATTCCATCTACGATATGTTCCCAATTAAGTTTATTTAAAATTTTAAACCACATATCTGAAAGCTAAAAACGAGAAAATAAATAAGATTCTGTATTTTTTTACTGCACTCATTATACATATATCTATAAAAGTATATTTTGAATGAGATAATTTTATGTAAGAAAATCTTATATATTGTAATGAGACTCAATTTTACTAATTCGACTTCACCTGCTCTATAACATGATCTAAATAAGATATACATGAAAAACCCGCCTCCTAAAATAACTAATATTAACATTATTAATACTTATTTTATCTCAACTATATAGGTTGATTGACTTTTGTACACATATTAAAAAAATTTGCTGGAAAAGTAAATTAGATAAGTAATTCATATTATAATTATATTTAATAAAAATATATTTTTCAATATGATTAATGCATAAATATGTTAGTAAATAAAATGGACTATATTTTTAAAAAAATTATAAAATTGGAATGGAAATATATTTTGGCATCCTTTAATTACATAACTAACAATAATATTGTTAACTTTAAATTTTTGGGCAAAATAGTCGATTTTCACTTTTCATATTGATATGTTGAAATTGGTAAAATATAAAAGATATATGTTAAATTTGATAAAGAGTAAAATTATGAGTATATTTAGTTAAAAAATATGAATTTGATAAAAAATATGAATTAAAATTGATGATTTGACCTAATATATGTATAAATTTTAACTCATATTTATATATAAAAACTATATATATATATATATATATATATATATATATATATTTTGCATGAGACAACTCACAGTTAAAAGGAACACAATTTTTATAATACCTTTAATATTTAAATAAAAATATTAATTTATATTAATTGGTGAACAAAAATGAAATTTTATTTTGCTCATACAGGTTTTTGTCAAAATATAATATGTCTCATTGTCAGTATCCACTTTAATCCACTAAATTTTAGGCTTTTTAACTTAAAAATAAAAAAAAAGACAGCTTTAATGTACAAGAATATAATCCTTTGCAGGAGTCAAAGTGGAAGCTAATGCGTTTCCAGCGAAGATATTTCTCTCTCTCTCCCTCTCTCTATCCATCATCATTATTCTTCATCGTCCCGTTTTGCTGCGTCCTCTCTCTCTCTCTCTCTCTCTCTCTCTTCTGTATATACATATACCAATAGACAAAGTCGGGAGTCTTAATCTACAATTCTCGCCCATTTTTGAATCTCCCTTTTTGTGCTCATTCTTTAACTTTTGATCAAGAATTTTGATTGGTTGCCTCCTCCTTCAGAGGTATGTAATTTTGACCATATATGTTTTATGCATTTACTTAAAGAACCCACCCCCTCTTTCCCTTCCTTTTGAAATCGCTCAAACACTCCATTTGATCCAGATTCTTGCTTCAAGTTTGTAGATCGGTTGTTGTAGTCGAAAATTTTGGGTTTAAGTTATGAAAATGACTGCTGATGCTCTGATTTTGCACTTGTATGTATAGGTTTCCACGCAGTAAAATTGAAAGCTCAGATCTGCTGATTTTTTGAAGCAAAATGTCTTTCATTGGAACACAGCAGAAATGCAAGGCCTGTGAGAAAACTGTTTATCCTGTGGAGCTGTTATCAGCTGATGGAATTGATTATCACAAATCTTGCTTCAAATGCTCTCATTGCAAAGGAACTCTCAAGGTCTGCATTTATTTTCCTTGTTTTTTTTTTTCTCTAATTCAAGAACTATATATTTCATAATTTATAATTGGAGGTAGATTTTGTTTCAGCATTTCTTGGTTTTCATCATTATTCTGTATCTAGATGCTTAATTCTCCTTGCTAAGTGATGGGATTTCTTGATTCTCATGGTTGATTAGTGAAGGGTGTGTTTAAATGATTCTATTCATCAACTGCAAAACATATGTTTTGTGAAACTTGTGACAAATGTGAAATAATGATATAACTATGTTTAACTGGTGTTTTTGAGATCAGATGGCTGCATTCCTTGCACGTTTTTTCGTTTGATGATTGGTAGGGGAAGCACATTTAATGTAGCTGGATCATGATTTTGGCTATACACATAGTGTGTCTATTCTTGCATATGTGTCATTTGACCTATGTCTTAGTTATGGTTATAATTCACTCCCCATTTTTATTGCCTTTCTAACCAATTATTGCGTATGATTGAGTTTTTAACGTGGTTGATTAAATCAAAGGATTCAATTTTTACTTGGAAATATGAATTCATTACATGATCTGGTTACATATACGGTGTGACACCATTGGCCATAAACATATTAAAGATTTATGCTAAACATTGCTTGAAAAGCTGTATACTTTACGTTCATCTGATTTACACCTGTTTTCTCCAGCTGAGCAATTATTCATCAATGGAGGGTGTGCTCTATTGCAAGCCTCATTACGAGCAGCTTTTCAAGGAGTCTGGCAATTTCACCAAGAATTTTCAATCGCGTATGCCTTGACTAATACGAAAACATGCTCTCTATTTTTCTCTACCTAATTACGATTTCTCGTTTACATGTTTAATAAACATAAAAGTAATTTTCTGCAGCTGCAAAATCGGCTGAGAAGTTGACTCCTGAGCTGGTAAATTCTCCAAAATGCTGTACATAAAGTTTTACTATGCTCCTAAGGCTGATTTTTAGTTGCTTTTTTTTTTTTTTGTGAAATTACAGACGAGATCACCCAGCAAAGCTGCGGGTATGTTTTCTGGGACACAAGATAAGTGTGCTACGTGTGGTAAAACAGCATATCCACTTGAGAAGGTATGGTGCATAATTAAGATCAGTTCCAATAACATCTGTTGCATCATTCAATTTCAACATTTTAATCAAATGTACCTATTTCGTGTAGTACAGATTCAAATTCGAGGCACTGGGATTTTTTTGTTTAATTCCTATTTGAAAATTCATTCTAATGTGCTGCTTGAACTGCCTCTCTTGGTTGTTATATACGGCCCTTAATTAAAAACTGCCAAAACAAAGAGACAAAAATAACTAAAAGAAATTTTATGTTGAATCTCTGGCCTCAAGGGGTATTTTTGGTTCTTCACTAATGATTGAAGTTGACCTTTATGTTGTACCCCTAGGTCAACGTCTCAAATTTCGCCTTCTGTACTTTGCTCCGAGATTAAACAATGCTTGCTTTAAGTATCCAGATGATTCATATAGAGAATAGATGTGTAGTACGCCAATTAGCAAACCTGATGGGGGTGCTTCTACATGTCCTATGCCTAGGTTTATTTATTTAATTTCAAGATAAAAATTAGAGGACAGAAAAACTTAAATGAAAGATATACTTATTTATAAAACATAAAGGCCTGTTTGGGGATGTA
The DNA here is from genome assembly GCA_030762865.1 of Paraleonurus japonicus. NCBI lineage: Eukaryota > Viridiplantae > Streptophyta > Magnoliopsida > Lamiales > Lamiaceae > Paraleonurus > Paraleonurus japonicus. Next base: position 5,531,371 of record CM061053.1, read on the forward strand.
GAATAATTTGAGGGACGTTTTGACTTGTCATTTTCGATATGTATCTTGTTTCATTAATTTTTTTAGGTGACCGTTGAGAACCAAAGCTTTCACAAGTCATGTTTCAAGTGTTCTCATGGTGGATGCTCGTTAACTCCATCGAACTATGCTGCCCTAGACGGCATCCTCTACTGCAAGCCTCATTTCTCACAGCTCTTTAAAGAGAAAGGGAGCTACAACCATTTAGTGAAGTCTGCAACCATGAAACGCACGGCTGCTGCTGTCGTTCCAGATTCTTGATCTTACACACATTTTACCTTCTCTATCTATCTATCTATCTATTGGCATTTGAATGATGTGTGGGTGTGTTTTTCGATATCTTTCTGTTTGATTCTTGACTCTTGCAAACTTGGAAGTAATTGTTTTCTCATTGTCATCTCTCTCAGCTGAGTGTAAAAACACAATTTGTGGGATTTTCTTATTTTCCTACAGTTTTTTAAGGCCATGCCAATTTTCTTCATATTGCCCCTCTCTCTCTCTCCCCCACACACCCTGCAACTAACTTTTTTTTTTCCTCCACAAATTGCAAAATTAGTCTCATATGGAAATCAATTTGGTCCTAATTTTTAAAATGATGCAATTTTTAGTTTTATATAAACAAAATGATTGGATTTTTGCACGTATGTGTGAGCTGCTAGAACTCTAATGAAATCCTAATACATTAAAATTTCAATTAAAAATTACAAAATGCATTATCCTAAAATTTAAAAAAATTGTTAATATAAGGTTAAAATTGCAGTATTTTAAATATTACGAAACTTAATTGAGAAAGTTGACTAGTATGGAATTAGATTTACCTACACCCAATAAATATGAGATCAGTTTTGCAACTACTCCTATTTTCTTGATATATATGATGACTCAGCCAAAAGATTTTAAGATTACGATTTCATTGATTACATGAAAAATAAAAAAATTAAAAATGTTACGGAGGTAAAATTTAGGAGAGTTTTCTATTCTAACAGTATGAAATATATTGTGAGGCGGATAAAAAAATAAAATATAAAAAAATATTATGACACGAAGAGATATATGCTAATACATGGAGTATTTCAAAGATGCCACCTGGTTAATTAAGATTATGAACAAGGCGTAGTTTGCATCTCTCTCAAAGATTATGAATGATTTTCTTTTATAATCACAGGAAATGAACGCGTTAAAGTGAAAGGGAAAAAAGATTAAATGCTTTGATCGTAAAAACACAAGTGTCGGAAATCTGGGTAAGTTTCATTCTCAATCCAGAAAACAATATAGCAGCAAAAATATATAACTAAAAACTAATTTATGAGTGACCAAATTTATGAAATCTGTGTTCGTGTATAGTTGAATGATGTAAAAGAAAAATTATAATCACATGGTATGTAAACCAATTCAATCCTGGTAGAAAGAATATAAAGGGGAACTGACGTTACTTCGAGAACCCAGATTAGGGAAGAAACAAGACATTCGAGTCACTTATTTGTTCGGTCGTACAGTGTCGAAGCCTCTCTCCTTCGTTTCCAGGCAAAATTAGGTTTAGAGGGCCGAGATGGCAGCACCTCGTCAAATTACAAAGCAGATGGATGGGGTGCACGATCAGTTTCATTTACTACGTTTCTTGACTTCACTGTAGAGGACAACACCCAGTACAGTAAAAGTATATCCGAGCATTCCAGTAACAGAAACGGGATTCCTGAAAATCAATATGGAGACGACCACTGCTACTGCCCCTTTTGCGTTTCCAAGCACCTGAAAGAAACAAGATTCATATTCGAATCAAGAAATGAGAAGATATTGACATACTGTTCAATAAAAATAACTAATATTGTTCAGTGAAAATAGCGACAATTTACTAATACCTTTTAATACAGCTAATATTTAAAAATGCATGTTTGTGCAGATGCAACTGATGTATAGAAGTATTTGCCTAGGATAAGAGGCAAGGAAACGACTAGTTACTAAATGAACATGAGGATTCTAGTCATGATGTTACCTATTCATTATATGCACACCTTTACCACCATCTATTTTTGTGCATAAAGACCAAATAAAATGACTCGATAGTATTTACAAGTAAAACATGGAGTAACAGTCTGAACCGCAAAATTAAACTAGTGTACTTATATAGTTCTCTATTAAGGTAGTATTGATAAGCCTTTGATAAGACGAAAATGCATCCAATGGGTAAAGAAAACCAATTTTATGTATGCTCTGCTCCAGTTTCAAAATGTTTAAACGAATATCAAACATAACTTCATCAGGAAAATGCTTGAGTATGAGGTGCATTTCTTTCTCAACCAAACGCTATAAAGATAGGTGAAGATACAAAACTAGTCTTCTCAGCATACAATTCAAGGTGCAATTATCCCTAACCTTCAATCTCCACCCAAGGGAAGAGGCTACACAAAGGAGGGCTATACACCCCAAACATTAAGACAAAAGCATACCCCTTATTTATTTAACCACTTAAATTAAAAAGAAAAAATATTGATGAATCCCCTCAATTTAATTTACTAGCACCACCCCTGGCTCCATGATCCATCTACATACTCTGATTTAAATAAGAATAAGTAAAAAAGCATTCTACCAATTTAACAAAGAATTATGGCACTGAGAAAAAAATAAAAAAGAGATTGGGAAAAAAATGTATAAGCATGGAACAAGAATCAAGAAATACCTGAAGGGTTAGGGCGCTGGTGTGCTTTGTGACCAAAAATTTGTCAAATTTACGAAATATGCAAGCGCAGAATTGAACAGCAGTAACCAAACAATTTTGATATCTTCTCTTGCCAGTGCTAATGTTATACCAACAACATTTTCCTCCATAATAAGTGTTGCCGGAAGAAGTAATACGACAGCTATAGGAGCCATGTATAGCAGCAGATTCATAGAATTCAATTTTTCCCTTCAAAGACAGAAAATTTTCAAAATCTATATTTTAGTTTCTTACAAGATATCATATAAACAACTTTCCCATCATTAGAACAATGGGAATATAGAAACATAGGAATGTTACCCTTCAGAAGAAAGCAAAATTCCCTGAACCACTGATTTGAGAGCCCTTGCAGCTGTTGCACCAACACACATGAGAAAACCAAACAAATGGAAACTCGGCTCACTCTGACAGCAACAACAAAAAGGATTTCAGATACAGAACAACCTTATAGCAACTCTGTCTGTTGTATAAAGGAGCACGTTATAGCATAAAACTAACATGACTTAATCCATTCCTCATTGATGTTCAATTATGAATAAAGACCATCTTCTAAAGATAAATTATAAATCCCACAAAACCATCTTTGTTATATTAAACCCCCAATTCTCCAACCCCTTGCACAAAACTTAATGGTCACCAACAAAAGAAACCGAGTCTTGGCCAATCAAAGTGATCCATATCAACAGAGAATTGAAACTAACATGAAATAATCCATTCCTCATTGTTGTTCAATTGTGAATAAAGCCAATCCTAACTCGTCAAAACAATTTGTTTATTAAACCCTCAATACTCCAACCCCTTACACAACGTTTACCAATACTCCCCAACAAAAGAAATCGAGCCTAGGCCAAACAAAACAATTCATATCAACAAAAAAACTAAAACTAGCATGAAATAATCCATTCCTCATTCTTGTTCAATTGTGAGCAAAGCCCATCTTTTAAACCCACAATTTTCTAACCCCTTACACAAAGCTTAACAATAACCACCAATAATAGAAACAGGGTCTAGACCAACCAAAACAATCCATATAAACCAAAAAAATTCACGGGATAGTTGATAAAAGGAAAATCTTTAACAGCAGAACTAAAACCAATGGAAACCCAAGATGAAAACAGAGAACTAGCAACTGAAAAAATCCAAACATACCCCACTAGCAATCATGACTCCAGTAACCACAGGAACTAAAGTCGCATAAGTCAACCACGACTCTCTTTTTAAGGTCATTATGTAGGCGAATACGGCGGTGAAGAAGGGCGTGGTGGCGCCAATAGCCTGGTTGAAGCTAACAGGCAAATACTTGAGCGAAATATTGCCGCTAACAACCGATGCACAGAAAATCATGCTCAGAGCCGTGATCTTCATGAACTGAACCCTAGATCTTATAGTTTGCATCGGAACCATCTTCATCCACGCAATGCCGACGTAGCTAAACAACGAACAAGCCGTCATGTGGCACATGGTTAGGAAAATCGGGTACTTGAATCCGTAATTGCTCAACAAATACTTGTTCAATAGCAAAACCCCAATGTTGGATAAATACCACGAGGTTACCAACCCGATCGTGAAGAACCCGCCCGAAGATTTCATCGCAGACATCTTTGAATCAAATGAATTCATGATATTGATCGAGTAAATACAAAATTGGAGGGGAAAACCAGAAGTTTATAATCTATAAATAAATTGTCAAGGTGGGGTTATGCCGGAATTTTAATGGGATCAAATGGAGTTTATGGAAAGCCAATAACCTGTGGGATCTGAGTTGCATTTGCGAAATTCAACGGATCTAAATTAGCATATACTCATCAAAAATCAAATTTTTTTATGAACCAGATGAGTAATTGGTGATATACAGCAGTATAACAAAGTCGATGAAGCAGATAGTCGTATATATGAAGGGGAGAGAGAGAGGGTGTGTGTGAGAGAACTTTGCTGCCGACGGGAATTGTTTGCAGAGTGAACGCGGAGAGAAGTCGTGATGATGATAGGTTAAAAATAAGAACTTTGAATTGATTTTTTATTTTATTTTAATTTAGAAACTACGAGTTCAGAAAAAAAAATCTAATTCACAGATAAAAAAATATAAATTAAATTACAAAAAAAAGTTTGAAATATTATTATTGTATATCTTATAAAATGAAAAATCTATATTTAACTAATAAGTAATTTAAAAATTATTTCACCTATTTTATTTTTACATATTTCTTTCATTTGGTTGTTTCGTAATTTTATAATATTGGTTAGTTATTTTTTTAATCATTTTAAAGGATATCTAATAAATATTTAATATTTCCCGTCAAAAAAATAAATATTTAATATTACAAGATTTTTTTATTATAATAATTCGTATAAATCTCTAAAAGAAATTTAAATTTATTGTATTATCCATTTACTAAAAAATTATCGTTAAAGTTTAGATTTGTTAGTTTAATTTTAGGCAAAATATGATCATTTACTAAAGAATATCGGTTGTAATAATTGAGCGGTATTACCTATATTACTAAAAAGTTTTAGTCACGATAATTGAAGAGTATGTCATATATTGTTGAAGAGTATCGATCGTGATAATTGGAGAATATTACTTATATTTTTAAAGAGTATCGACCATGATATGAAGAATATTACTTATATTTCTAAAAGGTATTAATGAGATAACTGAAAAGTAAATTAATCTGTTTTTCAATATGGATCAAGTTTCAGTGAAATTTGGACACTTTTAATTTTTATTCCATTTTTTAACCAGCTCAAAATAGTAGGTTCTAATTTTATATTTAATCATGTTTTCATATCTGTCTTTCTCTCTATTGTTTTGATTGATATTTTTAACTAACAAGTTAGGTGATTCCACATGTGCAACCTAACAAAAAGAAATATTTAAAAAGTAAAATTCTGTTCACTCTAGTAATATAAACACATTTAATTAAATCACAATATTTTCACAAATTATAATATAATTTGAAAATTTTGAATCTTAGTAAATAAAGTTAAATTAAAATTTAAAACTCTAATCAACAGATAGATTTGTTAATGATCGGAAATCACATATAACTAACTTTTAACGAATAATTAATCGTATTAATATATTTAGATTTGTTTCTCTGACAATGAATTATTGAGTTTTATTTAGGGTGGAGTAAATGCCAATTTATTCGAATTGGAAAAAAATATATTTTATCTACCAAGATTCAAAAATTTGTAAATATAAAATGAATATAATTATTGTTATAGTTATCTTCATTGAAAAAAATGTGTATACTTTTTTGTTGAATAAATATACATAATTATTTTATTTATATTTTTTTATTTTTCTTATACTTATAAGAAAAATATAAAAATTATAAATAAAATAGACTATGCGTTAGTGATAGATATTAGATTCTTGCTATGAAAAATGAAGGAAAACATGTGTTAGTTTAACTAAATTATAGCAATTAGACTAATCAGTTTAAGCTCATCCTATGTACAATATATAATTCTCAATATAATAAATATATAAATTATACATTTTCATATACTTAATAATGTATACATAATTTATTATTTGTATTAGTAATTATTAATGTGTAACTTTTAAAAAAATTAATGTGTAACTTTTTTAAATTCCATGATAAATTTACTAACCATATTTTGGTTGAAATTTTTGTTCAATTTTTAGTATAATATTTTATTATTAGATATGTATAGATGCAAAAGTATAAGTTTTATGTACAAGACAATACTTACTCTATCTATTTATATAATTATTTTTGTTCACTTGATTGTATTTTAACTAATTGGGACAAAAATGATAGTGTGTTCCAAAAAATTAGAAATAGACAATTTAATGAAAAACTACAGTGTATTGATAAATTGAGTTTAAAAGTCGGCATTTAAATGAATGAAGCAAATACATTTTCATCAAAATTAATTAAATCATTCAAATTTCTCAGCCCACTAGACCCATCTATCGAGCTGGTAAGTCAGCATTTGGTACGTAAATGCAGTCAAGTCATCAAAATCAGCTCATACCATATATGTACCCAACAAGCTGAGTTTATCAGGCAATTAAGCTGGCTCCTACTCAACGAACTGATCAAGAATTGAGTCTATCAAGCTGATAACTTACTTGACGAGCTAACCAAGAGTTGAATCTACGCAATGAGGCTGACAAGAAAGTTTATAAATTTATCCCTCAAAACTTCAATCATTACTCTTTTTCTTAAAGTGTGTCGTGGCTACATATGAAAGTTATCTTGGGACGGAGGGAGTAGTAGTGAATTAGGATAATTACTCTACGAGCATTCATTAAGATTCCAACGTACTCTATGTACAATTTCAAGTCGAGCATACTATAGCTTGATTCTTTCATCTCATCCTCCACGTTTAAATTTAATTATTTGATTGATTGATTCATCTTAATTAAACAATCACATCTCTACTCTTATTTGGTATCCGGTTACTTCTCAAGATCTTATATCAGAAATCCCCATGTCACTATTAAATGTAACATTGATCAATCAATTCTTTTATCATATATTACATAATATTGGATAATATGTTTAGTAAATAACTCGACATAATCACATGATTAATTATATGGATGTATACACATATAATTATATGTTTTTTAGATTAATTTCATTTATTAAAATAAAGCTAAAACTCAAGTCAAATTACCATGATAACTAATTGGAAGAAGACAAAACTTGTAGGAGATAACATTTAATTTATTATATGATTCATTCATGGGCTTATAAAGTTTCGTCTAATTATATTTTAAATTAAAAAATGATCCAAATAGAAAAATGAGCACTGTTTTATTTATGAGATTGTCTCACATGAGACTCCCTCTTGGAAGAAATATATTTGGAATGTGAATATATTATTTATTAATAAAAATTTAAATGATATTGTAAGAATATTAATATTGTGTGATATTTTTATTTTAAGGTGTGAATAAAGAGTTTTTTTTTTTTTTTTAAAAAGATGTGTGAATAAAGAGTTGGTACGGACAGTTAATAAACATGTGCAGAATTTGAAAGGAAGAAGTAGTTTTTGACCAACATATGAATAGTTGTAAAAGTTAACAAAATAAAATTAAAAAATTATAAAAACATTGAAAAAAGTTGTCGCGTCAACTCAAATTAAAAATTATAAAAAAATAATAAAAATTATCACACCAACTCACAATAAATATCCAATATACCCGCCTTTCAAAAGAAAATCCTTTATACCCGGTCAAAGACCAAAAACAACTGTTTTTTTTTTTTTGATGGAAGACCAAAAACAACTTAAAAGTTAAAATTTTGAAAATTACAATACGAATTCAATTTGATAAATTAAGTGCTTACTTACAAAACTAAAAAAATCCTTTATTATTCTTTTTATAAAAGTAATTTTTTATTACTTTTTTTTTGGGGGTAAATTCTAGACAAGATCACACAGCAAAGCTGTAGGTACAATCAAGAGATCAGTTACAATAACATCTGTGGCATCATTTTCAATTTCAAATTTTAATGTAAAGTTCTTAAGTGGGTATTTCTTGCAGTCCATATTCAAATTTGAGGTACTGATGAGAAGAATAAATTAGATGAGTAGATATCATTTGAATCACCTGCACAGATATACATCATTTGATAATCGACTTATATATCTTGTATCTCATAGGTCGTCTGCAATAATCCAGCAGCACCTCCTCAAATTACAACGCAGATCAGTTTCATTTACTACGTTTCTTGACGTCGCTGTAGAGGACGACACCCAGGACGGTAAGAGTGTATCCGAGCATTCCCGTTACAGAGACAGGATTCCTGAAAATCAATATGGACACCACCACTGCTACTGCTCCTTTCGCATTTCCAAGGACCTGAAACAAACCGGATTCATATTTGAATCAAGAAACGAGAGTTTCAAAACGATAAAGCGGATATCAAACATAAATTCATCAGAAAATGCTCGATTATGAGATGCATCTATTTCTCAATCAAATGCTCTATTAGTAAATCTAGTGTGAGACCGTCTCAACCAAGTTTTTGTGATGCTCCTAAAGAAAAGTGAAGTTACAAAACAACTATCCTTATTCAATGGTGAACTACACCCCCAAACATTAAAAGAAAAAAATAACTTCTCATTTATTAAACCACTCAAATAATGATTTTTGTTTTGATCAGTAATCCTCTTAAAGACTAATTACCACCTCATTTAATGAGTTACCAAGGTTTTTGGTCTCATAACTTAATCTACTGTCCAATTTTGGTTCCAAAAAGTTAACCTTTTTATTTAGTTCTAATATACAAAAATTGTTCATTTTTGGCCCAAAAATCGCTGAAAATTTGAAAACGGTGTAGTTTATGTCACTTGAGGATTTAATTTGGGGCCAAAGTTGAACAAATATAAAACAACATCGTTCTCAATTTTCCGAAGATTTTAGGTCAAAATTCAACAATTTTTTAATTAAAATGAAAAGGTTAAAACTTTTTTGGACAAAAATTGGACGGTGGAAACGTTGTGAGACCAAAAACTTTTAACTCTCAATTTAATTTATCTAGCTCCACCACGGCTCTATCTACATTTTCTGCCTTAAATAGGAAAAAAAAAGAATCACTGTTAACAGAGAATGAATGAATGATGACACTACACAAAATCAAGATCAGGAATGTATAAGCATGGAACAGAAATCAAGAAATACCTGAAGAGTGAGAGCGCTGGTATGTTTCGTGACCAAAAATTTGTCAAATTTACAAAATATGCAAGCGCAGAATTGAACAGCAGTAACCAAACAATTCTGATATCTTCTCTTGCCAATGCTAATGTTATACCAACAACGTTTTCCTCCATAAGAAGTGTTGCTGGAAGTAATAATACGACAGCTACAGGGGCCATGTATAGCAGCAGATTCATAGAATTCAGTTTTCCCTTTAATGAACAAAAAAAAAAATTAGAACCACATTTAGTTTTTATACAAGAGAAGACATAAACAACTTTCCCATCATTAGAACAAACGGGACATAGAAACATAGGAATGTTACCCTTCAGAAGAAAGCAAAATTCCCTGAACCACTGATTTGAGTGCCCTTGCAGCTGTTGCACCAACACACATGAGAAAACCAAACAAATGGAAACTCGGCTCACTCTGACAGCAACAACAGAAAGGATTTCAGATACAGATTATGAATCCCTGAATAATAAATTGAGCACATTGCAGCACAAAAATAACATGAAATAATACATTCCTCAGTGTTGTTCAATTGAGAATAAATCCATCTTCTAAAGACAAATCCCACAAAACCATCGGTATTATATTAAACCCACTTTCATCATCCCCACAACTCTCCAACCTCTCACACAACGCTTTTCAATTGTCGCCAACAAAAGAAACTGAGTCTAGGCCAATCAAAGCAATCCATATCACGAAAATTCAAAATAAGGTGAATTAATTAATTCCTTGTTGTTGTTCAATTGTGAATAACGTCCATATTTTAAAGATAAATCCCACAAAACCATCTTCGTTATATTAAAAACACACAATCTACCATCCGCAAAACCCTTGCACAAAGCTTACCAATAGCCACCAACAAAAGAAACAGAGTCTAGGCCAATCAAAGTAATCCATACCAACCAAAAATTAACATTAAAATGAAATAATCTATTCCTCATTGTTGCTCAATTGTGAATAAGCCCATCTTCTAAAGATAAATTCCGCAAAACCATCTTCGTTATATTAAGCCCACAATTCTCCAACTCCTTAAACAATGCTTACCAATAGCCACCAACAAGGAAACTGAGGTTAAGCCAATCAACCAAAAATACACATCATAGTTGATAAAAAGAAAGTCTTTCAAGAGCTTAAACCAAGCACAGACAAGTAGCAGCTGAGAAAAAAAAACGGGAGAATTCAAACATACCCCACTGGCAATGATGACACCGGTAACCACGGGAATCAAAGTCGCGTAAGTCAACCACGCCTCTCTTTTAAAGGTCATTAAGTAGGCGAATACAGCGGTGAAGAAGGGCGTGGTGGCACCGATAGCCTGGTTGAAGCTAACAGGCAAATACTTGAGTGAAATATTGCCGCTAACAACTGATGCGCAGAAAATCAAGCTCCAGAGCCGAGATCTTCATGAACTGAACCCTAGATCTTATAGTTTGCATAGGCACCATCTTCATCCAAGCAATTGCGATGTAGCTAAGCAACGAACAAGCCGTCATGTGGCACATAGTCAAGAAAATTGGGTATTTGAATCCGTAATTGCTCAACAAATACTTGTTCAATAACAAAACCCCAATGTTGGATGAATACCACGCTGTTACCAGCCCGATCGTGAAGAACCTGCCCGAAGATTTCATCGCAGACATCTTCGAATCAAACGAATTCATGAAATTGATCGAGTAGACACAAAATTGAAGGGGAAAATTGTGAGTAAGCTGTATAATGTATAAATAAATTGTCGAGGTGGGGTTATGACGGAACTATAATGGAATCAATTGGGGTGGAAATAGGGTTGCTGGAGAGCCAATAACGGTGGGATCTGAGTTGCATTTGCGAAATTCAACGGATCTAAATTAGTATATACTCAAAAAAATCACTTTTTCAATGAGGCTGCGATGTGGAATTGGTGATATACACTATACACGGCCGTGATGAATCAGAGGATGGTCGTAATATATGAGGAGAGAGTGTGTTGGGGGTGTGGGGTGGGGTGGGTGGGGGTGGGGGTTGAAGGAGGAGGAGGAGGAATTTTGCTGCCGACGATAATTGTCTGCAGGGAGAAGGCGGAGAGGGGTCGTGATGATGGGTTAAAATTAAGAATTTTAGAATCGATTAATTTTAATTAATTTCACCAATTTTTTTATTTGTCAGCTCATTTGTGATTCCATTTTCTATAACTACTAGATTATTCTTTCCACGTTTAATCATCATGTTTATGTTGAGGTTCCGGTTGGTTTTCGGTAATTTTAATAATAATCTTGTTTCTACAGTTACATGTTAGGTGATTTCACAATGGAAACTTAATAAAAAGAAATATTCAAAAAATAGAATCTATTCATGCTAGTAATAATATTTATGAACTTACTATGCTTAATCAAACCGGATTAGCTACCGTATTTAGGATTTCACAAGTATTCGATTTAAGTTGTTCGTTAAAATTTTATTCGAGTTTTGTTTGACATAAATTTCAAATAAAATTGAAAAAAAAATTAGTATAGCTCGAAACCTAAGTCGAGCTCTATGAGTAGAAAATGATAAAATAAATATTACTCCCTCCGTCCCATAAAAGCCTTTCACACTTTCCTTTTTCGTCCGTCCCAATATAAGTTTCACACTCTTAAAATGGAAAACCTTTTATAAACCTCCACCCTCACAATTTTCACTAATTTACACAAATGTCGTTGCGTTCTCTCACATACACATATCCCAATAAAGTTTTTTTACTTTATACATAAAAGTTTACAAATTTATCCTCCAAAACTTCAATCATTACTTTTTTTTTTTTAAAATGTGTGTCCACTGCATATGAAATCTTTTCAGGACGGAAAGGAGTATAAAAATACATTTACTCAAACTCAACTCATGTTCGAGTTTGATTATAGATCAAATAAGTTCAAACAAACAAACATAGATTTGAAGTTCGATAATATTTCAAATATATTTGAGCAAATATGTGTTTGAGTATGGATGTTATCTATTTTGATAATAAATTCTTGTTTAGTAGATCTCTGGTGTTTCATATACACCATAGCTTACGATGTTATCATTTTTTAAAAGTTAAAATATCAAATATTTGATCGAGGGTATTAAAAATCTCATCGAGAGGTATCAATAATTAGGCTCAATCATATCATATTTGACAAAGAGTATCAAATATTTAACTAATAGTATCAATAATTAAGAATCTCCTCGAAATATCAATAATTAGGCTCAATCATATCATATTTGACAAAGAGTATCAAATATTTAATCAATAGTATCATTGAAACATTATAAACTTACGCCGTATACAAAACACATAAAACTTTTTCGTTCTTGTTCAATAGATTTCATTTTAATCAATGGAAAATAATAGTAATACTATGTTACGACTATTTAGTTTTTTATATTTATATATTTCTTAATTTTTAAGAGAAGCAAATATTAGTGGTGTGATTAGGGACAGAGCGCACTGGGTTTATAGTCACGGTTAATCTCGTCTCAATAATTTAGGAGGTATAAGTCCAACCTCTTTTGAACGTCCAAATTTTTCCAATTTTTTTGCTTTGAGACTTCAATATTGAATTCCCATAATGTTATTAAAATCAACTTATGCTTATAAAATCTTGCTTATTTGTTACTTAATACTGATAATATGTTGCTTATTTGTTACTTATATTGAATTCCCATAAAATCTTGCTTAGTAACTCAATATAATCACATGATAAATTGATAGGTACATGTACTCATATGATATACATTATCGCATGTTAAAATTTCATTTATTAAAACAGTGGCTACAAATTAAATTTAAACTGGATGCGATCTTTAAATATAACAAATTTTGTACGAATAAATTTCACCGTGAAATTGATTTTGATAATATTAATTGTTTCATTAAGTGATATTAATATTTTTTTAATGAGTAGTTTTGAATAGTATTAACTATTTTATTAAGTGATATTAGTTAATTCATTAAAGAATATTATTTATTTTATTATAAAATATTACTTTGTAAATTAATTACACTATAAAACTGGTTCACACAAGACCACCTCTTTAAAAATATCATAGATAAAATTATCTTAATTTGATTAAAATTTATTTAGGATTTTTGTATTGATAATCAAATAAGTTCTTTTGAAACTATAATTAATCAAATGTGCTGAAATGCAGTATCAGAAGTTTGCTAACAGTTTAAATAAGATCCAATTCAAAATAAATAATAATCAAGTAAAGGGTTACACGAGACGTATTTGGAAGGAAAGTGAAGAGCTGTACATATGTGTATAAAAAGTAAAGTGGAGGTTTGACTTCACCTTCGAAATTATTTAATATACTGGTTTGGGAAATTTGATTTCGATTATTATAAATATTGAGAAAAATGTTAAATCTTATTCATTGCATATTTGCATACACTTGACTTGGTTAAAAAAAAAAAAAAGTGATTTATGTACACCAATTGCATTATATAATGTGATGCTATCTTTTATTGAAATGTAACACTTATTTAAATTAAATATGATATTAAATTTAACTTAAAATATAAAATAAAATGTGATATTATATTTAATTAAAATGTAACGAGTGTACAAATTAAATATGTACATTAGATGCATATGAAATTTGAATATAAAAACAATATCCTCATCACAATGATGGATTTAAACTCGAAGCTAGGTCTCAAAGCTCATGTGGGCTCCAAGTACTCATTTTTACACCGCAGACCAATGTAAGGATATTTCACGTTTTTATCTTTTTTTTTAGTAGAATTTTTTTTTTTTTTTTTTTAAGTGAACATTTTTATACATAAGTCTAAATAATCATAGTCGAGCATGAATTTAGAATTTAATCAAATTATGATATATAGAGGAGGGTGAACTCTTGCAAATATGGAACCAAATAAAAATATAAGGACCCGTTTGTTTTGGAGTATTAAATTTTGAGTGATAGTGAAGCATGTGATACATTTGACTTTATGTTTTATTAAATTATACAAATCTAATGTTTGTTAATATGTAGGCATGTTTAGCAATAAGATAAGGACTTAATTTAGGCTAAATTAGGTCTTTATCTTATGCTAAACACGCCTACCAAACAGTGTTTGTATTGAGATTTAATTTATGTGATAAGTTAATATTTTACAATTATACCCCTATTTACTATTTTTTTAAACAAAAAGGGATATTTTTGTCAATTAACTTGGTAATAAGTGGATGATAATTTTAATACCTCATGAAGGGAGGAATCCATTTTCACTCAATAATGAAAAAAATATGTTAGGCTTTCATGTTTTTGCGGCCATAAGTAATACAAATCAACAATAACAAACACTTGAATTTTAAGAAAAATAAATTATATCCCTACTAATCACTCAAAACAAACATCCCTCGATATAAAACTAGGGATAATATCATTTTTATACCTTTTTATAATCACTCTTTTCCATTCACTGCCAACTTTAATTCTTAGTATACTTTTATTCTCATAGAAAATGGTCGAATTTTGATCGGGAATAGATGAATAAATTAGTCAAACTTAAATTCATTAAGTTGTTGTATACATAATGAATTGAAGGCATCAAATTGTTAGAACTAGAGAGATAAATAATTTGATATATCACTTTTATTTTCAATTTGTTGAAAAATGACGACGGCAGCGGCAAAACATGGTGAAAGATCCAAACACGTGACACGTCACATTTTTTTCCAAAAAAAAAAAAAAAAGTTTGGCAAAATTAAGCATAAATTATGAAAAGTTGATAACTGTGAAGCATAAATTGTCATACTTAATATGAAGAACAAATTTTACTATCTTTAAGGTGATAGACATGTTTTGCATTTAAAAGTAATAATAATATTGCATTTATACGTAATATGTTTACTGATATGAGAAGCAAGCATTTCCAGATTCAATTGTTTCCTTGTACCTGCAAAAGGCAACGAAAACCCATGGTTTTTTTAATAGAATTTCCAAAGATCTTTTACAATCAATTACTAGTACCTAGAAAAAGATGTACAGATCTATTAAAAAAATCAAGTTCATTGTTAATTAAAATTCATGTTTTATATATACTCGATGACTAAAATACTCAAAAGTCAAAAGCGTTGTAATAACTTAAACTAACTGCTAATGTCAAAAGCGTTTTCATTATTTTTTGAAAAAATGTATAATTTTAGTTTAACAATTTAAAAAGTGATACACTTTATATTAAATAAATTGTACTATCATTTTTCAAAAAGATATGTAAAATATAATTGCACAAGTACAATTATTTTATTAGTTAAATAATATTAATTATTTTTATTGAATACTATTAATTTTTATTAAATAATATTATTTATATATCAATTACACGATACAAATCGGTGCACCTAAGTATTATAATGTAAAAAATGACTTGCACCTCTCGTTCTCTAAACTTCATTGTTGGCCTCATCCAATGTTAAAAGGAATAAATGAAACTTATATCCACATCAATTAATGATGTTTTGAAACATATTACCTCCATTTTAAAATAAGTATCATATTTTATCTAAATTTTTATTCTTTTTAAGTGTTATTTTTATATATATAATTAATGCAAATTTATCGTATTTATTTCATAATATTCCTAATAAATTGTTAGTAATGATTATTTTGTAAGTAAATTTATGTGTACTAAATAAATATAATAAATAAAAATATTAATTTGTGTTAGTGGATCAAATGAAACACATATTTTAAAATGGAGGGAGTGCTGGTTATAAAAAATGTTTTATTGTCACAAAAAATCTTCAATTCCTAAAAATAAATCAAAATTTTATCATGGCATTTTCTATGTAAAAACACAAAAGAAATAAATCCTCCTGTAAATCGGATAAGTTAGGATTCAAGGCAATCGAAGGCTCGAAGCCACAACTAGATCACATATATAATATTATAAGTATCATTTTCTATGTTAGATTTTATATTTTATATTTTAAATGAATGACACATGCCATGTTAAAAATAATCTAATAAAATATCACAATTTTGAATTTATGATTTAAAGATTTGAAAAGTAATATATTTATTTAAAAAAAAAAATTGAACTGCAGCTAGAAAGGATCAAGCACCAACTGAGATTTATTTATTTACTAGATGAGCTTCCGCGTATTACGCGGTATTTTTGTTAAATAACTTTATAATATAATATATTATATATATAATATTTTTAAATAATAATATATATATTAAAATAATATATATGTATAAAAAAATTATAATTATAATATTAAATTTAAATAATGGTAATATTAATTGTATGACAATTCATGCCAGGGGTTAAAATTATTATAATTATGTGAAAGAATTTACTACAAGATTTGTTTCAAATTTATTTTACAATTAATAAAAAAAAAAGGAAAGCGATTAATAGAACTTTTTTATATAATTGATGCGTAAAATTATTCGAATAATATATATATATATATATATATATATATATATCGTATATTTACAATAAATATCATATACTTTTTATAAAAGTTGATACAACCACAATTTTTCTTACATACATTTATAGGCTTAAGTTAAATATAATTTTATGTTTACAAATTGTCATATGATAACACTTTTTAGATATAAAATAGATATTTAAAATATTTAAAGATTTATATATTAACTTAGCTATTAAAAAATATACATATTGTGCAAGAGGTCTAAGGTTCAAACCTCCATAAAAATATATTTTTAATTAATTCCTATATTAAAATGTCACATAGATGTCATATATTAATTATAAATCAATAGGAAAATGACACATAGATTATTAACATATATATGCATTTAATAAGAATATGACACCTCATTCAAATTAACCTCATGACGACACCTAAGCAAAAACAAACTCCCTATTAGTAATATTGAGATTTTTTTACTTGGGTCTTGGGAAATTTCAATTAGTTGGGATAAATAGCCCATACATTTCCTCAACCGAACACATCGATCCCATTTTCTTAGCCAAGGATTTCTAGATTTTTTTCTTCTATTTATTTATTGGATGATGATGAATTACAGAACATTAAACTCATATTTGGTAGTATAAAATTTCACAAATTCTATTGTAAAACTTATTTATCGTATAATATTAATAACATTATTTTTATTCAGTAATATTATATAATTTATGAATAACCTAATATTATAGTGTAAAATATTGTGATATTAATTTATAAAAATAATTATATTATTATCAACACCATCTCGTGAAAAGTTAAGACCTTCCGTATGCGCGTTTCACGTCCACTTAAAATATGGCCCTAAATAGGGTGAGTTACAAATAAGTTCAAAAAAATTCAAAATTGCAAATAGATTTAAAAAAATTTGCACAATATAAATTTATTTAATCACAAAAATATTTGCATAATGAACTTGTTTGTAATTTTGGATTACTTTTTGAACATATTTGTAATAATTCTCCCCCACGTTTCTGTGATTGACGAGCCACTTAATTGGAAATTTGGAACTTCTTTATTGCTAATAAATACAGCATCTTCTGTTTACATATTTACAAAATAATACACACGAAAAGTCTTCTAAAAACAAATGCAAGAAAAGTCTAGTACCCTAAACAATTAATGTCATCGTATAATTAGTTTGGAGTATATAAAATAATACCGTAAATGGGGATGAGAATAGGAAATTTGAAGGAGAATGATGTGAAACAATTTAACATTAGAATCTTGATTAATACCATTAGAATCATCCACCGATACTATAATTATTTTATATTGTGATATCAATTTAGGTATTAATTTTATACTACGAAACTGTTTCACATTAAATTTTGTCTTGTTTTGAGTCTCCTATGAAGCAGCTTTATAGTATGAAATTGGTATCATTAGAATCATTTCCATTAATACCAATTTGAAATCGTTATTTGATATTATAACAATTTTAAGATATGAGTACTCAATTCGTACAACAAATCAACACCAAACATAAATATATAAATGAGAAATAGAGGAGTCGTGAGGAAAGCAACATATATATATAGAGGATACTTTTATATATATATATATATATATATATATATATATATATATATATATATATATATATAAAAGTCACTTCCACGATCTAAGTTTAACACATACTATAATATTTTCGTCACTAAAACCAGTACAAGATCGTGCCATATAATTGCATAGAACCAAACTAACAAACCGCATTGGACCACACAACACGTGATCCACACAATCAAGGCAAGGGCACACCAATGACGAATTATACAAAACAAAATATTTCTTTTAAGGAGGTTCTCCCTTTGTCTTTGTGCATGGGATCCATCCGAATTATATATTTTATTTTCAAAGCAACATTAACTTGGACAAAATGAGATCCTCATCAGTCACAACATGATTTGCCACACAAAAATACATATTTATTAGATTCATGTCACCTTTTTTTTTTTTCCTAAAGTGGAGTAATACATTTTCTTCTTTTTATTTTTCCATACAAAGTAGCATTTTAGCATATAAAGTATATCGTTTTAAAAATATTCGAAGTTTATTTATCTCAAAATATTAAAGCATGATATTTTGTATATCAAAAGAGTATTACCGAATTTACATATTAAACCTAATTCAAAGAAGTTTTTATCTTTAATTTATTTACAAGTGAGTCATTATTATTACTATAATAATAATTAATAATTGTGTAGTAGATAGGGTTTGACCCGATCGACAGCAATGTGACTGTGTGAACAAATTAAACTCTTTATAATTTCTCCATTCAAGACCAAGTCCAAATCTAAAATCTTAGATTGGTCCATTTCACGCGTTTTATGGTCACATGAAATCTTTATATATAACCTCTCATTAATCCCTCTACTCTAAACTCATCATCAATTAATTAATATGAAAGTAGGATTAATTTGTCTCTTCTTCCTTGCGTTCTTGATAACGCATGGCATTGCTCTTCCAATGCAAAATCACAATCGTAGATTGCTTAAAACCCCGTCTAAATCGAAGTTTCCACCACCGCCACAGCCCGGTATTTCGCATAGGCAAGTGTCGCCGCCGATGTATAGGCTGAGACCACCGCCACCACCATCACCATTACCGCCTCCGCCTCCCTCATTGCCACCACCACCACCTGCATATTAGTCCTAATGGTTGATGTACCTTGGTGATTTAATTAATTTGTTGTTTGTAACATACATATAATAGTTTACTTTTATTGCAATTAAGTAAAATGTTTTCGTATAAGTCGGTTGATTTCTAATTGTTTTGTTTCAAATATGTAGTCTAGTTTATTTTGTTCATTTATTTATACCACCCTATTCAATATACTTGCGTATTAATTATTTATGATAATTATTTTTATGTTTGATTGATAGAATGCAATATCATGAAAAGAGTGTGATACTGAAATTATATTATTGTGAAAAATAAAAACTAGTGTGATATTGGGAATTAAAAAGTGAAAAAATAGTTATCATAGGTTAACATCGTGATGAATTTTAACATTCACTCCTAAATATTTTGAAATAAACGAGAATACGTTCGGTCAAAAAGGTAGCAACAGTTAACATAATGAAGACGTATATTTTATAGAATTCCGTAATGCGCAATGTTGGGCCTTTTCAGCATCATGGGCTATTGAAATTAAAAAAAAAAAAAAAAATCATGGGCTATTTGGGGTTTTCCATTTTATTTTCTGTTCTTTCGGTTGTGTTTTTCCGAAAACGTTTCCAAAAATTTTGTTATTTTTCGAAAATGTTGCAGTTTTGAAAATGTGGTTCGTCGTTTTTGTTTTCCGCAGACTGAGCGAACATTCGATATTATTTTTCGAAAATTTTGTACTCGGGTAACCTTTTTGATGTGTGTAGATAAAATAAAACTACAATTTATATGCTGAGTGGTACCATAGTTAAGATTTTGTTGGGAGATCCAAGACTTTTTGTTGAGATTTGAATATTTTTGAACGCGACTTACGACTACGTTGGAATTTGGATGGCCGACAGTTTTTTTGATGAAGAAGAGAGATTTTAGGGTTTTGATTCTTAATATAGTCATTTTATCTGTAATTTTTAATAAAAAAATTCCATGGGTGTATTTATTAAAAGAGGTGCACACAACCTGTGTTTTAATTATTGGTCATTGTATTTAGGTCTGGGCTCTGGTCTATCAAATAGGCTCATTGGGTCTTCTGCTAAACCTACGTTTTACTTTGTACCAGTTTAATTGTGTACCGTCTCGCATTAAAGGCGTCTCATACAAAATTTTACCGCCTTTTCATCTCTGTATTACACCGCTTGGTACAGCGCCTTGGAGCGCCACCGACCCCAGTACTATGTCGACCCGACCTTCCATTTGTGCGATTTACTGTTCACACCTGCACTGATGGTAAGGCCACTCCCTTTTTATTTATAAAGATTGACAGTAACTTCCTTTCCACATATCCCGTTCTTCTTCACTCAACCCTCCATTTTCATTCTTCTTCATGCCTTCTCCAACTCGCCGCCGCCGCCATCCAAATCGTCCACATCATCCGCCTCTCCACCGACTTGGACGCCACTCTCTCAGAACAGCAGCTCGCTGTGAAGCCGCCACAAATCTAAAATTAGTAGATTCAGGTTTCAAATTGCTGACTATGTCTTTTATGGAAGTTGTAGTATATGTACTCATGCTTAATGAATACCCAAATTTTGATTTATAGAATTTAGATTAACTTATAATCTGTAGATGTAAATAGTCATTTTTATAACGATTTAGGTGCAAAAATAAATTAAATAACCTGACCGTGAATCTGCGATGGAATTTTTTTGTTATGGGAATGGATTTTGAGTCTATGAGGATGAATTGTGGATTTAGGAAAATATCGATGAAGCAGACGTGTGTTGATGATGATGATGGTGGGCAGGGCGGGGGAGTGGGAATAAGTGTGGGTTATATTTTTCAAGATGTTAATAAAAGGGTAATATTGTATTTTCATATTTTATCTTACTTTGTGTAACCTACCATGCAAGCAACATATAATAATTGTACAGCTTTTAATATCTCCCATCAACTAATATATTGTTATTTTCAATACATCCTATCAAGCAACTTAAAAGCATTTTCTCCAATGTAATATTCTAACCCCTTTTGAACGCCTACAAAATGGGACCTAAAGTGCGTTTGTTTGTTTGAGACTCACACCTGGATGATTTTGACTTTCCTACCACCGTCTATACGAGTTAGGGATTTGAAATCAGGATTTCAAAATCCTATACTCAATCCACACCTATAAAACCTATTATTACTCTTCCAATATAAATCACTTTATCCCATTTAAAATAATTCACTTACTCTCTCACTCAATCATTACTTACAACATCACTTTTCTCTCTTCATTCCCTTTCCTACTTTATTCTTACACTTGATTTGACATAAAGCAAAATCCTATCCTACCAAAATCTCAAAACAAACACATAATTTTACTATTCATAAAAATTTTACATCTCATGGATGTAAAGTCATGACTTCCCGCACATAGGGGTGTTAAGCGGGCCGCGGTGGCGGGCGTCATGACTTCCACTGCACATAGGGGTGTTAAACGGGCCGCGGGCGGGCGGGCCGGCCCGTTTAGCCCGGAACCGTGCGGGTTAGGTTCACTTAAATCCCAAAACAAACATAGCCTAAAAGTTTTATATTTTCGATTTGCTTTTTAAATCATTTGTGCCTATGTTTGGCGAGAGAGTAGAGACAATCTCTGTTTTCAATTGGATATGAATTATGTTCCAAGGCCGACTTGTTTGGCCACCTCGGTGAAATGGGAGCCGCCACCTTTTGGGGTGATTAAGATAAATTCGGATGGTAGTGAAGTGAATCGGTCATATACAAGGAGGTCTTTGTGTTTCGCAATTCCATGGGATTTGTAGAGGCCGCCTTTGCAATGAAAATGGGGCAAGGATTCGCGTATGAAGCTGAGCTTGGGATGGCGATTGAGAGTGTTATTGCGGCTATTTTGAAAGGATGGGACAAGATTGAGTTGGAAGTCGACTCGATGTATGTGGTTAATTCCTTCAACAGTTTGGAAGTGGAGATCCCGTGGAGGTTTCGATCAAAGTGGGGTGGCTCCAGGAAAGATTGAAGAGTGTGGAGTTTAATGTTAAGCACATATTCAGAGAGGGAAATGTTGTTCTTGTGCGGTTTCTAAATTTCAAGGTTATGATAAGCAAATTTGGTGGGATTCGGTTCTGATTTTGTTTTACAACTTGCGATAAAGATAGGCACTTGGTGTACTTGATTTTCGTAATTCTTTAGAGGAGTTTTCCTTTTCCTTCGCTAGAGGTTTCCTAAGGAGGGTTTTACTCTAGAAAGGTTTTTAGTGGGGCTCCTTCCTGGATCGATTTGTGATCTTATGGCTTTTAGGTTTCTTTTTTATATAACATTTCATTAGACAATCTCTGTTTTTTCTTTAACTTTTCACAATTATTTTAATTTACATTTCTTGTCTTTAATTTCTAGTATTCTAGTAGGTAGGTTTTGACATAAAAGTGTTGACAGCAGCAGTGTGAACAATCCAACCAAGTCCAATTTCTGAATGTTGTACACACCGTTGAGGAATTTCCTCGTCCCTTCCTCTTCAATTAGTATAAATGTGAATTCACAATAAATGTTTCGAGAGAGTAAGGTAGAGAACTTATTATTAGATTTTGCTTGTTAGTTTAGAATAAGTTATTCGATACTCGATTTGAAATCATTTAAAAAAATTATATAAACTTAGTTCGGTATAAATATCAAAGAAGTTTGAATATACTTTAATTTGAAGCTCGGCCCGATAAGTAAAAAAAAGATACAAAAATATTATCAAATTACTCAAATTTGACTTGTGTTCGGCTCGATTAACGTTATTTTGAGCTCGACTTGATTCATTATCAAATAAAATAAATCATAAGTTTCAAAACTCGAAAACATTTCAAACAAGTTTGAATAGTTGTACATTCGACTCAACTCATTTCAAACAAGTTTGAACAACTATACATTCGACTCAACTTGTAAGGGTCATTTTTCATGTTTTATAAATAATTTAATTTCACACTTTTTATAATTTTAAATTTAAATGAAATGTAATTTCTTTATAATATTAAAATTTTTGACTAACGTCCACCTCAAATTTTGTAAAGAATAACTTCATTTAGAAGTGACGAAATAGTAGCTGTCGACTTAATTGGGATTTCCAACCACACATTTTTCAAACGATTGACTTATGCTCTTGAGACGTCCAAGTCAAAATCTATCATGAAATTAGTTTGGTTGATCTAACACGTTTTATGCTCACATAATATCTCTTTATAAAGCCCCAATTCTTGAATTTGAATGACCATCAATATTAATCATATCTCCAAAAATATGAAAGCAGGATTATGTCTCTTCTTCCTTGCATTCTTGCTAATGCATGCCATCGCTCTTCCAACGCAAAATCACAATCATAGAATGCTTAGAACTCAACGTAAGTCTTCGCCACCATCGCCACAGTCAAATCCTTCGCCTAGGTTCGATCCGCCACTTCGTTCACCACCACCACCACGGGCGTATTAGTCCGAATTTCATGAGATCATGATGAGAGTATTTGTTGATGGACCTTGATGATTTATTTTGTTGTTTGTCCGTAGCGACACAATTAGATGTAATATTATTAGTTTATTGTGATGAATAAAGATGTTTTTAATAAGATAAGTGCTTATGAAGTGATGTGTTGATTGAATTGGTTTCGTGTGAACCAATTTACTGTAAAATTGATTTGCAATCAATATTATATAACAAAATAATTATTACTCTTCAACTAATATCTTTTAATAAAAGAACTCTACTATCAAAATTAATTTTGCAGTAAAATTTATTCCACAAAACTTTGTCGTGCCGACTAGTGTTGTTTGAAGGTGCGGTTAACATGTATGAACTATGTTGCGTTTATAGATGGCGATTTTTAATTCTATTTACCACTCATTAGTCATTTACCTTTCGCACTTGCACTCTATTTGTTCTTTTTTAGATGTTGTGAATTTGCAAAATAAATATAAGAATTTGCTTTGTGAACATTTTATATGATATCATAAATGCTCCCGCGCGTGGATTTTTGAACAAAATATATGATAGTAAATATTTTAGGATGTTAGTGATGAAAATTTTGTAAATAAAATGACCAAATTCTACCAATGATACACAAAAATTTATGTATACGAGGATAATTTTTACATGAAGTATCTTTATATAAATTTTAAAAATATTACAATTAATATATATAAGACTAGATTTAATTTCTGTTTATTTAAATAGTTCTGCTCTTTAACTTAGAAAAATTTAACTCATTATAAACTTTTAATTAACAACTTATATTTTTACCAGGTAAGATTCTTTTAAAAGAAAATACAATGAAATTATTGAGCACTTTTAATCACTTTATAGATAATTTTTTTCCAACAGGCGTGCTGGGAAAAATTGATTTTCTTTTTCCAGTGTATAACTTGAAGTCTTGTACCAAGCGCATGTCTATAGGGCTCCCTTCATTTTGGAATTTAGGTGTGCGGTAAAGTTATGACTTTAAATTCATAGGATGTAAAATTTTTGATGAATAATAAAAGTATGTATTTAAAACACTTTAAAGTTGAGAAATAAATAAATTAAATTCTGATTTAAAACACTTTAAAATTCTAAGGTAGGTCTAAATTAAAATTTAGCTAAAAATTATGCCCTTATATAAAAAAAAATTAAATTTTTATCTTTCATTTACCTACCAAGAAACTCGAAAGGAAGAATAAGTAACAGTTGGTATACTGCTTTTTTCTTTTTCTTTTTTTTTTTTTTTTACAGAAAGTTGGTATACTGTTTTAAAAAAGCCTTGCCTAGTTGAATTCCAAGCTACGGCCCAGAAATCCTAAATCCAATCCAATCTAGTTTGAGGGAAAAAGGGCAACTTGCACCGACATCCACAAATATTTTGGGCCTTTGTGCGTTTAATAAGGCCCATATTTTTATCTGACGGAGGGTAACATTCGAGATTCTTTTTGCCATTTTTGCCTTTTCTTTGGAACACGTGATGAAATAAAATTACTTCATTATATTTGCAACCAATTGAAACTTAAAAACGACTAAAGAAAACTAAACAAACCCCAAAATTTTGGGTGAGGTTGGTTTCACAATAAAATTATAGTAAAATTTTATTATTTTTTAATAGAAATGTTATTAAATTTTAAAATGATACTCCTATTTATTTAATGTAAAATATATCACCTTTAAAATAATATATTTTATATAATCTTTTCAAAAGTGATAAGATATATTTTAAAAGTAATATTTAATTTTATTTTATTGAAAAATAATGTTAATGAACGATCTCACGAGACTTGCTCCTTTAATCTAGTTGTTCAAAATATTTTAGCCGCAATGCCCTATAATGGATACTTCGTTTAATACCACTATGAGGAAAAAAATATCAGCATAAAAGAAAAAATGAACCATGGTAAATGCCAGTCTTATTTAAATGTGGTGTGTATTTTCTCACCCAACGACAGTACTTTTTTTTTTTTTTTTCTCCGATCCCACTTTCCCAAGTTCCACCTAACCTTGTTCCATTCCCAAAAATCAGGCACCATTCACATACTATACTATGTACTTCATTCATCTTATATAAATATTATATAAACTTAGAGTTATTTTCATATAATTTAAAAAAATATTAATATATTAAATTTTTGTAATTTTCCTATTTTTCCTTATGTAAGTATATAGGTATTGATTTGAGACAAAAGCAGGGTGCATAAACATAAAAATAAAATATAAGTAATATATTAAATATAATAAGCGGTCTATTTTTATGGGACAGGATAAAAATATAATTAAGTTAGATTATTTTTGTGCGTAGAAAGGGAGGGGTATTAAATTTTGAAATATAATTTTTAATTACCTAATCACCCCTTTTCAGGAGAACCTCTCTAAGTTTTATATTTTCTGTTTGTTTTTAAAATAATTTGCGCATTTGTTTGTTGGATAAAATTTGTTTATCTTTACTATTCCCATTTTTTTTTCCATTTCTTGTCTTCAATTTATAAATTAGAACAGGTTTGAAAGTGGAGTTGAAGATAGTTATGTAGTTTGAAATTTGAATTGTCATTAATTTCGAGTACAATTATTATTATTATTATTATTATTATTATTATTATTATTATTATTATTATTTGAGTTATTACTTAAACCTTACTGATCACTATAATGTATTTTATCTATTCCTTTAATTTTGAGCAATTTTTATTGAAATATTAAAATTAATCGTGTTCTCTGGATAATGCTTTATTGACAATATTTTTTTAAGAAATAATAATATAAATGAAAATGTGAGATCATCTCACTACATTCAAATTCACAAAATAAATTATTCAGAAAATTAAAATGAACTATATAAATGAATAAGTCGAAGCATTTAATTTAAATTTATGAATTAAAAATGAGTATTTGTATGAAAGTCCAGTGCTGAAAAATGGACATATAAAAGTCATGTCGATAATATAATACTCATATCATTCATATAAAATAATTTTTGTACACATATTACTATATGAAATAATTCTCACGCAAAAGCGGTTAAAAAGTCAATCATGAAAACAAGTTATGGACGGAGGAGTATCAATTTTGATTAAAATGTAATACTAATTTTAACTCAAATGAACAAACTAATATAAGTGAAATGTGATATTAAATTTGATTGAAAATATTATATAAAACGTAATAATACTAATTTTAATAAAAAGAGGCACTAATTTTAATTGTGACGTATTGACTACAACTCGTCCCATAATGAAATAATAAGGGAGGAGACTTTAGTTAGTCCCATCACATTGCCAGTGTATATTTACCAACTTCATTTTTTTAATTAAGTTCATAAAAAGTCTCACATTTGACTTTACTATTTCACACTTATCAAAATGTTGCTATATATATAGCAGTCATAGGATCACAAGAAGTAATCATACTCATAATTAATTAAGAGTCTCGCTGAATTAAACATGAAATTAAGATTCATGTTTTATGTGTTGTTCCTAGGGTTCTTGCTAATGCATCATCTCCCTCTCTCCATGCAGAATCCTGATGTCGGTGAGCCTAGATTCGACAGAAGGCTTAAAAGTAAACGACCATCGCCGCCGACGCCAAAATCCGGCAGAGCCAACCGCCAAGATGCGCCGGCGGCGCCTCCAACTCCAACATATATGATCTATGATCCACCCCCGCCCGGCCACCAGTATTGTTTCATCCACCCCCGCTCCGGCCACCAGTATTGTTTTCGCTGTCTCCGCCACCGCCACCGCCGCCGTGTAAGAATTGATCTTATGGGATCATGAGTTTTGGTTGCATGTTTGACTTTTTATGTATTAAGTCAACTGTGATTGGTATGTTTTGCTTTATTGAATTCTCAGTAAAAGTGTTCATGGTATGAAATAAAATATTTATTTAATACACAATTATTTATGTAAATTAATATTACTGTATTTTAATTTTGTATACAAACTAGTTAAAATGTATAAATAAATGTTACATCGATGAAGTGGTATAACTTAAATTGTTAGAGATTCACTACCTATGATATAAAGGTAATGAGTTCGAATCACCATTTATCCGATAAAAAAAAATTACAGTGTTAATGTATAAAAATAATAATATAATTAAAGCAATATTATAATATTATTGAATGAATAATATATAATTTTATATTATGAACAAAAATTTATTGGAGATTGGCTACTTGTGTAAATGCTTTTCAGTATTCTAAGACGAATTTTATATTTTATGTCAACTATCAACCGCATTAATTACATACGTGATTGTGAAATAATTGATACTTTAGACCTCAATTATTTAACAATAAACGTCACAGTGTACGTACATTTCTTTTCAAGTAGTAATTGTTTTCATTTTTCCTATTTTTATAGATCATTAAACATAGAAAGTTTAATTTATTATTTTTAGTTTGATGATAAACTCAGTTAATTTTTTTAAAAAAATTAGTTATTAAATATAGAAAATTAAAATTAATGCATAAAACATATATACCTTTATATTTATTGAACTTTTAACTTAGATGACTATTTAAGTGGGTACAAATGGTGTTGAGATCCAACTGCAGTAATTTGATAGTATTATCTTTTATGGGATCAAAAGTAGAATATGAATTAATTGATAAACAACAAGCTCAAGTCACAATTTTATTTACTCAAAACACAACAAATTTAAGAGTAAGCTTCATGTGTAAATATGCAACATGCAAATCACCTCAAAATAAGCAAATTAAAAATTAGTGAGACCATATGTTTCTAAACAGAGTTATAAAAGAGAACAATTGAATTATATGTAGGTTAATTTGATAGATACAAATTAACATCAAAATAATTGTTTAAATTTTAATAAATGTGAATTAAAGTGTATTTACTTTATGAAACCAACTATACTGCTCTAGTAAAAATTAATATTCGTAGATGATTGTATTTTTATATAAAAAATTTCAATTTTATTAAATACATATTTCTCAAATATTTAAATAATATATTCAAAACTCGCATAATACACGGCTCTGTCTAGGCTAATATATTAAAGCGACTTCTAAATAAATACAAGCACAAATATAATTCAACATAGATAACTAAATAACAAAGCAACAAAAGTACATAAACTATGTGTTCAAAAAAAAATACATAAATTTAAAAAATTTAAAAAAAACAAAAAAAAAAAAAAAAAACGAATCTTTACATTGCAACAAAGGGGAACTATTTCTGTATACTTAAAGTGGGTGGTTGTTAAGAAAATTAACATTACACCCCAATACATATATAACTAAATCATGACAGATAATTATGCCCTAAAGCTACTGATCAGCTAACAACTGATTTAGTCCTTAAATGAAACAAAACATGAAAATAATATATAGAGGGATCACAATTCACAAATACCCTTCATCAAACAATCACATATCAGCAAAAAAGTGGTAAAAGCTCGAATCCACAGCAATGAGCCTAACAGCAGCAACTGCAGCCACAAATGAGACGATTGAAAAAAAAAAACGAATCTTTACATTGCAACAAAGGGGAACTATTTCTGTATACTTAAAGTGGGTGGTTGTTAAGAAAATTAACATTACACCCCAATACATATATAACTAAATCATGACAGATAATTATGCCCTAAAGCTACTGATCAGCTAACAACTGATTTAGTCCTTAAATGAAACAAAACATGAAAATAATATATAGAGGGATCACAATTCACAAATACCCTTCATCAAACAATCACATATCAGCAAAAAGTGGTAAAAGCTCGAATCCACAGCAATGAGCCTAACAGCAGCAACTGCAGCCACAAATGAGACGATTGAAAAGAAGACAACGTTAAGCCAATGCCAATTCTTCTGTAGGGACGAGAGCTTCTGCTTCTTTGCAACGAGATACATGTGATTAGCAAGAATGAAGGTGAGGGGAACGTGCTGATTGCCCCCGTTAGGCTCATGAAATCGCCCAAGAACGGTAGCAAGGCGGAAATGAAGGTGGTTATGCCCAAATAACCGCCTCTTACTAGGAGTTCTGAATGCCAAGTTACGTATGGCTAGAGCGCTTCCCGTAAGTCCGTACTTTGTGTCTAAAAACTTCGTACATTGGACTTGCAAAGATCTGAAACGAGACAAGGGTATCTGAGGGAGAAGACAAAAACTTCTATGCACCGTGCATTTGGTGCAACTTTATCTCATATTTTTACCAAAGTTTGACTATCACATAAAAAATTGAAATATATAATGAGGCGTATTAGTTTATATGAAGAAAATATTAACTCATATAAAAGAAAATATATAAGTTTGTAGGTTGAACAATATTAGTACTTTTTCAATATACAATTAATGTTTTTCATTATATGAGCTGATATTTTACAAACTTATCCCCATCGTCCCACTAGTCAAATTTGACTCATGTTATTTTGAGGTTATATCTGTATTTAGAATTTGTGTCGATTTGGTACCGCTCTAGCAGTCCCCATCAAAACAGTGATCATATCAATTAGTACTTTTCAACCGCTTATTTAATGATCCCAAAAAAAAAAACACGATTCGTTTGTAAAATTGCACGCCGAAGTGTTAAATCTAGGAAGGACTTGTGGAAAGAGAAAAAAAAACAGAGTAGTAGGTATGGCGATTACGTGTAGAGAAATAACGGTTTGCAAGAAAGCTGAAATGTTGGCGGCGGCCTTCACCCAAACGGGGCCACTGACATTGTTCAATAAGTAGGCTGAGGCTTCCGTTCCATATGCCCAGTATCCAATGAAAGTGACGGCATACATGGGGGCGACACCAACTGTGAACTGAAAGTATAGAGCCTTCATCATGTTCTGGACGACGGGCTGCCTCACTGTTGCCTGTCGAGAGGATGAATGGATTATGTAATTATGGATGCAATATGTTTAAAAGACTTGAGATTTGTTTTGACCTGAATTTCTGGGAGCATTCCAGTGTTATAGGCAAATACAAGATTTGCTGATGCCCCAATTGTTGTAAAAATCTTTGATGTTAATGTTCCATGAATTGAATAATCTCTTGGAGGAGCTTCCATTCCTGCAAAATGCATTACTTGCTCAAAGCATATAAGATTGAGTTGATGCATATTCTGAGTTTGAAACAAGGAGAAAAGAAGGGCATACCATCTTTAACCGACAAAACAATTGCTACAACGATGTACACCAGACTAAAGACTGTCGAAAATCCTAGCCAGAACCCCAGTGCCGATAAATGGGGTACAGAAATGGCGAAAATAATACAAGCAATGCCAGATATTGCAATGCAATGTGGAAGCTTCAAGGCACCATCATCACGGAAAAGCACATACAGGGCCTGCATGAGATATCAACGCCAAAATTCAACGAATATTTTAGCTAAAACCTTAACTAAAGTAGGCTACCTTAAGAGAACTTCCAGCAAGAATGATAAAACCGACGTTGATCATAAAGAGATTCGCATACTGCATAGCCCAAGTAAGGTTGTATGCGTTTTTACCTAAATAAAAACTGCCTCACTCAGTACAAAACAAATAATTTTGGGTTTTTTTTTTTTTTATGGATGGAATTCATATGTACCATATATAAATCCAGCAAGGTCTCTATATCTGATATGCCTCTTTCCTCCATGTTCATGAAGCTTTGCAACCAAGGCATTCGCATAGAGTGAGATGGCCGTTGCTAAAACTATGCCAACCACACCACCAATCCAACCCAACGGGACCATAATCGTGGCAGAATAACCAAGCACATATGCACTGTTTATCCCAGTCGTAAGAACGAACCCCGCTTGAAACCATGAGTCTAAATTCGAAGAACAAGTTACATACTTGGAATGAAAAAATAAACACAACAGATTATAAATGTTGAACAATTCTTAACCAACAGGGAATTATGATAATCAAGATCTAACATAAAAATAAAGTAATTCATCTATATATATATATATATATATATATATATATATATATATCATTTTTACCATTGATGTGTTGAGGTTATCAGATGATTCAAGTCATCCCCTCACCAAACTGCTAAGATGCATACAGTATAAAACAGTTAGAGAATACAATCATGGAAAAATTAAAATGTTCACAAATTGCTCCTTCACATAATTGCATAAACACACAAGCATTGAGAACAGAAATTGTTTCAATGATACAAAAACCTTCGACCCCATAAAGTACAACCATTCAATACAATAAAGGTGCAATCAATAAAAACTGGAAAAAAAAAAACATCAAGAACACGTGTAGAAAGATGAAAACACTACACGCACATGCCAAATCCAAGAAACCCAAAATCAGATTAAAATTGAATTTTTTTTTAAAAAACACCTTGGCTAATTTGATGTGCAGTGCCTGCAATCTCAACGTCGGATTGATCACCGGGGCTTTGGCGGCCCTCAACGACGTCGTTTCCAACCACCATATCTGATGCTACAAAATCAACTTCTTCTTCCAAAAAAACCGAAATTAAATCTCCTTCCACTGCTCCCCCTGTATTTCGTCCCCTGCATTCATACAAATCCCACAATGAAATTAACATTAAGGCACTACTCTGTTGGGGGCGGGGGAGGGGGTGGTTGCTTACAGTCTACAGAGAGAGGAGAAGGGTTAATGGGGTCCCTTTAGCTTGATGCGATAATACAAATTTTGGCGCTGTTTCCCAAATATATATATAAGAAATTGGATTTAATGTTGGGTGGGAAGGGATTTGAAGGGATATTCGGATCCTCGATTTCACAGTCTGTTTGGACTTGTGTTGAATTAAATTTAGAAGATGAGAGATGATATGAAATCGTAGGAATTAATGAGACCGAAAATGGAGTGTTTATGGCATTTTTAAACCTAAATTCGTGGGAATACATTGCACCATCAAATATTTGCGGGAATCGCTCTGTATCAGTATCATTACCTGTGATATTTCTTGTCGACAAAAATATATGCATATTTGATGATTCACCCCAGTTTTAAGATA
The DNA here is from genome assembly GCA_030762865.1 of Paraleonurus japonicus. Classification (NCBI taxonomy): domain Eukaryota; kingdom Viridiplantae; phylum Streptophyta; class Magnoliopsida; order Lamiales; family Lamiaceae; genus Paraleonurus; species Paraleonurus japonicus. The sequence continues at coordinate 5,564,285 of CM061053.1, forward strand.
ATTATCTATCTGTATAAAACAAGTTATATCTAAAACCTTATTCATAGTGACTTCTTGAAACCTTTAAAATTGATTATAAGGTAAAATTAGATTTGTTCTCAAACAGCGACTCAAAATTTAGTGGGGATTGGAGAGCCATTAATGGTGCAGAATCCTTCTTGTAAAAAATATTGATTCTTCTTAACTTTAAGTGGTTCACCAAAGCATATATTTTAAAATATGTATTAAAAATAATATTTTTATGAATCGTGCACTTAATATAATGATAAATTTACGACTTGATTGGTGGACCTATATTCATTCTTGTCATGGTGTTATGGAAAATTCTTCACCTAACAATATTAATTATTTTAATGAATAATATTAGTTATTTTTATTAAATAATATTAATAGGAGTTATATATAATCATAATCGGGGATTTAGTTTACTGCCAGTCAGAGTTCCTCAATTTAGTGGGAGGCTCGGGTTCAATTTTTTTTTTTTTTTACAAATAATTTTTTTTTACATTTTCCTTTATTTTTTTACAAATAAATTTTTTTACATTTTTGCAATGTATGGACCATAAAATTTCAAGTTTATAAGATCTTTGGTCACCACATATTGTTCCTTATTAGGTTAAGATTTTCCCTAAGTAGTGAGTGTTTGTTAGGTTTATTATTGCTGTGGAATTAATTGGTTATTTATCTGATAATGATTTTGGAAGGGTGCGTGTCATTTAACACTTACTATATTTATAAATTTAATATTTATTATTTGAGTCGATTTCCTTAAAACTTGTTTATCGTGAAACTAATTCATATTATTAAATGGATCGGAATTTGAGTTTTCGATTATCACGATTAATATCATTTTGTAATATAAGTCGTGATAGTCAAAAAGTATGACATTGTCTCATATATGCGACGTGATATTTTTTATTTTTATAATATTCATATTTGAAAAGACTATAAAATTCCTATTCATAGTACCTGTGCAAATGGATATTATGAAATGAAGTCATTTCCTTCCGTCTGTGTTTATGGGACTATAAGAAACCCTTATTTTCACTATACAATATTATTATTAAATTCATATATTTTAATGGAACAATAAAAGCAGTTAAAAACACACAAAATATAAATAAATTTTACAACGATTCCATTGAACATGAATATGTGCAAAATTTTAGTGAATTACGCAAATATGTGTAAGAAATGTGCAATATTTTAGTGAATTACGCAAATTGTGTAAGAAAACTTATTTGGAAATTTTAATTGCGTATTTGGAATATACATTAATATAGTATTGCTTCCATAAACCGATTAGCTTTAATTATAAGGGTTGTTACATGTCTTAATCATCGTTTTTTTATTGTGTTTATATACCCAGATCAACTCTTTGGATTGGAGGATTTGAAATTAAAGATGCCATGTTTTCTTTATTTGAACGATTTGAAACCCTGCGAATCATTTAAATCGGTCCCAAAGTTACGTCTATTTTTTTTTAAAAAATTATTGTGAAGTTGAAGTCATATCTAAGTTATCTCAACCGTTCACTTCATTATATTCTCTTTATAAACTTTATCTTCTCTCTTTTCATTCTCATTGTAAAGTAACACTTCTCTTTTCATTCTCATTGTAAAGTAACACTCATAACCTGACAGATACGATAAACTCTATTTTTACTATCTTGTCATGAACAATGCACTATCACCATCATGAACATGCACTATTATAAGTAAAAATGTGACCGTGATGATGCATGTGCATGACAATATTAACAAAATTAGAGTTTATGGTATGCACCCGGTTCACACAAGTTTTTGTGTTCATAATAAACCCTAACATTATTTCCTTATAAGATTGTATATGTGTTAAAATTAATTTTGATTGTTCATTATATAATTAAAATTGATGTAACTTACCAAAAATATTTTGGTAATTGTGTTTATTTTAATTTTATATGTTAAGTACATCTTTATGATAGGTAAATCCCGAAATTTATTGTTAACAATATTTAATTACATTTTTAAGTATCTAATACACAATTAATTTATTCTAACATTAATGTATACACATAAATAGTATTAAATTTTGTAATCAGATTGAGTTGAATTTTTATATTAATATCAAACAATTATATATTTTAAAAGTTATCATTCCGTGACAAAGTGGTATAGCTCAAGTGGTTAGAGCTCTATTACCTATGACTCAAAGGTCATGGATTCGAGTCACCCTTTGCCCGATAAAAAAATATATCATTCCGTAAACATGTAAATTTTGATGATATTTTCTATTGTAATTTGATATATAATTTAGTGAATTACCTTCTATAATAATAGGTAAAAATATTAGATATTAGTTTTTGTAACTTAATTTTATGTTTATATCTACCATATGTAAATATATTATCTCTAAATATATTATGTAGATTTATCTTAATTTTAATTTTGACAACAATACAAAACTAATCATAATTTTTCTTTCATCACTCGAATTTTGCGAGGTATAATGATCTATCAATTAATATTATTCAATACGAATTTGATCCTATCTCCAAATTATTCGAAAAGATTATGTTGAATCCTCTAAATTTGGATAGATCTTTATTTGATTTCCTTATGTGACATGCTCACTAATTAGTAATGACCCCACTATTATTTAATTAGTTTCTTTCATTCTAACATGTCAATAAATTAATAAGGATCTCCACTATCATTTAATTAGTTGACATGTCACATAAGTGGTGAACACATAAATTGGTGTCCACATATGGATATAGAACCATGTTTAATAATAACAACTAATATTATTTTTGAAAACATTTAATATATCAACTAATACCTTTCAATATAACAACTAATACCATTTAAGTGAACTTGATGGGAAAAACAGGGAGACACCAAGCATCAAGAGAAAGAACTCTGGTTGATATTGTTTGTGAACGTGTGAAAACATCTGCATTGCGTCTTGTAAATCACATATTCTTGGATTTGGTATTTATTATTGCAATAGTTTTCAGCTTGTTGTCTTTTGTTCTTATTGATTTTGTCACCATAGTTTAATTCATTTGGTATTGTCGTATCTATTTCAAAAGAAATCATTGTAATTCACATTTTCATGGTGAATAAGGTTTACTTTGAGGCACTCGCAAGTTATGTTATGAAATTTTTATTTGTTGTCTTGATTTCACTATCTTTCCCCCACTCATAAGGGTGTTTGGTTAGAGACTTTAAAAGATAAAAATTAAAAATTAAGAACATAGTGCCTATTTAAAATGATTCTACTATAACTATAACTTTCAATTTAGAATCAAAATTATATTAGAATTACGATAAAACTTGTTCACATAAAATTTTGTTTAACAAATAACCACGTAAAGAATAATAAATGGTCACTCGTATAAGGAGGTATAAGAAGGCTTGGAGAATTTGGAATGGTAAGGAGACTTAGTGTACTAATTTCTAACCACTAACCACTCACATTTACCGATAAAAAAAAAAATGTTCACTCGTATCTACAGCTGATATCTCTTGATGGTTCATGCTTTAATTTTCTCTATTCATTTATTTAGAGTCCAATAAAATGAATACTTGGCACTGTACAGCACGAAAGACATTATTTATATACAACAAAATTCAAACATTAAAATGCTGATGTCAGAATACGATCTTAAGGCAATAAATGAATTCTGCATCTAATAATCCCAATTTAATTTAATTACCATGGATTCGGCTATAAATTAGAGTTAGAATTGTGTGAACAAATTTAGTGGCTGCTTGGTTTGTTATGAGGAATGGGAAAAGGAATGGTAATGATAGTAGTGAGGAATGGAATGAATATAAATCTTAAAATTGTATTGTTTGGTTAATAATGGGAATCACTATCATAGTCATTGATTTCGTTTGGTTTGCTAAAATTCTTTAGGTATGGAATCATTTTTTTAGAGAATAATATTATATTAATGATCTTGAATTTATTAAACAGACCATATCATTCATTTGGTCTGCTTTTTTCATCATTATTTTCATGGTATTATCATCACACTCTTTTCAAATGAGAAAAACAAGAATAAAAATATAAACAAACATGTCCTATTTTCTGGAAGCTTTGCCATGTCCACGTAAAAATATATATAACTTTGTTGATCACAACAATATTCACTCAATTTCATTGGAATTAGAAACTCAACAAAACAAAAAAATAAAAATACAATATTAAGAGAAGGAATGAAAGTAATAGGTGTGAAAATGGAGAGGAATTGGGGATTCCATAGTATTGAGGAATGAAAATACCGTAGTACCAATTAAAGGTGTCTACCAAACACCCAAAATTGATTTCATTCCCATTCCTTGTTCTCGAAAGGAGTCTACCAAGCAGCCTTAATCATAAAACTATTTTACAACTAATATCATTCATAATTAATATGTTACAATAAGACAAAAACTCGTATAACCTGTCTCATACATAAAACGGATTTCACCCTATAAAAGAGTATCGAATATATTAACAGGAGTATCTAATATATATGCAGGGAATATCAAATGCAGCGGTATTAAATGTATTCTCGGCAAGTGTATCAAATATATGAGCAGGTGTATGATGTATCAAATATATAAGACGGGTCGAGGTGAGACCAGGTTGTAAAACAACTAATACCCTTCAGTGAAACAACTAAATATCACAAAACAAGTTTCACGGTGAAATTTATTTGTATAATACTTTGCCATAGATTAATTGACAATATACTATGGAACTTTATATCTAGAAGAAATTATTCAAGTATATTCAAAAGAGTAAAACTCTTCTACGTCAGGGTGAAATTGCACATAACTAATATTTTACAATAAAAACAACTAAAAATTAATAAACTAATAGATTTTAGTAAAACAACTAATACTATATCCATATTCTTTCTTCTTTATTTCAAAATTTGGATGCACCAAGCCATATTCATTTGCGTTCCACCCACACATGGAGTAGGGGAATTATATGAAGTAATGAAACTACTACATACATGATACAACTGCAAGATTATAACAGTTCAAGAAAAAGCGCACGAGTTTAAAGAACCACAATAGTATTACTACTACTGCAAAGAACATTTGTTCTCACTGAAATGGCATTCTTACATGAAATAAGTCATCTCCGTGAAAAGAACATTTCCATAAGGTCATCATTTGTTCTCAGTTAAACTACCATCTATGTGAACACTTAACAGGACAACTTCATATTTTTTCAAAGAACATTCATTCCTAAAGTGGTTCTCATGCAAAAATAGATAGATAATAAGTCTTGTCAGCAAACACTGGAATTAACAACCCTAAGAATACACATATTCAAATTGCTTCCATCCATGGTTCAAAAGAGCAAGAACTACACCATACGATCACGTTATATTACAAAAGCATTAGATACACAAGTAAATAGAGAAGACTAATTCTTAGCATCAGTTGGGGTATGCCCTACAACTACATTGATCTTTTCATACCTGAAATCCCCTGAGTGCACAGTGCACTTTCCTGGGATTGTTAAGACTGTTTCTGAGCTATTTTCGAACGACGCCCACAGAAAGATCACGATCAACGCCAGCAACGCGCCACATCCTGTCATGAAAACCAATCCAGAAAGGATACCCAAAACACAAATCCTTTTCTTTTGTGCTAACTTTTCCTCACTATGATCCTTGGCAAATGCACGTGGATCCAACGGCTGAGAATGCAGCCAGTGTGGAACATTCCTTGTTCTGAAGTTCCAAGTATATATATTGCTAATCTGCATTGAGTTTCCCGTGGATGAGCTCAATCCGATCAAGACATCTTCGTTTCTCCACATTTCACCCAGATCAACCTGATACACCAACAGGGGATTGTACGGTCTTGCGCTGCCAGATTTACTCAACCTAACCTCGATTCTCTTCGAGCTCGAATCATAATCAACCCACGAATGCAGCTTCATCCCACTATTCAAAACTAAATTGATCGAAGAAACATTGCTCGTTTTCACAGAGACAAGACTGCCAACGTCCACACCAACATGATTTGCGTTCACATCCCCCACATTCTCATCAACCGAAGTATCAAATTCCACCCCCAGAAATCGACTTTCTTTCAGAACCCCAAAGCTTCCCCTAGAAAACCTCGCAGGGAAGTTTCTGGGCACGATCAGAAAGGCTAATCCATCGCCATTGTGCGGCGAAATTGAGAACGTGAAATCAGCGGAAAATGAAAGGGGCTTTCTAGACTTGGAGTTGGAGAGCCTGATGGGCTTTTTCTGGACGAGGAAACCGGAGCTTGGAGAGGATATCCCGGGGTTAGAGAGCTGAATGCAAGAGCTGTTGTTAGTAAACTTCGCGTCGCCGATGAGAACGAGATTTGAACTCAAATTGGGAAGAGAAAACGATAAATGCAGAGCACACAGAAGGGCCGAAAGGAAAATTACAGAGCGGATTGGATTATTCGAGCGGGGAACAAAGGGAATAGCGTAAGATTTGGGCATTTTCTTGGGACTGGAAAAATTAGGGTTTGTGTGATACTTTGCCGCTGCGGGTTATTGGGGAAATTCAGATGAGTTTACCCTGTAATACGGTGAGAGGGTAGAGCTACGTCATCTTTGCTTTTTCTGAAAGTCTAATGACAAAAATAACCTTTGTTACTATTACTTTTTAAAAATATTTATACCCTCTCACATGATTAATTTTTAGACGGTGTCAAGCAAGATAATTTCTTTTCCCTAAACTAAGATAATAGGATTAATGTCATTGTACAGCGTAAACTATGATTTTCTTTTTCACTCTCATAATCTCATTATACTTTAATATATACATATATTTTTCTGATTGCAAATTAGGAAGTGTAAATTATTGTAGTTTGTAACATCTGATCACATACCGATCACTTCTTTTTAGAAAATTTGAAAATTAGTACACGACATAAAAATTAAACAGTAATTAAATGATAATAACATTTTGGATTGTAACGATCGGTTACTGGTTGTAAAAGTCGTGTTCAATTAATTAGGATTGAATTTGGGTCGTCGAAAAATTTATAATTCGTGGTCATGATCTTATAGCAAATTAAATGTTAATGTGACATATTAAAATTGTTATTTTCTTCAAATCCATCAATTTGGTGACTTCAATTGCTCATTTTGTATACAACTAAGAGCGGAGACGCAAATCCTAACTCAAACTCAAATTTACCACAAAACATGCCTCCAATGCAGGTTGTTAATTTGCGAAAGGAATGTCACTAATGAGCCTTACGGTTCAAAACGCAAATAATTTTTTATATATATTTTGTAATTAGTGTGTAATATTAAATACTTTTAGATTGTGATAAATTGTGTAATATTTAGTTTTTATAATTTAAAACTAATAAATATTTAATAAGACAATATTAAATATATAACTTTTTTTAGTATTAATATGTATATGTGAATTTTATAATTGAATTTTGATATTTTATGTCATATTTTTTTACAAGAGTATTTTATATCATTGAAATATATATATTTTTATTTTTATTAAATCATAGATAAAGTAGAAAAAATGTTAAAATAAGAATATTCCAAGAGAATATTCTCATTTGAGTTGAAATTTGAGTTAAATGGTTGGAGAAGATTTTATTATTTGTGGCAAATTGATGTTTTTGTGGCAAATTTGAGGTGTAGCATTGGAGATGCTCTAACTCCATAAATTTAAATTTTAGTAATTCATTCACGTCAATTCACAATTGCTTACTTCTTGGCCATGTTTTGACGAATCAATTATCAGATTATTTATTTCTCTAAACCTATTATTTTGATATATGATTTTTTCAGTTGCCTAAAAACGGCTTTGCATTTTGATATATGTCTTTTAATATAGTGGAAGCGTGAACAAATGTAACTCACACAAACAATGGGAACAAACTCTATTTATTATTTTTTTCAAATTCAAAAGTTGTGAAACTCTTTATTCAGTTTTCCCTACCTATCCAAATGTGGCAAGTATGAGTCGATCACACAAGAAAGAGTTAGTGTAAAAATGATATACGTTGACATGATTCTATCTAGATACGATTAATTCAAAGTAAGGTCAAAACTAAAATTAATTCTAAATGATATCTAAAGCTTGTCACTAAAAAAATAAATAAAAACTAGCATAGTCAAAACTAACAAGCTAATGAAAATAAACAAATAAAAGAAAGGTGGTCTTAGGATAATTGCTACACCTAAATGTTCATTTATGGAAGAGAATCAAATTTAAAGGACAATTGTGTTGATTTTTATATGAATGATCACTTACGAAGAATTAAAAGATATTTCCAATGAAATTAATTGGAAAAAATCACTACACTAGCATGTATCTTTTTTTTTTTTTTTTAATAAAATTCAATAAGCACCTCGGAACTTAATTATCTTTCCACTATCTAGCCCCTCTCATATTGTAATTAATAGATCATATGCTCAATATTAACTCAACTAACAATAAATAAAACACACTATCATGTACACTAATAGCATGCTTATAAGAGATATAATTGAATACGTGAATATAATCAACAATAAAATATAAATTAAATTAAAAACTATTTCATAAGTTTCAATTTAATAACAATCCCCTAGAACCAAAAATAGTTTTAAGAAAATTTCTATATACTCAAACTATTATAGAATTAAATAACAAAAATACAATTAAAAAAAAAGCTTAATCTCTTGGAAAATAAATTTTGAAGCTCAACAGTCAACACACTCCGTTTTACTACTTCAAAATGATTAGAATTGTAAAAGTCAGTGAAAAACACCTTGAAGTGTGTGTCAAGATGACTGCTCCAAAATAATATAATTAGCTGCCCTAAGATATAAACTGCTCCCCCTTTAGATTTCTGAATTCGGCGGCATATGCACCAAGGCGGCACATGGCTTGCATAAGGGCCGTGGAGATCTGGGCTCAAATATTATTTAATGAGCCCATTTTAATTTTTCTTCAAGTTCTGCTCGTTCACTCTCGTTCTCGATATCTTCTTTCGTTTGGCTTCACTAAAAATTATGCATGTGTTTTGCTTAAAAAATGCTAAGTTCCCTACAAAATAAACAAAACACGATATTTCTCTATATATTTTTTTAATAATTTGATATTCGACCTAATGACCGATTAATCCGAGAATCAATCCCACCGTCCACTAGTGGGGCCCACTTAAAGCGGGATCAAAGCTCAGTACGGATCGAACCACAAGAATTGTTTGCACCTAATGCCTTGGTTCGTGAGATGTTGGTGTGAATAGATGCAAAGCTGATTCGTGAGGTGTGATTCTATCTTTGTGGGTGTAATCACATTTGCACTCATCAACGATATTCTTTGAGTACATCTACTATCTATTCAAAAATAAAAAATAAATTAGTTGTGTAATAACTCTATTACACATTTAAAAATAGGATCTTTAAGTACACCCACTTGTGCGGCTATATATTCGCACAATCAACACTTGTTCGATATATAGAGTCCGAACAAGTGTCTGCATTTATCTTGATTTGTAATTTTTGCACATATAGCTCTTGTTCAGTAATTTTTTAGTACATTCCATTTTTTTAGAAATTCGACGGCAACTACCGGGCGATGACGGCGGTGCACGAAAAATTCGATTGATTTTTCTCTCTTTTGGTGGGTGTACCATTTTTTTTTTTTTTTGTATTTATGAAGTGGAGGAAAAGTAAAGAGAAATTAAGAATAAAATTTAAATTTCAAGTATGTGTACTTAAAAATTTGGTATACGTCCTCATCTAGTATATGTACTCGGATATCTCGTATGTGTGAATAAAGTGACGCTTTTACTAAATGAGCCCTACTATTTACACCTCTATTTTTATTAGATACACTTCATGTACAACAATTTTTAGGCAATGTACCTTCAAACATAGATATAGAATAGGTGTATCTAATAAAAGTAGAGATGTAGATAATAAGTGCCTTACTAAATACTTCATATAGTTGGGCTCAGGCCCATAAACAGAACATATATTTTTTTTTTTTTAAGAAAAGAGGACATAATTAAAAAGGCCTAAAGTTAAGTTAAGATTAAATGATAGATACAAAATTAAACAAATATAACACGACCTGTTCGTGTACCTTATACCTTTCCCGACCAATTAATTTCCGGCAGTTGACCTTGATCCATTCTCCTGCAATTCGGAATTATTATTTTAAATTAATGCAAAGTAATGAATATTAATCTTTGATGATACGAAGACATATAGCAAGAAAACATCATAATCAGCTGATTATATATGACTGAGAGATAATTCTTGGCATAAATTACGAATACTTGCAAATTCGAGAGTATAATTGCTGCAACATGCGTGACAACTTTTAGGCACGCCTAGCTTATGGACATGACCAAGTTGCAAAATGTCCCAAATTGAAAGTGCAAACTTAAACAAGAAACGAATAAATGGGACGTCGCAATGTGGATTACTCTACTCTAATTAATTACTATTGTTTAATAGTATAATATAAATAGGAGTAGAGTAATCTTTTCAACTTGTATTGTTTAATAATATTATATAGAATTAGTGCGGAAAAAATAATGACATGTGGTGTAATTCTAAAGTGTTCGAGGAGATAGATAAATATTAAACTCAATTTATTATTATTTAAGAAAATAATACATATATGTAGTACGAGATAAATGGAGTAGTACAAAATAATCGGGTTTAGAGCACATTACTTCCAAGGGACTTTCACGTGGTGTAAATGAGAGACCACAAAGGCTCTTATCCCTCTTAAAGCATCTCAAACCCATAATGTTATACTTTTAACAAAATCACGCTACACTTGTAAGGTGAATTTTCTCGCCCCAGGGCCCCCACCCCGACCCGACGGGGATTGGTGGAAGAATTAAATCAATCATGGTGATTCGCGGCCTATTAGGTGGGAGGACCGGTGCTGATGCCCGAAGGAGCTATCCCCACATTGGAGGAATAAAACTCCCATCTTTGCGGTTGTCGGTGCTCGATCCTGCATTCTTGTAGTAATTTGCTACCCAGGAACCACACGAGATACGCTCGGTTAAATTAATATAAATTAATCTTCCATCATAAACAATACATTCTGCATTATATATAATATTTTTATTTTTATTGAATTAAATTTATATAAATTTAATCTTAGTAATTACATATTCCTTTTTTGTTTGCATAAAAAGACAAAAATATAGAACAATATTAAATTAAATTTCATGATAAAATAATCCAATCATACGTATTAAAAAAGCATAAAATTAACACATAATAAAAAATATATACTCCCTTCGTCCCGTGCATGTGCATTATAGTGATCTTGAATGTGCATGCGGTGATAATAAAAATAGAGTTTATCGTATGCACTTGGTTCACACAAATTTTTGCCCTTGATAATACATTTCTTGTTTGCACGATTATTAAGATAGAAGTTGTTTATTAATATAAAATAAAATAAAGGTATAATAGTACATTCAACTTTACTGGAAGGGTATAACTTTTTGTTAGTATAGATAAATTAATGACACTGTATGTAATTATTAGGTGCTTAAAAAGTATATATAAAATAATTATGTTATTTTATTTTTTTAAGAAAATATATCATTGAGTTTGAGACAAACATTTTTAAAAATGTTCATTTAGTATAGAAAAGCGGGAGTAATTTTTTCATAAACAATAATAATACTTCAAAAAATATGAAATGCAAATTGTATTAAAAAAATAGGGTGAGGCACTGTTTATCCCATAATGCAGTGCAAAAATCTAATGTGATGAGGGTTGGAAAATCTCTTGCCCACAGCCTCTTTTCTCTCCTTTTCTTTTCAAAATTCAAATACATCTTTTCACTATTCATGGTATATTTAGTGATTAAAGCTCCACTACCTATAACCCAAAGGTCATGGTTCGAGTCACCCTTTGCCCGATAAAAAAATTAAAAATTAAAACTTACTCTCTACATTATAATGTTTGACGAATTGATATATCTCAAGTGGTTAGAGCTCCACTACCTATAACTTGAAGATCATGGGTTCGAGTCATTCTTTTTGCGATTAAAAAAAAAAACCATTCATATTCACACGATCCAACTATTGAATTTCAAATCCAATGGAATCCATAATCAAACACCCCTTAATAAAAAAAAAAAAAAAAGCTAACACTCAGTTGGCTAAAAATAAAAATCTAATGACCTATATTTTTACTTGAACAAATTGGTAATTTACATAGTTCATTTAAAATTAATATTTTGGATTATTTTCAATGTTCGAGTCTAATTTTTTCATATATACTGTCTTTAAGTAAAAAACTATATATAATATATATAATTTGTTAAGAAAATATAATTTGTCCTCAATTGATTCCGAAAGTTACCGAGAGTATATATAATGAACTTAATTACTCTCCTCATCCTAATATAAGTTATCCATTTTTTTATTTAGTTATCCCACTATTAGTTATGCATTCTATTTTGGGCAACTATCCATTAAATTTATATTTCTATATTCCTTTTATTACTTACACATATATAACTCATTTACCTTTTTTCTTTTTTGAATTCGTCACTCATTTATCTCTACTTTTATCAAAATTTCTATTTTTTTTCTTTTTTGCGCGTAAAAGAAACGAGTAAATTATATCAAAATGGAAGGAATATATGCACTTAGGGTCCGCTTGGTTGGGGGTATTAGAAGTAGGTAATGAGAATGACTCATTAATCATTCCCATTGATGATGCTTGGTAATATTTACAATTTGGAATTGATTTAAAAATAAAATAATCACAAATTTATTTTGATTACATAATCCCTCTCTTATAATCAATCATTTAACAATCATTCATTTTTCTTTCGCTCAACTTTTTTCTAGCTCAAATTTTTCGTGCTCAACTTTCTTTCCGAATGGGAATGAATCACTAGTCATTCCTATTACCTAATTCTAATACCCCAACCAAGCGGCCTTTAGTTGACGGTTGCAACCAACTAACAAACTAACCTAAAGCTTTAGTTGGTTGCAACAATCAGGTGAGTTGCAGATAATTAAATTCATAGTATATATACACTTTGTAACTTTCAAAGTCAATTGAGCACAAATTATATTTTCTTTAACATAATTGTGCCAATATTATCGCAAGTTTCCCTCAATATCACCATTAAAGATCTATGATAAGGCTTAAAAGAGAGAAACATCTATAAATTAAATTAATCCTGCACTTCGATAGAAACATTATGGACTAAGTTGCTATTAATTATTTGTCCAACTAAAATAAGACCTCTTGGCCGGGCAAAGGTTCAAGGTTGGTTTAATAGATTATGTAATTAACATCTTATTTCTCAGAAATATTGTATGGTATGAATTAAAATGGAAAAAACAATAAAATAATATAGTTTCCCGAAGATAATATAATTAAGGTACGTCTGTCCATGTAATAGAATGTTTTAGCACAAAAATTAACTTCATGACTGAAATATTATTTTCTTTTAAAAACAAATTGAGAATGTTGTGATAATATTTTGTACAATTAGACCTACATAGGATTTAGGTCTCATTAAACACAAATGTAAAAGGCATGAAGTTATATCGATCGACATATATAGGTAGATTCTGCAATAATCCAAAAATCTGGAGGCCGGGACTGATTTGAATTAATTTACTGAAGTAGTCTCCATGAATTATACCAGGCATGCAGTGTCACCAGACACCAAATAATTAATGTTGGGGTGTGAATGCAGTCTCTCTCTACCCCCCACCCCCCACCCCGGGATAAATTTTTGTTATATTAATTAAAACAAACTTACTGGAATATTAATATAATTTGCTGAGGGCTCTATTCTGCAAGACCTTCGAATTGAGAAAACCTATGTAGTGACATTTGTTATTAATCAGATAGTTGAGATTTAACATTAATTAATAATTATTTTTACATAGACAGACGTACATTAATTATATTATCTTGGGAAACTATATTATTTTACTCATTATTTTATTGTTTTTCCATTTTAATTCATACCAAACAATATTTCTGAGAAGTATGATGTTATATAATTACATATTCCGTTAAACCAACCTTGAACCTTTGCCTGGCCAAGAGGTCTTATTTTAGTTGGACAAATAATAGCCACTTAGTCTATAATGTTTCTATCGAAGTGCAGGATTAATTTAATTTACAGATGTTTTCTCTCCATTATTTTATATAATATCATGATTTCAAAACTACCCTTTTCTTAATGAAATCAAATCTTTTAGCAGCATATCAATCAAGATAATGTTGTATAGTGTCAATCACTAATTCAATTAGGTACACATATATATGGGTTTTTAAGTCAACAAAAATTATAATTTTGGGATAAAGCTGGAAGCAGTGGGACTTCCATTGCAAGAAAATGGGGTCGACATGAGTTTGAATTTTGCTGGCCGGAATCAATCTCTCTCTCTCTCTCTCTCTCTCTCTCTCTCTCTCTCTCTCCATATGTATATATATATATATATACGTATTCCTGCTTATATATGTTTCTTTTCTACTGTAACATTATTTGGCAATTCGCCAGTTCCATATGTCCTATACTAAAAATAAAAAGTGTAGTCTAAGAGGGAGACATTTGGCCTACATATTTTCAAATTTGATGAAAATTGTTTTTTGTCCAAATTTCTTTTCATTGACAATACACACCTCATTCCATCGTCCCCCTCTGTAATTGCACCCCACTGATCAGAACCATATCAATTATTCTAACACTTTTGTCCTAAATTTATTATCACAAAACATCTATCATATCCTCATCGATCAATCATCACTATACAAGATCTTCTTAATTACTTGAGATATTTATCGTGACACAAAATATAAATTTAAAATAACACTTTTAACATTTTGAAAGGAGTGAGGATGTTATTTGTGCTATTTGTGAACCGTCTCTGCGTGAGACTGTCTCACTCAATCGATCATAGAAGGGTGAAGTATTGATATATGTTGCGTGATTAATTTTTAAGAATTTAAGTATGAATATACTTATAGATCGAAAGAGACTATATGCATCGATCAACATCGTACATACAACATTTTTAAGGTTGTTCTTGTATCATATGGAATGTGATCATATTCTAATTAGCACTAACCTACATAAATTGCTTTTGCAATAAAAATTGATGTAACTAATAATTGTGTGTTGTTAATTAATTGAAATAGGATTGTGCTAAAGTTGAAGCTAGGCTTGAATGGAGTTTAACTCATGTGGGAAGTTGGAGTCATGTGATCATGACAAAGGTTCATAAATTTAAGGTATATGTACTTGTAGGACGGTGTAACGTCATATTGATCATGATTATGTGACAGATTCAAATTAATTAATTAAACTTATTAATTCAGTTTGAATTTTTCATTTCGACTAACTGATTAATTATTATCCGCGCGTATAACGTGAAACGATTTCACAAGAAGTGATCACTATAAATTAATTCAATTGTATATATAAAATGGAGCTTTATTTGAACACAAAGGGATGTATTTAAAAGGACATCTCTTTTATAAGGTTTCACCACATGCAGTATGATTCCCTTTCCTTTGGGACACTCAAAGTTGGGAAATAAAGACCCTTAATATTATTTTCTTTTGCCTGCCTTGGATTCTAAATAAAGTCCTCTAACCATGTGATTTGGTCTTTGTGACAACCTTTAATAAGGGGAGGTAACTAAGGGTTCTAATATTTAACTCAATGCCCACTCCTAATTTTTTTAGCTATATACTCATCAATCTCATAAAGATAGAATTACTCATTTTTTCACACATTAAAAAATTGAAGTTATTATAATTTGAATATTAAATTTTTATTTTGTTTTTTCAATTAACTTCTATGACTACTCGTTTTCAAGACAATTACTAGTAACAAGATATATTATATAGGAACAAAATGGAACAAAGTTAATGACATTTTAATATAATAATTAATCTAATTTTGTGGATTAGATAAAAATAGAAAGTAAGTCTATTTTTTTTTTTTTTTTGGGGAGGAGGGGAATATTAATTTTAATTTCAATAGTTTTCTTATGCTCTTCTGTAAATGCATGTATATGAGTTTTTGCATCAAGACAAATAATTAGGTCAAATTTAACTTGACTATGAAAAACAAGAAGTACCCATGTTTAATTCTGGTAATTTATATTTTATTTACAGCTAGGCAGCTATACTCTACTTTGATTTTTTATTATCAATCCATCAGAAAATTCTTGCAATCAATCATTCATATATATATACAAATATGTATAGCTGCCAAGTAAAATTAGATACACAATATATACTTCTTTCTTTAATTATCTTGTTTAATTTATCTAAAGTGTTTTATTAAGCACTGTTTCATTCCCAATGGTCTGGCTTAACTGCTTAAGTTAACAAAAAGACACATCCAAGAATGTCTAGTTTTGCAGAAATGGAGGAAGCATGCCAAATATATCTGCAATCATTCTGTGCACTCTATCCAATATAGCAAATGAAAAATATACACACATAAATGCTGAATACAGCCACACATGTCATTTATATTTACATACATCCAAGGCATCATTTCCAATAAAAAGATTTAAAAAAATAAATCTAAAAAATTAACCACTTAATAATTCGCTTCATTTTACAACTTCCCAAGAATTCCACTTCAATTTGAATATTTTGAGTTGGTAGGGTGTTTATGTTTTATGTTTTATGTTTTACCGTGAAAAAATAGTTTATAAATTAATATTTTTTACTAAAATAAAAAATTTTCATTAAATAATTAGTATCATTTAAAATTAACATGTTATATAAAACAATAAATATTTTTAATAAAATAATTAATATTTTCAAAATAAATTTCACAGTAAAACTTTTCACGAAAACTTATAATTTTATTGTAAAACATAATATGCACAAGTTCTTGACAATACATATTTGGTGGGATCTTATTCTTCTGATTATAAAATTAACATTAAATTTTCTACTGGTTACTATATATATATATATATATATATATATATATATATATATATATATATATATATATATAAGAAAATTAACAAGACCCTCTGTTTAAAAGAACTAGAAAAAAATCATCAAGAATTTGGAATCAATTTGAAAACAATCACCAACCTTAGATACATATAAAGTATAAACACACACACACTCTCTCAGAAGAGAGAGAGGGAGAGGAGTGAACTTGAATTTAATTACCTGGATTTTCAAAGGCCATAATTTGCGTATATAATTTTGAGTGCAATGAAGTGATTCGCCAGATCTCCATGTTAGAAGCTACCAAAGGATGAATCCAAAGGGATAGCATGATCCAATTTTTTTAAAAAAACCAATTAATAATAAAATAAAATAAATCAGAATGAAAAAGTTTATAAATTAGAAGCATGAAAATAGAGATGGGATCAATGCGATCCCTTTGGACGCCTCCATTAGTGGCTGTAAATGCAGTTGCAGAAATTACACACCTCCACTATGTGAAGACTGTGTGTGTGTGGGAAGAGACAGAAGAAAGTGGCTCAACACTTTGTCAATATAAAAGAGAGAGAGAGAGACTGCTCGCGCTAACCAAATTAGGGACTCAGCTTTCACATGGAAAAGTATTTCTTTTTCAATGTTTTTTTATTGTCGCTTTTTCTATCAATCAACACTGCATGTGTTTATTTCTATTTATATTAATTCTTTTTCGAATGTATAAAATTATATAGAGTACGTTTATTATAAATTAGTTTTATTGTGCAATTTAAAATGGAGAGTATTAATTATTTTTATTATGTAATATTATTATGAATTTATTTTTTAATAAAATAATTAATACTCCCTAGTTATAAATATATACAAAATAGAAATGGTGTAGTATACTTGGCCAATTATGTATTGATTAGATGTATTTTTGATTCATTTATTGGGATTGCGACAAGTTCTTTATTACTATTATAAGTGAAAATGAAATTACCACTAACTTATAATAATGCAAAAAATGGTGAAACATGTTATATAAGAAAATTTTGAAGTAGATCGTATATTCCCAAAATGTCACTTTTTCATATTATTCCACATGCGCCTATATTTTGCAATATTAATTCCATTTTAAAGTCTAAAAGTATATTTTAAAAGACAAATTAAATTTTGATTTTCCAACAACTAATGACAAGCAGCATTTATCATGTTTTACAAAGTATTTTGTCAGCCATTTAAACTGTAAACTTGTTTATATTTTATACTTATTTTGTAATCATTGGCTAATTGTTTTATTAAAAATATATTAGTATGATAATGATATTATATAATAAAAATAACTAATACCCTTTAAGTTTCACGGTAAAATTGGTAAATAGAAGACTTACTCATCATCATGTGTTTTAGTTTTAATTTCTTTCAATTATGAAGTATTAGAATGTAAAATTACAATTATGTGTATAAGAGACGAGAAATTAGAAAAGTCGTAGATAGAATGTTATGTAGAACAAAATAAACGTGATTTCCTTTCCAAAAAAAAAAATAAACGTGATTAGATATCTTGACGGGTGTATGAACTGTGTTGAGATGAAATTTATAAATATTAATTTGCACAATTTGCTGTAAGAAAGCTCTTCTGTTTCTACCGCATTTTTTTGATTGCAGGGATAGTTTTTTTTGGTTTTGTTACAGTATGAATTTGTTTTGAATAGATTGTTTCTTCTCCTGGTGTGAACTTTTCTATGTTAAATTGCAAATTTGCAGATTTTTGTTCGGCGGCTCTTTCTCTAAGTTCTATCTGATTTTGAGTTCTTATATTGGTGGTGTTTTTTGGGTTGCTTAGGATTGACAGACTTTTTATATTTTGGCAGGGTCTAATCTGCTAATTAGTAGTGATTTCAAAACAGTCCCAACTTACAACAAATGTCAACGGCAAATAATCAGATCAACAACTTAAAAGTTGATCCTGAATGAAGCATTACAATGAATAAAGATTTTCGCCACACACCAGCTTCAAAGTTTTCCTTTGATCTCTTCCATAATTGATATTGGTGAACTCTCCAAGCCTTTGAAAATGAACTTGTTCAACTTTCCAAAGAAACCAAACTACGCATTCCCAAAATTTTTACCTTTTTTTCCTTGAATGATGCCGGAATGCAATAGGAAATGATCTCTAATGTTAAGCGCAGTAGCGATCGGAGGCCCTAACCATTGATAGCATAGCGTCCGTACCTCCGTTGCCTTAGGACACTTTCCTCACGGTAATTGCAACAGTAACTTGATTTTTCTAATACTCTTCCGACTATCGTTTGAGTTGAGAATATTTATTTTTTTATTAAAGAAATTAATCTTATTTAATATTATTGTCTTCTTTGACTTCTTGTCAATAAAATTTCAAACTTCTTGAGTTTCTCAATATTATCTAATTTATTGTATTTTTACGAGTAAAACTATATTTTAACAATCAAAACTAAATTAATTGTCAAAGAATTGTATAAGTTGGGGTCAAAATTTGCAACTTTAATCTCATTTTTGGGTTGGAAAGATTATCTATATGTGAGAATTATCCTTTTTATGTTAATTAGCATGTAGTGTGAAATCGTGTCACGGTAAAATGAAATATAATTTGAGAATAATATTTTAATATTTTGGAAGAGATGCATGCGATCTGTACTAAGTTATGAACGGTTACACTATAAAATTATTTTACACAAATTTTTATCAATTTAAAATCTGAGATGGAAATACAAAAGAACTAGGACAGGATTGTGGGTCAGGCATTCCTTCTTAGAAATTCCCAACAAATTGGGTGGAAATATTATTATCATACATTATGAAGGTAAATGATTGTTCTTACATAAACTAATTTTAATTTAATGATGGCCATGGTCCCATCCACGTTTATGTTCCTCTCCCCACAATTCAAAGCCATACCAAACTTTTATTTTTCCCTTTCTTTATATGCTTATTTCACAAGAAATATAAATTATAGTCTTTGTCCATGTGTTTGTTTGGTGGTTTGTAAGATACCAATTAAATTACAAAATAATTTGTTGTTTTCTTGATGATGATGATGATATCATATAATTGACCGTGAAAATCAAACATACAAAATCATGAGTCTCAAGATATACGCTTTGTTTTCTCTCTCTCTCTAAAAAGAAAAGAAAAAAAAAAAAGGAAGAGATATTTAGATAGAGATAGAGAAAGGGATACGACCTGCTGATCTGGGGTTTATATATATTAATCCCCTTTTTACGGTCAAAGATACTTGAAATAATGTGGCTATATCTTGTTTCCATGTGATGATTTGGCCGGCACTAGACTACTGCATTGATCTACGTATTTTATTAGTTGAGTTTCTGTTTAAGATGTCTCATAGATCACAATTATTGTAAAATTAATGGAATTTAAATTTGTATCTTTGATTAATTTTCACTTCAAAAAAACTTTTGTCCATTTCACATTGTATCGGATAAAAATTAAATATAATCTTCACATTTTAATTATATTAATTTACACATTTCACCTCTAAATTCCATCAATAAATATTAAGAAATTTATTAATATAAAGAGTGTTTTCTAAATTCAACGAAATAAAAATTAAATATGACAAAATCTAATGTAAAAAAATTTGATCATGCAACCGGTTTATATTTTTGTGTGCATTTTTAAATAATGTGAATTATTTCATTAAAATGAATTAGTTTAATAATATTAATTGTTTTATTAAAAGTGTGAATTATTTACTATAAAGTAATAATTGTTAACTAGTTGAGTGTGCGGTAAACTATTTTATATAAGACCAATTCCTTAACTATATAAAAAATCTTTAACGTATATATCGAAAGTCATCTCTCTTGTATGATCTGTCACTTTTGCACATTCCTCGATTTATTACCTGACGAGGGACCTCCAGTACGGGAGATTTGCATTTTCGAGTATTTTCTCCTTATAAAATAAAAAAATTATACAAAATTCACTACTGTTCATTGTCGATATATGTGCATGTAAGACTAAGAGCTTACTTGCTTTAGCTAATAAAAAAATTGAAAAAAATTGGAAATTTGATCGTTCATTAATAGGACCAAGTCTAAAATTCCAAAATCGATCTCTTTTCTGGGACTAGTGTTTGGCCAATATAGATGCGAGTTTCATTACTTAAACTTGCCGAGATGCTGTCACCATATTGGATAATTTCTTTAAAAAAAAAAAAAAAGCCTAACTATATACATACAATAAAATCTAAAAATCTGATTAAGTTTACTGATAGTTGATTTTCTGTTTGAACCTTGATAAGTGCTTACGACTTACATGAAACATAATGCTTAATTACTCGATTCGAATACAAATTATGATTTTTGAAAGATAAAAAAATTACATGAAACGAACTCATATATAAAACGAGTCTCATTAATATATTATTTGAGCTATGAACTTATGTAGCCCCAACAAATCATGTTTTAATTAAGGGGAAATATGAACAAAAAATTAGTAGTTAATATTGATATAATGATCCTACTCCTACAGTGTAATCCCGATTTTGCGAGGAGGTATCGACATCGTTGGTGGTAGTCGCTGAAGGAGGGGCAACAAAACCATCAACATGTATTATAAATGGGTTGTGTTATAAATGATTTATTTTCCCAAAATAACTCCCTTGTGAATCAATTGAAACAATTACATTTTATAGGTCGCGAATTTTATAACTCACCTTTTGTTACGTGCACCTTTTCTTTCAATTTATCATTGAAAATCATACACATACGGTACACACAATTCTTTTTGTTCAGCAAAACTCACCCCAACATACCCCAAACCCGCTAAATCAGTCAAATTCCCCAATCAATGTGAGTTCATTTCAATTAGTTTACCTTGTTTTTATAGTTCGATTCAATTTCTTTCTTTTTTTTCGCGTTGACATTATTGTTGTTATTCAAATTAAAGAATTCACAAGAATATCGGATCTGGTTTGTAGAAAATCAGTACAATTTTCGACCACCTTAATTTCTAATAATTCAGTTAGAGCTACAAAAAATAATATGAAAAACAGCCACCACATTAGGAATTTTTTTGCCATGCTAATCGAAAATCAACCAACAATACTGATCACGAATCAGGAAAATTACGAAAAAAATGACAAACTCAAAAGAAAATTCATCAAAATTCAACCAGAACCATACAATTGCTAATTTCATGCCACACAAAACTGAGAAGATGGCTGATTTTTGGACCACCATTGTGATTTGTGAAGTGAGGTATTGAAACCGGGGCTTGTGAGTTCAGGGGCAGGGAAAGGTCGGTTTTGGGTAGTGAGTTTATGTAGAAAAATAGAATATTCTTCATTTTACATGTGGGAGTCTGTGCATATAGAAATTAGGGATAGGTACATTTATTGATGCTGTATCTAACAAAAATGTGAGTGCTAATATTTGTTGCCTTACTAATATGATGAAAATTTTAGAAAATAAATTTTTTTGAATTGAGGTTAATAATTGATATTCCGTGCGATATTAACTTGCACACTTTCATTTTAAGGCGTTCTATACTAATTAATTTGCACACTTAAAAAATGAAAAATCACTCACAAATTTTACCATCACAATATCATCATATTTAATTATATAAAATGTCATCATAATATAATTTAATAAAAAAAGTGTATTTTTTTATACAAGATTGTCTTCATAAATCAATAAAAAATTAAGTATAAAGTGTATTTTTATTATTTTATTGTGTCCAAAAATTAATGTAAATTAATAGGTGATGGAGACAGTAATTCCTAATTAATTAGGTTGATATGTTAGTTAAGGATGTGAAGAAAGTAGCAATCTGCCAGTCTGCCATCTAACATGATTTATTCCTGTCATTAAGTCCAAAGGGTGCCCCTGCCCCCACATTGTAATATTGACAATAACATTTTATATGACCTTTATGGTGATAATAATAACAATTTTTTTTTTTATCAGAAAAAGGATTTTATTTCAACAGAAATAATAGTGGATATAAGACATACCCAAAATATTTTTCAGCACAGCCTTTACACAACAAAGTGAAATAAATATATTAGCATTAATCTAGCAATTCTTCTCGGGTTCTTAAGCCTATGAATATAAGAGAAACTCGCTAACAAAGAAAATACATTTTATTTGACCTTATGATGATGATAATAATAATAATAGAATTATATTTGTATACACCAATTACATATAATGTGTTATTTGTGTAATTTTAATTTAATTTTGAATTATTCTTAAACATGTCATATCATATTTAAAATTAAATTTAAATTAGATTAAAAATTCAATTGCACCGTGAACATCAATTGTACACAAGAATTTACTTTAATAATAATAATAATATAATAATTTAGTTAGTTCATTAGTTAATTAATAATATAAGAAAATGGGGGCCTAAGAGATTACCTTTCATAATTTGTAATTAAGGGTTTGACCTTGACGTGCTAATCTTCTTACCCTTAACATTGACAAGTCATTATTCCTAATAAAGGCATTGTTTGTCCATAATTACTCAAGCTTTTTTATGAATAATGTTCACATGGGATTAGTAAAAACAACTTTAATTTAAATTATTGAGAAAGTGGTTGAAATGTCTTCTATTTGGTCTCAATGTCAACTTCCATAATTTGTGTTTCGCACGATTTTAAACGAGACTGTAAAAGGTTGGAAAAAGAATGATAATGTTTGGCTGGATTTATGTCTCTACATGTAAATACTATAATTAGAATTTTTATGATAATTCTTTTGGAAGATATATATATATATATATATACATATATATATATATATATATATATATATATATATATATATATGGAGTTTGCAGTCGTTATTTGATGATGATGCATATTAATTAGATCTAACTTTGTTTTCGTGCCAACACTATATAGCAGGCTCGATTGTAGAACGCATATAAAGGGATATAATTTGAACTTGTTTTTAATCATCGTCCTACCATCTGATCAGACCATTCTATGTGAAAAGAAAAAGTATAATGGTGTCGTATTTTAGCAATTGGAGGTTAATTCTCGGGTTGTAGAAGGCTTTATATAATCTTTTTTTATTAATAAAAAAGAGACTTTATATATTCTAAAAATAAAAAGTTGATTTTATATAAAATAATTTTACTGTATAATTAATTTGTAACTACCATTGCATAATAAAATAACTAATATTTTTTTAGTTAAAAAAGTATATACTTTGGTGGATTGACTTAAATCCAATTATTTTAAAAGGATAATTCATCTATAATGTAAGTAATATATACTTTCAATTTGCGACAAAAACTTGTGTGAATCGATGAAATGGTATAGTTCAAGTGGTTAGAGCTCCACTACCTATGATCCAAAGGTTATGGATTCGAGTCACCCTTGCCCGATCAAAAAAACAAAAGCTTGTGCGAACCGAATGCATACGATAAACTCTATTTATACTATCACACACACATTAACTATCACCGTCACACATTTACTAATAACGGTGTATGTGCATGACAATGATAGTGAATGGACATGTGAGTGATAGTTAAAATAGAATTATCATACGCACCCAATTCGTAAAAATGTTACTCTCAATTTGTGTTGTATTGCACAAAGACTTTTTTTTTTTTTTCTAGATTTTGATGAACTCAAAAATTGTGTGGCTTGGATCACAGATAACTCAAGTGGTTAGAGCACTACCTATGACATAAAAGATTATAAGTTCGAGTTATCATTCGCCTTAAAAAAAAAATTGTTTGGCTTGACTCTAATTTCACAATGCATGACCCTTTCCTTTTCCTTTTATTTTTCTTTGAGATAACCGCGGCAGGTGTTATAAAAATATGTACCGAATAAATTATATCTTCATATACCCGCAAACAATTATAAATTATCGGAAGAGTATAGTTTTTTTAAAAAAATAAAAAAATAAAAAATCAATAATCGATAAATGCAGATATCAACTGGAAAGTCCATCACAATATAGACTGCGGGCTCAACCCAACTACAAAGTCTAAACAGGTGCACTTGAACATTGACAGCCTAATTATAAATTTAACTAAAATAGAAGAGAGTTAAGCTCACGTCTACATGAGTAAACCGTATCACAAAAAGAGTTCTCAGTTTCTACCAAGTATAGTTAAACTACATTAATTTAAAATTTTAAATGACATTAATCTATATATATAATAGTAAAATCACCCTTCTCCAAAAGTTGACACGTGTCACTCCTCTATTTTTGACACGTGTCACAATGGAGTTGGAGAGATATTTTTAAAGAAATATAAAAATAATTTTAATTAATAAAAAGAAGATGAAGGGGTAAAAATACATCAAATCTTCTCACATGGAAATTCAACATTTATTTTCATAATAAACTTTTTCTTAATTATATGTTTAGTTGAAAAATAAAAGAAATTAGATATGCATAAAAATATTTAAGAGGCCTATTTTTTTCTTCACAAATAAAATTAGTGACTAAATTAATTTATTTCCCTATTAATTTTAAAGGTCCATTACGGAAGACAATTTTAAAACTCAAATAAGTCATTTTAATAAAATTTTGCTTAAAATTGGTAACATTATTCTAATTAATATTAAAAATTTATTTTTAAAATTTAAAAAGAAGGGATTTTTGTTTTTTTATAATCAACATCCTTTAGTTATTATACTTTTACTAAAATCATATATAGGTGATTGCTATGATACTAAAGGTTGATCTCCAATATATTTTACGCTACAAAAAGTCGAGAAAATTTTCTCGCAAAATTCTTTGTGAGTTTTCCAAATGTAGACGGATCTAATACTCTAAGAAAGGAGTGTAGCATAAATATTATTTGATTGTGCTATTAAAACTCTTTCAAGCATTCCAGAATTCAAGATATATATATGTGTATTGATGATACCGATAAATTAAAGAGTTTAATTAAATTATTGATTCAATTTTTAATCGATGACAAAAAAATGTAAATGTCATTACGATAAGCCAAATTTTCAATTCAATCATTTTGATGTACGAGGACACATGACTTATTCAAGACAATATTATTATACATTAGGTCATCCTAAGATGTGTCTCTGTGTGAATGTGCGTAAATATATCTATATATATATGTGTATGTACATTCATTACTCTTTTACAAAAAAAAATTACAATTGACTCGTGCATTGCACGAGTAAAAATCTAGTTTTTTAAATTGTGCGATCGCCACTTAAATTTTCAATCTTTTCAGTTATTAATTCGGAATGCAGAATGTTTTGAGAATATACATAACAATTTTTGTTCCGACTTTGTTGTATAAATATACATAAAAAGGATATTAACATTTAAAAATTAATGAACAAAATACTTAATACGAGAATTCAAGTGTCATTCGTGAAAATAATCATATATTCACCCATAAACATCAGTTTACTGGTTATATAATCATTTTGTGATGTCACATAAATAAAGGAATATATTTAACTAATTTGAAAATATTACTCACAGAAAATATAAAATATTATGGTCTCATATATGATGTCATACGGGACCCAATATAAATTATTTTAGAAAAGTCTACTATGAACACAAATTCATGGTGAATCTTGATTTATTTATTAAAGGGTATTAGTTGTAATAATTGAATAGTATTATCTATATTATTAAAAAGATATCACTCGCAGTAACAAAAAAGTATACTTTATATTAATAAAGGTTATCAATCGTGATAATCGAATGATATTACTTATAATTACTAAAGAGTATCGGTCGTGATAAGCTGAAAGATATGACTTATATAATTATATTACAACATGACAAGAGTATTAGTCATGATAAATAAAAGTATTAGTTAAAATAACTAAAAAATAATCGAATCTATTTTTTTAATATGAATCAAGTTTTATCGTAAAACTTAATTCAATTGAGACACGCTCATTGTTTTATATGATATGAAACTTCTCTCAATCTAGGCAATGTATTTCGCGACAAAAGAGTTTTTCACGTAATATGCGTGTTCATCTTATTTCTTTACTTTCAACTATGAGTTTTTACTTCCCCGTCAAAAAAAAAAAAAAAAAAAAAAAAAAAAAACCTATGAGTTTCTTACTTTCCATAATTTTTGTATAATAATCTCATAATAGAATCCACAATTGGCTGAGAAGAAATTTTCTTTTGAAACTTGTTCACCCTATAAATTTAAATTTGCATTATTATTATTACTATACGATCATGACATTCATTTAATAATAGAGTAGTATTTGTGTGCATATTGTACACTATAAAAATTGTGTGCACAAAGTTTGGCTACAATATAATATTATTTTAGTGATCAGTATAGTATTAGTTTGGTTACAATATAGTATTATTTCGGGCATTGTATAGTATTAGTTCGATTCTGATATAGTATTAGGTAAAAACATTGTGCACACTATTTTTTAGTGTGCAAATATTTGCCTTAATAATATTATTATTTTTATAAATTAATATCATAATATTTTACGGTCTCGTTTGGTTGGTATTATAGATAATACCGAATTGTAATACTTATATTTGTAATATCAATCTATTTATCAATATTTTGTTTGGTTTGAGACAATTCAGATAAATAATTAATGATTAGCTATCAATATTATGTTTGGTATGAAATATTATAACTAGTATTAATTTATTTTAGATCAATTTGTCCTTCTTATAAATTAAAAAATAAAAAGAGAAGTGTGTTTTTGGTATTTTAAAATTTAATAGATGTTGGACAAATAATAAGTATTACAAATGCCATATAAAACTTGGAATCTATAATCTCATGTATTCAGATTATTTGAAACCTGGCCAATTCTTAATAACGGGATGGAAGTATATATAATATATAAAATAAACCAAAACAAGTCGATAAAGTTATATTATGAATCAATACACCCCTAATAAAGGAAACCAAACGAGATCGTACATATATAAATACGCTTAATTGTGTGGATACATATTATGATATTAATATATAGGTATAATCTATAGTATTATTATATGAATATAATGAAATCAGTTTCATTATATTGAGAACCCAAAATAATAATGTCTAAAAGCAACCCAAAATAAATAAAAATTGAGAACCCGCCAAAATTAAAATTGGTCCCAAGTTCATCCAATTGCGAATTAAATCTGACATGACTTTGTTTCTGCTCCCTCTCGTGGCTTTTATACTATATTACACACACAGAGATAATATATGCAATATTTCACTCAGCAAATTCTCACAAAATCAAATTATTACATAGCAATCTCTATATATATACACACAATAACTGGGGCTATTTTGTTCAGACAAGTTCTCTTTCTTATAATATATAGTTGTCGAGAGAGATGAAAATTGATCCCAATAATAATGAGCCTGCAATATAGGTCCACTGTATAAATTACCAATTAATGTATCCATTATTTTTACAAGAGCATGCCCAAACATTTAACCCCATAAATATTCAAAACAAGAAAATTTTTGAATGTTTTGAGATCTCATCTTTTGTACTCCATATATTTGTATTAAGAAATTCACTCTTACAAGTAGTGCAAAAAGGTGCAAGAATCAAATTAAATGAGTTTCATTATAATAGGTAATTATTAAAGTTAAAACCTCTGTTACTTAAAAAATAAAACTAGTAAATTCGTCCTATATGTGTATATATAGTTGTATATCCGTATATATAATACATATTTAATTTTATTATATACATGTAACACTTCAGTATACATTACAAGATATTAGTGCCCCTTCACAATAAATCTAGTGTCCCTTTAGTGGCTAAATTCACCCGCCTATCAAGTTCGAAAATTTACCGATCAAAAGGAAAAAAAAAAGTATTTCTTCTTGTATGTGTTGCAATGGATTCAATAACAGAAGAGATAAAAATATTTTTGGTCCATAGTTTTCACATCCAAAACAGTTTAACAAATCAATTTAGTATCATAACTTTATACATCACTTAATTTATGTTCAATATTTGCAAAATGGCGGTGTTTCTGCTTATGTTTTGTCTTGTAACTTTCATTTTTTCACATAATCGTCCTAAGTCATGTTTCAAAACGAGGACGACGTTGGAATTATAAAATAAATTGCAACACAAGTTGGAATTGAGTGTAAATACTTAAATTAATTAATCTTGAGTAAGGTGAGACAACTTTATGGCACTCGTGATGATAACATTAAACCCACTGTGATGATAACATATAATCCTAGATTTTGTGCACACTAGTGAAACATCAATGGACCACTTACAAAATTTGCATGCTTTGTGTGGTGGTGAGTAGGCACCCACCCCCTCATTTACTCAGTGGGGCAGTACATACATCTGGTAAATATATATGTGTTATGTCGGGATTTTTTGTTTTATTGTTTATTTTACCCAGTTTATTCGATGTAGGTTTAATTTATTTCAAGTTGGGTGTTTTTTTTTTTTAAATTTTTATGGTCGTACTTTTTAACTTGATTACACTTCATGTGCTATATAAAAATTAATTAATTATCTTATATTTCTGAATTTCAACAACAATAATAACAAATTAATTAATCTTTTATCGCACGGGGTAACAGGGTTTTCGTGATTTTGCTGAAGTTAATATTGACGATAGATATTTGTAGTTTGATGCAAATTAATTGCTTCATCACATTTCACATATGCCACTAAAAGGCTAATATATATATATATAGTGAATTTCCCTTTTGATTGAAGGACCTTGTTTGTATGATATTGTTTTGGTTCAAAAATTCTCACTCTAAAAAAATTACCATGTTTTTTCTAATAGTTTTTTTACAATTTCCTCTGTTAGGTTTTCTCCTGACATTTCAATTGGAGTTGACGATTCTCTCCTAATTCATGTACGTTTTATTAGGGTTCTTAATACCGGTGTCCAGATCACACTACAACAAAAAGGGTTTTCAAGACGTTGAAAAGTGCCCCAATATATACTTTCTGTTGGGGCACTTATAAATTTTGGGGCTTCATGCGCTTCCAAGTCAGGTGTCCCAATAGAGTTAGGGGACTTTTTAAGTCTATATACTACATTTTTAAGTGTCTCAACAATTAAATATAATGAGCAAATTTAATTAAGTGTCCCAAAAATAATTGTTAGAGACACTTATAAAAAAATGACCCAAAAAAAGTGTCGCAATATGTAGTTTTTGTTGTAGTGTCATCATCTTAAACGTTCTTTAGGGAAAAAAAAACATCAACTTTTGGAGTTATATAAGTAATATATCTTAGCTCAAATTAATGTTTTTTTTTACCGCAAATTAAACTGTGAAATTTATTTTCTCAATTGATATCATTACATTCATTCAATAATATATTAATATTTATTTATTAATATTATTATATATATAAACTAATTAATACATGTAAAATATTATTATATTAATTAGTTTATAAAATAATTATTTTATTAATTAAAATAACTAATATCTTTTTAAATTGCACAATAAAAATAATTTACAAGAAACTTATTCAATGTTTTCAAAAAAAAAAAAACTTACTCAATAAAATATTAGAATAGATATATATATAATTGTTCAAAACACAAAACGTCGGGATATAGATGCATACACACACATATACAGTATATATTTCTTCCTCATTAAAAAGAGAGAAAATTAAAGAAATGTTGTTGTGAAAATTAACATGTATATCATGAAGTAGTGAAGTTGAAGGGTACAATTGTCTCATCTTTATTGTGCATGAAAGTAATGTCCACCTAGCCTTTGTTACCCATCTGGTATAGCATTTGGACTTTGGAAAAGAAGAAGCTGTCAATGCCTTTTCTTTGCCCATCATCTACATATATATTTTTGGCTGTTAATGCAGTACTAGTACATATATATTGTCATATACCATCAATTATACATATGCATATACATATACATATATATAATTAATATTCACTGATTCAGTGCCAGCTTCCACTCACACTTCTTCTTTTGTCCTTGTTCACTTCAATTTATGAATCGACTGATTAGACAAATGGTATATATAATGTCTCATACATTCAAATTAAATTTACCCTTAATCTAATTTGAACTTTTTATTATTTAATTAATGATTTTTTTATCTGACTCTGGATCCCACAAGAGATCAATATATATCTCATAAAACTAACATTATTAGTAGTCTTGAATTCAAGCACCCTCTTGATTGTACTAAAAGAAAATTGAAGTACTCCATATATCATGATCTAGGTCAAACATTCCAGGTGTGGTATTGGGGACCAACTCTCAAGAATGCATAAATATCTCATCAATGTATACTTTGAATCAATTTTACCGAAAAAAGTATTTGTATTTTATGTATATTTTTTAACAGTTTTAGTTATATTATTAAAAGATATTAATTTGATAATAATATTGTATAATAAAAATAATTAATATCAATTTGCGTTACTCAAAATAAAATTGGACAGTTAATTATTATTCATATTCCTAGACCATGGAAATTACATAAGAATACTAATATTCAAGTAATTTTTCTAAGCCACTTTTTGAAGATTGTATTTCTCATGTTGATTTGGAAAGCGACATTTTAATCATTTAAGTTGATATTTTTTTCTTATCAATGGCATGGAACGTATATTCTATAAGACTGTCACACCGGCATTTTCCCATATGCTTTGGTTCAAAAGTACTCCAAATATGAAATAAGATCTGATTTACTGGTGTCAATTGATATACATTCATATATAATATAAAGATATATAACTACTTAAGTGGGTGTTTGCAAAGGCAGGGGAGAATCGCTTAAATTTTGAAAAAAAAAAAAAAACTTATAAAACAAGTTTTACTTGCTTGTGCATTCTCTAAAACCAATCTTACTGGAAGAAGAGTAAAATAATTACTCCCACATAAAATTAACGTTCATTATTAATAAAAGTTTTTTTTTTTTTTTTGCAAAATCTCATTTTTTTAATTTGATTTAATTTTTTTTTCAAACACTCCTCACTTTTAAGTATACTACAAAAATTAATTAATATATTATTTTTTAAAAAGTTAATAGAATTTCAAAACACACCCGAAAGGTTTATACTTATATACACACACTACATAATTTACAATTTTCATCCAATTTGCCAAACTCCTCTGTGATGAGACTAATCTCTATATAGTTTAAGGTTTCACTTTGCATACGATATAACATAAACTAACCCCATTTATTGTTTTTGCTAAATCCTCTATATACCTACTAATTTATTGGGACTATACTTAGATCAAATTGAAATTAAGTATATTGTAAATCAATTTCATCGTAAAATTCAAAATGATATGAGTTGTTTTTATTATATAATATTACTAATTGGTCTTTTAATGAAATAATTAAATTTTAGTTAAAAAAATATACATAAACAAATAAATCACACAGTGAAACAGGTTAACCGTATACTTTGTCGTGAAATATTGAAGTTAATTTTGCTAAACTGGAATTAATAACAGTAATAGTATTGTGTTAAATAGGTAAAACTGAAGGACCACAGAGGAGACGACGACGTTTCTGAGCAATTGCAGCGGGGGTGTCAGCAGTAGATCTGCCTTGAGAGTGAGGCGGCTGCTGGCTGGCATCCATCTGCATGAAATTTTGAAGCTTAATGAATTATTTCATTTTTTATTTCTTCTTTTTGAACCATGTGAACTCATTACATTTTCAGGACCACTATTCTGCTGGAATATTATTAATGGATCACTCCATCACATATCCTCTTTCTTTTTAATCCACCCTCAAACACATCTAATTACTATACTACACACCTATTTTAATTTAAAATTTGAAATTAATATCTCGAAACTTTGTCAAAACTTTATTCCCTTGAAGAGGTCAAATAAATTTAATCAAAAATTGATATTTTGTGGAATGATGTAATAAGTGGTAAAATATGAATTAATGAGAAATAAAGAGAAAATTAAGCCAAATATTAAATATAAACAATTTCAAGATTAAACGTTAAAAAAATGAATTTAAATCTAAGTCAAACCTATTTTGACTACTTTTGCCAGGATGAACCGGGTTCTCAATGGTTGGCCTAGATTTTTTACGAGTATTGGGAAGCATAAGTTTTTGAGTAAAACTCTTTGCGAAATATTACACGGTGCATTTTATTATTATAAATTTATAATTACGTAATTAATAGTGGCGGATCATTAGAAATTAAATTTGACGGAAAATAATAGATTAGTAAGTTTGACAGGAAATAATATTGTTGATGAAGAAATCAAAGAAGACAATGTATTAACTTTGAAAAGATAGAAGGGAATCGTTAAAACAACGATGACAATGTGTTAAATAAAAAGACAAACTAGGAGAAAAGAGTAAAAGAAAAAACAATTAAATTTGTTACCTTGTTTACTTCCACAAAAACAAAATACATGCATGCTTTCGAGAAGCATGCAATGTGGTTGGAATGAGTGACACCTTAATCAAAACACAAATGAGGCTAACTACTCAATCTACTCTATAATTAAAAAGCGATAATAATTTATTAAAAATCGACTCGCTCTTACGCATTTAATCTTTGTCTTACACAAGTTTTTGTCTTGATGTTTCATATAGATACAAATATCAATATATATACAAGGACAAGGTCCCATGCAAGGAGAGGGTACATTTCTGCCCCCACCATTTTGCCTTTTGTTCCCATCTTGTTTCCCATTAATCCTCTACCTTTCAATACCCTCTAGAACGGTAGTTGACTAGGATTAATTACTTCCACGCAACTTTTATTATTTCATTTTTAGTGTACATGCATATATTAAAAAATAGCAACAGATGGCACCACACATATTAAAAGTCTTCGGTACAATATATATATTTAGAACTTTTGATGTTTCAGTAAAATTAATTTATATCATTTCAAAATATATATGTATTAATAATATAATGAATCAAATTTTGTGTATATAAAAATTTGGTATGAAACACTAAATTTGAGTATCAAAATTTTTGCTACAATATATGGTATAAACTGAAATTTATGGTACCGACCCAACCCTAAATATATACCTCTAGCACCACCTTTTCTTCGACTTCAACACTAATTCTTTTTGTCTCTCTTCCTACCTCACAATTTTGAGCAGCTTATATCGTGTGACGTGTGTCCAAACAAAACCACTAATGCATAATAGAGTGTTCCTCGAATTAGGATTTACGCTTAATTTTGGAAAATTTTCAAGAATTAATATTCTAGCAGGATAATGGAGTACGCAGAGACGGAGCAAGAAAAAAATATGTAGAGGGTTTAACTAAATAGATAAAATAAAAAAATTAACATATATTTTAAAACTATAATATACATTAGAATCATTTTTATAAAAAAATATTTTATTACTTTAAATTTTATTGCTGAATGGTACACAGTAATTTAAACAAACCATCTGTAATTAGAACCCTGTGCCAACCTAGGAGGAACAACTTTACACCCAGCCCCCATAGTCCAAACCACTTGGAGAAATCAATATATTATTAAAATATAGGACTATAATTATATATATATAATTGATTTTAAAAATATCCAAGGGGCCCAATGGCCCCTGGGAACCACCTTGGGAGTACGGTTTTAGGCTTTTAGCTAGCAATCTTAAGTCCTTTAAATTAGAATACAATTTAAAAGAAAATTATATAATCCTAAAAATGCAACTTCGGTCAATTATAATTCATAACTCAGACTCACTACAACAAAAACTACATATTGCGACACTTTTTTTGGGTCATTTTTTTATAAGTGTCTCTAACAATTATTTTTGGAACACTTAATTAAATTTGCTCATTATATTTAATTATTGAGACACTTAAAAATGTAATCCCAAAAATGAAATTGGCGGTATATAGACTTAAAAAGTGCCCCTAACTCTATTGGAACACTACACTTGGAGGCACATGTGAGCTGCTCAAAATTTATAAGTGCCCCAACAGAGTACATATTACGCACTTTTCAATGTCTGGAAAACTCTTTTTTGTTGTAGTGACTCAACCATTTATTTATGTCATATCCAGATAGGTCATCAATTTGGTCACAAAATCTCAAATTCATATTTGCTGAGACTTTTTCTTATATGAAATTTTGCCATTGGGAAATAGTAAAATTATTTGTTATGAATCTGAATTTTTTTTTTTAAAAAAACAACTATATGTATATAAAATATTGTACGAATCTAGAAATTATGCAATTAGTGACCTATAAGCCATTAATCATAGAAGCGTGAGAAAACAAAGATAATAAGTGGAAGAACAAGAGGAGAAATTGATTGCGAGTCAAAAATCCATCTTCTTTTCAGCTATCTTCAAATCACGTTGCTTCTGCCTTTAAATAACGTCGCTTCTTTTCTTCTTTTTTTTTTCTCATTGTCTTTTTATTCTTCCTCAATATTCGTAATAGTTTGTCACAGTTTTTATGATTATGTTTTTCAAATTTATCGAGTTTTCTACGTGTGTTTTCCATCTCTTTAATCTGGTATTTTATTTACGCTCAATAATGACGTTTTATATAGTAATACGCATTTCTCCATAAAATAATACACTTACGTTTATATGGTGACACAATATTTTCAATATTATAACACATATTTATCCTTATCAGAACGTATTCTTGTTCTTATATTAAAAGCAGACTTGACTTCAAAGTGATTTTTCTATTGAAAGGACAAGCATGCATTAAATTATTTATACAATAATATATATTTGTTCTTATAATAACATAAACTTGGGAGTGAGTTTCTATGTCTTTGCACGATTTTTTTTTTTTAAAGATTAGTTTGTTTTTGCGGGATTTCTTAAAAAATTAGTTTGATCCAAATTTTTGTCCCTTCATGTGCAATATTGTACAGGAGCTGAGAGTGCCTAAAAGATTTAATATTGATTTGAAATTTGAAAAATAGAAAATTATTAATTTGAGATAGAGATAGAGATTGTCAATTTAAAACTCTCAAATATTAATATCAATTTAGTAGATATAATTTATTATACTGTTTTGAAAAATGATATTTTTAACTTCTTCCGCGGTGCAAAGTAAATTTTATGAAACGATCTCGTACAAAGATCTCATATACACGATCAATTTTACTCATAATAAATGGGTGTTGTACTATATTAGAACACAACACCAAAACTATTGAATGAGATAATAAAAGTTAGTGATGAAATCAAAGTAGATATGAAGTTTAACAAGAAAAATCAATCAACGATATAATTTTTTTTTGCTAAATTGTCCTAGTTATTTTTATAATATGAAAAGGGTAATTAATCTATGATATTATGGGGAATTGACCCAAGTTGAGTCCAGAGAAAATCATTATTTTAGAGAGTTTATTAATTTATAGAGGTTTTTATTGTATATCCTCAATAAATGTTTGTCATTCTTATAAAAGAAGACATCTATTTAAGTATTTAATAATTTAGGGGTAAATTTGAAAATATAAAATTAATTTACATTAAAAAGTACAAAATATTATATAATTGTGAAGAAAATAAAAAGTTAAAAAGTTACATATTTTGAACATAATAGAGTATCATTTAAAAATTAACTAAAATTACAGAGTACAATGCGTACATATATAAACATCTTTACCAACATGTTTAAATCTTTTTAGAATTATCTGAATATATGTTAATTAAGCCTACGATATGCACATATACAGGTTACATCACAGAAATAAGATGCCATGAAAATATTTCTTTCAAAATATATTACGACTTGTGAATTGTGGGGACATAAGGATGTATGTTTGCCTACATAAATATATATAAATCTTTTATTTTTTCTTCTGCGATCTCCAACTGAGTTTGGTCTTGTGGACAGCTTTTCTTACCTGCAGTTTTGCAACAGACTTTTGTTTGTGCACTTTGGTTGGTTGCGAATATGAGACCATATAATTGCTAAAAACATCAATTGTGTGTTTCTGCATATTATGGGGGCCATTATGAACTAAGGATACACAAATTAAGTTCGTCAATTAATGTGAACGAAATAATTTCAAATTGAGTTATTGTGTAATTATGTATTTGGTCTTCCAAAAAGTATATAATTTGAATATATCTTATAAAGACTAATTAAAATACTACAATGATTTATATACAATATTCTTTATATATAGGAAATAAAAAGTTACGGTCCAAAATTGAATTCCATATCTACAATATCACTATTATGTGTTTGTTCATGTAGTATTAATAAATCATGCAATGCAATATTATATTGTTGTTAATGCAATATATATTGTGAGTTTGTTTAATGTAATATTATATGAATAAATATGAAATATTGTTTATGTTAACAATTAATACTTTCTTTTGTGCAGGATTTAATCAGACCCACAAGATTTTGAGGCTTTTTTCTATATTTTTGAAAATTGTAACGTACAATAATCTTAATATATAGTTTGCCACGAGAATTCGTCCATGATCAGATGAAGCTAGCTGCATTCGTTATTTTCAATCATTTGTGTTTTTCATTAAAAATATTAAATACTCCTATATATTTTTCAATTAATATATCACTATTTAATACATTTACTTCTAACAAAATTAAATGAATATTTATTTTTTGTTATTTTATGTAAGGACAATATGTCCTTTTTAATCCGTATGAAATATGAAGTACACCTTAATTAAATTATTTTCTTAAAGATTATAATATGATAGGATTTAAATCCTTGGAATTTGGTGAGGCTGCAAAGTTTGGTGGATCTCATTTCTATGAAATTAATTACAGATTCACAAATTATTATGGATTTATTTGTTTGGCAATACGTTAAACTTGTATGTACTATTAACAACAAAAAGGTATCATTTTATTTTAGGGTACAAGATTATTCAAAACATATATTTTTATCTAATTAAATTATGATTCACCATTCTCAAATAAAATGAAAAATTACGTGTCTAGGTTCATGCTAAATATCATCAACAACTAAATTAATTTCTGTAGATCATGGAATAACAATTTATCTATTATTATTATTATTATTTTTTTTTTTTGAAAAGACAATTTATCTATTATTAAAGATACATCTTGGTCGGCCCAAGTTCTTTCATCACCCAAGTTTCAAAATTGATTCAAGGCCCAAATTAATATTATATTCGGGACTGGCCCAATCCAGTTAAATACAATGTCGGCCCAATATCAGCCATTCTTAATGGACGGAAATCCATGAAGCATTGAGTTCCCTTTCTCCGGCACAATTGCACACTCTACTTCTCACTACCTTAAAAAAATTGATTACTCTGTAAAAAATAAAATGAATAGGCCACTTATGGAGGGATAACCGTATATATTTAAATGTTCCCAAAAAAAAAAAACCGTATATATTTTAACGGTATCAATTTTTATTTTTACTAAAAGGTACAGTTATTTTTACTTTTAATTAATTATTATTAAATAGTTGTAATAATTTGCAAGGCAGTGGGTCTCTATAAACAAGTTTCATAGTATGAAACTTGTATTTGACTAATTTTTCTGTCCATTAAACTTGACCCTAAACTCCGACCCATTAATCCTTACCCACAAAATCGTAATTAAAACAAGCAAAAAAGTTTCATGGTATGAAACTTCTCCACACAAGAGTTTGTCAACTTAAAGATAATACAAAATTTTAAATAATATGACATTAAATATTGTACAGAACTAAAAAAAAATCAATTTAAATGTTTAAATTAAAAAGACGAATATTTTTAAATAATTACTTGAATACAAACAAAATTTAAGAAAAAGATTATGTAAGGGTGAATGTATTCATGAATTGTAAAATCAAAATATAACCTTAAATAAAGGTTTCAACAATCAAAACATGGATCTCACAAAATTGAAATTATATATGCATATATACAAAAATTGAGTAGATCTCCCATGAAAAAGACTAACATTAGTGTGAACAGAATTTATACGATAAATTTTATTTTTATTATCATTTACGTATCATTCTTTGTTATAATAAATGTGATAATAAATATACATGTGAGGGAAAATAAAATCGTATGTAAAGTACTAACATTTTTATAAATCATGCTCTGCTAATTTAACACTTTGATTTTCCTTGAATCACGTCTATCATGTGTTTCTAGACAATTTTTACAAATTGTCCAAAAATACATGTCTAGCATGAAATATGCATCCCTAGCATGCTATTGTCATTTGACCAACTCTAAAATAGTATTTTTAACTTGCAATTCTGTATAAAAATAAAATAATTCAAAAACTCACTACAAAATTATAAATAACAATAATTAAATAAATTTCCTTGTACATAAGAAAAAAATAGCAACAAAAACCGAAAAATGTGGAATCATATATTCGAGTCGATATCCTAGAAGACCTAGGTTGAGGATTTTCCCGACCTTTCATATTTACATTTGAATTTAAAAAAGAATCTTAAATAACTGAGTTCGGCGCACCAAAAGCAAAAGCGGTTGTAACAACGGTGGACCCCAAAAGACCACAATTGTGCAGTTACGATATTACCCTGAAAGGTAGAAATCCGTCTTCTGTTAAGACCTATGTCGTTTACAATTTTCTTGAAACATTCAAGTTAGGGGACACGGATGTCATTAAGTAAAAACCGTCGTACAAAGTGGGAAGTCGCAGCGACTCAAATTCTTTTCCATTTGCTCCAAGTTCATTTTGCAGTTACGAAGGCTGTTGGGTACGATTGCAGACACTTCCTCCGGAGAAATTCTTTGAAAATACTGAGACGAAGAAACGATGACTACAGTGGAGGAGAAGAGGGAGGTGAGCGGAGAGCCTCTTGAGGAGGAGGAGGAGGCGGAAGACGCAATGGAGGTGGACGGAGGAGTTCAGGAAGGCGCGGAGGTGAAGGGGAAAGTTCGGGGGCCGTGGTCGCAGCACGAGGACGCGATTCTCAGTGGACTCGTGAGTAAGTTCGGGGCGAGGAATTGGAGCTTGATCGCTCGAGGAATTACGGGGAGGTCTGGGAAGTCGTGCCGCCTCCGTTGGTGTAATCAGCTCGACCCTTCCGTTAAGCGCAAACCTTTTACTGGTGAAGTTTTTATTCGTATCAGTTTGAGAGGTCTATTCCATTGTGGATTTTGTTTTTGGTGTTGTTATTGTGCTTCGATGTTTGTTGTGTGTTTTTTTTTGGGTCCCTTTTTGGTGTTGGTGTGCGATTGATTTATGTGTTTTTGGGTCCCTTTTTCACCGTGCTGTTTGATTTTTCTGATTCGAAATACTGGGTTGGGTGTGGTTGTGCTTGATGTTGATTGCAAAGTGTGGTTATGTGATTTCTTTGATGCGAGTTTGGAGGGGATATTGTGCAAGTTTGCTTCCTTTCTAGTGTTGTACTCTGCTCGGTGTTTGAATGAGTCATTAGAAAGAGATCATGTTGAGGGATGGTATCTGTTTCTATGTAATGACTTGATACGATGGCTACTCAGATGTTGTGATCTTATATATGTCTTTCGTGTCTGAGAATTCTAATTGAACTTGAATGTAGCATAAAATGAAGAATTAACTTCCAGTTTGGCAGGATGAACCTTGTTTAGGTTTTGAGCTGTTGAAGCTTTAAACATCGCTAAAGTAGAATTGTATGTGTGATCCACTGATCATACCTTTAGGTTGCTATAATAAAGAATGACGATTTGTCGTGAAGTATGAATAGCAGTTGCAAGCTAAGAGGTATTTCATAATTGGTGCATAAGATGCACCCACTCCTGGCTTTACCTTTCTTTGCTGCTTTTATGATATATATGATAAACTCCGATGCTGTTTTATTTGACAATGATTTAATTTATATGAACCGTACAAATATAATTCCCAAGACCTTCACCCAATGTATCAAATTAAA
This sequence comes from Paraleonurus japonicus, assembly GCA_030762865.1. Lineage (NCBI taxonomy): Eukaryota > Viridiplantae > Streptophyta > Magnoliopsida > Lamiales > Lamiaceae > Paraleonurus > Paraleonurus japonicus. The sequence continues at coordinate 5,605,004 of CM061053.1, forward strand.
AGAAAGGCAAAGAAGAAAAGGCATAAGAAAATGGCTATTCTCTTGTCTTGAATAATTGTTAGATAATGAGCAGGTGTCGAGAAAATTAAATCAAAAACTGCAAGTATCTCACAAGGTTGCATGGTGCTCTTTGTTTTTTTCCTCCTTTCCATGCTGGTCCAGTTCGTCTCACATTCTCATGCAATAGATATGAGGCAAGGGTATCAGTATATCTTGCAATTTGCTTATTAAATTCAAGGTCCATCCTTTGTAAAAGAGTAATTGCTTATAAACTTTGAGAAAGTTATGAAAATTGAATGCCTCATTTAAATTCTATACCAATATCATTGATATATCTAATATCACTATTCTACAAACTACATTGAATAATTCTCAACGAAGTTAGGTTGCTATAATATAGTGAAGTTCTTGAGGTCATGATGCACCATTTCTGTTAGGCTTGCAGAGTTGAAACTGGATAAGTGCTTAAAATTTTGTCAAACTCCAGGGAAATCGTATGCCTGTTTGAGATGTATTTTTTTCATTTTTTTCCTTTTCCTGCTTTCATTCTCATTTACGTGATCTTGGTGGTTATGGACAGCATTGCCCTTATCTGTGTGTTGGTGAGTAGGTGTCTACTAATTACATATGCGTGCATGATTGAGCATCCTTATAATCATATCGCTACAAAATCTCTTTATTTCTTTTCAGATTGTTTAAAATGAAGATAGAAAGTTTCAATATAGTAATATTTAGAAGTCTTCTTATGCTTTATGTTTTTGCAGACAAAGAAGATCGTATAATTTTAGACGCACATGCAGTTTATGGAAACAAATGGGCCTCAATTGCTAAACTTCTCCCAGGAGAACAGATAATGCAATTAAAAACCACTGGAACTCTACATTAAGGCGTAGGTGTGTCAATCTTGGGAGATTACCTAATACAAAAGAAGAAATCTCGTCTGGTAGGGCCCTCACTTCATTCAACTCCACACAGGATATGGAAATGGGATCCATTGAAAACGTACCAAAAACACTTAAAGACCAAACTCAGACTACTGCAAACTGTCATTCTCTCAAACCGTGTCCGCCCAATATATCTGATGAATCACGGAAGTCTACAGAGGATTTTAGGTTGACGAAAGATGTATCAAAACAAAATCCAATTCATGTGGGCCCTGGCGAAGAGAGGCAACAGCCTATGATTTCTCGTCCAGTTGCAAAAATCGGAGCATTCAGTGTCTATAATTCACCAATGAAGGGTTCAGTAATCCAATCATCGGAACTGGATTCTGAAATACGGAAGTTTCTAGAAGGTTCATCAGGTGAGAGGATGATTCCATCACAATGTGGTCACGGTTGCTGCTGTGCAGCTTCCAATATGCATTCACCTCACAGGTCATTGTTGGGGCCAGAATTCATGGAATACGAAGATCTGCCTGCTTTGTCAAGCAATGATCTGGCATCTGTAGCAACGGATTTGAACAACATCGCGTGGATTAAAAGCGGTCTTGAGAATACTTCTAGGATATCATCGAGTCATACAGATAATCAATATGTATTCAATAGCATCGAAAGAGAAGTAGGATCTACGTTCAATCTACGAGCTCAGGTTGAAAGCTTGAGTTGATGCTTCAAGGCTCTGTGCTGTGCATGGGAGAGTCAGAAATTTTGTTCATGAGTAAACACTGTTAATTTCATATAATTATATATTCTTTGCAACTGTTTTTGACGCTAGTGAAATTTCCTAATTATGTGTTGCTTCTGATCAACGTTGTTCGATAGAAATCAATAATTGTTTTAATATATGTGGATTAGTATACAGTGAGCTGGAGTATTTTGGTAAAAAGAAACTCATCAATAATAATGCAGATGACTCTGTATATGAAGACAATGTCTTGTGTTAAAGGAGTATATTTTATTTACTTGTTCTTTTAATTCACCTGTTTATGATTAAATGAATGGCTCCATCTCAGTGGACGAAACAATATTGATTAAAAAAGAATTTTAATCCTTAAGATTTAACTTTTTTCTTCCAAAACTCTATTTTTACCTAATTAGCCTAAATAAGTAGTAATATATTTAAATAAAAAGAAGAGGGGCTACGGTCCAGGCCACTGTAAAAGGAATACGACAGAAAATAGAAAATAAAAAGGCCAGGTTATTCAAACACACGAGATTGTTGAGTATACTAACTATCTATTTAAAAATAATAATAATAAAAATAAGTCAGCTGTGTAATGACTATAATATATATCTACAAAATTTCAAAACACACGATCTCTAAGTACACTCATTTATGCAGTTATATTGTTGCATAACTCACACTTGTTTGGACTCTATATATTGAATATGTGTGCGTTGTGTGATTGAAAATTTCACACATATAATCTTTGTTCGGCAATTTTTTTCGAACCCGACGGCCACAATAGGTACCAGGCGGCGGCGACGGTGCACGAAGAAACTCGATCAATTTTTCTCTCTTTTGGTGGGTGTACCAAATTTTTTTTTGTGTCTTTATGAAGTGGAGACCGGAGAGAGAGTAAAAACTAAAAAGGGATAAAGATAAAATTGAAATTTTAGAGTGTGTTTACTCAAAAATGTAGTGTGCGTACACATCTCAATAATATTTAAGTGTGAATAACCTGGCCCAATGTGTGGGTTTCGGCTCATTTTTCTTGTGGACTCTAGAGGCCCCAATCCGTTGGGTTATTTTGTTCTTGTTGGTATTGGGCTCTTTCTTTAGTTTATGTGGCAAGCCCAAGAGGACTAATTCAATTAAGCCCAAAGCAGACGATCAAACAACCAACTAAGTCACCATATATAATATAAATTTACAGTTATATAACATAAATTAATCATACAATTTTTAATTCACCATTCATAAACGTCATTACAAATAAAACACAAAATTTATTAAGGAGGCTTGTTTCAAGCAATCCAATGTGAATGAGAACGAAATTGTATTTTCTCTCAATACCTTTGGGTATATTGGAAGAATGAATGTCTTGTGCTCCAATTTTTAAAAAAATGAGACAAAATAAACTTATTGGTAATAATGGAGTGGATTGATTGAGGAAAAATGATTGTAACAGGGGAATATGTTAATCAAAATGATAGTGATCACCTTATTTAGGAGGGAAAAATGGTGTTAACCATTAGAATTATATTATATTTATTTTTTTACATTTTCATTCTCATTCCTATTAAAAATTTGAACTAAAACCCTAGGATGTCCAAATACGAGTAAAAACACAATACTTAATAATTATGAAATGTCATCAGAAGAATATTTGAATCAGACTTGGAAAAAACAAATAAAAAGAGTAGCAATTAAAATAGAATACACAGTAACAATATATATATAAAAAAATCTTGAATTAAATATTCTCACATTATCATTTTTTCCGAGTTTGGATCATCTAACATACTTGTTATTTAACACATAATATTTAGGATAAAACAAATAATAAACTAAACTCTAAAAATAAAATGTAAACAAAACAAACCGCAAATTACAAAATGCCTGTATATGCACACATATTTATATGTCAAGTCTATTATGTGAGTAAGTAAATAATTAAATAATAATAATGAATTTTCTTATTCATTTCGCATCGGTGAACATATAGGTTTGTGTCCATCGGTAGACATATTATCAATGACAAAAATTTATATGAGACCGTTTTATGCATGAAATCTAGTCACTTTTTAATAAATTATTATCATTTTTTAAAAAAGTGATACAAATTTGTATAAAAGTGATAACAATTTATAGAAAAATGATAATAATTTATTAAAAAGTAACTCCGTCTCATGCATGAGATACCTCAAACAAGAGTGTCTCATTATCAATTTCACTGCAAATTAAATTAAATGATATGAAATGCAAATTGACATTTTAAAAAAATTCAATGTTTGATCAACGATTAGCTATATAGTAAATAAGTATTTTAAAAGAGAAACAATAACATTTTTGAAGAAAAAAATAAATTACATTAAAAAATGGTGGGTGAAATTGGACTGAGCCGACCAGGTTCGTTGGGCCTCGTGAGTTAGGTGAGATAAGCCCAACTTTTCTTTTACCTATATTTTTAGGGCCAAGCCCACATATATTGGGTTTGTTCGGGATGGCCCATTGAAAACGTCGAATTGATGGTTTTAAATAAATTAGCAATGACAGGTTCTATTTGAGTAAGCGCAAGTAAATATATTTGACCTCTTCATATTCAATGGTTATCTTCATTCTCTTCATCTCTTGTATGGACATGTGCAAACAGTAATAAATGTATAAAATAAATGATAAAAAATATTTTGATTCTGAAAAAGGAGAACAATTGCTATATCTTTTTTTTTTTTTTTTGGGTCGGTAAGAACTATTGCTATATCTAAGACTATGACAGTGTTTGTTGAACATCATTATCACTATAAGCCTGGAGGCCAGCCATATAGGAAAAGAGAAAGCAAAAGCAAACTTTTTCTTTTGAACTAGCAGCATTATATTTGTATGATAGCATTTACACTTGCACATATATTTTTCTTAAAAAACATAAAAATTATATGTATAATTAGATGTATGTATAATTAGGAAAGGCGTCATAATTTATGGGTGTATAAATCTTAAATCAGTAAACTTGTCATGTTTTAATTAAAATTAATATCACATTTTTTATATTTTTAATTAAATTTAATATCATATTTCAATTATATTAATTTATATGTTTTTACACGTAACTCTAATAATTAATATGTTACCAAGTTTAGTTTTTTCATTAATCCTCAACACAGCCACAATAACTTTATGTTCATGTATCACATGCTTAATTAATCACTTTACATGCCTAATAATTGAAAACTCTTGCTTGATAATAAATAAAATAGTACTACGTTACTCCCATATAAATTTCGTCGAAAAATAATAATAAGAAATCGCCAAAAAGAATTGCAAATATCTCCTCCAAAAGAGGGCGGTCTCGATTGTAATTCTCACCGACGTTTCTGTTTCACTGCGTGTACTGTATTTTTTTCTCTGCACGGAGCACTAAATTTGTTAGTCTGATCTTTGTTTTGGCTGTCTCTGACCCTTCTTTCTTGTTGTCTCATCAATTGACAGACTAGAGCGTAGAGAGAGAGAGAGGGTGATATTGATGAACTCTATCGTATTGTGCATTTATATGAGGATTCTTGATCTGGGCTTCTGTAAAAATGTTAAATTTACAGCAGTCCCATGAAATCGACTTAGAATTAGCTAGTTCTAACAATGGTGGCGGCGGAAGCGGCCATCGCCGACTCGACGCCGTGAGTGAAGGCGGCGGAGCACCGCAGTTGTCGGATACAATCGAGATTGTTGGAGTCCCTGAAAATATTAACAGCAATAGTAAAGACAAGCATGAGAGGAAGGAATCCAGTGTATCAGAGTGTTCGGTAGAGATTGTGGATCTAGAAAAGCTGCATTTGGATAAAAATGAAAGGGATTGTAGAATATGTCATTTGAGCATGGATGCAACAAATCAAGAAACTGGTGTCCCGATTGAATTGGGTTGTTCGTGTAAGGATGATTTAGCTGCTGCTCACAAACAATGTGCTGAAGCTTGGTTCAAGATTAAGGGAAACAAGTAAGTAAGTGAAGAGATGATGAAAGTTTGTTTTTATTTAACTAAAGTTTTCTCAAAATTTTCAGAATATGGATGTTGTTTTATACTTTCTGCAACTGTTTTATGTTGATTGATTTAAGTTTCTTGATTTTCTGAGGTGAATTAATTTTGGGCTATGTTTGATTGCTGGCTAGAAAGTTGCCGAATTGGGATTTGATTAGTTCTACTTTTATGTAATTTGTTACAGATGTTAACTTTTGAGGTAAAACGTGGAAAGGTATCCAGTGAGGTAGAAACCTCTTTATTTGTTTGGATTGTTTATAGCTTTAGCTTTAAAAGGAATAAAAAACTATCTGAAGTTGCACAAGGGGAAAGGGGAGGAAGTATTTCGAAAAGAAAAGCACAAAAGCTTGGGATATCATCTGGAAAGAATCTCTAACATAAGGAAAAAGATGAAAGCACTAGGAATAGTTTGGTAATGGATTTGTCGTGAGCATCTAATTTGTTTCCTCCGATTGTGAGCTCGTTGCCATTGGGTTTCGACTCTGGTTAGTTATCTTTCGTCTCTAAGAAGTCCATAACTGGATAATCCATAGTAATAACTCTGCCCTATGTCTCTAACATATATAGGAAAAAAATATGAAAGTACTAGGAATGGTTTGGTAATGGATTTGTCTTGAGAATCTAATCGTTTCCTTTGAATGTGGGCTTGTTGCCATTGAGTTTCGACTTTGTTAGTAATCGTTCGCCTATAAGAAGTTCACAACTGGATAATCAGTCGCAAAAAATTTGCTTTGTGGTCTAGTTTTCCAATATAAATTCTTGAATTTGAACAAGCAATAGTGGCAGTTAAAGCCTTATCAATATATTAATTGTCCTTTTAGAATAGTTTGTGGTTCTCAATTTTGCTCATGCTTACATTTATTTTCCATACATCTCCCCATCTGTATGTGTGTGTCCCAATAGTAAATATGCAGCTGATAGATCAGCCATTACTTGCAAGTGGAAATAACATCTGATTGGAACTCACTGTTCTTAGTATGTAGTAGAGTGTGATGCATTTGGATTCATTTAGGGTTTTGCATATACGGTTTTGTACATTCTTGTTTGGCCCGATGATTTCGATTATAATTTCTGAATGAATCTGTGTGACTTCAAGCATTTAAACAGTATATATTCTGGGACTTTAAGCATTATTAGTTTGCTAACTCTTCATATTTAAACATGACAGTTTGATTGAAGTTGTACTTCAAATTTCTTACTTCTAAGTCATTGAAATCTAATGTTAATGTGTCCTTTTAATAATTACCAAGAAAAAACTGGAATAGTATTTGTGGACACTGTTTATTGTGCTCATTATATTTTGTGTTTTTAATATTTGAGGGTTATCTATCTATCTATCTTTTTTTTTTTTTTGGAGAAAAGGTAAGAAGCTACTCCTTCCCTTCCGTTACGATTTAAATTGCTCAAAAACAAATGATACATGTTTTAATAAAAGTGTTGTTTATAATATTAAAACGTGTAAAGTGAAGAGTAAATGAGTATTTTCAACTTTATTAGAGTGAGTAATTGAGTAGAGGAAATTTAACTATAGTGGGAAATTGAGGTGTAAATAAGAGATGTTGTAAGAGTTTAGTTTGAAAGGGTATAATTGCTTTTGGCTAATTTGGGTATGGGCAACAAAATTATAACGTCTATTTTTGGATTTCGAGCAATCTAAATTGTAATGGATGAAGTATCTTTTAGTGGATCTAGATTATAGCTAGCAAATTGATTTCTGGGAGTTCATATGTTATTTGTCATGTTGCTGGTTGAGATTTTACTATTCCGCAAAAGCATCTTTCTGAGATGCAAGTTTTTAACTTCAAAGATTGTCCGATTTCTTGGAGTCTTTTTTTTGAGGGATTGAATTGAATGGATTTCGGAGAGTATTCACGTCCATCCAAATCATTCAAAAATTAGTCCATGATGATTGCGATATATTTCAAATTTATATCAATCCAAAAAACCACCAATGAAGTTGCTACTATTGGTTTGTATCCACCCTCAGTTTCTTCAAGTCTCCTTTAGTATTTCATCATTTAAGCATACTTCTTATATTAAAGAAGATAGATTTGTGTTTCTTTTAGGCATTCCTTATATCAACTGTTGAATGCTTTGGTGTATGTTATGATGTGCAGAACATGTGAGATATGTGGATCCATTGCACAAAATGTGTCGGGAGTGCCCGAGAGTGAGTTGACAGAGCAGTGGAATGACGATGCTGCCCCTACGGTCATGACTTCTGGACCCTCGCGTAACTTCTGGCAAGGTCATCGATTTCTCAACTTTTTGTTAGCTTGTATGGTGTTTGCATTTGTCATTTCCTGGCTTTTTCACTTCAACGTACCCGCTTGACTAATTTCTGCATCCTTCGTGTATATCACTGATAGAGGTGAAGAAGATACGCATTCGTTGTTGTCTATTTATTGTCATTGTCAAATATTGAATCGGAAAGATATTGTGCTGTAAATTATAAGGCAATCGTGCAGAGTTGGTTGTAACGTGGAATCAAGTGCGATGCGTATTTATTTTCTCAAAATGCTTTGCCTTCTTTGTGTTATTAGCAAATTTCATCGTACAAAACAGACAAATTAAACATTAGTGGGGTAACACACTTCTAATCTGATCTGGAAAGATTGAGTTGAGTTGGTATGTGAATAGATTTCCGCAAATTTTAGATCTATGCAAATTCATACAGAAGTGTTTGTGTATTTCAACCTATGGGAAGATTTTATGGTATGGTTCTTGATTTGTTGTTGATTAGACATTACTTAGGGCGCTTGGTTGGGGATATTAGAATTAGGTAATGAGAATGACTAGTGATTCATTCTCATTGGTGATTTTGGAAACAAAGTTGAGCACAAAAAATTTGAGCGAGAAAAAAGTTGAGCGTAGAAAAAATGAATGATTGCTTTGAATAATTGATTATATGAGGGAGATTATGTAATCATCAAAATAAATTAGTGATTATTTTATTTTTAAATTAATTTTAAATTGTAAATATTATCAAGCATCATCAATGAGAATGATTAATGAGTCATTCTCATTACCTACTTTAATACCTCCAACCAAGCAGTTTATGTTAATAAAATTTTATCCCTTTTATCGTGCTCTTAATTATTGTTGTTCTTTCTACATTCATATCAAATAGCAGAACAATCACGTTAATCCTATTTTAAGTATATTTTTAGGTATTCTAAGAATCAATGGATATTTACATATGTATTGTGCTTTTGTTGTATCAAACTAACTTATGAGAACAAATATTGTTAGTGTGAAAAACGAAGGAGGTGTGTATTTAACTATTTATACGCAATGGCGTTGTTCTTTTTTTTTTTTTTTTTTTTAATTATATATATATATTTTTTTGTTCTTGTTAGGGAGCAAGAAAAGCTTTAGTAACAAAGGATATGAGAGAAATGTTAGGAGCAAGACAAATTAATGTTTATCCTTAATTGCATCACAATTAACATACATGGGGGTGAATATGTCCATCGACAAAAACTATTGCAAAAGGCTTGTCGTATTAGTTTATTTTATTAATTATGTGCGATAACGAATTAAGGTAGGATTGATATATAAATAATGCTATCAACTCAGTATCAACGTGCATGACATTATTACCTAATTTGCAATTCAGATACATAATCTAATTCAATTATTATTATGTATACTTTTTTTAATTGACAGTTACGGTTTATACCTGATTGATAGGGACAATCACTCATCATTCTAATTTCTATAACTTTCAAACTTATAATAAAACAAGTTTATTTTAAAATATAACCTTCTAACCCTGTCAACCCAAAAAAGATACGCTATTTAGAATTGCACACTAAGTGTGATTTACAGGTTATTACACGAGATCTCAATTAATTTAGTACACACCCTTCGAATTTAGAGTTGTATAAATAATTTTATCGTCTAATTGATTTGTAATCTTCATTTTATAAATTATTAATTCCTTCGTCCCGTCCTGAGTGTCCCAACACTTTTGAGCACAAATATTAAGAAATATTGTACTACTAATATAATATATGTGAAGTGATAGATAAAGAGATGAAATGTAGTAAATATGTATATAGTATAGAGATAATTATAAAAGTAAAGTATGAATAAAAAGGAATATGACACTTAAGTGGAATGAACGAAAATGGTAAAATGAGACACTTGGGCGGGACGGAGGGAGTAATACTTTTTTAAAAAATAATTATATTAATATACTAATATATTTAATTTAATAAAATAATTAATATTATTTTATATATACCCAAAATACAAATCAACTGTACAACAGATTTTGCATAAATTTTTGCACAAAATCTAATGTAGTTCATCATGTGCTCAGCAGATTATTGTGTAAAACCACATGCAGTTTATTCATTGAGCATCCTTGGATACTCATAATAATGAAATTTAGCTGAGTTGATAAGGCCTGGGGTGACATCCTTCGATTATTCAGGTTTAGATCTTGGGTAAAGATTATTTTTTACTAAAATAACACATCTCTCATTTACATTCCACCCAATTGCGGTGGGGGAGTACTTTCATCTCTCGCTGAAGATAATGTAATTTAGCTCTTTTCTGTGTAATTAACATAATTATCATTATAGATTTGTGCACACTCTAATATTTTGATTGCAGTTGCCTTGTCAAGGCAAATCTCCATAATTAACTGTCCACAAATAAATCAAGGCTCATGTATCAATCTATTTATTCTCTATTTTTATAATTTTCTCAAGTAAATGACATGGATGGAGTGTCGTATTGCTTAACCAACCATGTAATTGTGGGTTTAAGATGTCGGTCGCATGTGGCGGCTCCAGCCGACAAATCCAATGTCAATCAAAGGTTTTATACGTTTTTGTATTAATTAATAATGCTTAAATTCACATTATAAGTTTTATAGATACAGTCACCCTAGACTTAAAATTCAGGTATTCTTCATGATTAAGGAACAACTTCCTACCCTTTGCTTGATATAGGAAACAAATTAATAAAAGATTTGCGATTCTATTTGTTACTATAATTATATTTGATCTTTTATTTACTGCAAATCGTAATATTATGCAGTATATATGGCATATTTATGTATTGGTAATTTTATTATACATATATACAGATAGAGTAAATTGTATATAATAATAAATGTATTCACATTAATTTTTTTGCTGAGCTAGTCAGCATATACTTGAATACTTTCCCAGGTGGGCAATTTGTCTCCTGGACAGAGTGAGAGTTTAGAGGGTGGGCTGACATTCTTTATTTGTCATATAATTAAGAAATCAAGATCTGAAATCTAAAATTCTATTATTCAATTTTTGTCTATATGTCCTGAATTAGATTTATCAGTCTCTGAAAGATGCTACCTGTCTACCATGCCACATGGTAAGAATAATTTATCATTCTTTTCTAAATTATTATGATTCAATCAAATAATGAAACATTGTAAGTTTTCAAGAATGCCAAACTCAGAATTTCACAGAACTTTTTCTTATATAGTTTTAAAAAGTTATTTTATTGAGCATCCTCAACCTTGGCCTGGCTCTTGAATAATTACTCATTGATGAATTACACAATTGACCTTCTATCGCAGAAGATATTTAGTTTCACCTTCAATTAATCACAAGTGATTAGTGGTGCGTATTATCATGTTATTACTTTAAATTGAAAATACTTTGTTAGTAAGGGGATTTTTTTATAGGATTCCAAGAATCTCTTACAATCATATATACTGCACATAATATTCGTATTTTATCTTTTTCAAACACATATTTCAATTTCATCTTAACAGTCGAATATATATACATAATTCAGCTACCAGTTTTTACCATTCAAAGATTTCCCGCAATCTTATCAAACATTTAAAATTCCATAATAACAAGTAGTATGAATAAATTAAATAATATTGTATTGTGATCTCAAGTATCAAATCAAACTCACAAAAGTTCATTGGATCATTATATAATAACATGCCCCGTCCCCATTAAATTAAGCATCCATTGTCTCCCCATCCCTTAAATTAAGACATCAAGCCGTGCGGACACGACATATCAGAAAGTCACCCACGTTGGTCGGCAGGTCGTTACTACAAAACCAAGTCTCCCACAACCATAAAACTCCCACTTATCAAACTCAAAACCAACATCTCCTCCCATCCCACCAAAAACTCTCAAATGATGAGAACTTTATGCACCAACCTCTATCGAGAAGACGCCCTGGAGACGGTGCTGGAAGTGCCCGTCCCCGAAGAAACTTTCAGCTCGAAAAGACACAACTCATGGCAGCTGAACATCAAGTCGTGGCTCATGAGGCCGAGCCTCCAAAGCCGGTCCATGGAGATTCAGTCCTTGCTCGGAGTCATGGGAGCCCCTCTCATCCCTCTCCCCGTCTCCTCCCTCAATGATCACACCATCAAAGGCCATCCCATTGTAAGTCTCTCTCCAGCTATATATTCAACTTTTATTATCAATCAAGATCACGTGTATTGAACTGTTGGTTGAATGTGCAGGAAAGGTCGATGGCTAAGTACATTGTGCAGCAGTATGTGGCGGCATCAGGGGGCGAACATGCATTGAACAAGATCCAGAGTATGTGCGCCATAGGGAAGGTCAAAATGGCATCATCCGAATTTGTAGGTGGTACAAAGACCAGAAACATGAAGAGCGGGCCGGGCCAATTAGGGGGTTCGTGCTGTGGCAGAAGGGGCCCGATATGTGGAGTATAGAGCTCATGGTTTCGGGCTTTAAAATCAGTGCTGGTAGTGATGGTAAGGTCGCTTGGAGGCAAACTCCATGGCAGCATTCTCACTCCTCTCGCGGCCCGCCACGCCCTCTCCGTAGATCCCTGCAGGTAACCCCCTCTCTCTCTCTCATTATATTTTTCAATCCTCAAATTTGGTAGTTTCTTAACTTGGACAAAATGCAGAATTGGGGATTTCAAAATTGAAAAGATTACGTAATCAAGCTTCACCATATAACTAACTAATTTATTTTGATTGGGTCAAAGGACAGAAAGGAATGGATAAATATAAAATGAAAAATAAATATTGTAATAGTTTGTAATATGGCAATCTGTTTCTGCATAAATATTGCAATTTAAAATTTGTGGGTCACCAGTTTGCTGAGGTGTTATTCTTCAAAAGTAAATTTGTGGATGTCACTGAATCACTGTTGTACTGTTGACTGACTTAATTTGATTAATTATGTGAACAGGGGCTTGATCCAATGTCAACAGCAAACTTATTCACGAATTCCATCTGCATGGGCGAGAAGACAGTGAACGGGGAGGATTGCTTCGTGTTAAAGCTGGAAGCAGAGGAGTGTACCCTGAAAGCAAGAAGCAGCAGCAAAGTAGAGATGATAAGGCACACGGTGTATGGGTATTTCAGCCAAAAAACAGGGCTATTAGTCCAACTTGAAGACTCCCACTTGCTGAGAATAGATGACGTGTTCTGGGGAGACGAACATGGAGTCGTGGATAGAGGATTACAGGACGATTGATGGCGTAAACATCGGTCATGGGGGACGAACAAGCGTGTCGTTGTTCAGGTTCGGACAAGATTCGGAGAACAATACGAGGACGAGAATGGAGGAGGTGTGGAGCATTGAGGAAGTGGACTTTAATGTAAGGGGGCTGTCTGGAGAGTGTTTCTTGGCTCCTGGTGATCTGAAGAATGATGAGGAAGAATGTGGGGTGGTGGGGAAAAAGGGGGGTTGAGGTACAAGGTTTTGGGTAATTGTGGTAGGATTTGTGCCCCAAAGAGTGGCGCTAGAGTAGTAGCTATTGATGATCATAATTTGGAGCTCTTTGTAATAGATGAATAATTGTACATATGTTTGCTGTTTCTTCTATTTGTACATAATACCAACACTCTTGCAACCACACTAAACAATGAATCACTAAATTAAATTACTCCAACTACGCAGACACCGGGTCTTACATAAATCAAATTAAATTAATTTTTTTGGGTAACTAATTTACATTTTGTATTTTTTTTTTAAATAATTCACTCATACCATAATAATAATTTACTGATTTTGCCAATAATAATAATTGTTAGATCACAGGAAATCCTTCTAAGACTAGGTTTATTAACAAATATCACCATAAGAAGACAAAATTTTATAATATTAAAAAACTTAAAGGTTGGCTGATTATAGGGACGCCGGGCGGTTAGCCACCTGGATGTCACCACTTATTTAGATTATTTTAATATTTATTTTTATTTAAATTATTTTATGTATTATTTTAAATATTTTTAATACCTTTAAATATTATAAAATTTTAATCCATCAATTTTTATTATTGATTCAAATCATTCAAATATTTTTTAGACTCCCAAAATTATCCACTTCAATCATTTTTTATTTGTAATTTAGTATTTCACACATCTATATCTATTTGTAGTTAGATTTTTTCAATTTTGCATTTTAAATCTTATAATTTTAATTTTGTTATTGAGTTAGTTATTTATTTTAAGTGTCTGATAATTTTTTCCTATTATAATAAATTTAAAATGTCAAATAATTTTTATAATTTTTATAATATCGAAAAAATTAATTATAAATAATTCTCTCTCCATCCCACAAAAAACTATCCATTTTGCCATTTTCGTCGTCCCATCCCAAGCTACTCATTTTCTCAATTGGCAAAAGACTTTTTAATAATTATCTTCAATCTTTAATTTTAATACATTTTTTTCCCACTCAATTAATATTAAAATATACCACTTTTTAGTTTTCTCTCTATCTTTTTACCTTTTTACTTTCCCATCACGTCTCAACATCAAATACACTTGAATATTATTTTTATATATATATATATATATATATATATATATATTAAAAAAATAATTATTTTAAGTTGGTGAGATTACTGAAAATGTTAAAAAAAAAGTTAAAATTGAATTGTATTGTAAATTAAGTATGTAAATGAGGAAGACATGAATATTATATAAAAAGTGATAAACATATTCTAATCAACAATACATACACAAAACCGAAAGAAGGAACCCACCCAAAACTGCAAATGGGTTCCCTTAACCAATCGGGAAAGAATACCGGTAACCAGTTCTAATGTGCACTCAACCAGTAAACCTAAAGAAAAGGATAAACAGGTTTCATTGACTAACCTCATCGTAGCCATGGAAGACTAGTTTATACTACATTTATTAAAATTTGTGTTTAATTGCAACTAGTTTATATTTTATTATCTATTCCACTAAAATAAATTTACTTATTAGTATTAATCGTTCTATTGTAAATTGATTGCAAAATAATTATACTCCTACAAAAACTAGTTTATATAACAATTACACCAACTCTAAAGGTTGTTGTTCCGACTGTTTTGGCACCTTTCTCTTGAATATTGGAATCATACGGTAAAATCTCAATTTATCCAATTTAAAACCAGTTTGATTTGAAGTATTAAAGCCCATAAAATGACCAGACAAAATTCTTGATATTTATTGCAATCTCCCTTTTGATTTGAAGAATTAAAGCCCATAAAATGACCCGACAATGTAGCCGTTACATCTCATTCAATTCAATCAATAATTGTAAAGATAAAATCTAAGGATTGCCAAGAATTCAAATAAAATATAAAAGCTGATATTTGAATTGAACCCTCCTTCCCAGAAGGGATCCAAATCCAAACCATGCATGGTGAAATGCAATACCGAAACCAGGAATAAAATAAAACAAGAAAAGCCAAAAACAGAGATTAAAAAAAAAAAAAAAAAAAAGAGTTGACACTAATATTAACATAACTAAAAGTACCCAGCTCAAAAAAAAAAAACATAACTAAAAGTACAATCAGTAATTATAGAGAGAGAGAAACGTTGATCACAAACATAGGAACAGGAAACTGATAATCAGCCGGAGATGTTGACCGCTTTAGCTTCCGGCTTCTCCTTTTCCACCTTAGGCACCACCACTGTCAGCACTCCATTCTCCATCGAAGCCTTCACCTCATCCATCTTCGCATTTTCCGGCAGCCGGAAGCGGCGGACGAACTTGCCGCTGCTCCTCTCCACACGGTGCCACCTGTCTGTCTTCTCCTCCTGCTCCTTGCACCTCTCGCCGCTGATCCGCAAGATTCTACCCTCCTCAACTTCCACCTTTACTTCCTCTTTCCTCAACCCAGGCAAATCGGCCTTGAACACGTGGCCCTCCGCCGTCTCCCTCCAGTCGATGCGCGTGTTGGCGACGGCGGACGTTTCACCGGCGGAGGCGGAAAAAGGGGGCCCCTGCAGTGGGTCCCACAGATCCAGATAAAACGGGTCGAACACGTCGGTTCGGCGACCCGTGAAGAAGCTTGGAATTAAAGCCATATTTCAGAGCACAGATTGAAAACTTTCAGACTGTACTGCGTAATGATTCCTGCTGGATATGCGATGAAAGAAGAGGGGAGAGAAAGGAGATATATAAGGTGGTTGTGAATTATCAAGATTTATCGGCAACCTTTTATTTTGATATTATCCGATTACATGACGGACAGTTTATTTTTGGCGTTTCTAGAGCTTTCTCGTCGGCCCTGTATAGTCTCTAGAGGTCGTCGTATTGATCTCTTCGGGGATGTAGTCATGTAGATATACTCCCACCGTCCCAGAGAAGGGTTTTTGTACAAAAGTAATGTATGTATAAAAATAGGGTTTTTGTACAAATAGGCGAAAAAAATTAAGAAAATTACAAACAGGATGTAAAAGTGTAAATTTTTGTGCTTCACATGCAAAAAAATTTGTGCTTATGTGCAAATTTTTACACCTAGTTGTAATAAGCGCTTACCTCTTTCTACCTTATTGTAAGTGACCCTAAAAATTATTAAGATAACTAGCACATCATTCATATTACTATGAAATAACTCTCACACAAAAATTATTAAAAATGTCAATTATGCATATTTTTCAGGGCTGGAGGGAATATAATATAAGGGGTCGTTTGGTTGAAGGTATTAGAATTAGGTAATGGGAAGTCATTCCCATTGATTAATTTTAGAAAGAAAGTTGAGCACGAAAAAAATTGAGCGACAAAAAAATTGAGTTGAGAAAAATGAATGATTGTTAAAGGATTGATTATAAGAGGGAGATTATGTAATTAAAAATAAATTAGTAATTATTTTATTTTTAAATTAATTACAAAAGCATCATTAATAAAAATGATTAATGAATTATTCACATTATTTCTAATATTCCAAACCAATGGCCCCTATGTTCTCACTCTCGAGTAGTCTTAGGTAAGGGAACTTACAATTATTTTTCAATTTTCGTTCAAATTATTATTTTAAAATTACAATTACTCTGAAATTTATAATTAGAAACGGGTAAAGATATAAAAGAATAAATAGATATCTCTTATTTATTTATTTATTTATTTCAGTTGTTGTGTTCATTTTTTTTTTTTTTTTGGTAAATATTAGTTTGTTAATAGTTAGGTCACCAAACACTTAAGCACTCCAAAAATTTCTCAAAATCGTCTTATAACTCCATAATTTGGTTCCTTTTAGGAACTTGGTGGCCAGGTGGGCTAAGCCACCTAATTACATGTGTTCATTTGGTTTGAGCATAAATTTTTTTTTGAAAATAGATGAAGTAGATTAAGTAAAGAATATTGTAAGTTGTTGTGGAGTCCAATTTATTAATAAAATAATTATTTAATAAATAAAATAAAATAATAATTTGAATAATTAAGTGATAGTTGAAGGGTGATGATAAAATAGTTTTGTGTGCAAATGAAATGAACACATTTTGAGACCGTGAGCACATTTTAAGGAACAGGGGTATTTATTTTTGGAGTAGGTCTCCAATAAAATGTGTATAAACTGTGTGTAGTATTAGTGTCACTTTCAAACCGTGATGTTACACAACAGAGTTCCCTTATTTTTCTAATTACAACATTAATTAAGGTAATTATACATGGTCAATCTATTGGCAATCAATAAACAATAAAGTCAATCATTAACATAATAATAATTTAATGAGTGGGTCTCCGGTTCCTAAACCTAAACCTAAACCTAATCCATTAACCAATAAAATGTGAATCAAAACAAGCAAAGAGTTTGCCTAATTTAATATATTAATTCATATTATTTTTTAACCAGACTAGATCCCATATATTATGCAATTGTTCATAAAATTTAATTTTTATAATATAATACTAATATATTATATATATACTCTTTATATTCTGGTATTTGTTTTTCATTTTTTTATCACAAAAATTGAAGTATTATAATATATATTGTGCAAATATTGTGATGGAGAGAGAAGAAAAAATAGAGATTTAATATAATGGTAATGAGTGACATAATATATAAATAATAATAAAGTGTAGGAATATAAATTTTGTAAGTAGTTAAAAAAATAAAATGTGTAACCTATAGTAGTACATACCAAAATGAAAAAATATGAAGTTTATATTTAGACGGAGAGGGTATAAAATAATATAATCATATAATAAGTATATTAAAATAATATATATATATATATATATATATATATATATATATATAATTTTATACTCCCTCTGTCTGGGCATAAAACTTTTGTCATGACTTAATAAATATTATTTGTTTATTTATAAATTAGATATGTAGGTAGAAAATTAAGGGATTTGTTGTCATTTAAGATAATATTATTCATAAAGTAGATTTGATATAAAAACATTTGAGTAAATAGAAGTTGAAGGTGTAAATGATATGAAAACTTAATCTATGCATATTTATATTGAATATATCCCTCTATTCAATATAAATCGGCATAATTTTTTTCTATTCGTTTATATAAATCATGGGGCAATTTTTCCATTGTGTAATTTTTGTTATGAGCGACTTGTTTTCCCACATTAGCTTTCTTTTATTTTCAGACATTTCGTTGGCAAGAGTTCCTCTATTTCTTATCATGGAACTAAGTAAACATGATTAGTTTATTAAATTTTGAAATATTTTAAAAGGATTTTTTAATTTAATACTTTCTTGTTAAAAATTATTTGCATACTTATCTTATTCGTGCTTCTCTCATCTACTTGTACACCTATAAATAAATAAAAAAACTTTTATTTTTAACACCCTTATAATACACATTTATTTACACCAAGACAAAATCTTATGTGTTTCGTATACACCATAAGCTTACGACTTCACTTTTCAATCCAGTCAATTTTTTATATTTTTAGTCAAATATTTAATACTCTTAGTTAAATATTTGATATTTTAAATATTATTTTTAAATTTAAAAACATTTTGTGTTTTTGATATTAAATATGAATAATTTAAATAGTAAAAATATTAATTTATTGTTGATACTCTTGAAAAATAATATGACATGAAACATACTTTTTCACCAATGTCATTATTTGTTTACATACAATTAAACAGTCAAACTAATTTCTAACTCTACTTACACATATTTTATTAATAACACTCTTAATTTAAATTGATAAATATATCAAAAAAATATATTTCTATAATTTCTATTTCTAATTAACCATGCAAACAATTCTAAAACAAAATTTGGTGTTTTAATTTCATTAGTTTTATGTTTTGTCATAAAATATGAGGAATTTTTTTAATTTCATATTTATTTTAATGAAAAAACAAAATGGTCAAACGCCACATGTAAAAAGGCATGTCATCAGCTTCCACCGGAAAATATGCTACAGTAACCGTGAGATCGATAAACAAAATATACGACACTTGCCAATGACAAGTTGAAAATACTGCTCATTTTATCATGTATCTATCTCTCTCCAAAATTTACAAGAAAATTGCACAAGGAAATAGAGGATCAACATTCCTCCAATATATCTAGGTCATATCTAGGTTATACATAAACTATTAATATTTCTTTAAAACTCATGTAAAAAAATTTATGCATACTAATTTCAAACGGAGGAAGAATATTATAATGAACAACTCATACTTTGTAGTAAACAACTAAAACTATTTAGTAAAATAATACATTTATGCAATTTCAATAAAAATACATTAACTATCACCGTTATTAAAAACACAACTTGCACCTCAAATGCTAAAATCTAGTATCTACTAAACATAACCAAAGTCTCAAATTCCCTTAAAAAAAAAAAAAAAAAAAGCATACACGAAGTCTCATATTCCCTAAACTCCGAGTGCCCGTGCATTTCGCGTGCTGCCCATCTAGTAATAAAAATTGCTCACGAGCGCCAACAAAGATAATAACATCGATCGGCTCAATATAACCCACACATTAACTGACTCTTCTTTATAGATATTTCCATTATTAGAGCATCTTCAAATTCCATTGCTATAAACCGGCCGACAAATTATTCGGACCGCCGCGATGGGCCACCAAGGAACTGCCGCCGCACTGCCGCCGCACGTCCTCATCTTCCCTCTACCGATGCAGGGCCACGTCAACTCGATGCTGAAACTGGCGGAGCTCCTCTGCCTCTCCAACCTCCACGTCACCATCCTCCTCTCCGACTACACTCATAGCCGCCTCCGCCGCCACGCCAACATCGAATCCCTCACCTCCCGATATCCTGGCTTCCGTGTAGCCACCATGCCCGACGGCCTCCCCGACGATCACCCCCGCGTCGGAGAGCGCACGATAGAGATCGTGATGAGTCTCTTGAAAGTTGGGGGAACAACGTTCCGGCAACTGATGGAGACCACCGACGCCCTGAGCTACGGCGGCTCTCGGCGGCGCATTACCTGCCTCATCATGGATGGGGTCCTGAGTTTCGCCGTTCCGGTGGCCCAAGAAATGGGGATTCCGTTCCTCTATTTCAGGACAGTCGGCGCTTGTTCCTTCTGGGCCAATTTTTGTTTCAAAGATGTGATTGAAGCTGGAGAGGTCCCTATCAAAGGTACAATCCTTTCTCGTTTAATTCAGTTATTAAAACCGTAATAGATACTAGAGCTAATCCTCGCGGATACGATATACTCATGCTACGCCGTGAACAAATTATTGATAAAAATATAGTGAACAAGTTTTACCAGAAGAACATGCATATCTAGTGTTTGATAAAATGGCGCGCTGTGAATTTCTATGCATACTTTGTTTGAATGATAAATGATTTTTTAGGAAATGGCGTGTTGAGATACTAATATATGGCGCACAATTATAATTGACCAAATTGAAGAGGTGAACCTCACTTGCATTGTCAGTTGATTTTTTTTTAAATCAGAAAAAATAATTTAAATTAAATAAAAAATTAGAGTGCAAGGATACCCAACCCCGCACACTTAAGTTCCGGCTCACTTTTACCACGGCCTTTATAAACTTCTCCTAGCCACACTAAATCTCGATCATAGCATTGTCAGTTGAATGATACAACACAAATTGAATTGTCTCTTTTGATTTGAGTAGGTAAAGATGAGGATAAATATGAGTACTGGAAAAAACCAGAGCTGGATTTACCGGTGACAAGTGTGCCGGGAATGGAGGGCTATCTCCGGCGGCGCGATCTTCCGGCGTTCGGCCGCGTCAGCGAAGTTAACGACCCTTCATTTCAGACCATCATAAGGGAAACGCGACGATCGGCTCTTTCAAATGGGCTCATACTCAATTCATTCGAAGATTTAGAAGGCCCGATTCTTGATGAAATCCGAAATCCAATTCCAAATCTGTTTTCCATCGGCCCGCTCCATACCCATCTGAAAGCCCGATTAGAGTCCCTAAACCGGGAATCCTCCCTTACTTCGAGTAGTTTCTACGAGGAAGATCGAAGTTCTATAACATGGTTAGATTCGCAGCCTCCCAAATCAGTGCTATATGTGAGCTTTGGAAGTGTCACTCTCTTGTCAAGAAACGAGCTCATGGAATTCTGGTACGGGCTGGTGAATAGCGGGCTCAAGTTCCTCTGGGTGATGCGGCCCGATTCCATCACCGGAGATGATAAGGAGACTCCAGTACCGGTGGAGTTGGAGGAGGGTACAAAGGAGAGGGGGTACCTGGTGGGGTGGGTCCCACAAAATGACGTGTTGGCACATCCTTCTGTCGGTGCGTTTTTCACGCACAGTGGGTGGAACTCGACTCTGGAAGGAATCGCGGCTGGAATGCCGATGATTTGTTGGCCGTATTTCGCTGATCAGATGATAAATAGTCGGTTCGTCAGCGATGTTTGGAAGGTTGGTTTGGATATGAAAGATAGTTGTGATAGAGTGATTGTTGAGAAAATGGTCAAGGAAATAATGGTGGAGAGAAGGGATGAGTTCTTGGAGAGGGCTGAGAAAATGGGGAATTGGCGAAGAAGGCGATTAGTGAAGGAGGAACATCTTACACCAATCTTAATAGGTTGATTAAGTTCATTAAATCTTCGGTTTGATTGCTCTATTTTAATGAATTTTGTTCATTATTGTACCCCAAGGCATTATTTTTCCTTTTATATTGCCACACTTTTATCTTTGTAATGTTCTGTTTTCGACTAGAGATTGGTGGACATTCTTCTTTAATAAATTAATTGGGAAGTAGAAGTTTTTGATAGTCATGGTGTTGTGTATTTAAAGGGAAAGCAATTTAAATCTAATTAGGTTGCGTTTGGATAAAGTCGAATAGGACAAATATTATTTGGACTTATAGTATGTTACTTGGTAGAGCAAAAAGACAGGCTAACCAGCCATGGAAAATATTTATCCTATGGGATAATTAGTTAAAATCATAGTGTTTTTGGATTTTTCCCTTCACTAAACCCTCGTGCAACCACTACCTTGTCGGAGATTTTAGGAAAAATCCATGGATACATTCTAGTTTGAGGAATAAATTTCAACTTCTCCCTCTTATTTCTTCTCCGTCTCTGACAGACTAAATCATAATCCAAAAACAAGAAGGGTAGAAGAAATTAAGGAGAGAAAATAGACTATTTTTGGAGGAGAGAAAAGAACGAGGAGAGAGAAAAGAGGAAAGTGAGATAAACAGAATGCATTTTTCTGAAAAAACACGCGTGAAATCATTATAAGATCATGTTGGAAAAATATCGTTTGTGTATTAATCAACTAAAGTGAGAGACTAAGCTTAGATTAGTCTTGAGTTAAAGTGATACACTCCTTTTTTTTTTTTAAATGTGATGAAATTTACTTTAAAAGTAATAATACTTCTATTAAAAATGATATTCCGTTCCATAATAATTTGTACAGCTTTTCTTATTTGGACGCCTCATAATAACTTGCATACCTTAAAAATAAAAACCGCACTAGAAATTCTACCCTCATATTATCACAATATTACACAAAATATCATTACTTTTGGCCTCTACACATACACACAATTCAACTCACTTTTTACTTTATATATAAAGATTTACAAAATTACCCTCAAAACCAAATCATTACTCTACTTTCTTATTTTGTGTGCCCACAAAATGATCCAATTATCAAATCATACAATAAAACAATCTCATCCAAAATTAACTTGCCCATAAAAATATCAAATCACTTGAGTTTCACTCTTTCACTATATATATTGGACTGGATTAAAGTTCATTCGAACTTTAATTGAATACTAATTATGACGAAATGATATAGTTTAAGTGGTTAACGTTTCACTACTTATGTCATTAAAGTTATGTATTTAAGTCACCGATAAAAAAATTGAAAAATAATTAAACATATTCAAAATTAATATGTAAAGAATAATTAGCCCCCAACGGCGACTATGACGTCGACCTACCATATTTAGGCAAATTTTCTTGAGTAAAACAACTCAATACTCTTCCGTCGCCCCTTATATTCAAAGCAGGGGATTTAGATTATTTTCTTCCTCTAACTTTTCACCTTTATTGAAATGGTTCTCTAATTATCTACTTTATCAATTTAGTCCACTATGTTTACATATTTGGTCAATTTAGTCCTCTAACTATTCACCTTTATTGAAATGGTCCTCTAATTATTTATTTTATCAATTAAGTCCACTATATTTACATATTTTGCCAATTTAGTCCACTATGTTTACATATTTTTCCAATTTAGTCCAAATTAGTTATTTTATATTATTTTACATGGTGGGCTAGTTTGGACAAAATTGAAAAATATGTAAACATAGTGGACTAAATTGGTAAAGAATGTAAACATAGTGGACTAAATTGATAAAGTAGATAATTAGAGGACTATTTCAATAAAGGTGAAAAGTTAGAGGACTAAATTGATAAGGTATATAATTAGAGGACCATTTCAATAAAAGTGAAAAGTTAGAGGATGAAAATAATCTAAATCCCATTCAAAGCATGATCTCTTGTCCTGTCAAATAATTCTTATTTCTAAACATCAAGGATTACCTTCTTTCAATTTCTTATAAAATAATAGATCTAAAATCAGTTTAATCCTGCAATTGATTAAATTTTGTGTACATATTTAAATAAATTTTCAGATTTATTTAAAAGAATTACTACTGTTTTAAAATGGATTACTTTGCTAACCATATTTTTTGTGTGTGTGTTTTTTTATAAACTTGATACTTTAAATTTAAATGTTATAATAATAATATGCTTTTGTATTAATTATAAATAATTTAAATAGTAAAATAATTAATTATTGTTGATACTTCTAAATAATAATATGATATCTCTAAATTTTAATACTCGATATTTTAAAGTTTTCTAAATAATTTTACGGTAAAGATTGTCATCAACCATGTAAAAGTCTATTTCTACACGTATCATACTCAACTCCATGAGCTTATATATTTATATATATTTTGTACGCAATGTTGGTTGAAAGTTAGGAATGAAATTACAATTTTCAACATAGTTTACTTTTCATAAAAAGCGCGCGCGCGCTTTATGTTTTCCTAGAATTTTTCCATATGTGTGATGATTGTTCATTCACACATGTCAAAGAGATGAATTGATTTGATTACATATAAAGTCGATCATCGGTCGAGTAGTGATAAAATTCTGTTGAAATCAATCGAAAAATGAGTAATCAAAAGGAAGTTGTACATGTACTCATATTCCCTTTACCCGTACAATCCCCGGTGAGTAGCATGCTCAAACTAGCCGAGATTTTATGCCTTGATCAAGCCATCAAAGTCACCTTTCTCACCACTCCACACATCCACCAACGCCTCATCAATTTCAACCACACTCAAACTCACTTCGCAAAATATCCCAACTTTCAATTTGAAACGATCCCCGATGGCCTGCCGGAAAATAATCCCCGGACGGTGGCCCAGATCCCGGAGCTCATGCAGTCGATGGAGGCGGTGGCGGGGCCGGCTTTCGAGGAGATTCTCACGGCTGATGGGAACCCGGTGAGTTGCGTAATAAGTGAGGGGCTTTTCAATTTTCCCATGGAAATAGCTTTGAAGAAGGGTGTTCCTTTCTTGTGTTTTGACACCCTTAGTCCGTGTGCCGTTTTGACCAACCTGTCTTTGCCTCAACTCCTTCGAGCTGGGGACCTGCCTTTTAAAGGTGCGTAAAAACTTAAAATAATGCTTTCTTTTCAAATTTCACAACTACTGTTACTCGTTTCGTTTCAGTTTTACATAAATTAAGAAAGTTTTTTTATCTGAAAATATTAAGAAAGTTATTTAATACCTACTAATATTGGAAAAATCCGGTAATTTTACTACCTTTTCATTTTCGTCCTATTTGATTTTTTAATTAAAAGAAATAAAAAATAGATATCACGTCATTTTTACCAATTAATTTATCTGGTATAATAGGTCGTAGGACTAAAAAAAAGAGAGTGTAATTTAAAAGATGAAAATCAAATTTTGAAAGTTAATAGAACGAAAATCAAAATGGGGAAAAGTCATGAGATTAAAAAAAAAAGAAACCTATTTTTCCAATAATGTATGTATTAACATAGTATAATATAACTAGTATAATCTTTTGTATAGTACTCCCTTCGTCCCACTATAACTTTTACTTTCCTTTTTTAGACGTCCCACAATAAGTTTTCCATTACATAAATAGCTAAAATATATTCCACTACACTTAATCTTTACCCTCTCTATTCAAACAATATTACTATAAATGTCACTCATTACTCAACAAAAAGCAACACATTTTTTCCTCCACTTTAATTTCCAAAATTATCCTCCATTTTTTAATAAAAGTCAACCAATGACCCACAATATATTAATAAAAATATTTTTTTAAATAACGTGCAAAAAGAAATGAGAAACATATAGAGGGACGGAGGGAGTATATATTATCAATGAGTCATTTATAATGTTTTATGTACTTAAAAATATTTTTATCCAGTATTGAAAATAAGAGTTACATATATACATATCCCTGTACAAATTCTGTTTAACTGCTTTGATCTTTTTCTTTAACCATAAGCTGCAAACAACATTTTCTGCAATTACAAGCCAAAATCATATATAATCAAAAGTTGAAAAAGGCTTTCACAAACACCATTTTCATTAATTCATCTATGGAATTTATAATATATATGAATATACATTATGAACCAAACATATTCACCTTTGTATTTGTGGGTTGACACAGATGACAATTTAGATGAAATTATAAGAAATGGACCACCTGGAATTGAAGGCATTCTTAGACGCCGCGATCTTCCAAGCTTTTGCCGGTCCAGCGACGTATTAAATCATCCTCGTGCACAACTAATTCTCAACGAAATAAACAACATTCCCCAAGCTCATGCCCTGATTCTCAACACATTTCAAGCTCTTGATGCCCCTATATTATCTCAAATTAGTAAAACTAACCCCAACATTTACGCCATCGGCCCCCTCCACACCCACCTCAAAACCAGGCTAGTACCGGAAACAGGGGTCGTCAACTCTAATAGTATCTGGAAAGAAGACAGGAGTTGCATATCTTGGCTTGATCAACAACCCTCTAAATCTGTTATATATGTCAGCATTGGAAGTCTAGCTGTGATGACAAAAGATCAGCTCTTTGAAATTTGGTATGGATTGGTCAGCAGTGGATCAAGATTCTTGTGGGTCCAGAGGCCCGGATCGATGTTCGGGCTAGATTCAGAGTCCGATCAGTTTCCTTTGGAATTATCTAAAGGAACAAAAGAGAGAGGGTATATTGTGAGGTGGGCTCCACAAGAGGAGGTGTTGGCTCATCCTGCAGTCGGTGGGTTCTTCACTCATAGTGGATGGAGTTCGACTTTAGAAAGTATAGTCGAAGGGAAGCCTATGATTTGTTGGCCGTGCTTTGCTGATCAACAAGTAAGTAGTAGGTATGTGGGAGAAGTGTGGAAGCTAGGTATGGATATGAAAGATATTTGTGATAGAATAACAATTGAGAAAATGATTAGGGAGATTATGGGATCGAGGAATGATGAATTCTTTCGAAGGGCTGATGAAATGGCAAAATTGGCGAAGTTGAGCGTGAGCCAAGGTGGCTCTTCGTTTACGGATTTGGATCGTCTGATACAAGATATTAAGATGAAGTTCTATTGATTTCTAATTTTCTATTGTTCTCATGATACTCTTTTTGTTCTTCCTTGTATAATAAAACTCTTGTTTGGTTCGTAGTGTAACAAGTGATTTTGATGGTATGAATAAAAGAATTTTGAGTAATATGTAAGAAACATTTTTTCGTACTTAACATTAAAAATATGCATTGAATATTGTTGGATCATTGATCCAATTTATGAAATAATTAAAGTTTTATTTTAGTGTGTTTGCATCGTGTTATATATAATTATACTTCATCGCCATACTTATAAATTTAATTAATAAAGTTCATTCAAACTTGAATTGAATACTAATTATGACAAAGTGATATAATTCAAGTGGTTAGTGTTTCACTACTTGTGTCATTAAAATTGTGTATATTTAAGTCACCATTTGTCGATAAAAAAATTGAATAATAATTAAACATATTCAAAATTAATATATAAAGAATAATTAGCCCCCAACGGCGACTATGACGTTGACCCAGTCAAATTTAGGCAAATTTTCTCGAGTAAAACAACTGAACTCTTATCCCGTCGCCCCTTATATATATATTGTGTATGCAATGTTAGTGGAAATTAGGAATGAAATTACAATTTTCAACATAGTTTACTTTTCATAAAAGCTTTTCCTAGAATTTTCCATATGTGTGATGATTGTTCATTCACACATGTCAGACAGATGAATTGATTTGATTACATATAAAGTCGAACATCGGTCGAGTAGTGATAAAAATCTGTTGAAAACAATCGAAAAATGGATAATCAAAAGGAAGTTGTACATGTACTCATAGTCCCTTTACCCGTACAATCCCCGGTGAGTAGCATGCTCAAACTAGCCGAGATTTTATGCCTTGATCAAGCCATCAAAGTCACCTTCCTTACCATTCCATATATCAAGCAACGCCTCTTTGATTCCAACCACACTCAAACTCACTTCGCAAAATATCCCAACTTTCGTTTTGAAACAATCCCCGATGGCCTGCCGGAAAATAATCCCCGGACGGTGGACCAGATCCCGGAGCTCATGCAGTCGATGGAGGCGGTGGCGGGGCCGGCTTTCGAGGAGATTCTCACGGCAGATGGGAAAACGGTGAGTTGCGTTATAAGTGAGGGGCTTTTCAATTTTCCCATGGAAATAGCTAAGAAGAAGGGTGTTCCTTTCTTGTGTTTTGACACCCTTAGTCCGTGTGCTGTTTTGACCAACCTGTCTTTGCCCCAACTCCTTCGAGCTGGGGACCTGCCTTTAAAGGTGTGTAAAAACTAAAAATAATGCCTTCTTTTCAAATTTCGTAAGTACTGTTACTCACTCCGTTTCAGTTTAAAAATCATTTTCAGGGTTTTACATAAATTAAGAAAGTTTTTTTTTCCTGAAAATATTAAGTTATTTAATACCTTCTAATATTGGAAAAATCTGGTAACTTTACTACCTTTTCATTTTCATCCAATTTGATTTTTTAATTAAAAGAAATAAAGAATAGATATCACGTCATTTTTACCAGCTAATTTATCTGGTATAATATGTCGTAGGACTAAAAAAGAGTGTAATTTATAAGATGAAAATCAAATTTTGAAAATTAATAGAACGAAAATCAAAAGGTGGCAAAGTCATGATATTTAAAAAGAAAAAGAAAAAAGAAACCTATTTTCCCAATAATATATGTATTAACATAGTATAATATAACTAGTATAATCTTTTATATAGTATATGTTATCAATGAGTCATTTATAATGTTTTATGTACTTAAAAATATTTTTATCTTCATTATTTAAGAAAAGATAAACAAGAGAGTATTGAAAATAAGAGTTACATATACATATCCCTGTACATATTCAGTTTAACTGCTTTGATCTTTCTCTTTGACCATAAGCTGCAAACAACATTTTCTGCTATTACAAGCCAAAATCATATATAATCAAAAGTTGAAAAAGGCTTTCACAAACACCATTTTCACAAACACCTTTGTATTTGTGGGTTGACACAGATGACAATTTAGATGAAATTATAAGAAATGGACCACCTGGAATGGCAGGCATTCTTAGACGCCGCGATCTTCCGAGCTTTTGCCGGTCCGGCGACGTATTTAAGCATCCTCATGCACAACTAATTCTCAACGAGATGAACAACATTCCCCAAGCTCAGGCCCTGATTCTCAACACATTTCAAGCTCTTGATGCCCCTATATTATCTCAACTTAGCAAAATCAACCCCAACATTTACGCCATCGGCCCCTCCACACCCACCTCAAAACCAGGCTCGTACCGGAAACAGGGGCCGTCAACTCTAATAGTATCTGGAAAGAAGACTGGAGTTGCATATCTTGGCTTGATCAACAGCCCTCTAAATCTGTTATATATGTCAGCATTGGAAGTCTAGCTGTGATGACAAAAGATCAGCTCTTTGAAATTTGGTATGGATTGGTGAGCAGTGGATCACGATTCTTGTGGGTCCAGAGACCCGGATCAATGATCGGGCTAGATTCAGAGTCCGATCAGTTTCCTTTGGAATTATCTAAAGGAACAAAAGAGAGAGGGTATATTGTGAGGTGGGCTCCACAAGAGGAGGTGTTGGCTCATCCTGCAGTCGGTGGGTTCTTCACTCATAATGGATGGAGTTCGACTTTAGAGAGTATAGTCGAAGGGAAGCCTATGATTTGTTGGCCCTGCTTTGCTGATCAACAAGTAAGTAGAAGGTATGTGACAGAAGTTTGGAAGCTAGGTATGGATATGAAAGATATTTGTGATAGAGTTACAATTGAGAAAATGATTAGGGAGATTATGGGATCAAGGAATGATGAATTCTTTCAAAGGGCTGATGAAATGGCAAAATTGGCGAAGTTGAGTGTGAGCCAAGATGGCTCTTCGTTTGCTGATTTGGATCGTCTGATTCAAGATATCAAGATAAAGTTCTGTTGATTTCTAATTTTCTACTGTTCGCATGGTACTTTTTGTTGTTCTTCCTTGTATAATGAAACTCTTGTTTACGTAGTTTAACAAGTGATTTTGATGGTATGAATAAAAGAATTTTGAATAATATTTAAGCAACTTTTTTTCTAATGTTAGGAAGGCTTCATCCTACTTAACTTTAAAAAATATACATTGAATATTGTTGGATTATTGATCCAATTTATGAAATAATTAACATTTTATTTTAGTGCGTTTGCATCGTGTTATATACAATTGTACTTCATCGCCACACTTATAAATTTAATTAATAAATATAAAATAATAATATTATCGTTTAAATTTAAAATAAGTAAAAATATTTAATTATAAATGCACACACATATATATCTTTATTATACTCTATTTTTAAATTAAAATACTTTTAAACATAATTAAAGTTTAATATTAAATTAAGAGTCTCGTTTGAATTTCCTAGAAAACACCTCTTGTAAGTGGGAGAGACGCCGCTGTAAATTTAACCACATATGAAGAAGAAATTGCTGAGGATTCTTAGATTCAAGTGATTCCCTCCAAATTCTTCCAAAATTGCTATTGAAATAACTCCAAGGTTTCTTAAAGATGTAGCCTTTCGTCTTCAAAATCTATTCTGACAAAATCATAAAACAAACTTTAAATTTTAACAATCGTTAAATGAATTCAGAAGCCTTTGATGATTGGTAACGAAGAGGATCGATTAAAATCGTACTTCAAGAATTAGAAAGAATAGAGAAAGGAAGAACGTTAAACTCTCTTTTTGCGGGAAAAAAATACATTAATTGCGGCAGTTCTTCTCGCTGAAAGAAAAGAAAATAGTGTTCACACAACTGTTTATTTTTAATTAATTAAAGTGATGTTTAATATAAAATTATCATAATATAGAACATAAGGTTGGGTTTATAAATCTGTATTTTTTTAAAAAGAAAATTATAAGGATCTGTTTGGTAATTTTATATTTATTTAGAAAATTAATTATTTTGTTAATTAAGTTGCAAAGTTAGATCAACCCTTAACAAAATTTGATGACGGTTTTTATTGAATGTCTGCAACAAAAATACTCTATCGGATCATTCAAAAGCCCATGTAAGTAAATTTATAATCGTGTGCACGGATTTGACCCTTTTTCACAAAATGTATCTATGTTAGGTCTCGTCTTAACTCTAAAGTCTTAACAAATGTTCCCATCTTTTACTTTTAAAGTCTCAGGTTATTTGCGCATCTATTTTTAATAACTACATCCACCAATTAATTTTTTCCTAATTTTACCATCCAGTTAAAATACACTATTTTCCTTTTTCAATGTAAACAATACAATTCATTCAAATTCCGATTTACGCACTACTCAACTGCCGCTGATCCCTATTCTAAAAAAAAAAAAATCATTTCGACAAATCAATATGCAAATATAAAAGGACTAGAAAAAATAAACAAAAAATTTTTAAGATCTAGAAACATACCTGTCAGAAAATAAATTAGAAGAAAAATGAAGTCTAGATTTGATTGAAAAAGTTGAAAAAACAAATAAAAATAAAAGAAAAACTTGTTCGAAATATAATAGAAATTTTTTTTTTTAAAAATTGTGAAAATAATTCAAAAAATTTAATTTTTTTAACAAA
This sequence comes from Paraleonurus japonicus, assembly GCA_030762865.1. Classification (NCBI taxonomy): domain Eukaryota; kingdom Viridiplantae; phylum Streptophyta; class Magnoliopsida; order Lamiales; family Lamiaceae; genus Paraleonurus; species Paraleonurus japonicus. Next base: position 5,636,537 of record CM061053.1, read on the forward strand.
TTGAATTTGACATCTACATTATTTATTAATATTATTGATAATATTTTAAACATGATTATTAAATAATATATTTTTAATATTAAAAAAATTAATAATAATTTTAATTATTAATATTTTTTATTAAAATTAAACACTTTCTATGATAATAATAGTCATATCTATATATATATATATATATATATATATAAATCAAACAACTCAACAATAACTAATATATATATTATCATTCGTCACTACTTTTAAACTCATTACCATTCCGATTTCTTTCAACAGATAACCACCCCTAATTTTTTTCGAAAAGAATTGAATGATTATACTTTGAGATTCGGAGTTTTCAATCCATAGTTCTGTCTTAAATATAAAGTCAACTACGTGACAACCAGATATAACTTTTAATATTTTTTATATGGAATATTGCATCATGCCACACCTAACAAATAAGAAAACATAAAAAAATTGAAAGTCTACAAAATAAGTACAATTAAAAACTCACAAGTCAAAATCAGATCGAGTTAAGATATAGACATGTTACTAATTATTTATCTTAACAATGTTATTTGTTTCCTGTCAAAAAAAAAAAAAAACAATGTTATTTGTTTGTTTACATAAATTTTTTTGAACAGTTTACATAATTATTTTAAATAGTAATACAACTACAAAACAATAATAATATACTACATATTTTATATTGTATAATTATTTTACGTAATAAAAATCCATATTATACCATCTCACATAATAAATTTGACCTATTAATTGACTTGTACAGTAAACTTTTTACTTATATAAATTACAATTATGAGGATCTATTAATTGACTTGTACTGTAAACTTTTTACATATATAAATTACAATTGTGAGGATTTATTTATTGGTAGGATAAAATTGATTAGTTAAGATAAAATATAATAAGATATAATAAATTAAGTGAGATAAATTAATTGAGATAAACTATACATATCAATCTTAGCAAATAAAGCTGAGGTATTGAATTGAATCCACTAATTGTGAATATTAGGTATTGAATTGAATCCACTAATTGTGAATATTAATAGGGAGTTTGTTTTTTATTAGGTGTCAATTTGGGGTGAGTTTTGCTTATGTGTCATTTTTGTGTTTTCACTACCACATGTCATTTCTTGTGACGTGTCGATTTATTGTGAGTCTTGTTATGTATCAATTTTTTTAAATTAAAAAAAAATCTTTGTATGCTCCATTTGGATGGAGTGATTTGAAATCAAGGGATTTGAAGATAATATATCATACATTTACAAATCAAAATAGAGAAAAACTAAATGGATGGATTTGGTTCACACAAATATTACTTATAAGTGAGAGAATTTCAAATACCCAACAAAATCTAGTCATTTGAAATCCTCCCACTTCTCCCACTTGTGCTTAATATTTGAGTGAATCAAATCCATTCATTTAGTTTTTCTCTATTCTAGTTTGTGTGAATGTATGTTATCCTCAAATCCCTTGATTTCAAATCACTCCATCCAAATGGAGCCTATAAGAATTTGAAACCATTACCTCTCATTTAATTAAAATAATGCTTACCAACTAAACTAATTCACACATATTTATATACTATGAAAATCTTTTCATTTAACTTCAGTCTATAAAAGTGTACTACTCCTATTAGATTTTGCGAGATAATCCAATATTTTTGAAATATTAATTGTGAATATTTCGAATAAGTGTATCCATTATATATTAATATGAAGTTTAAAATATTTAAGCGTATATTTTTGTGAGTTTAGATGATGTGTCATTAGTTGAGAAAATAATTTATGTGTTTAATTAGGAGTCAAGAATATAAAGAGTTTTGTATATTAATAATGATTATGAGTTAATATATAATTAGTCACTTATACAATAATATTAACATATTGAGTAAAATTATTAAAAATGACCGACTCAATTAATTTACTTTATTTCATCCTAATAAATATATGTATAAATATAAGTCTTATTAAAAACTGAATATAATCATATATGATATTTATTTACGATATATATTATTCTAATATATATACATCGATTATATAAGATTTTTTCTATTAATTATCTTTTTTATTAACTGTAAAATAAATTTGAATAAAATTTACAGTAGATTTTGATATAATTATATAATTTTAATACCGGATTATTACACAATTAATATTATCATTACTTAAATTTAATATTATAATTATATAACATTTTATACTTATATATTATTATTTGATGGAGAACATCAATATAGTAAATAAGTGTTCTTGATAATTTTAATTTCGAAACGCAATCATTTAATTGGAAACTTGAACTAAATTAGATATTGCATAGAACACACATGATAGAACATAATTAATTAATACACAATAAGTCGTGTATAATAGGAAAATCTTGCTTTGAAATAAATATGTATGTAGAATGTAGAGTGTCTTTTGCACATCTTGAAGAGCCACTATTTTGACCCTGTCTAATGTCACAACAGCTCTTGAGTATACTCTCATTGTTAAAACTCCAATTTATTTTAAATATAAGTAATTTAAATAACAAGAATAATAATTATTTTGTTGATATTTTTAAATAATATTCTTTCATACCGTAACTGTTTGCACAATTAATTGAGTATAAAGATTAAAAAAATATTTTTTTGATGTATTGATCAATTTAAATAAAAAGTAATATAAATAAAATATGTGTATGTAAAGTATAAAATTAGTTAATGAAGTTGAAAAAATAATAGCATTGACGTAAATAAATATGTATTATGGTGGACCTAATGGGTTGCTGACTTTGTGTTGATGTGGTGTAATGAATTTTCCAAGAGAAGATTGTTTACTCCTCTTTGACTAATTAAAAATATATTACTCCCTCCGTCTCGACTTAAGTGTCTCATATTACCATTTTTGTTTGTTCCATTAAAGTATTTCATTCTTTTTTATTCATATTTTAATTTTATAATTATCTCTATACTACATACATATTTATACAATATGTCACTCTTTCAATATTTTTAAATACATTTTTTCATCTCTTTTCATCACATCACTTTTACTATATTATTATTATACTACCTTTCATCTATTTATCTATCTATCACATCACATGTACTATATTATTATTATACTACCTTTCATCTCTCTATATATCACATCACATGTACTATATTATTATTATACAATATTTTTCAATACTTGTTCCCAAAAGTATTGAGACACTTATGCCAGACGGAGGAGTATATTTTATTACTTTATATTAATATAACATAGAATTATATATATAGATAATAATTTTTTAAAAAATTTCTTGGGGCACGTGCCCCATGTTAGTTGTGCGTCCGTCTCTGCTTCCAAGACAAGATTGTTTACATATATATATATATATATAAAAGTAGTAATTTTTATAAAATTTCTTGGGGGCACACATGCCCCATGTTAGCTGACGTCCGTCTCTGTGTGTCATGATTGTTTATTCATATATGTCAAAGAGATGAATTGATTTGAATACATATAAAGTCGATCATCTGTCGACTATTGAAAAAATCAGAAACAAATTGTTGAAATCGAAAAATGGGTAATCAAAAGGAAGTTGTACATGTCTCACCTCCTCCTCATGTACTCATATTCCCTTTACCCATACAATCCCCGGTGAGTTGCATGCTCAAACTAGCCGAGATTTTATGTCTTGATCAAGCCATCAAAGTCACCTTTCTCACCACTCCACACATCCACCAACGCCTCATCAATTTCAACCACACTCAAACTCACTTCGCAAAATATCCCAACTTCCGTTTTGAAACGATCCCCGATGGCCTGCCGGAAAATAATCCCCGGACGGTGGACCAGTTCCCGGAGCTCATGCAGTCGATGGAGGCGGTGGCGGGGCCGGCTTTCGAGGAGATTCTAACGGCTGATGGGAACCCGGTGAGTTGCGTAATAAGTGAGGGGCTTTTCAATTTTCCCATGGAAATAGCTTTGAAGAAGGGTGTTCCTTTCTTGTGTTTTGACACCCTTAGTCCGTGTGCCGTTTTGACCAATCTGTCTTTGCCCCAACTCCTTCGAGCTGCAGGGGACCTGCCCTTTAAAGGTGCGTAAAAACTAAAAATAATGCCTTTCTTTTCAAATTTCACAACTACTACTGGTACTCGCTCCGTTTCAATTTAATTATCATTTTCAGGGTTTTACATAAATTAAGAAAGTTTTTTTCTAAAAATATTAATAAAATTATTTAATACCTACTAATATTGGAAAAATTATTTTGTTGTCCGTCATATTGGATTTTTAATTAAAAGAAATAAAAAAATAGATCACGGCATTTTTACCAATTAATTTATCTGGTATACTAGGTCGTAGGACAAAAAAAAAAAAGAGTGTAACTTATAAGATGAAAATCAAACTTTGAAAGTTAATAGAACGAAAATCAAAAGGTGGCAACTATTTTCCCAATATTATATGTATTAACATAGTACTCCTTATCAACTAGCATATCATTCATATAAAATAATTTTCGTACACATATTACTATGAAATAATTCTCACACAAAAATCGTTAAAAAGTCATTTGTAAAGATAGTTTGAGAGAAAAGTATAATATAACTAGTATAATCTTTTATATGTTATCAATAGGTCATTTATAATAAGATAAACAAGCATATAGAGAGAGTATTGAAAATAAGAGTTACGTTACATACATTTTTTAATCGGTAAAGGTATTCATTTTTAAAGGGAATAGAGTTACATACATACATATCCCTGTACAAATTCTGTTTAAGTACTGCTTTGATCTTTCTCTTTAACCATAAGCTGCAAACAACATTTTCTGCTCTTACAAGCCAAAATCATATATAATCAAAAGTTGAAAAAGGCTTTCACAAACACCATTTTCAATTCATTAATTCATCTATGGAATTTATAATGTATAATGAATATACATTATCAACCAATCATATTGACCTTTGTATTTGTGGGTTGACACAGATGACAATTTAGATGAAATTATAAGAAATGCACCACCTGGAATGGAAGGTATTCTTAGACGCCGCGATCTTCCGAGCTTTTGCCGGTCCAGCGACGTATTAAAGCATCCTCATGCACAACTAATTCTCAACGAAATAAACAACATTCCCCGAGCTCAGGCCCTGATTTTTAACACATTTCAAGCTCTTGATGCCCCTATATTATCTCAAATTAGCAAAACCAACCCCAACATTTACTCCATCGGCCCCCTCCACACCCACCTCAAAACCAGGCTCGTACCGGAAATAGGGACCGTCAACTCTAATAGTATCTGGAAAGAAGACTGGAGTTGCATATCTTGGCTTGATCAACAGCCCACTAAATCTGTTATATATGTCAGCATTGGAAGTCTAGCTGTGATGACAAAAGATCAGCTCTTTGAAATTTGGTATGGATTGGTGAGCAGTGGATCAAGATTCTTGTGGGTCCAGAGGCCCGGATCAGTGATCGGGCTAGATTTGGAGTCCGATCAAGTTCCTTTGGAAATATCTAAAGGAACAAAAGAGAGAGGGTATATTGTGAGGTGGGCTCCACAAGAGGAGGTGTTGGCTCATCCTGCAGTCGGTGGGTTCTTCACTCATAGTGGATGGTGTTCGACTTTAGAGAGTATAGTCGAAGGGAAGCCTATGATTTGTTGGCCGTGCTTTGCTGATCAACAAGTAAGTAGTAGGTATGTAGGAGAAGTGTGGAAGCTAGGTATGGATATGAAAGATATTTGTGATAGAGTTACAATTGAGAAAATTATTAGGAGATTATGGGATCAAGGAATGATGAATTCTTTCAAAGGGCTGATGAAATGGCAAAATTGGCGAAGTTGAGTGTGAGCCAAGGTGGCTCTTCGTTTGCTGATTTGGATCGTGCTGATTCAAGATATCAAGATAAAATTGTTGATTTCTAATTTTCTCTGTTCGCATGATACTTTTGTTGTTCTTCCTTGTATAATAAAACTCTTGTTTAGATCCTAGTGTAACAAGTGATTTTGATGGTATGAATAAAAAAATTTTGAGTAATATGTAAGCAACATTTTTCTAATGTTAAGGAAGGCTTCATCCTACTTAACGTTAAAAATATACATTGAATATTGTTGGATCTTTGATCCAATTTATGAAATAATTAACGCTTTATTTTAGTGTGTTTACATCATGTTATATGCAATTGTACTTCATCGCCATACTTATAAATTTAATTAATAAATATAAAATAATGATATTATCTTTTTAATTTAAGATAAGAAAAATATTTAATTATAAATATATGCATATCTTTATTATATTTTATTTTTAAATTAAAATACTTTTAAACATAATTAAAGTTTAATATTGATTCATTAAATTAAGAGTCTCGTTTGAGTTTCCTAGAAAACACCTCTTGAAAGTGGGAAAAACGCTGTAAAATTAACCACATATGACGAAGAAATTGCTGAGGATTTTTATTCCAGTGATTCTTTCCAAATTCTTCCAAATTTGCTATTGAAATAACTCCAAGGTTTCTTAAAGATAAGCCCAAAAGATGTAGCCTTTCGTCTTCAAAATCTATTTTGACAAAATCATAAAACAAACCTTAAATTTTAGCAATCGTTATCCATGAATTCAGAAGCTTGTGATGGGGGTGCTTACTTGGGACGGAAAGTAATATGTTTGCGGGGAGGGAAAAGCGAGGGGAAGGAGAAATGAAGGAGGGAGAGGGGGAAGATAAATTAAAATGTTTTTTAAGGAGATAATATAAAAAGTGGTATTTTGTGAAGGGTGTTGTAATATTATGGTGGGTGAAGTCATTTAGTGAGTGTCCTAATTAAAATGGGGATACACGTAACGTAGGCCGAGAGCAGTGTCGTCTTATAAACCCCAATACATGCATAGGATAGGATATATTATTTATTATGATCAAATCAAATTGATCAATGTTTATAAGTGAAAATAATAAAAATATTAATTAACTGTGAAATAAATATGACATTAATTTTTCTGCTAGTAAACTTAATACGATGCTCGTTGATTACTTATCACACCTACGTGGAATCAATCTATGTTACTCTTCAAAAGTTTATAAATTATTATAATGTATTGATGCTAAATATAGATATTACTGAATTTATTAAATATAGTACTACAACTTTAAATTACGCTAATAAACTTAATTCAATGGTCGGTGCTTCTTTTTTCCTTTTTTAATTGAATGATTAATTTTTTTTTTTTTTTAAGAATTGAATGATTAATTAATCACTGATCTAATCACATACTTATCCAAGAATTTAATTAATTTCTTATACTTTGAGATTCGGATTTTTCAATCAATAGTTCTGTCTTAGACATAAAGTCAACTAACGTGACAACCAGATATAACTTTTAATATTTTTCTATATTCAATATTGCATTCGTGAAACCCCTAACAAATAAGAAAGCATAAAAAATTTGATAGTCTACAAAATAGGCACAATTAAAAAACTCACAAGTCAAAATCAGATCGAGTTAGTTGTAGACATGTTACTATAATTATTTATCTTAACAATTTTATTTGTTTGTTTACATAATTATTTTAAAATAGTAATACAACTACATAAACAATAATTTTTTACACCTATTTGTAATTTTTCCTTTTTTATATTGTATAATTATTTTACATTATAAAAATTCATGTGATACCATCTCACATAATAAATTTGACCTATTAATTGACTTGTACTATAAACCTTTTTTTACTTATGAGTTATAAGTTATAACCCACAATTTACAATTGCGAGGATTTGTTTATTTTGTGGGATAAAATTGATTAGTTTAGATAATATATAATAAATTAAGTGAGATAAATTAGTTGACATAAAGTATTCATATCAATCTTATAAAGCAAAAAAGCTGGAATATTGAATTGAATGTTATAATAATGTAAATAAGTGTTCTTGATAATTTTAATTTCGAAACGCAATCATTTAATTGGGAACTTGAACTAAATTAGATATTGCATAGAACACACATGAGAGAACATAATTAATTAATATTTCCTCCATCCCATAAAAGCTTTTATACTTTACTTTTTCGTCCGTCTCAATATAAGTTCTACACCCTTAAAATGAAAAACCTTTTATAAACTCCATCCTTCACAATTTTCACTAATTTACACAAATGTCATTACTTTTACTCTCACATACACATAACACAATAATTTTTTTTACTTTATACATAAAAGTTTACAAATTTATCCCTCAAAATTTCAATTATTATTCTTTTTTTTTAAATGTGTGCATACCTACATATAAAAACTTTTCCGAGACGGAGGGATTACATGATAAGGTGTGTATAATAGGAAAATCTTGCTTTGAAATAAATATGTATGTAGAATGTAGAGTGTCGTTTGCACATCTTGAAGGCCACTACTTTGAACCTGTCTAACGTCACCACAGCTCTTGAGTATACTCTCGTTGTTGCAACTCCAATGTATTTTATATAAGAATAATTTAAATAATAAAAGTAATAATTACTTTGTTGATATTTTTAAATAATATTCTCTTATACTAGAGTTGTTTACACAATTAATTGAGTTTAGAGATTAGAGATTGAGAAAATATATTTTTTGATATATTGATCAATTTAAATAAAGAGTATTATAAATAAAATATGTGTGTAAAATATGAAATTAGTTAATGGAGTTGAAAAAGTAATAGCTTTGGCGTAAATAAATATGATTGAGGGTGTTAAAAATGAAAGATTTTTCCATTTATAGTTGTGCAAACAGTTATGAGACATACAAATAAAACAAGTGTGCAAACATGAAGGAAGTAATACAATACCACTTATTAAAACTGGGCAAAGTCTTCTATAAAAACTTAATCTATTTACTAAAGAGTATCGGTTGTCATAGTTGAAGAGTATTACCTATATTAATAAAGTGTATCGGTGGTGATAACTAAAAAATATGTACTATATTAGTAAAGGGTATTAGTCATGATAAGCGATGGGTGTTACTTATATTAATGAAAGGCATCGAGTCGTGATAATTTAAGGGTATAAGTCGTATGACTCATAACTAAAGTCATGATAATTAAACGGTATCACCTATATTATTAAAGAGTATTAGTCATAATAGTGAAAGGTAAATCGAATCTAATTTTTAATGTGAATCAAGTTTTACCGTAAAACTTGGTTGAAAGGAGAAATATACTAAAAATTGTTGATATTCGTTATAAAAATTTTAACACTCTTAATAACATATTTAATATTTTAAAATTTTCAAAATAATTTCGTAATAAATATATTTATGAAAATTTGCATATAAAACCTTTCCTATTTAGGTCCAACGCTTGAATTTAATTTTGAAAGTCTCACGTCCTTATAAAAGCACGCAGAAACAACTGTGCAAACAAACAAAATGGAAAATCAAAAGGCAATAAGCTCTCCTCACGTACTCATATTCCCTTTGCCCATCCAAAGCCCAGTGAAATCTATGCTGAAACTCGCCGAGATTTTATGCGTTGAAGGCATCAGAGTCACCTTTCTCACCACTCCACACATTCACCAACGCCTCATCAACTGCAACAACACTCAAAATCCCTTGGCAAAATATTCCAACTTCCGTTTTGAAATGATACCCGACGGCCTGGCGGAAGATGATCCCCGCACGGTCGACCAATTATCGGACCTGCTGCAGTCGATAGACGCTGCGGCGGCCCGTTTTTGAGGAGATTATCATGTCCGGTATGATCAGCTGCATTATAACAGAGGCCCTAATAAATTTTCCTGCCATTATAGCAAAAAGAATAAGGTTCCTCTCTTGTGTTTTGACACTCTTAGTCCATGTTCCATTTTGACTCACATGTCTTTGCCTCAACTCATTCAAGCAGGGGACCTTCCTTTTAAAGGTCAGTAAACTGTAATCCTCTGCTAAATTCAATGCCACCTTGTTTCATCTTCTATTTTAATTTAGTTTACCAAACATATATCGTTACTAAGATTTAATTATGCAGGGAAAATCACAGTGTTTTCACAAAATTGCGAATTAATTTAAACTTTTAAATTTTGATGTAAAAAAGCATCAACTTAATTTTTTTGCAATTCGAACATACAGGTTGATTCGCTCCTATATACCAGAAACGATGATTAATTATTCATTTTCATCCAAAAATATTTAAATATGTTAATACGATTAATTATTTGTTGTAAGCTAGGTGGCACATTATTTATGGGTAGAAGGAGATTTTATTTAAGGAAATTTAAATTTAGTTTTATTAGTAGACTGATTTTGATCTTAATGAAAATTAATCCTCTTTTCTTTCCCCAAAGAATTGTTATCATAGGATTTCTAGCAATTGTGTTTACGTTTGACAAGCAATTAAATTTTTTTATCAAAAAGTTATTTCATTTAAACATATATGGATAGTTCTTTGTTGTACATTTATGGATTTACAATTGGCTTTCCTTTTTCCGGATCAATATAGATGACAATTTAGACGAAATTATAAGAAATGCACCACCTGGAATGGAAGGCATTCTTAGACGCCGCGATCTTCCGAGCTTTTGTCGGTCCCACGACATATATAACAACCCTGTCGCAAAACTAATTTTCAAGCAAATAAATAACATTCCTCAAGCTCAGGCCCTGATTCTCAACACATTTCATGCTCTTGATGCCCCTATATTATCTCAAATTCTCAAATTCAACCCCAACATTTATGCTATCGGCCCCCTCCAAGCCCACCACAAAACCAGGCTCGTACCACAAGTTGATCAGGCCATCGACTCCAACAATCTCTGGAAAGAAGATAGGAGCTGCATTTCTTGGCTTAATCAGCAACCCTCCAAATCTGTTATATTCGTAAGCATTGGAAGTCTTTCAGTGATGACAAAGGATCAATTCTTTGAAATTTGGCATGGTTTGGTGAACAGCGGGTCAAGATTTGTGTGGGCTCAAAGGCCCGGCGCAGTGATCGAACTAGATCTGGAGTCCGATCAAGTTCCTTTGGAATTATTGAAAGGGACAAAAGAGAGAGGGTGTATTGTGGGTTGGGCTCCACAAGAAGAGGTGTTGGCACATCCAGCTGTTGGTGGATTTTTCACTCATTGTGGATGGAGCTCGACTTTAGAGAGTATAGTTGAAGGGAAACCAATGATTTGTTGGCCGTATTTTATTGATCAACAAGTGAATAGTAGGTATGTGGAACAGGTGTGGAGGATTGGATTGGATATGAAAGATATGTGTGATCGAGGTACGATTGAGAAGATGATTAGGAAATTATGGGGTCGATGAATGATGAATTCTTTAGAAGGGCTGAAGAAATGTCGGCATTGGCCAAGTTGAGCGTGAGCCGAGGAGGCTCTTCATTCGCAGATTTGGATCGTTTGGTTCAGGATATCAAGATGATGAATATACATACAGAATAAAGAGTGCATTTCCTACTATTATATTTTGGTATCTTTGCGAGCATTTTTTTATGATTATTAAGTGATTTTTTTATGATTATGATTATTGAGTAATCTTCTTTGATTTCTTATTAATTTTACCCTTGATATATACTTTTAGTATTTCTTTTATAATAAAACTCGCTTGTATGACATTTTATAATGAAAAAAGCTTAGAAAAGTCATTTTACTTTCATTTCAGTGAAATTATCTATTCAAATAATAATAATAATAATAATAATAATAATAATAATACAAGTGAAATTATTTTGTTTTATTTAATGGCAAATTCTGGCCTAAGATCGCCTTCCGAATTCTCTTCACCAAAAGAATATTTTTAAAGGGTGTCAGTTTCAACTGATTGAATTGATTCATTTAATTGTAATATAAGGGGACTAATCACGTAACAACAATCATCAGTCGAAACTCCTATTAGTATATAAAGGAGATTTTTATCAATTTGTAATTTATTCAATTTTTGTTTATTAAATTGTAACTTATACAATATAAAATTATTCGATTGCAATTTATACTATATTAGTCGTAATTCTAAAGGATATCACTTAATTAATGAAATGGATTAATTATTGTAACACTAAAGAGTATCACTTGAGTTATTAAAAAATATTAAACATAATAGTTAAAAAATACTATCACTTAAATTGCTCCACTGTCCCACTATAAGTGACTCATATTACCATATTAGTCCGTCCCATTATAAATGACCCATTTTTTTTTTTTTGCAAACACTTTTTTTATTATATTGTTATATTTTATTTACTACTCCCTCCGTCTCATTTTATTGGTCGCTTTTTAAGGTTATTTCACATGATTAAGAAAATAATAAATATGTGTATAATAGGACAATTTTATTCTTCTTGTGGAAGTAAATTTCAAAGTGAAATAAATTTATCTAGAAAAGTGGAGTATCACACAATAAACAAGTAAAGGGGTATATTTGAAAAAATCCATTTATTTCTTATAGATTGTTGTAAAATGACAAATATTTTGGGAAAAAATCTAGTCCCTAAAAAGACCATTAAAATGGGACGGAGGGAGTATTTTATTCTACTCCACCTATCATTTCTCCTTGTCAATCACATCATTTGTAATATATCTATTATTTTATGATACTCCATAATTTATGTGCCAAAAAGCAATGTCCCACTTATAATGAGACATAGAGAATATATATTAATCCTATGAGTTCAATTTTGTTGTAAAACTTATTCACCTCACCTCATAGTAGTAGCTCCTAAAATTATATTGATCTCAAAGGCATATTGGCGCAATTAGTAGGGTCGCTGGGCTGAAGCCTCATTTTGCCCAAGCGCAGACCGCAGGCTCATTCCAATCACAAACTATTCGGCCTCTCAAATTGATCTGTACAAATTTTTTAATAGATATAATAGAATAATTTATTTAAGTTGTTAAAACATTACTATCTCAATACGTATGAAAATGAGATCAAATTATCTAGGTCATATTGGGAATATGGGAGGGGTCGGGAAATTCTTTTTCTTTCTTAAACCTAGCTTAAAAAACGTCTTCAAAAGTATATTATATATGTGTATATATTTTATATAAATATAAATGAATGCCTTAGTGATAATTATCCATGTGATTTTTAAAAATAAAATTGACAATAAATTTATTTCGAATGCTTAATTTTTATAACAATGAAATTTACAACTGTTATTTAAAAAATGCATATATATATATATATATATATATATATATATATATATATAATAACATTCTCTTTTCTTTTCTTTTTCTTTTTTGGTCTAATTAATAATATTCTTTTAATAATGTGCATACGACGCAAAAAGATAATTAAATCACACGGAGGCAAGCCAGCCCATGTGTGCATGTGTGGCAGCCTCGGAAAAAGTGTACGCCGGAGGTGAGATATTGATGAGTCAATGAAGTATACCAATCTCAAAAATCGGTGGCAAAAACACTAAATTCAATTCTTAATTATCCAAGCATCTTAATTTCTAATTCTTTTAGATTCGGATATTTCGTCCTATTTAAGGCAAGTTTTACTACCTCACATGCGACAGTTTTGAAAAAAAATACCAAATCATTTTTTTATTCATGAAAAAACTAATTTTCACTTAGAATTGTGAATCTATGATCCTATTATATTCTCTCTTTCAAATAAACGATGTCCTTTTTGTTGCATCCATCTATCTCACTGAAGATCTCACATCAACAATAACTTAATAAAAAAAAAAAGTGCATGACAGGCTGTTACCCTGGTTGCAAAATAGTTTCAATAATCTATAGTTTATTAAACGGTTCAGATCCTCTATTTTGTATGTTGAATCCATTTGTTATAAAAGATGAAAAAAGAGAAGGTGAAATAACAGTTGAAACAAATCCAACCAAAATGCCAAATCAAAGTGCAGCCTCTCCTCATGTACTCATATTCCCTATACCTTTTCAAGGCCCTGTCAATTCCATGCTCAAACTCGCTGAACTATTCTGCCTGGAAAACATCAGAGTCACCTTTCTCAACACTCAACACATTCAACAACGCCTCTTGAAATGCACCAATGCTCATATTTACTGGAAAAAATACCCCAACTTTTGTTTCGAAACGGTCCCTGATGGCCTGCCCGAGGATAATCCTCGGACAGCTTATCAATTCTCGGAGGTGATGCGATCAGTCGAGGCTGTCGTCGCCCCGATTTTCCGAGACATGGTCGAAACTAGTGGTGTTGATTGTGGGAAGCCGGTAACTTGCATAATAGCTGATGGTATTCTTACGTTTGCAACTGATATTGCTGCAAAGAGTGGAGTTCCATTGCTGTATTTTGATACTATTAGTCCATGTGGGCTTTGGAGCTACATGTGTTGTTTGCCTAAACTTATTCAAGATGGAGACCTTCCTTTTAAAGGTATGTGTCTCAAAATGAATCCTTCTTCTCTAACCTTCATCATCAATCTATATATCCCTTTTTCCTAGCCTTCGCTTTTCCTACTTTAGCCAAGATGGATTTATTTAACTTGTATGAGATAAGAGAATAACTCTCTCCACATATAATAATGGATAGGGCCGGGATATATTTTAGCCACTATTCATATATTGTCTTGTGTCTCATGTCACATATTGACTTTGAGAGCATTTGATGAAGAGGCTAAAAATAATATTTAAATTTGAAAATATTGTATAAATTCAAAAAATGATTATTTTCTCCCATTTTCACTAATGGTAAATATCCAATTAAGGATAGTACAACACCGAGAAATGAGACATAAGTAGTAAATACGCTTGTATTAAAATGATATGATGAATTAACATGCGATGTGTATTAGAAACAAAATCAGCTATATTGTTTGATGCTTCTCTAATTAACTTGTTTTTTTGGTTTGAGAAAGATGATAACTTGGATCAAATTATAACAAAAGCACCTGGAACGGAAGCCACTATTAGACGCCGCGATCTTCCAAGCTTTTGTCGCGCCATTGACTTTGAAGATCCTCAAGTACAACTAGTTCTAGAGGAAATCATGAATGTTCCTTCATCTCAGGGCCTCATTCTCAACACATTTCAAGATCTTGATGGTCCAATTTTATCACAAATGCTCAAAATCTGTCCAAACATCTATGCTGTGGGGCCCCTTCATGCCCACCTCAAAGCTAGACTTACAGGACAAACGGATGCAGAGGATCACCCCACCATCAACTCTAATAGTATCTGGAAAGAAGATAGGAGCTGCATATTTTGGCTCGATCAACAGCCCTCCAAATCTGTTATATATGTCAGCATTGGGAGTCTTTCTGTGATGACAAAGGATCAATTCTTTGAAATTTGGCATGGATTGGTGAGCAGCGGGTCAAGATTTTTGTGGGTTCGAAGACCCGGTTCGGTAACCGATTTGGACCCAAATTTTGATGAGAATTTTCCTATGGAATTATTACGAGGGACGAAAGAGAGAGGGTGTATCGTGAATTGGGCCCCACAAGAAGAGGTGTTGGCTCATCCAGCCATTGGTGGATTCTTGACGCATAGTGGGTGGAACTCGACTTTGGAGAGTATAGCCGAGGGGAAACCCATGATTTGTTGGCCACATTACGTTGATCAATTAGTGAACAGTAGGTATGTAGAAGAAGTGTGGAAGTTTGGATTGGATATGAAAGATACATGCGATCGGAATACGATTGAGAGGATGATTAGGGGAGGTTATGGAATTCAGGAAGGATGAATTCTTGGAAAGAGCTGAACAGATGGCGAAATTAGGCAAGTTAAGTGTGTGCAGAGGGGGTCATCCATTATGGATTTTGATCGTCTCATACAAGATATCAAGATGATGAAATTACCAATGAATAAAAGTTAGGCGTGATTCTTTCCATCCTATATAATGAAATTGGTAATCGATTTGTTGAGCTTTGTTTGATTATTTTCACTTTTTCCTTCCACAAAATAAAAATGTTTTTCCTCTATTATAGATTATATTGCATAGCAATTTTTGTCCTCTCTATAGTTAAGTATATCAGTCAATTCAATCTCGAACATTACAATTAATTTTGTCAGATACTTGTCCCAACTTGCCCACTAGTTAATTTCAAACTGGCGTTGAGGCCCATCAATTATATTTAAATAATTTGTGGTAATTTACAGGTGATAAAATATTAAAAACACACCCTGTAGATGGAATAGAGATACGTACCCTACTGCTTTAAGACTTTTGCGAAGAAAGATGACCACTCTCTCTCTCTCTCTTTTTTTTTTTTTTTTTTTGTAGTGGGAAACGTAATACTCACTCCGTCCCAATATTACTTTCACTTTGACATGCTTATTTGGACGTCCCAATATTACTTTCGCGTATTAAAAGGAATACCCCCAATAAACTACACCCTCATAATATAATTTAAATTTAAAAAATATCACTCTTATTTTATTCTACTTTATTCTCTCTCCTACACTTTATTTCATTTAACCACCCAAAATAATCGTACATTTTATTCTCTCTCCTATACTTTATTCTCTTTTTCTTAATTTATGTGTCAACTTCAATGTGAAAGAAAAGCTGAGACAAAGAGAGTATAATAAAGCTCCATTTAAAATATATATATATATATATATATATATATATATATATATATATTTGTAAAAATTAATTAATTGGGATGGTCCGTGTGGTCCCCATTAATTGAGGACACTCAATACATAACAGTTATGCAAATTTATAATCTTATAAAATATTTTTTTATTAGATAAATGATGGCTCGAATCCATGAATTCTGACATAGGTAGTGGAATTAGCAACCACTTAACATATATCACTTTGTCTTTCATGACCTTATAACAAAATAGTGGAACTCTAACTATTGTAGGTGTATCACCTGTTTGTATGCCCTATAATTAATTCATTCATCTAAGGATAAACAACCAATTATATATATATATATATATATATATATATATATATATATATATATATATATATATATATATTACTCCCTCCGTCCCAATATTTATTTCATAGGGAGGAAGGGCACGGTTATTAAGAAAAGAAAAGAAAAAGTGAAGGAGAGAGAATAAAATGTAAGGCTCCATTTGGATGGAGTCGTTTGAAATCGATGGATTTGAGGATAATCTGACATACATTTACAAATCAAAATTGAGAAAAACTAAATGAATGGATTTGAGATACACAAATATTACTTATAAGTGGGAGAATTTCAAATACCCAAAGAAACCTAGTCATTTGAAATCCTCCCACTTCTCCTATATGTGCTTAAGATTTGAGTGACTCAAATCCATTCATTTAGTTTTTCTATTTTAGCTTGTGTGAATGCATATATAACAAGAGTGGTATTATTAAAATTTAAATGATATTGTGAGGGTGTAGTTTATAGAGAGTATTTTTTTAGTGTGAAAATAATATTAAGGCGTTGAAATAAGATAAATGTGAAAGTAATATTGGGACAGAGTTTTTGCGTGCATTCATGCGAAACAAAAAATACTATAGAGAACGTGGTATATGGTTGCTTTAGGGAGGGGCGATCTCCGTACTGTGATATGACGAACATATCTAGCACCGACGCTCACATTATTTACGTATCGTATACGGTATGCTACCAAGAAATTAATCAATATTAAAATAAATAAAATAATATATCGTAGTAGTAAATAATTAAAAGCATAGATAACCAAGATATCTAAGTAGCTAGACAATGTCCCTTAACTTCTAATCTTGTTACGAAAATGTGTGATCAATCTCCTCCTCCTCATGTACTGATATTCCCTTTACCTCTTCAAGGCCCTGTCAACTGTATGCTCAAATTCGCTGAAATTCTCTGCCTTCATGACATCAAAGTCACCTTCCTCAACACTCAAAGCGTCCATCAACGCCTGCTGGACTGCACCAACGTTCACATTTACTTGGAAAAATATCCTAATTTTTGTTTCCAAACGGTCCCTACGGAACATGTCCCGACGGCCCATTGCTTCTGGAAGATGATGGAATCTATTGAAGCCGAGGCCGTGCCGGTTTTCGGGACATGGTCACGTCGGGTGCCTATGCACCGGATTCCGGGAATCCGGTGACTTGCATTATAGCTGATGCCATCTTCAGCTTCACCACAGATATCGCTACAAAGATTGCTGTTCCTTTGTTGTATTTCGACACTATTAGTCCATGTTGTGTTTGGGTTGACTTGTGTCTGCCTGACCTCATTGCAGCTGAGGAGCTCCCTTTTAAAGGTGCATCTTCTGAATTGTATTGTGATACTATTATTGATTCAGTTAAACAAATATTTAGTACTCCCTGCGTTTTTTTATCTTTTCAATGCCTATTAATTACGTACTTTCTGATTTATCTTTAATGAGATCTTTGAACTCATTAAAAGTAATTTATATAATGATAGCCTTCAAAGTTTTATGTAGAAATTTTAAATCTACTAAATAAGGGTATAGTAGAAGTTAATATTTTTTGTTAAATATGTGTATTAATTTTAAATGATATATATTTTGAATAGAATGGAGTAATTTATTTAAGCCACAAATTCTTTTTGGTAATTATTTAACAAATGTCGGGGGATATATTTTGGTAATGAGTTTCTTGACTCTCTTCTTCTCTTTAATATCCTCTCCGTTCAGTTGATGTTTTAGCATTACATTCTTGTGCAAAATTATTTAGAATAAAAATTAAAAAACTTTGTCTATAGTAGTGGTAAACAAAACTTTGTGCTGATAGACAACTGGATTTAGAAAATAAAAATTAGTCTTGTATATGTATCACTATAGTGACAATTTTTGTCTATAGATGATGACAAGTTGGATGAAGTTATTATAAGTGACATTATTCGACGCCGCGATCTTCCAAGCTTTTGTCGTGTTAAAGATGTTAATCATCCAGAGTTGCAACTAATTCTGAAACAGGGCGAGCATGTTGCCCTGTCTCAAGGTCTGATTCTCAACACATTTCAAGAACTTGATGCCCCGGTGTTGTCCCAAATACGCAAGGTTTGCCCCAACATCTACGCTATCGGGCCCCTCCATGCTCATCTGAAAACCAGGCTGTCAGGCCAAGAAATTCAAGCCTCTACACCCAGTAGCAGTTTCTGGAAAGAAGATAGGAGCTGCATTTCTTGGCTTAATGAGCAGCCTTTGAAATCTGTTATCTATGTCAGCATTGGAAGTCTTGCTGTGATGACAAAGGATCATCTCTTTGAAATATGGTATGGATTAGTGAACAGCGGGTCGAGATTTTTGTGGGTCCGAAGGCCCGGTTCAGTGACCGGACAAGATTTTGGGAGCGATCAGATTCCTATTGAGTTAAATATTGGAACGAGCGAGAGAGGATGTATTGTGAGTTGGGCGCCGCAGGAAGAGGTATTGGCCCATCCTGCAATCGGAGGGTTCTTGACTCATAGCGGGTGGAACTCGACTTTGGAGAGTATAGTCGAGGGAAGCCTATGATTTGTTGGCCGTCTCATGCTGATCAGCAAGTGAATAGTAGGTATGTTGGGGAAGTATGGAAGCTCGGTGTGGATATCAAAGATACTTGTGATAGAGTTATAATTGAGAGAATGATTCGCGAGGTAATGGAGTCGAAAAAGGATGAGTTCTTGAATAGGGCAGAAGAAATGGCGAAATTAGCCAAGTGGAGTGTGAGTGAAGGAGGGTCTTCTTTCATCGATTTAGATCGTTTGATTGAGGATATTAAGAGAATGAGGACCACTATATCATAAGGATATGGTTGAAATTAAAAAAATTAAAGTTGCTTTCAATTTGCTTTGTGATATAAATTGTGCTTACATAAATTTCTATAATTAGATGTTTGTTTATTCAGTTTTAATTGTAGTTCTTCGAATTTTATTGGAGTGATTAATTGAATGATGCAAATTTAATTATAATAGATAATTGGGTGGCATGAGTGTAAATAAGAGATATTTGTAAAGGTTTAGTTAAGGAGACTATTTTTTTCTTTTTTTCTTATTTTGAGTATGAAAAAATAAAATTGTAACGTCCAATTTTAAAAATTTAAATTGTAATGGCATATTTTAAATTTAAATATTACTCACTCTGTCCAATTTTAGATTGCTCTTAATAAACAATGGATATTCTATTTTTATTTTCTCATAACAATAAAAAATGGAACGGAGGGAGTATAATCTTGTATTTTTATATTAAATAGTAAAAATATTAATTTATTGTTGATACTCCTGCGAAATAATATGATATCGGTTATCCTAATTCTTGATACTACTAATGAGATTCTTTATATTTTTTTATCAAATATTAGATACTTTAAATTTTTTAAAAATTGTAACATGGTAACCTTATCGTTTATACGAAACACATAACAACGACTTATAATCGTAGTAGGTTTGAAACAACAACCACTTACACCAACACAAACAGTAGCAACAGAGGACAAAGGGGAGTTAAGGTTAGAACTTTGACCACAAAACAAACACGTCTCGATTAGTGCTCACGATTTTGACGTGACGTTTTCTAAGGTAAAATGGCTTTCCCTTTAGAGCTAAAATTGAGGTTAAAAATTGGATTGTACCTTATATACTAATGTAGACGATCTGACACAAATTAATGTGAATTTAACAAAAAAACTCTATTTGAAACAACATGCACATGAACTCATTTTTAGGAACCAAATTCACTACATGAGAGCTTGCAAAATAAATTTGTTTAATTATGACAATAAATGTCATTTTTGAAAATTAACTTTCATTGCAAGTGTGGGCAATAAATTTGGTAAGAAAATATATATATATATATATATATATATATATATATATATATATATATATTAATGAACCCTTTAATATAAGTGCCCATAAATAATATACAAATTATAATTTTTTTAAAATGGTTTAAATTCCAAATGTTGTTGATCTTTTCCAATTACACTTTTTTTTTTTTATGATTGGATTTTAAAAAATTAATAGAAATGTATTTTCTGTTAAATAATTAATGCGTCCTCTTAGATATATAGACTCTTTTTAATTTGCTTCTATCAACATTATTTATTTTTTTGTCGTTAATATATTCTGCAATGCATTGTTTAACAATCCAAAATTTATGGTCTTTGTTATAACTAATTGAGTAAACACTAACTGACGAAACTGAAATCACAACTCACACGTTAATTGATTCACTGAATTTTATGTACTCACACAAAGTGAGTGAGTTATGAGATATTCTCCTCTGAGAAAGTATTTATCCGTGAGATGGTCATCATTAATTAGTTAAATTTAAAAATGACTATGATTTTTTTATCGGTAAACGTTAATTGTTAGTAATTAGTTTACCAAGTGTCTAAATACTTCTAGATTTCTCCAAGAGCAGGTTGCCGGGTGGACTAAGCCACCTACGAATTAATAATTAAAATGGTAATGGGTGAAAATAAATTCATCTCACGCAATATTTTATGATTAGTAGGTATTTTGTGTTTCGTATATAACGTAAGCTTACGTTGTTACTACTTTTGGAAAAGTTAAATTATCAAATATTTGACAAAAATATTAAGAATCTCATCAAGCATTATTAAATTTTAGGGTCAATGATATTATATTTGACCAAAAATATAAAAAAATGATGAAATTGAAAAATAACATTTAAAGTATATAAAATTTAACCAAGAGTATTAGTGAAACACTGTAAATTTATGGGGTATATGAAACAAATTAGACTTTTCATTTTATCATTTGCTTTATATATTTCTGCAATGATTGGCCCTTAAAGGCGTAGGTTTTTTTGTTCCTTTCTAAAATAAATAAATTATTTGGGAATGGGTAAAATTAGGGGTATAAAGTAACGAGTCTCTTGTAATCAGGGAGCTCTGGTTTAATAAAATAAGAGTAATGCTCAGTTATTACTACCTCAACATTCCGGGATAACTTTCACACATGAAGTTACACAATTTATTAAGAAAAATTAATTTAATGTAGGAGAGAGAATAAAGTGTAATGATATTTTGGGTGGTTGAATGAGATAAAGTGGAGGTATTCCATTTTAAGGGTGTGAAAGTAATTTTGGGATGGACGAAAAAGAAAAGTGTGAAAGTAATTGGGGAACAAAAAGAGTATTTGTTAGTAATAACAGTTAATTTTTATTAAAATAATTAATATTAATAAATTATGCTACCTTTAAAAATACACATCAATTGTACCGATTGGTGCCTACAAATTTTGACATACAAGAATAGGTTTCTGATAAAGTCTCTTTTTCAAGTGTCACTATTGTACAAATGTAATATCAATATTGTGTGCATATAGATTGTTAATGTTTAAAATACTTGTTATTGTGTGTTGCGCATTTAAAAATTAAAAATTATTAACATTGCGTATGTACAAAATAGATACTTTAAAAAAAAAAGTTCATATTAACCCAATCTTATAAAACAATTTGTCATATTAGATATAATAATATCTACCAAAGTTATTTGTTAAAACAAAATTGAAGATAATAGAATATGCAATAAATTTTCGAATATATTTTGTTTCTTGTTTGAATAATTTAATATATATTTGTATTTAAAATATTAAGTATTTAACTAAAGATATCAAATATTTAACTAATATATAGTATCAATTGTACAAAATTAAAAAATAAAATATCGAATTTAGTGTGTATACAAAACATATAATCACTACCTAAATTTAAACTCCACTTGATAAGAACGAGCTAAACAATGTATTAAAAAGCTCAGTTGAATTTAGTTGGTTACAGCACAAAAAAGTCCCTTTCTTTATCTATTTTTGACATCAAACAAAAAAAGAGAACACATATTGAATATATTATACATCATGGTCATTGTCCAGTCTGGATCAAATGGATCGACGATCTAATTTCTTGGAATTACTGTTAAACAATTTCCAAAGAAAACATATTGTATATATTTTAAATCATGGTCATTGTCTAGTCTGGATCAACGATCTAATTTCTTGGAATAAGTATTAAACATTTCCACTAACGTACAAAGGTGACCTCTGACATCAATAGAGTATTAATTAAACCCTTCACTAGAATTAAAATAATGACAGCACAGTTATAAGAAATAACTATTAACTTATAGTACAAATTTTTAAGCAAATGAATACTTTCGAAGGCTCGACTTTCGACCTATATTCTGGATAAATTAAATTCATCAACATTAATGTTTGGGGCCGCTTGATTTGTCATCGATTTTATTTGGTTAACTCAAAATTCTTTAAATATGAAATTAAATTATTTAATAACATAATATTAAGGAGTTGAATGAAAGGCATAGCACATAAAATTCTAAGGAGTTGATGATTCCTTAGTTTTGGGGTTTCATCTACTGTAGCTATGAATCAAAGTATTTAACCAAACATATTTTTCCATTCATTTTCCATACCTCTAGTTGAAAGTATCTCATCAATCACCCCCTTAGTGAATTAATTAAATGAATTAATTTTATTCACATCCGTAATTTGGGTTCAAATTTTGCTAAAAATAATTTAATTTACTCATATTAAATTGTTTAGTCGATGAGTCTCCTTCCCAATAGGTAGAATTCATAAGATTACAAATATTTTTGTACAAATTTACACATGTCTAAAATTCGCGCGATTCATCTCCAATCCAACTCAATCTATTCAAAATTGATTAAAATTTAAGTGTCCGTTTGGTAGGCATGTTTAGCAATAAGATAAGGACTTAATTTAGCCTAAATAAATTAGGTTCTTATCTTATCGCTAAACATGTCTACCAAACAGCACTAAATATAAAAAAGGGATTATTATCTACGGATTTCTAATTTGCGTATCTTATGATCTGTGCGGTGCAAATTGCGTGAGAGGCTTGCACTATAGAAAAATGAGAATATGCAAACAATTGTATTTTTAACAAAATAAAATGTAGCTTATTCATTATGCTCCGAATAATTGTTCTAGTTCCCTTACCAACAAAAGAGGCAGAAACAGGATAAGAAGAAAATTTTTAGTAAAGTTTATTTCTAAGTTTAGAATGTGCAATAATAACTTGCCCAAATTTTCCTACCAACCAACCATGAACAATAATTTTGGCAACTGTTAGCCGAAACAGACATGTTCAAACACTACCTTTTTTTTTTTTTTTTGGATAATCCTTAAAGTAAATGATGTAGGATATTAAAAAAAAAAATAGACATGTTTTTATTGTCACTGTAATTTTGCTTTTACTAGTATTAAGAAGTGTTCACTATGAAGTTAACTAAAATCATGTTCCAACTCTAGATAAATGGTCACTTTATCAAATCTCCTCGTGCATAAAGATTAACTACATGTATGAAAAAATAATTGATTTGATGCTCTCACATGGCCATTAATCGTGGACAGAAATGACAATTCTCACTGTTATCCAAAGGTCCAAGACACAACATTTTTTTAAAAAATTAGTATAAATGAATTAATTTCGTATTCATTTACAAATTTAAATTTTTAGATGAGATAATTTTTTTTTTATAATTTCGGAGTTTTTGGTTCATGCCCAAATTTTAAGTTAGATTCCTACATTAATCAATTGCACTTATATTAAATTTTGTTCACTTGTTTGGCTTCCATCCAAAGTAAAAAAATTGAGAATTAGACCCACGAATAAGAGAGCATTTAAAATAAAATATAATAGAATAGTTAATTTTACATCTATTATAAATTTGTACTGTCATATATGTTTTTCCGGGGTTTTTACATCTACACTTCAGAGGATGAAATGGTAATTTGCCACGACACTGCACAAACCGAACCAAAACCAATTATAAAAGGGAATGAGAGTAAAGACCAATCGACAACAAATAAAAAGTGAAAATTTGTCCCCAAAAAAAAAAAAATGCAAAATCAAACTGCATTCATCTATCCTCACGTACTCATATTTCCGTTACCTCTCCAAGGCCCCGTGAATTGTATGCTCAAATTAGCTGAAATTCTGTGCCTCCACAACATCAAAGTCACCTTTCTCAACACTCCAACACATACAACAACGCCTCTTCAATTGCACCAACACTCAAATTTACTTCAAAAAGTATCCCAACTTTTGTTTCGAAACGCTCCCTGACGGCCTCCCCGATGAAAATCCACGCACCGTGGCTCAAATCGGGGAGCTGCTGGAGTCCATGGAGGCTACCGCCTTGCCGGTTTTTCGGCAGATGGTAACTTCCGGCGTGTGTGCGCCGGAATCGGGAATCCGGTGACTTGCTTGATAGCTGATGGGGTTTTCTCTTATGCAACAGATATAGCGGCAATGATCGGAGTCCCATTGTTGTATTTTGATACTATTAGTCCATGTGGGCTTTGGAGTTTTCTGTGCTTGCCTCTATTAATTCAAGCTGGGGAGTTTCCATTCCAAGGTTTGTAAACTAAAATTATTATTCTCCTTTTTTCTATCAAACTCTTTTAATTTTTTCTTTTAATTAAAAGTTTGATACATATTAAATAACTTTTAATTAAGTTAACTGCATGGTGTTCCATATGTCAATGTATGTAATATATTACGGCTTCAATGCAGTGATGACATATATAGTTGACGTACAAGTGATAAATACTACTCCCTCTGTCGAGAATTTGACACTTGATTTTTCAACGGTTTTTGTGTGAGAATTATTTCATAGTAATATGTGTTCAAAAATTATTTTATATGAATGGTATGCTAGTTAAGCTTCTTAACTAGCATACCATTCATATAAAACAACTTTGAAAGACATATTACTATGAAATAATTCTCACACAAAACCTTCAAAATCAAGTACAAATTCTTTTGGGACAGGAGGTAGTAGTAGAATAGTGAAAATAAGAGATGAATATTACAATTTATAATAAATAATCCATGCATGTTTAAAATTGCATGTTAGGTAAAGTATATATAACAAACTTCATTGATGGTTGACACGTATGATAAGTGAGAGAAAATTTTATTTATTTTCAATACAGTTATACGTATTAATGGGGGATGTTATCAGTACGAAAATAAATATATAGTTATATACCAGAGCACGATATATATACACACCACCAATATGGTGATGACACATGAGCACACATGAAGAAATAATTAAATAATAGTTGACTCTTTTGTTTATATGTCATCACTATAATTAATGGTGGGTACATAAATTGGTGTACACCCGATGGACATATGATTAATTCCGATACCAAGTAACAATATATTCGAAAATGTGAAAAACACAAAAATTATATATTTTCTCTCATTATTTATGGATTAGAACTGTTTATTAGACTGAGAAAACACCTAATTAAATACATTTTAATTATATTGATTATTTTCTTTTGTTTTGGCATAGATGAGAATTTAGATGAATTTGTGACGAATGCACCCGGAATGAATGGCATCATTAGACGTCGTGATCTTCCAAGTTTTTACCGCAGTGACGATCTTAACGATCGTACAATACAGTTAGTTCTAAAAGAAGTGAAGCATATTCCTCGCGCTCAAGGCCTCATTTTCAACACATTTCAAGAATTAGAAGCGCCTGTATTAAGTCGCATGTCGAATATCTGCTCAAACATATATGCCGTCGGGCCCCTTCATACTCATCTCAAAACAAGGCTGGGCTCAGAAATTGAGCCCGTCACCTCCAATAGTATCTGGAGAGAAGACAGTAGTTGTATTTCTTGGCTCGATCAACAGCCCTCCAAATCGGTTATATATGTCAGCATTGGGAGTCTTGCTATGATGACAAAAGATCAACTCTTTGAAATTTGGCATGGATTGGTGAACAGTGGTTCAAGATTTTTGTGGGTCCAAAGGCCTGGTTCAGTTATTGGACTAGATAAAGATTCCGATCAGATTCCACATGAATTATTACAAGGCACGGACAAAAGAGGGTGTATTGTGAGCTGGGCCCCACAAGAAGAGGTGTTGGCTCATCGAGCTGTTGGTGGTTTCTTGACGCATAGTGGGTGGAACTCGACTTTGGAGAGTATAGTTGAGGAAGCCCATGATTTGTTGGCCGTCTCATGCTGATCAACAAGTGAATAGTAGGTATGTGGGAGAAGTGTGGAAACTTGGTCTGGATATGAAAGATTCTTGCGATCGAGTTGTAGTTGAGAGAATGATAAACGAGGTTATGCAGTTGAGAAAGGATGAGTTCTTGCAAAGGGTTGAAGAAATGGCGATATTGGCCAAATCGAGCGTGCGGGAAGGGGGTCTTCCTTTGTAGATTTGGACCGTCTCATTGAAGATATCAAGATGATGAAGATACCCATAAATTAAAATTACAAGGGGATAGAATATTTTTTCCCCATGTTTTTAAATTTAAATATTAAATAAGTACTTATGCACACATGATTAAAATTAATGTTCAAAAGTCATTTTATCTTTTTCTAGTAGTTTTTATCTCAACATTAAAAAAATAGTAGCTATCTGTACACGCTTGGCGACCTTGGTTGAATTTCTTTTCTTTTTTTTTTTTTTTTGGTTTAAAAGTAATATGGTCTAGTAATTTTTTGTGTGATGACTGCAATTTAATCTCGAAAATCTAGCACAAATTGTTAATTCATTTGTTGAATGGCTAAAAGTTCAGTATTATTTTTGTTTTTCCTATTTATATAATTATAAAAATAACTTTACATAAATAAATGTGTTTCATAAATCTTGCAACACAGTGCTGCACTACTATAGTATGATTCAACGTAATATAAAGTGGAGGTACAAAAATTTCTGAAATTGGTTCATGAAAGTTTGAATACATAGTGAATTTCGGAAATAGTGTTTCACTAGCTGCAAAATATTGTGAGCACTTTATACATTTGGTACATCACTAATATTATTACTTGTAAGAATTAATATTATCATTATAAAAACTAATGATATTACTTGTATAGTGTAACTAAAGTGGAGTTGGTAAATGAAATCTAAAATTTATAAAGAGCATATATTACTTGGACAATTAAGAATTTAAGTCATTTTGGTCCCATAACTATATGTTTTTTCGATTTGGTCCCAAGATAGTTAAGAAATTAATTTAGTTCCATAATTTTTGTAATTGCGCAATTTAAGTCCCATAATTTTTATAATTGCATAATTTAGTCCCATAATTTAATTGCGTAATTTTTGTATTTCCGCGTAATTAAGACTTAAATTATGCAATTACAAAAATTATGGGACTAAATTAATTTTCTTACAAAAATTTTGGGACTAAATTAATTTTTTTAACTATCTTGGGACCAAATCGAAAAAAAAGCAGATAGTTATGGGACCAAATGACTTTAAACTCGGCAATTAATAAATTTTGAGTTATTTTTCTACAATTGTTTTTTTTTCTACAATTGTAACTAAAGTGAAGTTATTAAATTGGAGATTTCGATGAAAATTATCATCCTACTACTGTTAAATCACACAAAAGAAGTTGAGAATAAGGAACACATCGTGTTTTTCGTTTGCAATGGTTTGTAAAATTATATTACGGCAGTTTTATGATTACGGAATTTATTATTTGTATAAATACTATTGATTTGGCTAATTTGATTTGTTAGGGGCGTCTGGATCTTTTACAAGATCTCATTGTTGAGTCAAACCTTTAATTATTATGAATGATCTTGCTCTTGTTTTCAATTTTTTAAGTTATAAATTTTATTTTGGTTTACAAATATATATTTCGTAATAGCAAAGAGCAAAATATTTTCTTTTCATTCTCCCAAAAAAAAAAAAAAAAAAAAATGAATTCTTCGCTGGAAAATAGTGTTGGACTTGGGCCTAACATATATTGTCGACACACTCAAACAGGATCACTAGGAAGTAAACAATATAAAATGATTGCATTCGCTCTTCGGGCAAGCATCATCATGGTTATCCGAATCAAATGTATCATCATATTCCAACAAATCAATAAATAAACAATTTCCACAAACAAACAAAAAGAGCCTCGTGATAAATAAGTCCATCAGCAAAATGGAAAAATAAAAGATTATATTGTACTCATGTCACATGAAGGACGATTTTCAAGATTAGAAATATTAAAAATATATAGATCTACGACTTTCAGTGCGTGACATGATATATTGTAGTAGTAAAAGATATATCTCATGAAATGACGATTTTCAAGATATGAGATCTTAAAATTTTAAATAGACGTTTCAGAGCTTGACCATGACAGGTTTTACTTCTGAATTCAACAATAACAACAAAATATGTGTTTTGAAAAACTATTCGTTAAAAAAATGATATTAATTTATTTTTATAGTAAAATTAAAAGTGCTTGTTTGGAAAAAAATAATTTTAATTCAAATTCAAAAATGAGTATATGTGAAAAGATTACTTTTACTACTAATGGGTGGGAATAATTATATATGAGAATAATTATTATTTTTCTCTTCTTCTAATGAAATTTACTTTTAAAGAATAAAAAATAAATAAAATTTGTTTGGTCAAAATCACCAACTGATACACACAATAATCAGTAAATAATAGGTTACTAATTCATTGTAGGAGCAGACTCGTTATACATATTAAAATTTAATTTGTAATCATTGTTGAGCTCACTAGTGACTAGACTCACTACCCCACCAATTATTATCTTATAAATATATTAACATCTAAGAAGCAAATCAAATGATCAATCGATTAATTGATTGATTTGAGATATTCTAGTTCTCAATTCAACATAAAAAGGTCGCATATCTCATCCCATGATTTGACTTTTTTGCAAAATATCTAAAAAAAAAAAAAAAAAAGTTTAGAATTATTAATTTAGTCTATAATATATAAATTGGTCCGATCTTAATCTTATTTTTGCCGCAAAATCAGAAATAACATCACATTCTCTCATAAAAATAAAAGTTACGTTGTATGGTGTCAAAACCATGAAACTATACTATATTAGTACAGTGTCCCGCATATTACGCCAATTGTTAAATAAAAATCAAGATTAATAATATATGATACATTTAATAATAGAAAAAAATCTACTATAATATTTATTTTATTAATGAGAAAAATATAAATTAATGATCATAATTCAAAAATACATTATCAATTGGTATAGTTCTAATTGGCCGGCAATTGAGATTTCAACTTATTAATCTGTTATAATATGTTTCTATTTTTTGACGAAAAGTATGAACTTTACATAAATTATCCTCATTCAAATTTTTCCTAACCTATAGTATTTAGTAAGTATTAATTATGCCTGCAAATGTCTACATAATTAAAATTTTGAAATCAATCCTTCAGACAATAGAATTAATAGAAGGAAACATAGATCATTTTTCAAGAATGAACTATTCAATACTTAACATGTGTACTAAGACTAATTCTTTAAATGACACATAAGCAAAAATAGCTATTAGTATAGTAGGGGATTATTTCTGCTTTTCTGATGGAAAAATTGACTAAAATCGGAAGTGTATTAAAAATTCTGGCAAAATTCTTTTAAGTCGCGAAAAAAATAAATTTTAACTCTCTTATAAATTATGATCACCACCTGCAAAATTCTGGCAATGGTTCTAACAAACAAAGATGTGCAATAATTGTAGGAACTGTAGCAGAAATAGACATCGCACAAACACCACCTAAAATTCCGATACACCCCTCCGTGTCTAATTTAATTGTCTAAACATGAAAGGACTAAATAGTAACATTCTAAAAAATAAAAACCATTTGTCAAACAGAATCGATTACAAAAGGACCGATCAAAAAAAAAAATCGATTACAAAAGGGAAGTGAAAAGTGTCAAACCTTTGAAACAAATCCAAAAAATGGCTAATGAAAGAGCTCCTCATGTCCTAATTTTCCCTCTGCCCCTCCAAGGCCCTGTGAATTGTATGCTGAAACTAGCTGAAATCATCTTGCTTCACAATATCAAAGTCACCTTTCTCAACACTAATCACATACAACAACGCCTCTCGAATTGCACCAACACTGAAATTTACTTCAAAAAGTATCCCAACTTTTGTTTCGAAACGGTCCCTGATGGCCTTCCCGATGAAAATCCCCGAACAGGGGATCAGATCGGGAAGTTGCTCGAATCCATGGAAAATACGGCGATGCCGATTTTCCGGGATATGGTTACCGGCGATGTCTACGGCCCTACTTCTGGAAATCCGGTGACGTGTTTAATAGCTGATGGGATTTTCACTTTTGCTACTCATATTGCAAACGAGATTGGTGTTCCATTGTTGTATTTTGATACAATTAGTCCTTGTGGCCTTTGGACGTACCTATGTTTGCCTAAACTCATTCAAGCTGGGGAAATTCCTTTCAAAGGTACGTAGTCTAAAGTTGGATTATTTTATCAAAAATTCATGAATTTTATTTGGTTATTATATAATTGATTAATTTCATATATTTGGATTTTTAGATGGTATTAAATTTTTCATAGAATCAGAGCTAAAAAGGTTCATGACACTTTCATCCATATTAAATTTTTCATAGATGGTATTAAATTTTTCACGCCCACACATGACACTTTCGTCCATATTAAATTATTTATTCGTTTGGATCTACTCTTAGGACTCGTTTGTTGTGGGGTATTAAATTTTTAGTCATAGTAAAATATGTGATACATTTAACTTTTTATGTGTGATATGTGTTACTACATCATACAAATCAAATGTTTGTTAATATATATTACAACATAGTTAACATGAGTCATAATATTTTCAAATGTTTGTATTGAGAATTAATTCATTTGCCCATTTACTATTTTTTTAAAAATAAAAAAGAAATATTTTTGTCAATTAACTTGGTAATAAGTGGATGATAAATTTAATACCAAATAAAGGGAGGATATATTTTCACTCAAAAATGGAAAAATATACATTAGGCTTTTATATTTTTACGGGTCATAGGTAATACAAATCAACAATAACAAACACTTGAATTGTAGGGAAAAAAATTACTATATCTCTAGTAATTACTCAAAACAAATATGTACTTAGAGCAGAAATTTGATACATAAAACTGTCCTATATAAATTTTTATAATAATAATATTATGTATATAATTTTAATTCGAGAGGGTGAATTAAACCTTTAATTAATAAAATATAAATCCGAAACGAACGATCGAGTCCACGCCCTTAAATTGTCCCCATTTTAGACCACACACAGTGAAAGCGTATTAGTTTGACTTTATTTTCAGAAGATGTTGAATCGTTGATAGCATTGAGTAGAAAAAGATGAGTGAGGTCATTCCAGATTTTGTAGGATTTAGAGCACCTCCAACAGTGTATCTACAATTAGTTACAAATTTTTACCACATCACTTATCATATCAAAAATAAATTATACCTATTAAATTACATTTCTACTTCTCAACCATCTCAGGCAGAACTGTTACTATTCTAGGACCCACAATCCACCTCATCTAATTCATTTAATATTTTTAATTCGATATTTTTTTAATTATAGTAGTTTATTTGATAAATAAAATAAAATATTTATAGATTTATGTCATTTTTAATTAATTATTTATTTAAAAATATATCATTTTTTCCATCATTCCACACCAATCTTTTTTATTTTTTATATGTCTCACATTATATTTTCCACCTTTAAAAAGAATAATTTTTCTTAAATTTTATTTTTACAATATTTATAAATTTACACAAATTATCATTATATTTAGACTCACACATACATACAATCTAACTAATTTATTTACTTTATATATAAATAATTATAAAATTATCCTTTAAAATTTCAATTATTACTCTTATTTCCTTCTTGTGTGTCTTCTTAATTATTAAAGATAGGTTTTGGGACCAAGGCAGTATATAAATAACAATATGAAATGTTTGAATAGATTAAGTGATACAGTAACCTTACACATGAAGGAATCTTATGGGAAAATTGCAAAACATATTCATTAAGTTACCCAATTAGCAACAACAAATCAGAAATTTAGAAATCGAAAATTTAGAAAATTCATACGAATCGTGTGGCCAATTTACGGCGACCCGCAATACAAGTTATATATTCATTTGTTTGTCTCCTCAACCTCGTACATTTGTAACCCTCAATCGCCGACAACAGTCATTATAGCATCGCAGTTTTACGTGAGCTTTTCTAAGTTGTCCGACGAAATAAAAAATAATTACATTGTGAAAAATTGATAACTAGGGCATAAATTGTTACCTCTAACATGACGTAAAAATTTAATTATCCCTAACTTGATGAGTAATTTGAGCATGCTTTGCAATTCTCAAGATCATGTTTTCTATATTTCCCGTCTTTCCATTCTAATTTCCGTGTGGCTTAGTATCGTATACACTCACTTCATACGTATATTTAAATCTATCATAAAAAGTGTTATATATTATAACAGAAAAGTGCAACTTGTATAAATAAAAAGTCTTAATTATAATAACAGAAAAATACTAGATGTTACATTATTGAAATGTGTTAACGAAATTAAGCGAAAAATGATATAAAAAATCTTAGTGCTTGAGAGATCAACTATTTCCGCATTATTTTCCTTTTATTTCCTTGTCTAATTAACCACAATATTATACAAGAAATTAATCTAGAAAAATAGTAACGAAGTTTTTCTTGTTTAAAAATCTAGTTTATTTTTTTCTTGGTTTAACTCAGATGACAATTTGGATGAGATCGTAACAAATGTACCCGGAATGGACGGCATCATTAGACGGCGTGATTTACCTAGCTTTTGTCGCACCAACGATATTAACGATCGTATAATACAGTTAGTTCTGAAAGAGGGGGAGCACATACCCCTAGCTCAAGGCCTAATTTTTAACACATTTCAAGAGTTGGAGGGGCCCATATTGTCCCAAATGCACAATATTTGCCCTAACATCTATGCTATTGGGCCCTTACATGCTCACCTCAAAACAAGGCTAGGCCCAGAATTTAGGCTCACCACCTCTAATAGCATTTGGAGAGAGGATAAGAGCTGCATTTCTTGGCTTGATCAACAGCCTTCTAAATCTGTTATCTATGTCAGCATTGGAAGTCTTGCTGTGATGACAAGAGATCAACTCTTTGAAATTTGGCATGGATTGGTGAATAGTGGCTCTAGATTCTTGTGGGTCCAAAGGCTTGGTTCCATTGTTGGACTAGATTCAAATACTAATCAGGTAAATTTAGAATTATTACATGAGACGAAGAAAAGAGGGTGTATTGTTAGTTGGGCCCCACAAGAAGAGGTATTGGCGCATCCAGCAATTGGTGGGTTCTTGACCCATAGTGGGTGGAACTCGACTTTGGAGAGTATAGTAGAGGGAAAACCAATGATTTGTTGGCCGTACTTTGTCGATCAGCAAGTGAATAGTAGGTACGTGGGAGAAGTGTGGAAGCTTGGGTTGGATATGAAAGATACTTGTGATCGAGTTATAATTGAAAAATGATTAGGGAGATTATGGAATCAAGGAAGGGTGAATTCTTAGAAAGAGCGGAAGAAATGGCGAGATTAGCCACGTCGAGTGTGAAGGAAGGAGGGTCTTCATTTGTAGATTTGAATCGTTTGATTGAAGATATTAAGATGATGCAAATATTCTCAAAACAAAACTAGTGTATTTTTGTTTGAGAAAAAAATATGATGTTGGAATAATTCATTGGATACATTTGAATGTTAACTTTATAATTCTTTTTTTTTTTATCGGTATTAATTTTATAATTCATATTTGAATTTCTTCTATATGTGGGTTTGGCTAAACTGGTTTTTCGATTCTTTTATTCTCCGGTCTATAGTCTTCTTTTTAATTGGGCTCGGGATTCTAATTCGAAGGTAAAACTTATTTTTACTATAATACTCCATAAATATATAAAAATAATATTATTAATTTACACAACAAAGATGTATTAATTTTAATGGGAGAAATTGAAATAATTCCAAGTGGAATTTAAAGCATGTGTATTTTTAGTATTTATAGTTAGTACACAATAAATATGTATGTATTATTTAAACAATAAATATTAGTATTCAGAAATAATTCTATTGTCCTTCACGCTAAATTTTGCACTAGCAGTCTAGCACACAAATTATGCCATTAAAACATTTCAACAAATATTTTTGGATTAATTGTTTTTAAACAAATATTTTAACCAAGTTTCTTGCTTTGTTCTTTGAAAATTTAACTTCTTCGTTCTACTCCGAAGTGAGATTATAAATTATAAATATCCGACGAGAAAAAATATCAACGAATAAAATTATAAAAACCGGGCCAGTTTAAAAAATCAACGCCTAAACAATTACTTTTTCTTAACAAAACATTTCAAATTTAATTAATTTAACATCATCAATTTGTCCTTCCAGTTAAAAAAACTATAATCTAAAACTAGAAGACAAAAAGAAAATCCAGATTAATTTCACTCAAGAAACAAAAATAAATTTAAAAAAAAAAAAAAAGAAAGAAACAAAAATAAATAAATAAATAAAATTGTTCAGATTACATCTCCAGGAAAACACCCAGTAATAATTAATTAAAAGAATGAGATAAGGAAAGGGCTCATATCAAGTGTAAATTAAAGAAGATTATTCATAGTGGAAACAGAAAAAACACAGACGAAACTGAGCAGAGAGAATTTCTTTAATGAAGGCGCCAAAGGACCAACCCTTTGAATGCAAGGGGGCGGCAACCTAATTCACAAATCCTCAAATCTCCATCAATTTCTTCCAATATTTTCTCTGATTTGAAATGGGGATTTGTTTTCTAGAGAGAAAACAACCCCACCCCACTCTAGCCTCTCTCTTTATAATCATAGCCCTCCGCTTCTTCTTAGCTTTAGCTTCGACAGAAAAATAAATAAATAAACAAACAATATCGATACAGAGTAGCAGAAAAACTGCGTATTGTATACACAAAATTAGGTTTTGATTTGTGAGGAAGAAGTAGAATACTATATATATACTGGCTAATGAATTTTCTTCAGGGCATTGTAAAGCCCACAAATTAATACGGGTCCATTTTTGAGCACAAAAATGAATCCGATTTAGTTATAGCCCAACCGTTATCTATTTAAGTGGGCCATATAAAGCCCACATATGGGTGGTACTTAGTTAGAGAAGAACAAGTTTAAGGCTCAGGTGATTAGGGTGAATTATTGCATGTTAATTGTGTGCTTAATTGCCTCAATTTGATATGATTTTCATGTTAATTCGCATTTAATTGGTCAAATTGCATTTCATAGTTTGATTTGATATTTTATGTGTGAATGTGTAGGTTGGATGCCCTTTTGAGTGCAAATTGAGGATAGTTATTATATTCAATTCAACTGGGCAATTGCATGATATGAAAGAGGGTCAAGAGACGGTCGTAACGCAAAAAGAATGAGGTCAATCGGAGTTCGTACGCAAAGATACGGCCGAACGAAGTTGTGATAGGCAAAACACCCAAAACCGCATACACCCTCCGGATTAGGAAATACACCAACCAACTGCACCCATCAAATTGATAAGTACACCCCCGTCGTCTTCACAGATCAGCGCAGCCCCTGTTTCTTCCCCAATCTGCAACTCAATCCCAAATCACCATTTTCCGATCACCACCCACTCCAACAACCACCCACGTCGCCAACACCCAACACCAATAACCATCAACCCATCTCCATCGTTAATCGCCCAGCACCATTACCGTTTCAATCGCGAATCTGCAACCACAACGCAGCCACCGCGCCCAAATCGTCCAGCACCGCCGTCTACTTTCCGGCGTCGATCTCACAACGACTCGAGTCAGATTATTTGCAAAGGGAAGTGACCCGCCCGAGTCACTAGCAACTATGCCCGAGTCGGAGGATTTACGAAAGAAGGTGACTCGGGCAACTGAAATCCGACTCGCCCGAGTCACAATTGTCCAAGTCGAGTCACTGAATTTACGAAGGAGCGACTCGGGCATCACAGAAGTGACTCGCCCGAGTCGAGGCGGCAGTGCAGCAGTCCAATATCGCGAACGCGTTTCTATTCCAGCGTTTTTTTTATTTCTCTCGGCGATTGGAGGTGATACGTCAACTGGAAAGCAAGGGAGGAGAAGCGTGAATTGGCAGGGGATATATTCAGCGCAAAGGAAAAGATTATGCAGTCAACACTTAGGAGAGAAATTAGGAAATTAGAAATAGAAAAAGGGATTCACCCCTACACACACTTTTACACCTTTTCACACACACACATAGATATTTTTGCATTTCTTTATCATTTTTGAAGATCAAGACATGGATTCTAAATATTTGGAGACTAATTAGGTGATATCTTATCTTTATTTTCAGTTTTATTGGTTTAATTTCTTGCAATGATGAATGCTTATTTCTTTGATATTATGGGTTTAATTTCTTTAATTATGCTTGGCTAATTTCTCAAGTGTTTGGGTGTTTGGAAGCTATGGATGATTGAATTATGTTGATTAATTGAGTGGGTAATTTCAATTGAAGGTTTATTGATTGAATTGATGAGTTTTGCATGATCTATTATTTGATTGAGCTTGAATTCCATGTTTAGTATTTAATTATTGCAAGGAGACTTGGATGATTAGGTTTCTAGCTTGGTTGAAGGGTTTAATTGGATAATTAGAGTGGATATTGTGTAACGCAAGGAGACTTGGTTAACTACATTAGAATTACATCAATTCACATTAATTGCTTAGATTAATAGTCGGGTGATTAGTGAGGGGACAAAAGGGACGTACCTTAGTAGCGAAGATTGATCACGCTAGGGAAACCTATTGACTCGTGGGAGAATCGGGAAGAACGGGACGTTGGCCTAATCAATTCTTCGTGCTTTAACGAAACATGACTCCTAGGCTTACCAAGTACGGTGTTGTGTTTTCTTACTTGAATTGCCCTTATCAATTTGCCGACGAGAGAGTTACTACTTGGTTTTGATTCGTGTTTCATGGTCCATAGCCGAAGAACACCCGAACACATATTTTATCTTGCTTGAATTTAATTGTCGTGTTAGATCGTTATTGCTTGTTTATCGTTGTTTGAATCCCAAATCTTGTTGAATGTCTTGCACTACAATTATGACTAAACTAGTAGATTTGGGGCTATCTCCCACTTGATTCCCGCGGATTCGATAATTTAACCCGGTACTTGCTCACTACACGATCCTCCTACACTTGGGAGGTGAGTGCTAGTTTGCACCTATCAAGTTTTGGCGCCGTTGCCGGGAATCGGTGTTTGAGATAACTTAGATCGAAAGTTGAAAGTAGTTGATAGTGCTTTTTATTTTTGTTGTTTGTTTTATCTTGTTTTAGCTTGTCTTTAGAGGATTTTGATACTTGGTGTTTGTTCTAGGTGTGCATGAACACAAGACAAAGGGGTATAGAACCAATACCTATTGACTTGGAGATCGAAGCAACCGCTAGAAGGAGGAACCGAGAGAGAAATCGTCGAAGGGCTCAAGCTCGAGCAAGAACAAGGGAACGTGAAATGGAGAACAATGACCAAAATGTGGTCGAAAGGAGAGATAACCAAAGAGAAAGGCCTATTAGGGAGTATTTTGAGCCTCCCGTCCAACTCCACTACGATGGAATTGCTCGTCCACCGTTGCAGGCTAACAACTTTGAAATCAAGCCGGCTTTGCTACATATTCTTCAAAGCAAGCAATTGGTGGAGACCCAAAGGAGGATCCCAATCGCCATATCGCCCAATTCTTGGAGTATGCCGATACGGTCAAGATGAACGGTGTGACCGAGGATGCATGGAGGGCTCGACTTTTCACATTCACATTAAGAGATCGAGCCAAGGATTGGATAACCTCTCTACCCCGTGATAGCCTTGACTCTTGGGATGCATTAAGTAAGAAGTTCTTGTTGAAATTCTTCCCACCTTCCATGACATTACAATGCAAGACGTTGATTGCCCAATTCCGAATAATGGAGGATGAAAATATGCATGAAGCATGGGAGAGATTCAATAGCCTCCTTAGGAAGTGTCCTCAACATGGGTTCGTTGATGAACAAATAGTGAGCTTTTTCTACTACGGACTTGATCCTCCATCTCGGAGAATTCTAGACTCAAGTGCGGGTGGATCACTTTTTGACAAGACCGGAAGAGATGCTAAAGAGTTGATCGAGAACATTGCTTGCAATACGGCTAGTTGGCCAACCGAGAGGAGGGGCCATTTCAAGATTTCTCAAGTTGAAGAGAATGATACGGTGCAATCACTTACTCAAGTGATGAAGACATTTATGACTAAGGTGGAAGGAATGTTAGAGAGCAACAAGAAGAACACAATGGGGGTAGTAGTGAAGGTACTCATGTGGTAGATCACGTTGAGGAAGCACATTACATGGGAAGACAACCTTACCAACAAGGGAATGTTCAAGGTAACCATTCGTTTCCCAATCAATCTCACCACCAAAACTACCAAAATCGTTTTCCAAACAACCATCCACCTAATTTCCAAAATCAAGCCTCTCATCCACCTCTTTATCAAAACAATCCTCCCTACAACACAAATTTTCGGAAGCATGAGAACTTCTCGTATGCTAACCAAAAGGCCGCCATCACATTGCCACCGGGATTTGATCCGGTGCTAGAGCTCCTAACAATGAGGGAAAACCAAGCTTGGAGGATTTACTAGCAACTTCGGTAACTAACATGAACAACTTCATGGGACATGCTAAGGAAAAATTCGATAAGATGGAGGACTTTATGGGGTCTTTAGCCACTCAAGTGAAGAACCTCGAGTTTCAAATGAGTCAAGTAGCTTCCTCAAGTGGAGGAAATCAAAAGGAAAGTTCCCTTCTACAACGGAGGTGAACCCGAAAGAGCATTGCAAGGCCATCCAATTGAGGAGTGGAACACAATATGAAGGGCCATCAATGCCAAATGAGGAAGAGGAGAAAGAGAACGGGGTGAAGAAGTCAAAGAGGGAGAAGAGTTTGAAATGGTGGATGCTCAAGAAACTCTAGAGGAGCAAGTTGAGGCTAAGGATGAGAGAGTGGAAGACAAAGAAGAGAAAGAAGAAGGAGAAAAGAGTGTAGAAAGGGTACCCAAGTGGAAGAAGGCTAGAGAATTGAGAAAAGAAAAGGAGAAGAAGGAGCTTGAGGGGGCCAATGTTGAGTGTGATGAATGGGGAGTTCCCAAAACTTATGTCCCTCCACCATTTCCTCAACGATTTATGAAGCAAAAGCTTGATGAAAAGTTCTCTAAATTCCTTGAGATTTTCAAGAATGTGACCATCAATGTTCCACTAATGGAAGCCCTTGAAGAGATGCCAACATATGCCAAGTTTTTGAAAGACTTGATCACAAGAAGGAGAAAGGTTGATGAGAGGGAGACGGTTAGCTTGACTATGGAATGTAGTGCCCTACTACAAAGAAGTCTACCTCCAAAGAAGAAAGATCCGGGAAGCTTTACTCTCACATGTGAGCTTAGCAACAAGGAGAAGAGGAGAGCCTTGTGTGATTTGGGGGCAAGTATCAATCTCATGCCCCTATCCATTTTCAATAGGCTAGAACTTGGTGATATGAAGCCTACATCCATGACTCTTCAACTCGCGGACAAGTCATATACCTATCCAAGTGGTATTGTGGAGGATGTATTGGTGAAAATCGACAAGTTCGTATTTTCGGCCGATTTTGTGGTTCTAGACATGGAAGAGGATGACAAAGTGCCATTGATCCTAGGGAGACCTTTCCTAGCAACCGCAAGGGCGGTTGTGGATATGTTTTCGGGAAGATCACATTGAAGATGGATAAGGAGGAGCTCACATTTGATATCTATGAGGCTATGAAGCACCCTAAGGAGGAAGGAGAGTGCAAGAGCATTGATATAGTGGAAGAATGTGTCATTGA
This sequence comes from Paraleonurus japonicus, assembly GCA_030762865.1. NCBI lineage: Eukaryota > Viridiplantae > Streptophyta > Magnoliopsida > Lamiales > Lamiaceae > Paraleonurus > Paraleonurus japonicus. Next base: position 5,677,119 of record CM061053.1, read on the forward strand.
AAAACTTGAAGCATCTCTTGACCCTTACTACTCTAATGTCTTCTATAATCCTCTTTATGATAATTGCTATGAATTTGATGATGATTATTCTTGCTTTGATGATAGGAACTCCACAAAAGAGGAAGAGGCCAAACATTTATGGGATAGGAAAGCTCAAATTCTCCCACTCCGTGAGCCCGTGCAAGGAGTTGTGCCCGAGGAAAAGAAAGAAGGTCTTAAGCCACTCCCGGAGCACTTGAAGTATGCTTATCTTGAGGAAGGTAACAAGTATCCGGTTATAGTTGCTTCTTCTTTGAAAGATTATGAGTTGTGTGCATTGTTAGAGGTCCTTAGGAAGCATAAAAGTGCCTTAGGATGGTCCATTCATGATATTAAGGGCATTAATCCATCTATTTGCATGCATCGCATTCGCCTTGAGAAGGATAGGAAGCCTATAGTGCAACCCCAACGTAGAGTGAACCCCGTTATTCAAGAGGTTATTAGGAAAGAGATTATTAAATTCTTGGATGTTGGTATGATTTTTCCTATTTCCGATAGCGAGTGGGTTTCACCTTTGCATGTTGTCTCTAAGAAGGGGGTATGACTGTGGTTAAAAGTGAAAATGATGAACTTGTAGCTACTAGGCTTGCTACCGGGTGGAGAGTTTGTGTTGATTATAGGGAATTGAACAAAGCAACTTGTAAAGATCATTTTCCCTTGCCTTTTATGGACCAAATGCTAGATCGTCTTAGTGGATTCTCACACTATTGTTTCTTGACGGGTACTCGGGTACAATCAAATAATGATTGCACCCGAGGACCAAGAAAAGACGCCCTTTACATCTTCGTATGGCATTTTTGCATGGAGGAGGATGCCGTTTGGGCTTTGTAATGCCCCGCCACCTTCCAACGTTGTATGATGTCCATTTTCCATGGTCTTATTGAAAACATTATGGAGGTGTTTATGGATGATTTCTCGGTTTTGGTAATTCTTTCCATACTTGTTTACATAACCTTGAAATTGTTTTGCAAAGGTGTGAGGACACTAATTTGGTTTTGAATTGGGAGAAGTGTCACTTTATGGTGAATGAAGGGATCGTGCTTGGACATCACATCTCATCAAAAGGACTCCAAGTGGACAAAGCCAAAGTGGTGGCTATTGAAAGACTCCCACCACCTTCAAGTGAGAAAGGAATTCGGTCTTTCCTAGGCCATGCGGGATTCTACCGCCGTTTCATCAAGGATTTCTCTAAACTTTCTAAACCTCTTTCTAAATTGCTTGAAAAGGATGTTCCCTTTAATTTTAATGAAGAGTGTTTGTTGTCTTTCAGGTCTCTTAAGGAAGCTTTGATATCATCTCCTATTTTAGTGAGCCCGGATTGGAAAGAGCCGCTCGTTCTCATGTGCGACGCTAGCGATTTTGCTATGGGAGTAGTATTAGGCCAAGTGAGAGAGAGAGTGTTCCGAGCCATCTACTACGCCTCCAAAACCTTCAATTCCGCACAAGCCAACTACACTACCACCGAAAAGGAGCTCCTAGCCGTGGTCTACGCCGTAGACAAATTTCGCCCTTACTTGATTGGAGGAAAGACCATCGTGTACACAGATCACGCGGCTATTCGCTACCTCATGACCAAGAAGGATGCCAAACCACGCTTAATTCGGTGGGTCTTGTTGTTGCAAGAATTTGACATTGAGATTCGAGACAAGAAGGAAGCGAGAACGTAATAGCCGACCATTTGTCAAGGCTTGAGAGAGGGCAAGAGTTCATTGAAGAAGAGAGTGAGGTTCAAGAAGAGTTTCCGGACGAGAAGCTTTTTGAAGTTGAGGGGTTACATCTTGTTGAGGAGAGAATTGTGAAGAAGAAAAGTGGGAGAGTTCCTTGGTTTGCGATTATGCCAACTTCTTGGCTTGTGGGAAGCTTCCTAGTGATATGCCATCCTATGTCAAGAAAAAGTTTTGAGGGATGCAAAAAGTTTCATATGGGAAGACCCTCTACTCTTTAAGAGAGGGTTGGATTCGATAATTCGAAGGTGTGTTCCCGAGGAAGAAATGGAAGGAATTTTGGAGCATTGTCATTCTATGCCTAGTGGCGGACATTTTGGAGGATCCAAAACGGGGATGAAGATCCTTCAATCGGGATTTTATTGGCCAACAATCTTCAAAGATAGCAAGGATTTTGTGGCAAGATGCGACCGTTGTCAAAGGATGGGGTCTATCACGAAGAGGGACGAGATGCCTATGACTATCTTTATTGAGGTTGAGCTATTTGATGTTTGGGGATTGGACTTCATGGGGCCATTTCCACAATCTTTTGGATACCTTTACATCTTGGTGGGGTAGACTACGTTTCGAAGTGGTGGAAGCTATCCCAACAAAGACCAATGACTCGAAGGTAGTTATGCAATTTCTCAAGAAGAATATATTTTCCCGTTTTGGTGTGCCTCGAGCCTTGATAAGTGATGGTGGTTCACACTTTGTGAACAAATGGATGGAGAAGCTACTTGAGAGATATGGAGTGAAGCACAAGGTGTCAACCGCCTACCATCCGCAAAACAAATGGCTTGGCGGAGGTGTCGAATAGGCAAGTGAAGCAAATATTGGAGAAGACGGTCAAGATAAATCGGAAGGATTGGGCTACTCAATTAGATGATGCTTTATGGGCCTACCGAACCGCTTTCAAGACTCCATTGAACATGTCCCCATATCAACTCGTGTTTGGAAAGGCTTGTCACTTGCCCGTAGAGCTTGAGCACAAGGCATATTGGGTTATTCGCAAGTTGAATCTTGATGAGGATGCCGCAGTGGAGAAACGAATTCTCCAACTTCATGAGTTGGACGAATTTCGTGAGAGTGCATATGAAAGCTCAAGGATTTTTAAAGAAAAGACCAAGAAGTGGCATGACCAAAAGTTGAAGAAGAAGGATTTCAAGGAAGGAGATCGAGTGCTTTTATTCAATTCAAGGTTGAAGTTGTTTCCCGGGAAGCTCAAATCCCGATGGAGTGGACCATTTGAGGTGGTGAAGGTGTTTCCAAGTGGATATTTAGAGTTGAAGAACAAAGTTGGAGATCAATTCATTGCTAATGGGCATCGGGTTAAGCATTACTTGCTTCCTCCCAAATTTGTGTTCTTGATGACTTGAAGCTTGAGGAGAGTTGAGCTGTCTCAAGCTCCGTCCGGCAAAGGACGTTAAAACTAGCGCTAGATGGGAGGCAACCCATCGTTTTTTTTTTTTTTCTTGCTTTCTTTGCTTTTGTTTTGTTTGCTTTCAATAAGTGTGTGTGTAATCTTTTTGTGACCCTTTGTAGGGGTCGAGGTGTGCAAATGAGGCTTTGTGAGTTACAAGCTTGAAGTTGAGAGGAAGTGAAGACCTTACGGTACCACACCTTCTCTAGACTTAGATTCGCTCTAAGTTTGGGGAGGTGTGCCTCTTTTCACCCTTTTTCCATTTGCACCGCGCACCTCGTGTTTGGGGCTTATACGATATATCTTACTTGTACATGAATTTTGAGATGAGCTTACTTGTGAATATGCTTTCTTGTTGATAGTTTTGGATTTCATTGTGGGTAGTTGTGTACAAATTCACCTAGCTAACTACATTTGCCAAACTTTTAATTGCTTTGCAATGAAAAAGTTTGGGGGTGTGTGTTAGTTAGCATTGCTTGTTGCACCAACTTGCCTCTCATTTGTAATGAGAAAATTGTTTGAAATTTTTGTGAAATTTGAGCTTTAATGTGGATTTCACTCTTATCTTTGAGTTTATTTGATGAGATATTGATGTGGTGTTATGCTTGGAGGTATGTACGTGGCATATTTGTTTTGATTGATGGACATGGTGAGCTTGTGATGTGATATTGAGTTGATACATTTGCTTGATTCTAGCATGAAAAATTGTTTTGTGATGATGAGTGTGATGAAGAATGCTTATTCTCTTTGCTAAATTTTCAGCCCGTGAGCTTTTGAGCCTCTTGAATCGTGCATGAAAAACGGTTTAATTCCTTGTTGAGTGCATCATTTGCGATTATGCATGCTAGAACTTGCCTATAGACTTGTTGAAGTTGAGTTTTGTGTGGATCTATGAAGATGATTTGAGGCCATGTTTGATTTGTTAAGTTACTTAGCCAAATTTTACCCCACCAATGTCATTGATTTCCCTAGTAAGCCAATTTGTGCCTTAAAGCCTTATTCTTTGGCAAGCTTGTGAAATTAAGCCATTTTGTCTATCTTTATGAGCCTTTGTTCCCATATGTTTAGTAGAGCATGATTGTTGGCAATGAATGGTGAAGTGAAATTGAGAAAGTGTGGTGGTATGTTTGGGATAAGTATGTTGAGATGAAAAGAAGAAAGAAAAGAAAAGAGGGAATAAAAAAATTGAATTGAGAAAAGAAGTGAAAAAATCATGAGAAGAAAAATTCAATTTGAGCTTGAATGAAAAAGAAAGTCTCAAAAGGTGTTGGTGGTGAATGTTATGTGAAAAGATTGAAAGTGAAAAGAAAGAGTGGTGTTTGTTGAAATGAGGTGAAAAATTGCATTGAATTATATGTTCAACTCTCATTGCTCTACTATCATTGAGTCACTTCTTCCAAATTCACCCACCTCATCCAAAGAGCCTTCATTACAACCTCTTGAAAAGACCTCTTTGATTTGTAGTTGATGCACAAAATGAATGATTGAGATTGAGTCTTGTGGCAAGCATATGGTGTGTATGGTTGTGATTTGATGGTTGAGTGCTTAATTGCCCTTATACACTTGTGTGATGAGAGATACACTCCTTTGAAGGAGTATTGAGAAAGCATTTGAAATTGCATTTTGTCAAAGCATGACATTTTTAGTGTTAGTTGAAAGTGGCATTGAAAACTTGTGTTCATTAATGAGTTTGATTGTCCAAAATTCATCTTTTTGCCATGTGACATAGTTGCAATCAATTCACCCTTTGTGCTTATTTGTTTCGTTGCTCGGGACGAGCAACACTTTAAGTTTGGGGGAGTTGATTAGGGTGAATTATTGCATGTTAATTGTGTGCTTAATTGCCTCAATTTGATATGATTTTCATGTTAATTCGCATTTAATTGGTCAAATTGCATTTCATAGTTTGATTTGATATTTTATGTGTGAATGTGTAGGTTGGATGCCCTTTTGAGTGCAAATTGAGGATAGTTATTATATTCAATTCAACTGGGCAATTGCATGATATGAAAGAGGGTCAAGAGACGGTCGTAACGCAAAAAGAATGAGGTCAATCGGAGTTCGTACGCAAAAGATACGGCCGAACGAAGTTGTGATAGGCAAAACACCCAAAACCGCATACACCCTCCGGATTAGGAAATACACCAACCAACTGCACCCATCAAATTGATAAGTACACCCCCGTCGTCTTCACAGATCAGCGCAGCCCCTGTTTCTTCCCCAATCTGCAACTCAATCCCAAATCACCATTTTCCGATCACCACCCACTCCAACAACCACCCACGTCGCCAACACCCAACACCAATAACCATCAACCCATCTCCATCGTTAATCGCCCAGCACCATTACCGTTTCAATCGCGAATCTGCAACCACAACGCAGCCACCGCGCCCAAATCGTCCAGCACCGCCGTCTACTTTCCGGCGTCGATCTCACAACGACTCGAGTCAGATTATTTGCAAAGGGAAGTGACCCGCCCGAGTCACTAGCAACTATGCCCGAGTCGGAGGATTTACGAAAGAAGGTGACTCGGGCAATCAAATCCGACTCGCCCGAGTCACAATTGTCCAAGTCGAGTCACTGAATTTACGAAGGGGAGCGACTCGGGCATCACAGAAGTGATTCGCCCGAGTCGAGGCGGCAGTGCAGCAGTCCAATATCGCGAACGCGTTTCTATTCCAGCGTTTTTTTATTTCTCTCGGCCAATTGGAGGCTGATACGTCAACTGGAAAGCAAGGGAGGAGAAGCGTGAATTGGCAGGGGGATATATTCAGCGCAAAGGAGAAGATTATGCAGTCAACACTTAGGAGAGAAATTAGGAAATTAGAAATAGAAAAAGGGGATTCACCCCTACACACACTTTTACACCTTTTCACACACACACATAGATATTTTTGCATTTCTTTATCATTTTGAAGATCAAGACATGGATTCTAAATATTTGGAGACTAATTAGGTGATATCTTATCTTTATTTTCAGTTTTATTGGTTTAATTTCTTGCAATGATGAATGCTTATTTCTTTGATATTATGGGTTTAATTTCTTTAATTATGCTTGGCTAATTTCTCAAGTGTTTGGGTGTTTGGAAGCTATGGATGATTGAATTATGTTGATTAATTGAGTGGGTAATTTCAATTGAAGGTTTATTGATTGAATTGATGAGTTTTGCATGATCTATTATTTGATTGAGCTTGAATTCCATGTTTAGTATTTAATTATTGCAAGGAGACTTGGATGATTAGGTTTCTAGCTTGGTTGAAGGGTTTAATTGGATAATTAGAGTGGATATTGTGTAACGCAAGGAGACTTGGTTAACTACATTAGAATTACATCAATTCACATTAATTGCTTAGATTAATAGTCGGGTGATTAGTGAGGGGACAAAAGGGACGTACCTTAGTAGCGAAGATTGATCACGCTAGGGAAACCTATTGACTCGTGGGAGAATCGGGAAGAACGGACGTTGGCCTAATCAATTCTTCGTGCTTTAACGAAACATGACTCCTAGGCTTACCAAGTACGGTGTTGTGTTTTCTTACTTGAATTGCCCTTATCAATTTGCCGACGAGAGAGTTACTACTTGGTTTTGATTCGTGTTTCATGGTCCATAGTCGAAGAACACCCGAACACATATTTTATCTTGCTTGAATTTAATTGTCGTGTTAGATCGTTATTGCTTGTTTATCGTTGTTTGAATCCCAAATCTTGTTGAATGTCTTGCACTACAATTATGACTAAACTAGTAGATTTGGGGCTATCTCCCACTTGATTCCCGCGGATTCGATAATTTAACCCGGTACTTGCTCACTACACGATCCTCCTACACTTGGGAGGTGAGTGCTAGTTTGCACCTATCATCAGTTATTTGCACCATACTTTTTATAAACACACCATCCAAAATTTTTGATAAAAAAATTACACATAGAAAAACTATATTGCCCTTTTATCAATTTAAATAAATTAAAGCTAATCAAAACTTAATTTATATACAACACCATATATCGATCACACCATCGAGTCACCATCAAGTTGCCGAGAGTCTCCACCGAGTCAAACTTTAAATTTAATTTTAAATATTTTTTAAATACAAATGTTCTAAGAAATCACACAAAAAATAAATATAACGAACAAAACCAAAAATCAGATTAGAAAATAAAAATCACAAAAATTTGTAACGGTCCAATATTTCAAAAAAGAAATTCAAACAAACCTCAAAAATTCAAAAACAGAGACGAACCCCAAAATTTGGGGGAAAACAAAAATCAAAAACTACAAATCGATTTGTTCGAAAATTAAATCCAAAAATAGTTAGATATTTGAATTATTTTTCAAAAAAAGATAGTGTTTCAAAAAAAAATCGCGAAAAAAAAAAAAATTAAACCTGACTTAGAATTTGAACAAACCCCACTCGATTTTTCAGAATATTTTAATTAATTTGACGACAAAAATTGATCTTCATTCAACGGTACAGCAAATTTAATTTCCAGCAAGAAAACTTCTTCTACACATAGATATAGATATAGTCATTAGTCAGCAAACACAAACACCATTAATTTCTCCAAATTGTAATTAGAGAGCACCGAGTGTTTTTCACACACAATGGAGGTGTCAATGCACATGATCAATAAAAGCTTATTGCACATCAATGTTCACAAACATAAGTCCATGAAACCGAACATAATTTCGTGTAAATTAGGGACGCAAAGTGAGATGAAATCCAACTTCTACCAACTCCTTTCTCTGTCTTCTCAGAATGTTGGTATTGATGAGATAAAGAAAGCTTACAAATGAATTATTTTTTTTCGAACAAGAACACATATTTCGAAAAAAAATCGAAAAAAAATTCAATATTTCGATGGATTCGTATTTTGATTTTTCGAACAACACAGATTCAAATCATAATTTTTTTCAAGAACATTCTTATAATACGTAAAACTACAGAAAAAAAAATACAATATTTCGCTCTCAGATTCATAATATTTTTTTCAGATTCATATTTTTTTCAAAAATACAAAAAAAAAAAAGGAAAAAAATATGAAAGAAGCGGAGGGCGGCGAGGACGATGGAGCAGCGGCGATAAAACGACAAGGACGACACGACGCTTGATGAGAGAAGAAAAGGGGCGGCAGCTGATGAGAGAGAAGACGAGAGAGGCGGCGGCGCTTAATAAGAGGAGAAGGGGATGCGGCGACGTTTACAGAGAGAAGAAAAGAAAAGGGACGTGGCGGTGACGGAAGGGAGATAAGGGACGCTGAGGAGAGAGAAGAGGAGTTAGTAGAAATTAGGGTTTTGTTAATAAGGGGTAAAATAGGTATTATGAATGGTGTGGGTAGCAAATAATTTAAAGTGGTTGGTGTTTTCATCCAGGTGTGTGTACCATAATTGGTGTTGCAATTAACATGGCCCAAGTTTAAATGTATTTGGGCTCTTTGAAGCCCACAAATAAATAGAATTTAATAAAGAAGCGGTTTATTTGCACCCCTTTTTTAAATAGTAAACTCACTGAATTCGAATGCCCACCCGAAGATTAGTATACCCATCTCAAATACTACACCCGAAGATTTGTAAGTAAATATAGCATAATTTTAAAAAATGAAATGTATGACTGAAGTATCGTGAGTGATTTGATAAACATTTATTTTTATTAGTAAAGAAAAATTTGATTGGAATGGTGTGGTAGAAGCTAAAAAAGTAATGACATTTCATATAGATATAATTAGAATTTATAAAAAGTTTTCTTAAAAGTTTAAAAGTAATTATCGGATAGAAAGAGTATTTTTATTACGAGCTTTCAAGGAAATATTAGTAGAGAATTCAAAAATTTCTACAACAGAAATAATGTCCTAATCCTTCCTGAAATAGTCATATTGCGATGCCTTTTGTATTAGACCTCTTCTTCTCCTCTCTCAGCCCTTAACCCAACAGCCTCACCCTTGGTGCCACCTACTGCCCCACCCCTAATGTTGTGTTCAGGTTTGTTTTTTTTTCCTTCTTTTTCTTCTTCTTCTATATTCCAATAGATATGTAACATATTGCCATAATTTTAAAAAAATTGAACAAATATGAAAAGTATTTATTTTCAAGCTTTTTGGTTTTTTACAAAAATAATTCCGAAATATTTAATTTTTTTTTAACAGACCTTAAAATAAATCTGCAATGACTCAAAGGTTGACTAAACAGTGACTCGGCGCAGTTGGTGGGTGCATAAATTAGTTTGAATGAATTTTAAAAATTATACTATTAGTAAAATAAAAAAGTGGTGAGCGTACTAATTAAAAAAGGGTGCGAATAAATTGGACCTTTAGTGTTTTTTTTTTTTTTGAGCGGGAACTTGGATCTTTAATTAAAGCATAACAACAATTAAGTCCCCGTTTAGTAGACATATTGTTGAATAAGATAAGCGACCGCTAAACATGCTAAACACGCCTACCAAACTGCAGAAATGTATGTGAGCCCTACATTGTCATTAATAGGAACACCAACATCCACTTTCAATTACCAATTATATCTCTTTCACCAAACCTTAATTTTCAATAATTTTAATTATCTTATTGCAATGTTGTCATGCCGCTTCACTTGGCGCCACTACCTCCACATCTCCCACTTCTCATCTCTGCTTCATCCAGTGCCATCCACCATCGAACTAATGCATATGAGATTTAATTTTTTTTTATTTCTTTAGATATTTGAAGTTGGTTAATATATTGATATGTGCAAAACAGACACACTTACAAGAATGAACTCGTTCCTTAAAACTGAGTGAGACTCGAGCATAGCAGCACTTGCTCCATGAACCGATTCTCCAGAAAATTCTCCAGACGCGGGTACTCCAATGCTCAAGTTATATGGGGCAATCTCAACTCAATCTCAAAGTGACCTTATATTCATATAAGGATCCTCTCAGCCTCTCAAGAATATAACTCAATGAAATTGCTGAAAGTGTGCTCTGTAATCAAGTAAGTATGATTTTTTTTTTTGACAAAAAGTAAGTATTTTAATGTGTATATCAAAATGTGTCTAATTATGAAGATATGAGTATATATCTAAAAATTCTCCCAAGCGTCACACTACTCCAAATGGGCCTTGCATCCTCCTCTCATGGACTTGGTCAATGCAGCCCACGAAAAGATCAACTGATTTTGGACTTATCTGCAATTTAGAGGTCATTTCGAATAGATATCAAGTACACGTTTCTCTCCCTCGGCTGTACATGATTTCAGGCTCTTTATCTACTCAAATATTATGGGCAGAACTAAGCCTTGAGCTAGGCTCAAAGGTTCACGACCCACCGGGTTGTCCAGATGTTAGAATCTCTAGAGACTTGGACACATGTCATCATCTCGGATAAAATATCAATTTATTTCACATCATGTATATTTGGAAGGAGAATAATAAATCTTGGAAGTAAATATTGGGTGTGGAATGATGGCAGTTTGTGGTGAAAAAATGGTGATATTCTTCCTAGCGACCATTTCAACTTCCAATGGCCTTTTCTTAGTAGGATTGGGAAAGGAGTTGAGTTTTTAAGTTTAACTTAAAATAGTTTAAAGCAACACTTGTTTAAAGCGGATGCATATCGTAACTCTATTTTTAGAGTTATGTATACGCATCAATATCACATAAAACGCATGCGCATTTAAAAGTGATAATAAACGTGCATGAGTGTAATATTAAAAATAGAATTAATCGGTTTTTACAAATTTTTGTCAATAGTTGGTGATTAATGTTTTAACTTCCTCCAGCACCTTTCAATAATTTCCTACTCATTTATGGATAAGAGCATTGTGGTCTCTTTATTTATTTATTTTTAAAATAATTTATAGGTGTATCTATTAATTTTTGGAGATGTGCACAAATCGTAGTTTTAATCTTCAATTGATAGCCTAACAGTTTTAAATGGATCTGTACCCACACAAAATAATTGAATATAGTCATAACCCAACAGTTTTAAGTGGACCACCTCTTGGAATGCCAGACGGTAGGACCGTCGACCAATTAAAATAATCCAAATTCTACTCAATTACAATAAAACGGACGTATGTATTGATTGATAACTTATATATATGTTCACTAAAATTATATAATTAGAGAGTCTTAATTATTTATAAAATATTAAAAATAAATAATATATATTCCATCTGTTTCATACTAGATGATACATATGTCAAAAAGGTCCGTCTCAATCTCAATAATACATTTCCTTAAAAGAAAATAAAACAACATACCATTTTTTATATATACTCATCAAACACCTAAAAATTACACACAATGCAATTACTTTATCTACATTAATAAAAATCTACTTCTGTAATAAAGTAAAATAGACTATTATATACTTACTTTATTTTATTTAATATCAATAAACAACTTCTACCTAATAATCGTATAAATAGTAAATGTATCGTTGACTATTGGACAAAAGGAGTATATAAATTGGTTTTCACGGTAAGTATGTGATTTTTTTACAGTAAAAATGTTCGATTTATCTCAAATTCAATCAAATTATTTGCTAGAATACTAAAACTGATTAATATTACAAAAATGTAAATAAATTTATAGTACTAGCCTCTATAGTTACTAGGGAATCATTTTAAATACACGTTTACTCATATATCCCTTAAAAATTATTTTATCATAAATATTATAAATAACTACAAAATATTTAAATTAATATCACGCAAATTTGTGTCGTCATTTTTATTATTATTACTTATAAAAGATATCAAAATTAACTTTAAAATTTTATTTTAATTTTAAGCTTTTTAGTTTGCAAATATACCTGGGTTTTCGTGTGTCATGGAATTATGTTGTCATTTTCTACTACGCTGTCTAAATTTATTAATATTGCAGGAAGAGTGACGTGTCAAACGTAGCGCACATGGCCACTGCAACAGTCGTAATCATATGTAACAAACAAAGGTTGTACTACCAATTTTAATTTTTGCTGGAAATATAGGATGAGGCGAAACATAAATATTTGACTTTTCTAATCTATAATCTTGGTACATAAAGCACTAGCCAGAAATTGATGAATTTTGAAAGATGGTACGTCTAGTATAAAAATTACCAGTCTGGGACCATAACAGTATTGAGAATGAGTTCAAAAATTCAAACATTAAAAATTGAGTTGTCATTGTATCAACTTAGTTTTTAACGTAATTTATAACTAATAAATTATAACATAAATAATTAATACTTTTTAATGAACAATTAATACTTTTTCAATTAAGATGAAATTTCTTCACTGGAGAAAATTAAAAAATTTGAATTTGATTGTAGTCATTTATCCTATTTAGTTCGTGATTTTCTCGTAAAAAAAAAAAAGAAATTGTGACGTACATTTGAGATGAAAGTTAACTCATATGGGCGAAATTGAATTTGTTCAACCCCAAAATCTAACTACTTATAAACACAAAAATTTATATTTAAATGCCAGTTTGGTAGGCATGTTTAGCAATAAGATAAGGTAAATTAGATCCTTATCTTATTGCTAAACACGCCTACTAAACGGGCACTAATAATATTTTATTTATGATCTATAGATTTATAGAATTCAAACATGACTGAATAGTAAAATGAAGATTTATGAAGTGTTTGGAATAATAATGAAAGTTGAGTGTGATGTTTGATTGAGAGAAATTAAATATTTGATATCTTAAAAGTGAGTAATGAAAGGTATAGATTCATTGTTCACCATTTTGAAATTATATATATATTTTTTTAAATTTAATTTTATTTTCTAAATTATTTATTAATATTAATAATAATATTCTAAGCATGATTATTATATAATATTATATTTTTTAATATTAAAGAAGAGTTAATAATAATTTTTATTAAAAACAATCAATTTGTATGGTAATGATAGGCATACCCACATATAAGCCAAACAATTCAACAATAACTAACATATCTATTACTATTCTTCACTACTTTCAAATTCATTATCATTCCGATTCAAATTAACAAATCAAACACCTCTTTATCTTATGTATGATACCGTCTTAAATAAACGCCCTTGTGTTTTTTTAAAGCAATAGCCTCACTTGTGAAGGAAAAAAAGAACTCTTTCATTCAAAATAGTTAAAAATAAAAAAGGATAATTAAGTTGCATTTTTTTCAACACATGCATATATTAAAAATAATCAACTTAATTATGTCATCTCCTAGAACAGCGGTGCCGATGATTGGCATGTTGGACTGTTTGATCCTCTTTTATGCAATTAATTTTTTCCCCGTCACCTTAAATATTTCCAAAATGTTAGATTCATCTTACTTATTGTGGTTATTTTCCTATTGGATTTTGTTTGGTTAATTTTGATTTTTCTAAGATGTTTTAGTTTTTCTTCCATGTAGTTTTTTCAGTGAGTATTAGACAATTTCGAAATTGTGGCTTGTGAAAATGTTATCTTGTTATATTACGACTACGGGTGTAGTAGCACAAATAATACATTAGTTGGGCAGTGTTTTAGGTTCAAAGTCGGGGCTGCCTTTCCATATATTTAACCATTTCTTGTTCTTTTTTTTTATTATTCAATTTGCTAAGTTTCAAGGTATTTGCTGGTAAGAGTATCTATGTTTTTAATTGGAAAATATTTCAATCAAGGAAAGCTTCGAGAATCTAAAATGCACCAAACAGAATCTTACAACTGGAAGGTATTCGATAGAGATTAACCATTTGTTGGCATAAAAACTTGAAGAGAACACTAATGAATTAAATGGTTATTTCATAATTTTTATTTTTATTTTTTGTTACGAGTTAGTACAATGAAGTTGTTGATATACTCTTTGTAAATTTAGATTTCATTTGGATATAAATATTCAAATCAATAGATTTGAGAATATATTATACATTCACAAGTTGAATGAAGAAAAATTAAATAAATTAATTTGATTCACATAAATATAATGCACAAATAGAAGGATTTTAAATGTCGAGGTTTTTACAAGTATTTAAAATCCTCCCACTTGTAAGTAATATTTGTATTAACCAAATCCATTCATTTAATTTTTTCTATTTTGGTTTATAAATGTATGATGTATTATTTTCAAATCTTTTGATTTCAAACGACTTCATCCAAATGGAGCTTTAAGGTTCATGAAGAAGTAGTTTTATACATACATGAACTCTTTTTATTTTTGTCTTTTTGTTTTTTAATATTATTTTTTCATTCTGAGAAATTCTCTATTTCTTGGACAATAGAAACTGCAGCTATCAAGATAATTACTTTTGTTAACGAATTTGAGTAATAACATGTGTATTTTTTATTTTAAGTATATTTCAATAACAAAGTAAACACATATATAAATATTTGAAATTATTAAAATATACTATTATACACCGTAATTAATTATTCCAATGAAGAAATAAAATGAACCAATCTATCAAGCGCCTGGTATGAACAGCCACCCTGGTTCAATCCAACATCAATTTTCTCCATCAGAGAGATTGCTCTCTCTCTCATCTCTTCCCCTTCTCTCTCCACCATCAATTTCCTAATAGCATGCTCAATCTCTCCTCTCTCCAACCCTTTCTCTAAATTAATCCCAATCTTCCAAACATCACTCACATACCTTGCATTCACCAATTGATCACCGAAAAAGGGCGAACAAATCATCGGCACTCCTTCGCAACAACTCTCCAGAGTCGAGTTCCATCCATTATGCGTCCAGAACCCTCCAACGGAAGGATGAGAAAGAACCTCCTGTTGTGGGGCCCACTTCACGATATACCCTCTATCACGAGTCGCATCCATAAACTCTTTGGGCAACATTTCTAGCCATTCCGAACTCTGGATTAAACCGGGCCGAATAGCCCACAAAAACGGTTGCATGCTATTGGCCAGGCCCGAAGCTACTTCGTGTAGTTTCGGGCCGTCCATAGATGCAACGCTTCCGAAGCACACGTAGAGCACGGATTTTGGAGCTTGTTTATCTAACCATGAAATGGAGCTTGTATCGTGCGTTAATAAGCTGCTAGAAGCGGCCGAAAAGCGCTTGTGAAAGGGGCCGATTACGAAAATTGGTGAAGGGAAGTGATGATGAAGCTTCTGGATGTCGGGGTCTTCTAGCTCTTGAGACGTGTTGAAAATTATGGCGGATGCTTTCTTCATTTCTTCGACCATTGTACTTATGTTTCGATAAGCATCTTCTTGGTTGTACATTTCTAAAACTGGGATGTCCTTCACTTTAAGAGGTGGCAGCTCCTTCACAGGCTCCTCCATTTTAGAATCTGCAGATCAAAACACCATTCTTAAATCATACAACTCTTTCTCAATAATTGTACAAACCATGTCTATAGTCGTACCTAATTCAGAAATGTTTTTAACGAACTCATTTCTGGTATTCAGAATCAAATCAACATTAGATTAGAATACAAATATTAGAGAGTTAACATTTGGGTCTCGCCTGCATTAATTAAATCTAAAATAAATAAAGAAGGTTTCATTGATTCATTCCGATATTGAATTCGGGCATTATTCATTAATTTCATTTCACTACTGGATGTTAGGATGAAATTGCTTTAAATTAATTCGCAATGCTCTTATTTATTCTTTTAAACATATACTGCTTTAAACTAAAAAAGGTAATACTGGGAAATCACAATAAATTAATATGTTGAATATACTCAAAACACCTGGGTAGAAAATCAAGAAAGAATGTTTTTTCAAACTTAAATAAGACAAATTAGTCTAATGAATTGTTATATAAAAAGAAAACCATAAAAAGGTCGGAGCCCTTAAATAAGACAAATTAGTAATGGGGCGATATATTTCTTAAAATGTGTTGAGCAACAATTACTTTTGCAGCAGGAAGTGCATAGCTAAATGCAGAAATTTTAGCACATATATTTACATACCTCTGTTGGAAAGATATCCGTTCTGACGAAGAAGAGAGAGAGCAGCAAAAGCAAGAAAAGAGCAGACACTGCTTGTCCTCATGACAATCCTGGGAATCTGGAAAGTATCAGCAACAGATTGAGTGAAATACCAATTAGCATCGGCGATAAAGCACTTGATTTGGGCATAATCCGCATTTAATCGGGCGAAGCATTTTTGGAAAGGTTGGACGCAGTTTATGTTGACGAGGCTGATGATTTGGACAGGATCATAGGCGGAGTCGTGGGATAAGCCGTCGAAGATGGGATGAAAGGTGAAGTGCGGGTATTTGGAAGGGTCGGGAGAGTTGTAACGAGTGTGGATAACAGAGATGGAGAAACCTCTCGAATGGAGAATGTTTGCCAGTTGTAGCATCGGATTTATGTGCCCCTGAAATGGCAGAGGAAATACAACTATCTTGCTTTCCATCGATCTTCTTACCAACACAAACTCACTTCATAAACAAAATAAGATAAACAACTATTTCATGCACAACCTAATTTCTACATTGTCAACATATCATACAATTAAATGGAAAACAACAAAACTTAGACTAGTGGACGTAGAAAATAAAATTTCAAGCTCTAGACACTCCGTCCTGCTCCAAGATGGCGATAAATCAAGAAATAGGTGCAGAATATCTCCAAAACTGGTGAATGTCTAATTACATTTTTTCTTTGGCTAAACAAACGTGGTCCAATGAATTAAATGCAACTATCCCCACTTGTTGGCGTTGAAGTGACTCCAATTTGGAACTTTCTTTCTTTCTTTTTACAGGAATTTGGCACTTTCTCTCTCCATGAATACACAGGTTATTCTCTCTCCCTCTGCTTTCTTTCTCTTAATCCCCATACTAGTTAAAGCTCACGCTCAACTGCATTTTGCAAACGAAATGCAATTCTTATGAAGATGGGCCTCAATTAATTTCAATGGGAGTGAGCGGTTAACTGGGCCTCAATTATGATGATCTTTTATTTAATAAAAAATGGGCTCCATTATCAACTCTTGGAGTGCATTTGGATGAAGTCGTTTGAAGAGATTTGATTATAATACACCATATATTTACAAATCAAAATGGAAAAAAGGCTAAACGAATGGATTTGATTCACACAAATATTATTTGTATTGGGAAGATTTCAAATACCCAACATACCCTACCATTTGAAATTCTCCTACTTACGCTTAATATTTGAATGAATCAAATTCATTCATTTAATTTTTCTCCATTTTAATTTGTGTGAATGCATGATATATAATTTTCAAATCCCTTGATTTCAAATTCACTCCATCCAAATAAAGCCTTAAATTTTTTGCATTTTACTTTGTTCTCGATTTTTTTTTTTTTAATTTCTTGACTTCACTAAAAATTAGGTATGTATTTTGTTTCATAAGAATGCTCAATTTTCCTACAAAATAAATAAAATATAATTTTCCTTTATATTAAGTGTAATTAGCCAAATATAAAAAATATGAAAAGTTAATGGTAGTGGAAATGTTAAAAAAGAAAAAGAGCTTTAATCAAGAAAGTGTTATGGAGGTTGATGGGATTTGATTATTTTTAGTGGATTTGGTTATTTACCCGGGTAGATTTTAGAATTTTCAGACTCCTCTCTCATTTAAGTTAATACAATATAATAATATAATATCAACTACTCTTACACATTGATTTAATATAAAATAAATTTCACCCTACACAAATGCCAAAAAAAAAAAAAAAAAAACATACACTTTTACTACTCTTCAAATAACCCAAAAAAAAAAAAACATACACGTAAAATCACAACTCTTCAAATAAACTGTATATATTAAATTTAATCTATTGAACAAGTGAAAGAGGTCATGCATTACGTCTCCACCAGAATAATATGAACACGGAGTGACCAAGGATGAAAATATCCAAGACTTTGAATTTACGTATATATCGGTAAAAATATCGATATCGGTAGAAATAGAAAATTGATGGAAATTTTTGTTGTGACATGAAATATAAGCAATCGATTAATCTCGCACTCGCAAATAGGAGCGAGCATATCCAAGATCGTGGTGAGCGGCCCGGCTAACCTACCGAGCAAGTCCCGTGGACCTTGCGAGCGAGGCTCGAGCCTGGCCGATCCGAGCCGGATCCAAGGAACCATCCGGCGAGGACCGAAGAGCGACAAGTAGGGGAAGATACGCCAAACGAAGGAAAAGATCATGCAAAGAGGTCGTAGTCGGAAAGACCACTCCCTAAAAGGGAAAAGATCTTGCCGCCGTAGGAGATCTTAGCCAATTTGCCACGAGGAGCACACCGAGAGGCCACAAACTTGTTCATTCGTACAACATAGTACCAGAGCATTAAATATTGTACTTCAGCATTAAATGCACCCCGATTTTTGGGATGTAGTAGCCGCCAAACTACTTGTATAAATAGATCCTATTGGGCACAATAACAAGGATCGAAAAATATTCACCCTTAAAACTGGGACTCATCCTCCCATCAATCCTCTCCTGCATTTACTTCTTTCAAAGATTCATTACTCAATTATTGCACTCATTCAAAGCTTATCATTTACATTAAATACCTACCAACCCTAATAACTAAACAGACCGATTACCACCTCTAAATCATCATTAACGAGGCGCATAATCGGTGTAACAATAATTTTATTAAATGATAAAAATATAACATAAAATTTTATATAATATTATTACTAACATTAATACACAATTTATTCTAAAATTTCAACAAAATAATTTTTTTATGATGAACATATCAATTAAAAAATACATAAGTCTGGTAAAATTATACAATAACTATTCATATTTGTTTAATATTAGACAATTAATATTAAATGATTTTTTATTTGCCTCAAATGTAAAAGAGGAAATGTCATTTTGGTCTAAACAATACCAATGTGTTCTTTTTTAAACTTTTTTAAAAAATTGATATTTTGGAAAAACCGATGTATTACCAATATTTTCACCGAAATATCTTGATATTCGAGAAAGTTTTGAACTACGATTGACTCACCGATATCGACCGATATATCCCGATATTTTACCGATATTTTGAAAAATTTATTGTTCCGGTAGATATATATTTCGAGAAGCCAAAAACAGATATATCAGGGAAAATATCAAGAAAATATCGTAATATTTACTTCCTTAGGTGACCAACACATTCGATAATTTTTATTAGAAGAGTAGGTTTTGTGTGAGGCAGTCTTACGATAAAACGGAAGGACATGGAGTTTTAACACTTTGACGTAAATATGTGTTAATTTGTGTTTGTTTGTGAACAGTTTCACACCATTTTTTTCCTCAGCAGATTCACCATTTGGATCTGAGAATGTGAAAAAAATTTAAATTGCAGTTCATTTCAAAATTTTCGAACCAAAGACAGCCTATCAAGTAGGTTTATTTTATTATTTGCGTCACTCGACTTGATAAGGGATGATAGACTGGATTTGCATTATCAACGTTAAAAGAGGAATTAGGGAATTAACGATGGAATGCTCTTTCATCTGAATCAGAATCTAGTGTGTGTGTGTTTTTAAATGGAAATACCAGAATATAGTGTTGATGATGTGTCAAACACCTCTTTTTTATATTTTAAATTGAGAGTAACACTTATATGAAGCAAGTATATACAATAAATTTTATTTTTATTATTTCTATCATATTGTCATGAATATTTCTTATCATTGTTATTCACATACACTATCACCGTCACATTTAATTGTATTAGTGTATATGCATGACAAGTATTAGTGTATGTACTTGACAATAATAGTAAATATACATGAGAATAATAGTAAAAATAGAATTTATGGTATATACTCGTTCACACATGTTTTTACCTTAATTTTAAAACAAATTTTTACAATAACAATTATTGAGAAAAATAATAATGAAAAACATAATTTTTTTTTTTGTGAATGTGACAGTTTGATTTTTTTTTTTCCAATCCCACGAATTACGCTGGGACTCAGACTAATCCACTTGGTTGGGGTATTAGAAGAAAGTAATGAGAATGACTCATTAATAGTTCTCATTGATGATGTTTGTTAATATTTACAATTTGGAATTAATTTAAAAATAAAAAAATCACTAATTTATTTTGATTACATAATCCCTCTCTTATAATCAATCATTTAACAATCATTCATTTTTCTCCATTCAATTTTTTTCTAGCTCAAATTTTTTCATACTCAACTTTTTCCAAAATTCATCAATGAAATGAATCACCACCATTCTCATTACCTAATTCTAATACCCCAACCAAGTTCGCCCTAAATGCTAAACCCAATTTCACCTTAAAATGGCTATATTAAAGCTTAGGGTTGGGTTCCCGTCAGAAAAAAAAAAAAAAGCTAGGGTTGGGTTATCGTGTAATTTAATGGACTAAAGTAACAAAACAGAGCATGGGCACATTATATAGCCCAAGTTATTTATGGGCCGTGAACATCACAAAAATATGAATAGTAGGTGGGCGCCGCTAGAGTTCAAAATTCAAATCACCTATTAAAACTTCCAAATTGTCACGAAGAGCTTATCTTCTACTATTAAATTAATCGGAAGTTGAGTATGCTGAAATATTAATTTTTTAATTTAATTTACGTATTGATATTTAAATATTTTTATTCATATATCATGTTAAGGAATCAATATAAATGGATTAATTCTCAACCTCTCTACAAGTTTGGACTTTTAGACGAGGCGGAATTCTTTCGTGGTATCGAGCCAAGGGCTCACGCCTGAAGGTCTTGGGTTCGATTTTGCTGAAAGCAACTCCACCCATATCAAGTGTGTACTAAATTTTCAATGTGAATAAAATTTTAAAACAAGACAGTACTAATAAAAATATTTATATAACGCTACTAAATTTATTGGGATTTGATTTATTGAGTTATTATACCCTTCTATATTATAGTTTAAAAATCAATATTTAATATAACATATATATTTCAAATAACACACTAAATTTACACTAGTTTCATACACTCTCCGTACTGTTAAGATAGACTCGTTTAATTTTTCACTCAAATCAAAACATATTTAAGAGGTAAGTTATTGTTTGCAATTGGATTTTTTTTTTATCCAATTTCAATTTAATCTTAAATATGTTATGACCTATTTAGAAGCGAACTAAAATTAAATTAAAATTGGATCAATTGTAAATGATGCAATGAATGGATATAAATATGACTCTGTTTAATATGATTGAAATTTTAATTTTTTCTATTTTTTTTTTTTTATTTTACCCTGCAAAAAAACACATAAAAATTAAACATGCATCCATACATAAAGTAACTTTATTTAATAGGGTCATAGTTTACAGAAAAATAATTAATAACTATACTACCAAATAAATAAGTCTAACTTGGTAACTATTAAAATAGAAAATAAGTATATCTTAATTATTAATAGGAGTGAGTATAATTTGCGGATTAATCTGCGATGTAGTGTATATCGATGAAGAAAACGTTAGATCACGCACACCCTTCTACTGAAAGCAACTCCACCCATATCAAGTCGCCCCAGGTCTTGGGTTCGATTTACTTTGAAAGCAACTCCACCCATATCAAGTGTGTACTAAATTTTCAATGTAAATAAAATTTTAAAACAAGACAGTACTAATAAAAATATTTATATAACGCTACTAAATTTATTGGGATTTGATTTATTGAGTTATTATACCCTTCTATATTATAGTTTAAAAATCAATATTTAATATAACATATATATTTCAAATAACACACTAAATTTACACTAGTTTCATACACTCTCCGTACTGTTAAGATAGACTCGTTTAATTTTTCACTCAAATCAAAACATATTTAAGAGGTAAGTTATTGTTTGCAATTGGATTTTTTTATCCAATTTCAATTTAATCTTAAATATGTTATGACCTATTTAGAAGCGAACTAAAATTAAATTAAAATTGGATCAATTGTAAATGATGCAATGAATGGATATAAATATGACTCTGTTTAATATGATTGAAATTTTAATTTTTTCTATTTTTTTTTATTTTACCCTGCAAAAAACACATAAAAATTAAACATGCATCCATACATAAAGTAACTTTATTTAATAGGGTCATAGTTTACAGAAAAATAATTAATAACTATACTACCAAATAAATAAGTCTAACTTGGTAACTATTAAAATAGAAAATAAGTATATCTTAATTATTAATAGGAGTGAGTATAATTTGCGGATTAATCTGCGATGTAGTGTATATCGATGAAGAAAACGTTAGATCACGCACACCCTTCGTAACTGAATTTTGTACATATCAATGTATCAACAAGAAAATAAAAAAAAAAATAAATAATAGATTATTTAATTACATGCTGAGCAATATGCTTAGAGTTCTTATTTGAAACGATCATAATACAAACACAAAGGTATCCTTGAATTTCCAATGGAATCCCAATTTTGCAAACTAGTTTGAATAGTTGAGAATAATGATCACTAATTTTATTGAGTTTAAATGGACTACGCAGGAATAACAATACAAGCCCCTAAATAAAAACAACAAAAGGAAGAAGAAAGGAGAGTAGACAAGTTAAAGATGTTTGCAATAAATTGACCTTGTACGGCAAATGGTCACCTTGGATCATGAACTAATATAATACTTACCTTTGATTCCTACTTTAGGATTGTTTAAAACTAACACTCGTATTATATTTAACTTTTGGAAATTTTTAAGGTCAGGATCTTGTATACAATATATGTACCATGCAATTTAATTTTAAAATAATATTAATTTTTTTATTGAACAATTTCGACAATTTTCATTTAATAGTCGGTTGAAATTTGATAGAATTAAAGGATAATATTTTTTAAAAACATTTGAATTGTACAGTTCTCTTGATAGTTGATACACAAAGCTTTTACTCTTTTCAAATTTTTTTAAAGAAATGTCAATAAGAATATATTTAATTCGGTAAATATGTAAATAATTCTTATTTTTGTGAAGTTAATAAAGCTGAGAAAGCTAAAATTGAGTTTGATATGAATAGATAAGTAGGCTTTTTTGAAATCGAATCATAAGTTATATTTTGTGTCGTGTATTTATTTTCACACTTTCTTTTTCTAACATTTCCACAATTACTTTCACACTCTTAAAATAGAATATTCTCCATAAACTACACTCTCACAATATTATTTAAATTTGAAAAATATCATTTTTGTTTATTCTATTTTATTTTTTTCCTACACTTTATCTCTCATTCAATCACCTAAAATATTTTTATATTTTATCCTCTCTTCTATATTAATTTGAATTTTTTAATAAATGTGTCATTTTCTCTATAAATGAAATTTTGGGACTGAGGTAGTAATAAGTTTTAAGTAAAAATTACTTTAATATGAATAATGATATCTCTCCAACATGCAAAACATTTTAGTTCAAAGAGAAAAATTAAGTATATTTAATCTTTAAAAGAAAAATATAACTCTTACCGTCAAGACAGATTTCCTTTTAAAATAAAATTTTACTTGTTTAAAATTTTGGAATAAACACAATGTTTAGAAAGAAAAGAACAATATTTATTAAGATAAATTTACTTTCTATTTTCAGTCATCCCATAAAAATAAGTCACTTATTATTATATTTACTGCTATGCTATTTATTTTTATTTATATTTGTACTCCATATAGTGCGTATTATTTTTTCCAAATCAATATATAGGTACTTATATAAGGAAAAAATTAAAAATAATACAAAATTTTAATGTATAAACCATAATAATTTTTACTTTTTAATCCGTGCAAAAATAATTATATGTTTATATTTATGGAACAGAGAAATTACTCAACAAAGTATTCAATATTTAATTTCATCTTAAAATTTACTTGCATTTTATGTATATTTATTTATTAAAATTTATTATTTTAATAGTAATAATATATAATAAAAACAATAAATGTTATATTGAGTCATACTAGACAAACTCTTTATACTCGCACCGTACCGCAAGATGTACTTCCTTTCTATTTTCGTGTGTCTTAAATTATTGAAATATATTTTTAGAGTATTTAATATTTTTAATTGCCTACAATTTACATACTCCTATTAAACACCGCTATTTTTAATGAAAAATTAATTTTTTTTTATCATTTTATATTTAAAAAATTAGATGTCTAGAAAGAAGAGGAATCAAGAAAAGACGTAACACAACTACCGAAAATGTTTCCCACCCTCTCCGCTTTGAATTCTGAAAAAGAAGCCGCCAATTTTCAGATCAACTTTCAAAACAATTAAAACTATTATTTTATTTTATTTTATTTAAAGAGAAAAGAAAAAGTAAACAAGCGAGGAGTCACTGTAATTGAGTTCCACTGTCAATCAACTCAAATACGACGTACGCCAAATCCCCACCTTATCCCCACCCACCCCCACATTTTATACTCGTTGATTAAAGGAGTATTTGTCTTCCTCATACTATTTTTAGCGTGAAATAAAGAATTAACAGTTTTCCAAGCAAAATGTACAGAATTCAATGTTGAATCTTTTGAAATTTAATAATCCCTACTATTCAAAATATATTCTAGGTTTATATACACATTTTAAAAAAATTATTTATTTTTTTCTATACACTTAATTAATAGCTTTGAAATTTTCCACATAACTTTAAAGATTATTATTATCAATGTAATTTGAAAAAAATTAAGGGTAAATTGAGAAAAACTATAATTAATTCACATTAAAAGTGGGAGACTGAGTTCGATTCCCTTTGTGAACGAATTGAAGTGGGAGGTATAAGAAAATTTGGAGAATTTGGAATTGTAAGAGGACTTGGTGAACTAATTTCTAACTACTAACAACTAACATTTACCGATAAAAAAATGATATTTAAATTGCAAATAATACGAAAAGTCAAAACGACATATATTATGAATAGGAGAGAGTATCAAAATGAATTAGTCTTAATCCCAACTTATAAACAAAGTTCATACTAATTTATGTTGAATTTACATGATTATGTAGGTATGTTTAGTATACTCCCCCACTTATTTGCATTGTTGATTGGGCATACATATTAAGAAAATGTACTTTTAAAGAGTTAATTATTTCTAAATCAAGGTATAATTGAGAAATCATATGTATGTAAAGTAAGAATTTAGTTAACTCAGTTGAAAAAATAATACTAACATTTAATATAAATAAATGTGTAATGTGAGGTGTTAAAAATAAAAGCTGGTGTTTCATTTATATATGTGCAAACAATTGTAAAGCGGACAACGAATCTTTAGTGGAAAGATATTAAACATGATTAGATTTTGAACATGTAAATTTTATGCATAACATATCAAGTTATGTTATGGCAGTTCGGGGATAATCTTTGGAAATACCTTCTCATTATGTTTACAAAATGGGTCGACGGTCCAATCACTGTAAGACAATGCTATCCGGCCGGTTCGAGACATTATACTATTCGACGTTTGACTCGATTACAAACGGACGAATAATGATTTATTGAACTAGTCAACTCGCTGGTTCAATTTTATTTGTAAAAAAACAAATGGGAATTTTTCGCAATTTTGAAATTTTTTATTTTTCGAGCAATAGACCATAAAAATCATATTTATACTACCTCCGTCAGCATCGCTTTCTATATGAATGGTATGATAGTTCACCTACCCTTTTTGGGGAGGAGGCTCATTAAGTGGACAATTTAATATGGGTGGAGTTGCTTTCGGTAGGAATCGAACCCAAGACCTGCGGGCGTGAGCCTTTTGGCTCGATACCATGAAAGAATTCCGCCTCATCTAAAAGTCCAACTTGTAGAGAGGTTGAGAATTAATCCATTTATATTGATTCCTTAACATGGAGCAACTTAACTACCACGTTTGGAGATGATGAAGAACCTAGTCTTTGGAAAGAGTATTGGCAGGAAGTTATGCCTCAAAATTTATTTGTGAGGTGATTTCATTTGAGTTTGGATAAAGACGGTTTTATAAAGTTTTGTGGGAAGGTGAGGACTGAGTGTGGAGTTGTTTGATCGTGAACTAAATACGTTTAATTAATTCTTATCTTTGATTGAAAGAAGGTAAAAATGGTTGATGGATTTGGAAGGCGTCTCAAAATGGCTAGATACAGCACCAAATTCTTGTGTTTCAAGTGGTACGATTCAAGAGAAATGAGGATTTTTAAAAACATCAAACTCTATTTTCCACACTGTGGTATCATGTTATTTTTAAGAAGTATCAACTTTAATTTATTTTTACTATTTAAAAAGTTCATATCTAACATAAAAAAATAGTATTATAATATTTAAATTTAAAGTATCAATTTTTTTAAAAAAATATTTATAGTATCAAATACTTAACTAAATATCAAGTATTTAATTAAGAATGAGTCATGTTCATATAAAACTTTTGTTAATCACTCAATTATAGATTATTACCATTCTTCTACACTTTCTTCCTTTTTTTTTTCACCTTTTAATTGCATCACTTGTATTATATCATAATTTTAATAGCTCAGATCCAATCAAACTCTATCAAACCAAAAGTATAGTTTCGATTTTAAAAACATAATTCACTATTCATTATATAAAACAGAAAATATCAGTGCCTGTCAAGAAAAAAATAATAAAACAGAAAATACGAATGAAGTATTGATTATTTATTATAGGAAAATGTAAAAAGGAGTAGTATTAGTATAAAAAAGAAAAGGAAAGGGGACAGTTGCGTGTTTGTGTAGAGAATATGTAATGCTAAAAATGGAGCCTGCGCACGCGAAAAAGGGCGGTTCGTGAAATACTACATTTACCATTATCAGTGTCACAAGCCTTTCGTGGACATCGATTCGTGCACACCCACCCTCTCACTTAAATGCATTGAATTTTTCCTTTTATTTTTTCAAATTTTGAATTGGACAAATCGCAAACCCACCGTATATTTCCCTTTTGTAGCCATACCATAACCTTCATGATTAAAGTCACCAACCTTCTCTCACTATCATATTCATCATATTAAACTCGATATCATAGTAAACTCAATAATTTATATCCATAACATTTTATTATTAATATTGTTCAAATTACAAATAATATTCGTTATATGAATACTCATAATTCTTTTTCTGGGGTATTTTTATTTATTAAAAATTTAATCAAAATTGCATCAATTATACAGGGTGGACATAAAATTATGCCTATATTTATAGGTAAAAACTTTTGTGAACTTGAAATCATATAATTTTTTTAAAATATCACTATTATATATTTAGAAGTGTCACATTTAAACATTAAACATTTCGTAAATTGCGCATACAATATTGACATTTCTAATTAACAATAGTGACATTCGAAAAAAAAAAATTCACACGAGCTAATTCATATCTCATATGTCGTCAATTCATACATTCACTTGGATTCACTTTTTATGCTAGATGATATAAATAAAAAGTGTCAATTATAATTTTAAAAAAGTATCATTTATAATAACGAGAAAAAGTGTTAGGTGCAAGAATAATTGAAACGTGTCAAGAAAGTTAATTGAAAAGTGTGACAATAAAACTTGAGTGAATATATGCACACACCTCACATGAAACCAATTTTACAATATAACAATCAGAACCGATAAAAAGTAAAAGAAAATGAAAAAAGTTATACTTTAAAAAGAAAATTACTTTGATGTTCTTAGAAAATACAAAATAATAATTTTAATGAAAAAAATATAAGTATACTTATATTGATGAACGCAACCTCAACATCTTCCCAAAACATATATCCATATCAATTTTGGTAAATCCAATGAAACACATGAGTATCTCTAAAATTCCAAGGGTCCATATTACAAATTACCCATCGAATTTCATTGAATTTAATGATGTACTCCTCCGTCCGCCCAAGTGTCTCATTTTATTATTTTCGTATGTTCCACTTAAGTGTCATATTCTTTTTTTATATATATTTTACTTTTATAATTATCTCTATACTACATACATATTTACACAATATGTCACTCATTTTAATATATATTTAAATACATTTTTTCATTTATCTCCATCACATCATTTATACTATATTATTATTATATTATCTTTCATCTTTCTATCTATCACATTATCTCGTATTATATTATTATTATACAAATTTCTTAATATTTATGCTTAAAACTGTTGGGACTCTTAGAACAGGACGGACAAAGTATTATATTTTACACTCAAACACCCAACCTAAACATGCATATCCACACTCAACTGGAATTGGATGTGTACGAATATATTTTATCTGAAATTGTGGAGTAGCATCTTGTATACAATATTCAATATTTAATGTGAATTTAGGCACAATAGCCACACAAAAATGATTGCACTATGCGCCAAAAGATAGCGAATGAACACCTACCAGTACTACTATTACTACTGTGTCACGCTACTCAAAAATTTACTGCCATCTCATATTATCTCTAAAATTGAAATTAATTTTGGAGTAAATTCTTGAATACAATATTTGCACTATAAACTCGTTTTAGTAAATAGTACTTCACTCCTTCTATTAAGATAGTTTCATTTTTTCAATATAGATTAAGAAAAACATATTTAATATAATTGAGATTATAAGTTTTTATCATTTTATGAATCAAATGACTTATTTATTGTAAAAATTGAGATGATCATATAAATTTATTTTGATTAGAAAAACATTTAATGACTAAAATAAAATAGACTATAATTTTAGGACATATCAAAAAGAAAATAAGACTATATATTTAATAACTCATTTCATTAAACACAAATTATTTGAAAACATGATACATCATGAATACCAGTGAAATTATATTACTCGTTTAAATAAATCGTATTATTCGTTTTACTAAATGTTACTTATTCGAAACCAAATGTATTGTTCAACTGAAATTTTTAATTAATTATACAACTGAAAGATTCTCATCGATATTAATTACAGAAAATAGAATTATATAAATATAAGTGATATTTCATAATTATTAATATGAATAATTGTATTTTCAAACACCACTCTGTTTGACCACCAACAAATTTATGCTTTTAGGGTCAAACAAAAATGAGTTGTCCAAGAATTTTAAAATTATTTTTATAAGATGAATTACACATAGCAAATTTGCCCAGGATCATTTATTGAAATTAATTTGTTTCGTTGTTTTTCTTGAGAATTTGAACCATTTTCTCACAAATCTGCAATAGAAAAAGAACTATACCAAAAGAAAGAACAAATTTTTCTCGCACCAATGACTTTCCAAGATTTGAGAAATGAAAATAAAATCCGACCATCTCATTTGATACATTTAGCTAGAACTCTGAAAAGGGGAGAGAATGTCAACAGCTACTGATCAGATTTCATTATTATAGATTAGTAAATATCAGAAATTAATTTAGATTATTTAATTGATTTAATTAGGATATATATTGATTTATTAGTTGGTTAGATTAGATATCCCACTTAATTAGAGATTTGGTTATTATCCAAACTCTATATATTGTACTCTTGACAATTATGAAAGAGGGAAGGAAAATAGAATAGTATTTTGACAAATTAATGTCAATTTATCTTTCGAGAGCTTGCTAGCCTCGAGCTAGGGCCTCGATTGTGGTTTCGTATGCTTGCCGGCCCGAGTCGGAGCGACAAATTTACGATGTGGAAATCGCGGTTCGCATCATTGGTGCTTTCATTGAGAGAGTTTCGAACCGCGGTTTATTAATCGAATACTTTCTAGCCGAGCTAGAATATCGGTTTGGGTTGCGTTGCTTGTCAACCCGAAGTTTAGTATCAAAAATTACGTAGGTTTGAGGAGTTCGTTGTTTGCCAACCCGAGTTGGGGCATCAATATCATCGATCCTAATCCGCGTTTCGATTGGGAATTTGTGGATGTGATTTTCAGATCTTAACCTTGGGACAAACTTCGTTTCAAAGACGGCGGTAATGATGAGATTTCATTATAGATTAGGAAATATTAGAAATTAATTTAGATTGATTTAATTTAGATTATTTAATTGATTTAATTAGGATATATATTGATTTATTAGTTGGTTAGATTAGATATCCCACTTAATTAGGAATTTGGTTATTATCCAAACTCTATATATTGTACTCTTGACAATTATGAAGGAGGGAAGGAAAATAGAATAGTATTTTGACAAATTAATGTCAACTTATCTTTCGAGAGCTTGCTAGCTTTGAGCTAGGGCCTCGATTGTGGTTTCGTATGCTTGCCGGCCGAGTCGGAGCGGCGAATTTACGATGTGGAAATCGAGGTTCGCATCACTACAAATAACACGTACGCATCAATATTATTTAGTAAAAATAATTATTAACCAATTTATAAAAAATTACTCAATATAAACAATAAATATTATTTGGAAACGACTAATAACTTTTAAAAATACAATATTAAAAATATAAAATACACATCAGTTGAAATTTTCCTTAAATACTTTATATAAAAAGTAAAAATAAAAGATAATTTCATAAATTTTAATATATAAAGTAACAAAATAAATTGGATTGTGTATATTCATGTACCCAAAAATAAAAGAACATTTCATGTAAAATTATAAGAATTCAGAAGATGTAGTTCATGAAAAAAACATCTATTTTGGAAGTGTAGAAATTATTTAAGACCCAAAAATAGAAGTGTAACATTTATAAAATAATTATTTTAAGGGTTAATTACAATTTACAACCTATACTATATCACATTTTACAATCTGTAACATGTACTAAATTTTGTAACAAATTGTAACCCATACTATGTAAAATTAACAGACTAATACCTCAAATACAAATTTTATTCTTTTCGAACCAAACTAGGGATCGATTCTTTGTTAAAAATAAACATTTGGTAAATAAATAATTAATAAACCTAAAAGGACAAATATAACCCTGTTCTAACATAATTTGGTTGGGAAATAAAGATTAACATTTGAGTTGAGGTGCCACTTTGTCCATTTTACATAGTACAAGTTGCAATTTGTTACAAAATATAGTATAGGTTGCAAATTGTAAAATGTGATATAGTAGAAGTTGCAAATTGTAATTAACCCTTATTTTAAAGGGGACTAAAAATAAAAATTAAAAGTAATTATGGATGGAAGGATATTTTTTAATTAAATGGGGAAATAGAATTCAAACCCAAGTTCGCAAAGAAGATGAGCACAGATAAAAAAAAGCGAAAAATCACGTACAAACGCATCATTTACAAATGACACATCACTAAACAAAAACTAACACCTCATAAATCACAGAATAAACAAATTAATTAAAACATTAAAAAGACAAAAAGAAAGCAATAAGACTAGATGACAAGCAGAGCTATACATGTACATTAAATATTGAAAACTATATAGTAATACTTCTATTACATAAGGAGGGTTATGGATTTAAACTTCACTTTCAAAACACAAAATGCCCAAAATTCCAACACAGAAGATCCCTGCAAAAAAAGAGCTGACCCTTGTCCCTATCCACTTATATTTTTATTCGACTATTTTTTCATAGAATTTCTACTTTTTTCTCCAATTTCCACCCAAACAAGCCCTTATGGATCATAGTTTCTTATTCCCTGTCCCTCCCTAATTACATACTTGATCAATTTGTGCTTGCAAAAACTTCAGAAAACAAACACATCTTCTCCTACATTGTACCCCCTTCTCTTCCCTACAATCAAAACCCAACATTACCAGAGACCTGAAATGTCTGAATTACCCCGAGGAAGGTACAGATCACGGCCCATCATCGCCGATCCTTCAGCCAACGAAGCTAGTAAGCTTCGTCGCTCTTGCAGCGCCAAGACTTGACGTCTAGCCATCATCGAATCTGCACGAAGATCAATCGCCAAATGTTAGAACCAAGTTTAGGATTAGAACAATGGTGAAAATGTGCCGATATTCAGACACATACGATAATCTGAGACGAAAGCCCGATTGGTTCGGGCCAGAGGCTGTTGTTCAGATTGGGTGAAGCCGTTCACGTTAGGAAAGTTGTTGGTGTGTACTTGAATTGGTGCTCGACCTGAATAAGAAGCATCGGGTGTGAATGCAGAAATTGGAAAATGTATATGTACCAAAATTTGGCCTAAAAATGTATGTGAACCTAACAAAATTTTCCACTAAGTAATCTCAAGGCACTTTATGCAAGAATACAAAGAGTTCTTGTCCATTTTTTTATGCGACAAAATCTATAAAGCAAGGTTAGATATGCTAAATAAAGATGAATTTTGGGGTCAAATTTGATGATAAGAGGCAAGAGACACATTTATGATTTATCCCAAAAAAACAATTATAAATATTGTTGGAAGGGCCTCTAGAATTTTCTTTAATAAAAACAAATATGCCTACAGAAAATATGGTACCAAAATCAAAAATGGCAAGAAAAATGTAAATTGTAAGAACAAGGGTCAATCACATTAGGCTGGGAATACACATAGTCCCTGCTATGTTGCAGTGATGATATATTCACTCAGGGGTCCACCATTTTCATACCATGTCTAATTCTTGAATTACCATTTATTTCAATTTCCCAAATAAGGTTAAAAGATATGGTATCATTAAAATGATGAAAATTGCAAGAAAATCCAAAATACCCTTCAAATTTCAAAACGCATATTTCCAAAATACTATTGCAAAAAAATGGGGGAAATTGAAATGGCGCTGAGCTGTACAACACCTGGCTTCCTCTGAGAATCTGGCGAGTGAGCGGTCTTGTTAATACTTTCATATCTCCGAGGCAAAAACACCCCTGTTCCGGCACATGTCCTTTTCGCCGCCGCACGACCACCATCTCCGCTGCCGCCGGATCCACCGTATCTTCCACGGGTCGGGTTTTGCTGAAGGGTCCATGCAGTTTGACCCATTCCTTCCACTGCCGTTCCAGTTACTGTTCTGCCCCTGTTTTGATACGTGGGTTGCCTGTTGTACAACATTCCACAGCCCTCATTCTGTTGCTTCTGATGAAACTGAAAAACACATGTTTCATATAATATTTATGAAGGGACTTAGAGATATAGTAAATATTATTTTTCAGAAATTACGGATTTACATGACTGTTGAGATAAACAGAGGGACTAGGAATTTTAGCATCAGGGTAAAATTGGGTCGGCGGCAGAGAAAGGGCTTTTTCAGCATAACCGCGGTTCAGCCGGAGCTTTGCTACTTCACCGGCGGCAAGGTAAATCAGATCTCCAACGGCGTCGTATTTAGCACCGGGCGGTGTCGTAGGGGGCGACAGATACCCGTTCGGGCTTCCATTGCTCGACCCTCCAGCGCTGCGCAGGTGGTGCGCCAGCGTCGACTGAGGCGAACGCGCTACCACCCAGAATTTCTGCAGAAACGTGATAAGTAAAGCGAAATCAAACAAACTCAAACGCAATAGAAGCAACATGATGGGTTGGGTACCTCGGTCCGAGTTTCAAAATCGTACGGGAACTCAGTGGGGAAACGGAACTCGGAGTCCGACTCAGTTTTGTTGAAATTCTCTTTATCCATGAGAAAATCGTCGTCAGTGAGAAAATCCGACGGCAACCAGAAGCCTTCTCCTTCAACGGCCATCTTTATGAAACGGAGAGAGTGGTGAGTGCGTACTGTGCAGGCTGATACGTTTTGAAAACGGTTGCTGCACGAAGAAGATATAATAATGCGGAGTGTGGAAGAGAGGGACCCAAAGGGAAAAAGATGAGAGAGAAAATAAAACAGAGAGAGAGAAGGGGGGGTGGGGGAATGTTGAGGACAGGGGGAGGGGGTTTGCTTTTATTAAGGTTTCATGGCATTCCGAGACAAATGGCTTTTATTAAAATTCAAATATCAAATGGGGGTTGCATTACATTATTTAAATAAATCTGTGTAAAAAAATTGAATTACGATAATTTAATAAATTTTGTGGGTCCCCTTGTTAATAGATTAGAACATACAGAGTCATTAGCGGTTGAAGACATTTGTCCTGCTCGCTAGTCCACCTGGCAATCTTACAATTCTGTGAGTAATAAGTTTGTTTATTTCGCCAAGTTATCTTTAGATTAATTTTATATTTATTGGAAATACAAACTTCCCAATAAAATTTATTCACCATATATAAATTGAAATCATCATATTTATTTAATAATATCATAATATTTATTTAATAATACTATTATATTTATAAATTAATATCACAATATAAAATAGTTTGGTATCGGTTTATAAAAATAATAATATTACTAAATAAAAATAATGATATCAATTTTATATGATTGAACAAATTTCATGGTAGATTAAGTGTTTCAGAAAAAATATATAAAACGGTATTATATTAGATAAGATTAAAGTGAAAGTTATACTATATTTTTATACACAAAACAGTAAAGAAAAATAATTATATCATCTCACACTAATTATTTACAAATATTTTATATTTATA
This sequence comes from Paraleonurus japonicus, assembly GCA_030762865.1. Lineage (NCBI taxonomy): Eukaryota > Viridiplantae > Streptophyta > Magnoliopsida > Lamiales > Lamiaceae > Paraleonurus > Paraleonurus japonicus. The sequence continues at coordinate 5,711,534 of CM061053.1, forward strand.
TCGCATATCACTTAAATTTTCGTTATAATTAAATATCTTACACTCAATTATCATTTTCAATAAAATTAAAAAGACTCATTTACTCTTCATTTTACACATTTTAATACTAATACACAATTTTTTTATTAAAATATGTGACTTTGAACAATAAAAAATGTAATGAGAGTGTATGATTTATAAATTTATTAGACTTTAATCTAATCTTATTTTAAAAACGAAACATCTTTTTAATATTGACAAAGTATATCATGAATCATTTTATTTTCAAATTTGTTTATATTTTATGTGTATTTTTTAATTTTATTAATTTTTTTACTATAAAATTATTTTTATAAAAATAATTAATATTATTTTAAATTGTATAATAATATTGATTTATAATAGATTTATCAAAAGCAGAGTTATGTCTCATAACTCTAACTTAGGTTTCTCTCGTATTTATATAATCTCTTTATTTTGTAATAAGTGTCATCTTAAATGTTAAATTGTTATTTTAACTATTTTTCCAAAAAAAAAAAAAAAAAGTAATCAAACTATATTTAATTTATTTAATTGAAACAAAATTTCCAAAATAACATTTATGAAATGGAATTAGTATTTATTAGACATATGCGTACATGTCTTTTGTTAAGATAAAATTCTGGACCAAATCGATATCTATTTAATTCTTAAAATATAAAATAAAAAGTTTAGCCGGTTAAAAAAATAGGCATGCTTAAAAAATTCCAGGATCAAAATTTTATCAAATTAGGTCATAGATGCAGTCTCACTTGATTACCTTCACAATAAAATATCGTTGTTTATATAGTGTTATTTAAATTATGTTACACAACAATATAATGTTACATCTCTTATACTGTGTTATTTGGCAAGACAGACAATAATTTGGGAAAACAATAATATAAACAACAGTGGTATACTAAGACAGAAATGAGATAATATGGAAAAACAAGTATGTAAGATATATTTTTTAATATGTTAATTGCAATTTGCAACATGTAATATAGTGCATTTACAATTCGTAATATATACTATATTTTGTACTCCCTCTGTCTCGCATCTTATTAAAACAACTTTTGTAATAAATTACTAAGAAATAATTATCACACATATTAACAAGCATAGCATTCGTATAAATTATCACACAAATATATTACTTTAATAAATCTTATTAACTAGCATACTATTCATATAAAACAACTTTTGTACACATATTACCATGAAATAATTATCACACAAAAACCGTTGAAAAAGTCAACTGTGAAAACCGATCTGGGACGGAGGTAGTAATAAATTTCAACTTGTATTATGTAATATTGACAGATTGGTACCTCAAATACAAATTTTATTCTTGACAAAATTTGTTATCAATTCTTTGTTAAAAATAAAACATTTAGTAAAAAAATAATTAATAAACATAAAAAGACAATTATAACCTTGTTCAAATATAATTTGGATGAGAGAAAATAACAAAATTTGAGACCAATCATCAATTTTACATTATACAAGTTGTAATTTGTTACAAAATATAGTATATATTACAAATTGTAAAATATGATATATTATAGGTTGTAAATTGTAAATTATATTCGTGTGAATTGTATGTATATAATTAACTTTACTTTTATTATTATTGTTATACACACTCTATCTCTATTATCTGCATAACAATACTAATATGTTTAATATGTATGAGTTTTTATCTTTTCATTCATTTATAAATATAAATTAGAGTGAAACATAAAAAGATAAAACTTATGATCTGGTGCTAATTCTTATACAGTATGTGACATTTACGATTTTAATAATTTGTGTGTCCATTTACTATGTGAGATAATTCTGAATATGATATAATTATTCGGATGTATATTTAATCGGTGCGAATAAAATCGGACTAAACGATCAATGTCCTGGCCCATAAATACGCAAAAATTGGATAAATTTAACCCACAGACGACCCCTGCATAATTTTTCTCCATAGAATTAAATCATGTAATTACTATTTTATCTCTTAGCATGATTTTTCTACTTCTCACCCCAACAGATAACCATGGATCAATTATACTTCCAAAATCCAATTCGTAGGTGAGAAGTAGAAAATAAAAGAAAATGACAAAAAAAAGAAGGAATAAAAGAAACCGACAATATCTTGAATAACCGTTTTGAAGTTCAAATAATTTATTTTATCCATTTGAAATTGAAAATTTCTTTTATACCCAATTTAAAATTTGAGTTTCTTTTTTTTTTTTCCTCCAAATACCTTCAAAATGGATAAAATAAAGAACCAGGATATTTCAACCCCCATAATTGAAAAGTTCACCACCCTAAATTCTATTTTTTGTAAAATTTCGTCAAATGGACTAAAAATACCCCTCGGCTTAAATTTAGTACCATACAATGATAAGTTCACCACCCTTAATTAGTTTACCCCCTCGGTTCAAATACATTCCGCCAAACCCTCGGTTTACCGACGAACACGTTTTCTTCTCCAAGAAAAGGATCGAACATGACCAAATATTGAGAGAACAAGAATCATTCACGTATTTCGGTCGATTTGGAGTCATAATGGTGCGAACTTCGTAGTTCTCACCCTATATATGTAAGTTTACGTCATTATTTTTAACCTAGGTTTTGCATTTTTGTAATGTTTGTTATTGTTTACGTCTATTTACTACATTTTGTGTATAATGGTTGTGTTAGAGTAGTTTTATTGCAATATGAATGGATATATGTTGGTATCATGATTTTGCCGCCATTTTTCACGTTTTTGCTCGTTTACCATTGTTCGATTCGGTTGTTCGAACAAGTCACTAATGTTCGTCTTTTTTCCGAATTTCTTGTACGTGTTCGAAAATTATAACCGAACGCGTTTTATGCGTGTTCGGATTTCGTAGTCGAACATTGTTGTTTCTTGCGAGACATTATTTTCGAACATTTTCTATATTTTTACTTTGTTTTTGAGCGGTTGCCATATGTTCATTATTTTTTCGAACATTTACTATATTTTTACTTTGTTTTCTAACGGTTGCCATATGTTCATTATTTTTTCGAACATTTACTAATTGTTTTATTTTGTTTTTTGTTGTCTTTCGTAACTTGTCGATGACAAAGATCCATGGTTGGACGAGGAGGGATTACAAGATAATGAAGAGAGGTATATTGGGAGTGAGGAGGAGGAGGAGGAGGATAAAGATACGGACTATGAATCAAAGATGGATGGTAAAGATGTGCGGGAAGGACGTGAGATAGTTATGGACTACACAAATATTTTCACGAATATGAACCTGTTTGAATCACGTGATGATTTAGTCCAGTGGAGTACGTCAAGTGGCAACGGATAATAATATGGTGATCACCATAAAGCGGTCCGATAGTGGTTCGGGAAGAAGAAACCACGTGTGCTTTTAGCTTGTGAACGTGAGGGTGTCTACAAGAAAAAGAAAAATTTGAAAGAACCGTCTAGAAGAGAAACTGGGACAAAAAAATGTGGTTGCCCTTTTTACTCAAAGGAACCGAGCAAGTTCCTTTTCGGTGGACTTTAGAGGTGAAGTGTGGTGTCCACAATCACCCCATTTCCACGTTCTTTGAAGGACATTCGTATGCCGGACGACCGACGAGTACGGAGGAGGCATTTGTTATAGATATGTCGAAGTGCAATGCTCCCCCAAATCTGTATTGAAAGCTCTAAAGGAGAAGAATGTGGAGAATAGTTCGACGATCAGTAACTATATATAATGCCAGGAGGAAGCACAAGATCACTCAAGATTGTGGACGTTCCCACCGCAAAGATTACTTGATGAGTCCGATTCGTTGCCAACAATTACTTTTACTCAACCAGAAGAAGTGAGGACAGAACCACTCTTGAAGAGTTATTCTTTGCCCATCCGATCTCCATGAAGTTGGTGCGTGCATTTCCACGAGTCTTACCGATTGATTGCACGTACAAGACCAACAGAATCTGATTACCTTATTTGGAGATCGTTGGTATGACTTCTACGGGATGACCTTCTCTCGTTGCTTCGCTTATTCGATCGCCGAGAAGGAGGATAATTACATGTGGGCATTGGGTGTTTTGAAAGAGATGTTGGGTGAAGGTTCCATGCCTCGTGTTATTATTCTGGCATCGAGAGTTGGCCTTGATGAATGCCATTGCCTCTACATTTCCGGAATCAAAACATTTTCTTTGTACTTGGCACATCGATGTAAATGTGTTAGCCAAGTGCAAAGGGGACTTTAAGTCGGCGAAGACGTGGGAGGCATTTATTCAGCAAGTCAACTTAGCTATGCATGCCGACACCGAGGCAGCATTACCAGGAAGCTATCTATGTCCTTCACCAAAAATTCAGCAAGAAGTCGGTTGACTATGTCATGAATCAATGGTTCAATCCTTACAGAGAGAGGTTTGTGAAGGCATGGACGAATCGTGTGATGCATTTCGGAAATACCACCACCAACAGGTACCTTTAAAATTATTTAAGTATTCTTTTATTTTTGTGAATTATTAACGAACAAAGACAAGTCTTATTATCTTATAATTTTTTTGTAATTTTTAGAGTGGAGAGTCACCACGGTGCTTTGAAGAGACTCTTGGGAAATTCGTTGGGAAATTTCGAGACCTCTGGGTGAAGTGTGACACTCTCTTTGAGGCATGTCACACTCGCGATTAAAGCGTCGTTCGAAAAAAGCTTAAATGTCGCCCAACACAAGTTCTTGCCTGTGATTTATAGCAAGTCTACGAGGTGTAGTATCCACATATGCCTTGGAAAAATTGTTTGAGGAAGTGAAAATTGTTAAGACACTGGGTTTGATCCGGCTAGTTGCAAGCACGTATTGAGAACATCGCATGGTTTGCCGTGTGCACATGAAATAGAGGAATATGTGTACGCAGACAAACCAATTCCGATGTCCGCCTTTGACCACTTTACGGAGGAAGTTTGGATATGGAGCCATTAGTTGATGATGTGAAGAAAGACATTGACAACCGATTTGGAGATGCGGTTGTTGGGATGGCTGATGTTTATATCAAATTTGATGAGAGCCGAAAATTGCGGTATTTGAGGAACATGCGAGAGATGGTGTCTCAGGAAACCACCAATTTGGTGGAACCGAAAACAAAGACTCGATCCACGTGGCCGTCCGAAATCGGCAAAGAAGAAGGCTTCGAACAATCCACGAAAAGCGGATCCGAGTCTATTTGAGCATGTTACGGAGGAGGAGGTGAGGAGCCTGCAGTGTTGATCGGAAGAAAGAAAGTCGCCCAAAAAAACAAGCGGTAAGCAATTAATTGTGGTCAATTGCATTTTATTAATATTAGTTCTATAATTTTACTAGTACGTCATTTTATTAGTTCTATTTGTGTATAGGCTTCACGAAAGTCCGCTCGATCAAGATCATCTACGATTTGATATCATTGATCCCCGAGGCATACCGAGAGTATGCGGTGAACATTGTAAATGTCAAGGGTGATGGTCAATGTGGATTTCGGGCGGTTGCTAGTCTTATGGGGTTTGGTGAAGACGAATGGGCTCGTGTTCGTCAAGACTTGATGTTTGAGTTGTCGCATAATGTGCCGATGTACGAGGATGCTTTTAGAATGAAGGAACTTGTTGGCGAGGTCATGAGTCACCCGAATTGCTTTACCGAGACCGCAGGCCACTCGCATTGGTTCATGTTGCCGTACATGGGCATCTTAGTTGCATCAGCGTATAATGTTGTCTTCGTTGCGTTAAGTCCAAGCATGTCCATCTCATACCTCCCACTTAACAAAGGCAAAGTGCCTACAAACCCGAGATGCATATGTATGGCTTTGATTAACAACAACCACTTCGTGCGGGTATTTTAATTTGTTTTAAATTTATAAATGCTTTTAAAAGTTGCTTGTTATTTATTTAATTAAATCTTGTGCAGTGAACTGGGTGCCGAGTCACTTTGCCTCCTATTATTACAGCATGGAGAGATTGTCGTCGTCCGATTTCAAATGGATGGCAAAGTGTTTTTCGGTTTAAAAGACCGGCGACACATGACATGACTTAGGCTTATTAGTAGTAAATTGGGGCTATATTATGTAGATTTGTTAGCTATTTGAATTACTATACAATGTGTACATGTGTACACCTTTTGCCTATATATATGGAAGTATGTGTATTTTGTAGATTTGTTAGCTAGCTCCATTATTATACAATGTGTACATGTGTACACTTTTTGCCTATATATATTGACGTATGTGTATTTTGGCGAAGTTAAATTGAGGTTTATGTATATCATTTTAGGTGTTGGAATAAACTGTCTATCCGTGAAGCCGATACACCGATATAAAACGAAACCATAGTGTTTAAAAATCACAACTAAACTTGATCAAATGTTAAATATCATGCACGCCTAGCACCCCGGCCTCTAACTCTAACTCTAGATCCATTGCTTGTCATTCACTCCTACACGTGAAGATGAACTTCCTCCTTCCGGTCCCGTAAGAATAGTTATAGCTTTTCGAACTTGCTCTACCGCATCTTCCAAGGTGAACGGTTCATCGATTCATATTTGTCCACAAGATTCGTAAGCTCATACTTGGCAAAAGATCAATCCTCACCCACGGTCGGCCGATCGCACGAGGCACGGGAGCGTTAAGTCTCGTTGTGTCGATTAGACACAACGGGGTGACCCCGATCAACGAACCAATCAACATAACCATAAGAGGCCTCCCAAGGTTGCTTGCACATGTCTCCAAGTCTTTCAACGGAAAGTACATGGGTGTCCCACGTAGCATAATACTCTGCAAGTACCATCCAAGCCTGTCTTTCTCTTCGGGAACCACTCCTCTTAATTGTAGCCGCAAGAGTGAGGCTCGTATCGTTTGAACATATCCATACCGCCTAAGCACTCTATCTGGCATGTACGGCTCGATCACGTCCCCACTTATAATACATCCATGGAAAAATGACACCCGCTGGAATCTATAAAAGTCCCCGAGTGGATGGTACGGAGTCCAAGTAACCCGAATGTTATGGAGTACACATGCATTACTTCGAGCTTGTATAAAAATAATATTACAAATTTAAATAAACAAATTCTCACCATTGTTGGAGTGAATACATCAAGACGTTCTCGGAAGGCTCGAACGCGCTCGATACTTGGGGTCGTATGGGCATCGGGGGTGTATTGACATGATAATCGGTTCGGGATGTTGAAAGTCAACATTCTTCGGAGGTAAAATCACTGAAAAGTGTTCATAAATCCAAGCCTGCAAAATAATACATGTCAAACAAGTAATATAACTAAAATTAATTAATTAGCTAATACACATAATATAAATGTTTACCTCCAACAATGTCAAATAACCTCGCAATCGACGCACTTTAAATTGTGAAGCTTGGCCCAACCGTCGATACAAATAAGCCAAAGTGCAGTCCCCCAAGCATAATCACCAAATTTAGACATGTCTCTCGTGTAATCGCAACCACGAGGTGCTTACACGTGTACCACTCTTATCAAGAAATAAAGTGGTTCCGAACGTGTACAAAACATATGCTCGAGCGAGAATAAAGAACCTCATTATCATCGTGAGACCCCATCATCGGTGCAAATGTCTCCCTCAACCAAGTAAGCTTCACCGAAGATCCACGTACACCTTCAAGAGCTTTTACCGCTTCCCGAGGACTTACACCGAGCAACTCAATCAGATCGTTCAACCCTTGTCCTTTCTCATCAGCTTAGATCGCACCGGGATACCATTCACTCGTAGACCAAGAATACAAAAGACGTCATCTAGGGTGATCGTCATTTCACCAAATGGCAGATGAAAAGTCTGTTGGTCTCGTGGATGCCAACGCTCAACGAAAGCGATGATCAAATTTTTATTGGGATTCTTGTAAGAGGACCTTCCGAGTGAAAGCAATTTTGATTTTCTAAACATACCCTTCCAATGCCGATAGTCTTTTCGGCATCCACATCCCAAGCAAGAAGTTTGACCACGTGACTATGACACTTCAACACGTCCCTCTCGGTCCCTTCAAATATATATCTTGCAACGTGGTTTTTGTAGCCGGGGAGAAGCGGAGGATGTGGTATTTCGACTCTTTTTCCTTATCTTCGCCTTTCTCTTCCTCCCGATCTCCAAGTCCCCTTTCTCTTGCTCTTGATCTTGATCTTGATCTCCATCCTTGTCGTCCCCAAGATCTTTCTCATCCTCTTCATCATCGGATTTTTCCCTCTCATCTTCATCCGAAAATACCTCTGCCCCCATGTATTATCCGGATGCTCGGATCGTAACTCTCTTCATATATAGGAGCATCATCATCCGATGCTACATTCGATTCTCGTAACTTTTCCTCAAAAGTTCCTCTTGTTTTCTCTTTCTAGAAGAGGCGGTTGGTCGAACCCGATCTTTTCCCGATTCAAAAATGAAAACATAAAATATAACAACATAAAGAAACCCAATAAACAGATCGAGAAAAAAAGGGTCAAAACATAGGTTCGAAAAAAGACCGTGATGAGCATTTGTTCGAAATCGCTTTTCGAACATTTGGATAATGTTCGAAAATTTTATTAGAACATTCGAAAGTTGTTCGATTAGTTAAAAACAAACATGTTACATATGTTCGAACATTTTATTAGAACATAATGCAATTGTTCGAACATTTTATTAGAACATAATGCAATTGTTCGAATATTCAATTCGAACAACTGCTCGATTAGATAAAAATGAACATGTTACATATGTTCGGAAATATAAATCGAACAGATTCAAAAATGTTCAACAATATTATTCGAACATTGTTCGATTAAAAGTGTCGAACATGGCAATAAAATTCGAAAAAAATGTCGAACAATTGATCAAATCGCGAAAAACCGAGTGTCGAACCAGGGTGTCGGGAATTCAAAAAAAAATCCTCAAAACAAGTGTTTATACACCAAAATGCATCTAATATATGTATCATTACATATATATTCATGTAATATGACAAATTTCAACAAAAAAATATGTATAAACAACAAAATCAAGGGCTTGGAGTCGACGAAAACATGTATAACTAATACACCAAAATTCATCTAATACATGTTACATCAAGTGTATATTCATATAATATAACAAATTCCAACCACAAAAACATGTATAACTAAACTAATCAAAAACTCTTGAAATGAATTAACCTACAAATTAGAAGACCTACCTTTATCCATGGAAACAAACCGTAGTTATGGGCGGCGGAGTTATGGGCGGCGCAGGTATGGGCGGCGCAGTAGAGGAGGACGACGGCGGAGGGAGGACTTGGAGTCGACCGCTTGCCGTTTCGAACAAATTGAGAGAGTGGTGGTGTTAGTGAAGAGGGGAGGGAAAAGAAAAGGGCATTTTAGGGAAAATATGGTGGTGAACTCGAATCGAAATGGTGGTAAACTCGATGTAGGTGGTGAACTTTTCAATTATGGGGGTTGAAATATCCTGGTCCTAAAATAAATTATTTGAAGTTAAATTGGCCCACTCAAATCCCACACCATTTTGCACCGTCCGCCTCATCCCCCACCGATCGAGAAATTAGCCAAAGGCAAAAGGAATAAAATAGAGAATTAGTGAATTTTAAATTTGATATAACAAAAATTTAAATAAAAATACTTTAAACCACCCATGGAGCAGTCGTTTCCCCAAAAACAGTGTTGTTTGAATTAGAATGAATTTTAAATCGATATAATTTTTATAAGAAAAACTTTGAATGATCTATGGAACGATTCGTTCCATGGGATCGCTTCACCCATCATGGAGCGATTATTCGTAGAGATTTTAAATGCGCCGAGGGCTGGCAGCTTAGCTCTAAAATTTACAAAGTTAAGTTCGTGGTTTTAGTGGCCCAAATCGGTTAGCCCGTCGATATAAAGGAGTATACTTAATTCCCTACATAGTGCACAAAAATTATTGTTACCAATACTTTCAATAATAATTGTTTCATCATCAGCCTAACGCATCTCATTCCTATGTTTTTGTTCCATTGTCGTTACCTAAAATGAAAGACTGTGTTCCAATTTATTAGACTCTATTTTTTTATCGAGAAAATGGTGATACGAATCCATAACATTTGAATCATAAGTAGTGCAGATTCTAACCACTTAATCTATACCACTTAGTGTTCAATTCATTAGACTCTAAACGAATCGATGGTTCTGTCGTCCTCCAAATTTAATTCATATATCAAATCCCACGCATCTTTAATTCTGTCAATTCCATGCAATCTTCCATTTATTCTCTTATCTGGATAATGAATTGTTTCTCAAATTTTATGCTTTTATAAATGAAAGAATGAATGAACGTCGAAATTTGAATATGAGTAATATCTAGTTTTTTATGGTCATCAATGTTCAGGTTCATATTGATAATTTTTCCAAATGGATACACTAAACATTTAAAAAGTCAAACTCAAGTGACACTTGTCTACCATATAAAATCGATATCACTATATTCATTCATTAATACCATAACTCTTATAAATTAATATCATTACACTTCACACTTTGTGATATTAATTTATAAGTGAAATAGTATCATTAAATGAATATTATGATATCACTAAATGAATGTAATGATATCAATTTTATACGGTGAACAAATTTCATCACCCTAATGATTTCGTCACAAAAACACCCGTAAGCTTATGGTAAAGCTTGGAAAACTATAGTTCTCGATCACCATCACTCAAAAATTAAAAAAAATAGGACTATTTAAAGAATCATTTATTATCATAACCCTCTTAATTTCTCATGCTCAAAATAAACTTCAAATTAGGAACTTGGATCCCTTCCCATCAAACAAGTTCTCATGTACAAACTACAGAGGTACCTTAATTAAAGACTGAGATCATAATTAACATTTATTGTGACCCTGATAACAAAGTTAAAACACAATGATTATATGATTTTTGAGCATCATTGTTGTCATAAATAAATCACATCAAAGTCAAATAATGAACATGGTAAAATATCACTTTCTCTAGACCTCTTCGCCTTGCAGTAGTAGCACGCATCATTGTCACCTCCTTTAATTTCGGCTGCTAATAATTGTGAAAAGTTACTCAATTAGGTGAATAATATTTTAATTTTCCAAGTAGGGCTACATATTCATATGGTTCCCTATTATTACACTAACTAATGCACGGGCTATGCATCGTGATAATGCCGTACACGATGTAAATAAATACGATAATAAAATATTTAATTATTAAATGCTAGTAACACTTTGTGTGCATATCACTACTCACATTTCATATGCACAATCTTAACATTTTTTTAAAAAAATTACTTTTTCCGTAAAAAAAAAAAAAGTGTTTGTAGAATTCAAATTCACAAGTAGCCTATTTTTATATCAATAAGAAATATTTGTAAAAATATTTGATATGTTATTTTCCATATGGATGTTAACTTGTGACATGTAGAGATAAAGTTTGTGACCTTCTGAAATTATGAGGCTAAAATATGAATTATACGAATCAAACATATATAATATTGAGGCACTCTTGTGTGAGACCGTCTCATGCATGAGACGAACATGAGACGGAGTCACTTTTTAATAAATTGTTACCATTTTTTCATAAATTGTTATCACTTTTTCATAAATTGTTGTCACTTTTCAATTTGTTATCACTTTTATATTAATTGGTATCACTTTTTTAAAAAGTGATAACAATTTATTAAAAAGTGACTCGATCTCATGCATGACACGATCTCATACGAGTTTTTGTCTATAATATTTTGTACAGAACACCTAATCACTTCTTGAAACATTAATTTCATTTTAGTATATTAAACGTGGTTTAGAGAATCATACATATATTACTACTCTCTCTTTAATTACATTTAATTTGTGATATATTTCGTATGATAGGAAATCGCATTCAAGGAATCCAATTTATATACTCAAATGATTTTAGTTGCTTGGTAACATTTGCCTCAAATGATTTTCGTTTCTTCAATGTCCCAATTTTATTTCGTATTTTATTAATTAATGATGTGTGTACTGTCATATGCAGAAACGAAGTATTTATAGTTGTGGCGCGTTTGAATTTTAGTTTTTTTCACTATATATGTATAAATTTTTGTATTTTTATTTTTATTTTACTTGAGTTCTTCCCTTTTTTTTTTTTAAATAAAAATATACACGATACTAAATTTTCGTCCTCTTAAACTAAAATCGTAAATCTATCTCTATTCATATGTAAGATTAAATATATCGTCATTATAATAATTAAAAATTCATCATGCTAATATGCGATATATTAATTGAAAGAATAATTTCATTTCATTTAAACATTATGAGTTTGTAGAGAAATGTAAGAGTAGTAATATGTTGGAATAATTTTGTCAATTAACTCAATAATGTAGCGGGTGATAATTTTTAGTGTTATATACAAATAGATCCAAGAAAAGAAAATTATAAATAAATTCATATTTTAATATTTTTACACGTCTATTCAAATATTTTTTAATTAAAATAGTTTTTGTATAAATTAAATATAAACTTATCTCATAAAATAAAATCCGTTCCTCGGTTACCCGAGAAATCGAGAATACCATCGCATCATCTTTTGTTTTTTTATCGGGCAAAAGGTGACTCGAATCCATGACCTTTGGACCATAGGTAGTGCACCATTGCATCATCTTTAATACTCTCTCCGTCCCATTTTAATGGTCGTTTAAGGTTGTTTCACACACATTAAGAAAATAATAAATATGTGTATAATAGAACAATTTTACCCTTCTTGTGGAAGTAAATTTTAAAATGAAGTAAATTTGTCTATGAAAGTGGAGTATCACAATAAACAAGAACAAGAGTATATTTGAAAAAACTCATTTATTTTTATAGATTGTTGCAAAATGACAAATATTTTGGAAAAGAATTTAGTCTCTAAAAAAACAATTAAAATGGGACGGATGGCGTAACGTGTAATGTGCGATGCAGCTCTTTTATAATGTCATGTGCATGCAACCGGGATAATTTAAGTTTATCCGCAAGAGTAGAATTTAATATTGGGCCTAAAGTATGAAAGCCCATGTCCTCCGAAGATTTTATAATATTTTTTTCCTATAGTTCTACCCTAGGCCTGTGGCCCGTGGGCGAAAGTTCCAATTAGCACAAATTAAGTACTCCATTTATAGGCTTAATTAAGAAACAAATGAAGCAATAATAATTATTATTATTATTATTATTTTTGGAAACAATGAAGCAATAATTTTTTAAAGCAGTAAATTATGCAATATGATTGCATTTGGCACCTAAAATATTAAATTATTAATACATGTAAAGTTGTACCTGTAGTTATTATTCCACTTGAATTATTATTCTCTCAATTGGGTTTGTAACAACAGCTTTACATTTTTTGGTACATGCATACAAGATATAATTAACATAAATCACTCTTTAGTGAAATTTATTAAACAAATATTATTACATTTATTTAATAATAATATTACTTTTATAAATTAATATCATACGTAGTCACTCCATGCATATATTCGGATTCGTCATAAAAAGTGATAATAACTGAAAAGTGTCACTATAAATAAAAACGGTCAATTATAATAATATAAAAGTGTTATATGTTAGCATCACTAAATGCGCGAGTGAAATTAACTGAAAAATGATATTAACCTCACTAGAGATCAATTCAATATTTTATATTGTGATATTAACTTATAAATATAATAATATTAGTAAATAAATATTATAGTATTATTTAATTAATATAACGATATCAATTAAATACCGTGAAAAGAAAACGGAGTTTTTGAATTAACATATATATGCATGTTGCTAATGAAGCATTTATTAGAGATAAAAGTGAAATATACTTCTTCTGTTCTACGTTTATAAGGAATAAATAATTACGCTAAATGGGCCAAGCAAGTAAGCACGTTTTTCTTATGGGCCAACAAATGTGAGCTGGGCTAATTGCCCGCATGGCCCAAAATGTCAATGTGAATCATAGTCAAAATTATATTTCCACGTCACTAAATAAATAGTTTGAAAATAATTATTGTACTAAATTAAAAAATATTAAAAGATGTTGCATGACCTTACTAAAGTTTAATCATCCTGAATTAATTGCAAAAATATATAAATAAATTATAAATCATTAGTCATTTTCCCAAATAATAAAACAAAAGAAGAATTACATAATTAAGTTTGTGACAATTTTAAATTTGACACATTCTATGTCACAAAATTCCATTAAAGTTACACAAATACAGATAATATTTTTTAGAGAATTCCCTATATTTTAAATAATACAATTTATTGTTCTATTGACTATTGAATTTATTTTAGATACTTTTATTACCCACAATTTTATTTTTTTATTTTTACTAGAAGAGAATAAATTTATAAACATTAAATATATCATATTGCTTGACATATTATGTGTACTATTAGATCTATATAGTAATTACTTTTTCATTAGTGTGAAACAAACTACTGAGAATAATTGATATATAACTTATATAAAAATATATATTTCGAAATGTTGGCATTAAGTTATCATGCAACAATTTCAAATTACAATTTTTTAAAAAAAAAAAAAACTAAGATTTTTAATTAATTCTGGATGTTGAGATGTAATTTTAATTAATATAATAATTTGGACAAATTGTGGAAAATAAGACTTATCTTTATCCCTTATTGCATTTTAAGAACTCAAATTTTCACTTTCATGGGGTGAATACTAAACTTTAATTTTGTTGCGACTTGGGAGTTGGGACCCAAGATAAGTCATGCTTTTCAATTTGTACTAATAACTTAAAAATATTGAGATTAGTTGATAATATTCTTATTTTTAGAATTCTTATATGTTATACTTCCTTCGTACAAATAATTTAGTTGTTTTTTTTTTTCCCAATCTGTGTAAAGAATTTAGTAATATTTCAGAAAATGAATACAACACGTTATCTTAAACTCTTCAAAATTTTTAATTACTTAAATTGACATTAATTTTATTTATAAACAACCACTTTTTTTTTGAAATAACTATAAACAACCACTTTATTCATAAATGAATCGCACAATATTTTTCAACATATCTATTTTACACATAAACTGTAATATTATTTTGTAAAAAAGAAAAAAGACTAAATTTTTTAGACGGGAAAAATTTAATTCTATTATTCTAAGTGATGATTTTCTAATTTAAAATTTTGAATCCCAAAAAAGTTTGAAGTGACATTTAATTTGGAATTTCTTTTATTGAGAATATGATTAATAGAATATATGATAATTTTAGTGGTTTAAGAATAAATGATGATTTATTACCTCATTTAATTATCTTTTCCCATGCCATAACTAATAATATTTTTTTGTTCATTTGTTCAAAATTAGTGTATAACTCTATTGATTTAATCAATAAAAACAATTATTCATCTAAAATATATGAAGGCGTATAGAAAAAATAGATTTTTATTCCTGTCTTTCATTCTCATATTCCCAGTAAGTACCCCTGAATTCTATCGACTGATTTCCTTGGAATATAACTTTTCTCAACAAAAAGGAGAAAGTGTGACTAGATTGGTTATTGGTATCTCATTTTTAATTAAAAGCTACTATTCCTTATACTTCAGGTTTTACTTTTTACTTTATATCAGTTGAAAGCCTGCTAAAGTGTAAAATAAATGTGTGACAATCGATCATACAACGGCTAATTTCCATGAAAAAAATCTCACATTTTTGCCCCGCTCTTTTTCAAAGAAAAAAAAACCTTAACGGGCGATGTCCTATTTTATAGACAGTTGGTTTTGATTCTTCATCTTCTTTTACGTTTTCTCCCAAGAAAATTAAATTTAAATAATTAACTAATTAGACAAAAATAATAATAGAAATTACAATTGTGATGCAGAGAATCTAGAGTTAATATTCACACAATGAATATCATACGCCATTTAGCGAATTAATGAAAATTTGATAAATGTCGAATGATAATACTGTATGTCCAAACACTAATTAATTCGAGTATTAGCCCTATTATATGATTTTATATCAACTTAATTGTTGGACTGTTTTGGGTTTTCTTGGTTTATAGCACACTATCGTTAATTTTACACATGATAGAAAAATAAAAAAATAGAAACAAAAAAGTGTAAAAACAACTAATAAAAATTACACTTCGACATTAATAATTTTCGAATTTTTTTAATTGACAAGTTTTCACTTTTAGCAGCTTTCTCGATTTAATAGCTTTCCACTTTAGACAAGTACAAAAGTAGCACTTGTGAGCTACTAAACCCAACCGAAATGACAGAACAAATATGCAACAACAAAATAGTTGAGTCAAAGATAAATAATTTGTCTCGCAAATCAAACACGCCCCAAATAGTGCTCAGAGAACGACATGATATTTTTAAAGGTAAATTAGTTTAGTTCTATACGAGCCGCACCGCAACACATAGAGCTCCAACGAATTGAAGAGACGTGAGAAATTGAACCGCACTCTATAAGAATATGCGAGAGGAATATAATAAGAATGGTATGTGTTTTGAAAAAATTATGCTAAATTCTCACTTGGATCTCAAGTGGAAATCAAAGACATACATGCACTCCTATTTATAGGTATGTTCCACGAGATCATGAGTTTTCCGAAAAATTCAAGTTAATAATGATAGTGAATGTCGTTTTAAGGAGGACTGACCAATTGATGACTCGGTTGTAAGTCTGTTACACCTTAACTTGAAATGCCAATGAATTTGGACATTCGGACATCCAGATTTGTTGTAATTCAAACACCTCGTGGGTTTGAATTATTCCAATTGGACCAACCCTTAATTCCACGTGGGCCAGGCTCAATTCTCGTGCTCCAAAAAATAAGCGGGTTCCTAGACCTAAGACCACATAAAGACTATTCCAAGGCCAATAAGACACCGACTGACCGACCATGCAATACCGGGTGGTAAATAATATTGCTCCTTAGCCACTATAATTTAAATTATTTTAACTAACTCCTATAATTGGGAGTAGTTTAACCCACTAAGTATTCAATGCGGGATAATTTACACTTAGTTAATTCTCACAACTCTCAACACTTTAATCTATAAATTAAGTGTCTTATGATGTTCTAACTTTGTTATTAATTTCTCACACATCAAAACTTGATTTTAAAATTATAAATATACTACACTTATCTACTCTAAAGGTAGAACGATCATATGTCGTTTAATTTGCCGTAATTTCATTGATCAAAGACAAGTATTCCACATCCTCACTCAATAACCAATTAAAATTTAAAAAAATCAATTTCTCCAACACGGTTAACAATTTGAATGTAATGATTACTTTGGTTGAAAAGTAGCAGGTATAATTTTTGCTTTTGCCAATAACGGTATAGACAAAACGGGAAATATTAACTTTTTTTTTTTACTTTCGGTTGTATTATTATATCCAAATAAAAGTTGGAATTATAACATACATTAAAACTAGCCGTTTCACCGTTCCTATGAGAAGTCTTCGTGATGATAAGGTATGTTCGAATTTGAAATTTGTCTCACTTGTCCCAGCAAATATCCACTTCTGCTGTCCTAGCAATCACCTTATCTCATCATCATGGTATAGTACAAAAGCAAAAAAACTATTTTTACAAATTAATTATGCTACGATTTTTTCATCAACGCAATTTTGGTCCATTTTTAAAATACGTACAAGATTAAGTAATATGCTCAGTCAAGTAAAAAGACACATAATTTTTTTAAGACAAAAGACACATAAATTGTAATCAAAATAAACTATGGATTCTTTATTAAGATATATATTGAATAATTATATATGACTCTTAATTAGCTAGAGATGTCATTGGTTTAAAAAAATTTAGATATATCTTTAATGAACTTGCAGTAATCTCACAGATTATTATTGAAATTATGACAATTTAATAATTGCGAAAAAATTGATCAAAATAGCAAAATGTCGAGGGATATAATTTTTTATTATTATTATTTTTTTAAAAAAATTGAATATGAAAGGAGATATATAAATAAGTGTGTGTGGGGTTGGTGGGGTTGGGAGAATTTAAACTCCTCTAAATTAAAAATGTGTGCTCATAATTCTGTCCCATAATTTTGACATGGTAGCAATCAGAACAAATTAACTCACTTCATAATATAATTTAATATTGAAGGACAATATATATCAACACTATATATTCCATTAAATTAAAAATCTCTCATTTAGACATCAGAAAACAGGATCGAGGTCGACACTGAGTTTTGCACAAGAGAACTTTCCAAAGTGGATGCTCAAGTCGAAGGAATATCCCTATATTCACAGTAAAAAAAAAAGCAAAATAATCTTTATACATATATTTATAATGGGGCACTCTTGTGTGAGACCGTAATGCATGAGACGGACATGAGAACAGTCACTTTTTAATAAATTATTATCACTTTTTCATAATTTGTTATCACTTTTTCATAAATTGTTATCACTCTTCATAAATTGTTATCACTTTTATACTAATTTGTATCACTTTTTTAAAAAGTGATAACAATTTATTAAAAAGTGATTCGATTTCATGCATGAGACGGTCTCATACAAGTTTTTGCCATTTATAATTGGGGTTTTCATTTGATTCAAGAAAAAAATAAGAAAGAAATATTTAATTATTTTAATTTGTTGATTATTGATTATCATAAATTAGTATAGAGGACTAAATTTCTATTTAAAAAATTACCATAAGAATATTTAAGAAATTATATATATATATATACATTTAAAAAATTAATCATTTTATCTCATTATAAAGTTAAATCGCTAATTGCAATACTAGATAACGTACAAGTTTTTAATTGAATTTATAACGTTAAATAGCAAGAACAACCTATCTAATCTTAAAAAATTCCACAAATTTTTTAATTAATTTAATATATTTATCATTCTCTTGGAATGTTTTTCTTCTCATAGATCAAAACTTTCCATTTCTCAATGAATTGATAATCCTTAAGAATGTCGGCGTAGCTATATATAGGACCTTAATTTCAGGCAGTAAAATCAAGATTATGTCAAGCTCGATGAATATATATATAATTACATGATTGTCAAACTATTTATGTTAGATTAATGGTCTAAGTATTAAAAATTCCCAAAAATAGCCACCCTACATTGGCTAGCCAGCTATAAATTCATGTTTGTTCTGTTGAGGTTTGAAATACTTACTCCCCCACCCCCAAAATAGGGAGACACCAAGAAAAGGATCCTTGCGTGGATATTATTAATGTACGTAGATAACTTGTGCCAATTAATATACCCCTGGATAATTTTTCAATTCTAAATGAAAGGTCAAAGTAAGATAAAAAATATGGAGTACTATAAGGGGTACTCAAATTTTAAAAATAGATCCAATCATAACAAATTACAACTTAAATGGAAGACAATCTAGTGAATGTAAGGTTGGTTTAAAGAATAGCAAAACGTGAGCTCGTAACCATTTCCAAAAACTATAAACTTAACACCTTCTACTACCTTAGCTATTTTTGAGACAGCACCATTAAAAATAAAATTATTTTTCACCTTCCAAATCATCCAAGTAGTCATTACAAAGTCAAATAAGTGTGTATTTTGAAACTCTACAAAACAATTCTAGAATCACATTTTTTTAAAAGCTGCTAGAGATAGCTTTGAAAAATATGATTCAAAAAATATTTTTAGTATTTTAAAATACACCCTAAGTGAAATACTCCAGTTTTGTTTTAAGTGCTTAACAACATTGTTTCACATGATTTAAGAAAATCATTTACTAATAATGAATATGTATTCAAAACCTGTCAAAAAAAAAAAAAAGAATATGTATTCAAAATGATTTTTATAAAATTTATGGGTTGTTGAGTTGGTTTTTTGTCAAAAATTTCATATGTTCTAATTTCTCTTTTAGTGATCGATTGGTTGGTCAATCCTAGAATGATGTTGAAATATTAATTATTGTATGGCTTTGAACTAAATTGAGGCTTATTGTATATTTTTGTACTTGAGTATATCTTGTACCTCAATATTATAAAATTTCACTTTAAATTATTCAAAATGATATTATCCTCCCTTATTTAATAGTCATTGATATTGAAAATAAAAACATAAATTGAAAAGTGGAGTTAATAGTATAATATGGTAGGGTATAATTGTAATGTGGTCATTAAATTCTTTTGGGCAATCACAAAATAAGAAAAAGGTATTCACTTATTCATCAATTCAATTTGAAAAAATTAATTAATTGATTAATATATATATTAATATTGACCATATCATGTCCGGTACGTATACATGGTATCATCAATCTTTAGTAGCTAGGTTAAAGTAAAAATTATTTTCACATAATTATTTGTTTGTCATGAACAAGAAATTTACTGTAGGTAATTATTCAGTTTGGTTCAATAAATAAGAGTTAATTACAATTTGCAAATTTGTACTATATCACATTTTACAATTTGCAACATGTATTATATTTTGTAACAAATTGCAACCTGTACTATGTAAAATTAATGATTGATACCTCAACTCAAATTTTGTTCTTTTTTCCCACCAAATAATATTTGAACAAGGTTATATTTGTCCTTTCAGGTTTATTAATTATTTTTTTACCAAATATTTAATTTTTAGCAAGAATCGATCCCTAATTTGGCTGAAAAAAGAACAAAATTTGTATTTGAGGTACTAATCTGTTAATTTAATTTTACATAGTACGAATTGTAATTTATTACAAAATATAATACAGTCGTAAAATGCACTATAGTCTGATTGTAAATTGTAATTGACCCAATAAATAATTAACAATATATATACATTCACTAAATAGTTTGCCAAAATAATTATAAAAAAAAAAAAAAAAGGAGATGGCCTCATCATTTAAAAAGTGGGATATGTTGATTAATTATTTTTGATTGAACATATGATATATCCGTCTCACAGATGTGATCCACGACACACAAACGAAGTTTTACTAAAAGAAAATATATGAATTTAATTTCTTTTGTTAAGGCACTCCCATATCACGATTTCATAACATGTTGCCTTTATATAAATTATATGTATTAAATAACATCATTATAAGTGTGACATATATTGAGATGAAATAGTACTAAAATAATATAGAGAATTGGTAGCCAGTTTCTGTACAACTTGAACATTTCAAATATATGTGTCATTTTCAAATATAGTTGCCTAGCCATATATGTGTCATTTTCATTTCTATTAATTGAAGGGGTGAAAACCAATAAGTTTGACGCTCCCCCATGCAAGGAATGCAGCTTCAAGTAAATGCCAACCCACCAAAATATTAAATCTTTCAGAATTAATTATTAACACCACCATATATTATTACATAAATTAATTGTTCCCGACCTAGCAAATGCCTGCAAAGGTGTGATTAGTTTTGTTAACCAGTTATCCTTGTTACTCAACCAATTAAAACATGTAAAATAATATAAAAAAATAGTTGAAGAGAGAAAAACAATATGCCAATCACATTTTACAAATGAATTTAGAAATGGTAAATAAAAAAATTTCGTCTAGTACTCAATTTGACCGTTGATTCATTCTGATACGTTAACATTAAAAGAGAATAGATTTTTAATGACAACAATCTTCTTATTAAAAAATTTTAGTTAAAAATTTTTAATGATAGAAAACGATTAATGACAGACTTTATTACCTTTATTGCCTTGGTCAATTTGAATAGACTTGAAATAATATGAAGGTGTATTCTGACATTAACACGAGGCAGAAGGTATTTATTTGTTATCTCTATATGATCGTGTTGGTGTAGATGATAAAATTTCATGGTTAATTAATTTATAACATAATATAATTTCAAGGACCCACTTGTTTATCCAAATTAGAACATGGTTCATATAACATTGAGCGAGATAATTTGTTCAAGAACAATTTTAAAATAACTAAAACTCTTCACAATTAGATACAAGTTACTTCCTTCGTTCAAAAAATTTATTTTCCTTTCTTTTGACACATATTTTAATGAATATTAATAGTTTATATATAAAATAGAAATGTGGGGTAGATATGTGGTATTTAAAGAGTGATACTAAAATAATGTGAAATAAAATTATTACTCAAAATAGAACGAGACTAAATTTTTTTGATGACCAAAAAAGAAAGTGAGTTTTTTTTTTTTTTTACAAAAGGAGTATAAAATTAATTGATTCTAATGAATTTAAGTTGCAATTTATTACAATGCGTGTTATGTAGTGGATGGTAAAATTGATTCCAATAATTTTAATAAGTTCTTGGACTGAATACAAGGTCATTAAAATAGTTTTAGTTACAAATGATAATATATTTTTGTCTGATAATGACATACAAATATTCAAACTACCAATTCAGTACAATATTCTATCAAAGGTCGACATAATTGACTATAAATTTGATGTCTAATTATACCGTGTAAATTAAATTTTGAGTAAAACTCTTCCAGAAAAAAAAAAAGAAAAGTCCACTGAGATAAATCCACAATTCACTTTTATTTGTTCCTCTGAGCAAATTCTGTCCGCAAAATTTTAGTTTTTGAAAGTTTAGGTAAATAGTAAAAATGACCCTATTGAAATTCTACAGGATAATATTTTACTGAGACTTCATGCTGGTGCTGTAAAAGAAGATAAAATGTAATAAAATATTAAAAGAATTAGTAAAGTTTTGTATGTACTGTGTAATTCAAATATATATATATATATATTTTTAATAATGTCTGTTGTTTCACTGAATAAAGTCGTTGCGATTAGTGAAAAGTCAAGTGAAACTAACAACAATTTTTATTAAAGGTATCTGTACTTTTCAATAATTGGTGCTTTGCTCAAACCGGATCTCCCACTAAAGTGAGGAACCGGTGTGGTCAGAGTGGGCTAAACACTTGATTTTGTTCAAAAAGACATTTAAATTGTACAATTCATAAAACACTTACTAAAAAAATAATATTACGATGATTATTGTAGTCAATTGCATCTTACGGTAAAAGTAACCATACTTTTCAATAAAGACAATCAATATTGTTAAAAAATACACTTAATTTGTATAATTTATAAAAAAACTTAGTAAAAAAATAATATTACGATAATTATCGTAATAAGTTTTGAAATTGAGTTACGTAATTATCATGTACTAATATTACGTTGCTGCACATAACATTTTACCATAATTAAAATTTTGGATACAAAACTGGGCTATGACATATTATCAATGTTTTAGTTCGTATTTTTAAATAGTTATTTTTATTTTTAAAAACTACTTTAATCATTATCAATTAATAATTAAATACGGAGTAATTTATTAAACTAGGGCAAAATGGTAAATTCGGAACATTGAGTTATCTGTCGACCCTACGCCTACGGCTATGCAGTATGCATCACTTTCATTCACTATAATAATATGAGTAATTATTTTTTGAATGACATTTCCAAAGTAGACGTTAGGCCTTTGGGCATTTGGCAGTTACCTCTCTCTGCAACTTTTTGAAATCAAATCTGCAGACACTCCAACAAACGCACAGTGATAAAGAGGGAATAAAATCAGCGTGGCTGTCTTCACAAAACTATCCATGTTTAATCTTCCTTCACCAGTTAATTAACCGTCTTTTTTTCCCGAAATTTTCACCTATGTCGCAGTGAAGTTTTGAAGCTTCATTAATGGCGTTTTCATGAATAGAAGTAGGCTGTTTTTAGTACTCCTTTTGCCGTTTAAATGGAAAGCCTAGCTGGGAAAATCGAGAGGAAAGATGGGTCAGAGTTGGTTAGCGATGACTCGGTGACTGAGTCAAGGGAGAGCGGCGGCAGCACTAGTTGCGAGAGTAGATCTAGTTCTGATCATTCTTCTTCAGCTCAATTAGGTTGGCCTATTAGGAAAGCTGTAACTAGTTCGGGAAATGATTTTTCTGAAGGAAAAGAAAGCCCCGATTAAATGTTGATGGAAGTGCTGGTGATGCGTCTATATTGAAGAAGCATGATTCAAAAGCTTCAGGTCAGTTGTTTAATTATCTTAATTTATACTTTTAATGGTAAGGTATCTTAATTTCAAGTCTATATCTGGAAAGAGGTTACACAATCATAAAAACTTGTGAGATGTTTGTTTGTGTATGATTTTTTTTTTTGGACAATTTGTTTGTGTGTGATTGATCATAGTATTTATCATGGTTTTGAGGTACAATCGAACATTTTAGGCATCAGTTATGCTGAAAAACAAAAGGATTTCAGAATTTGATTGGTAGAATAGATAATTTTGGAAGTTTAATGCATATTATTGATTTATTCATCTTGTCTACTGTGGTCAATTGTTGATATGCTGAATTAAATAGAATTGGAGATGATGAAAGAGCGATTCGGGAAATTATTGCTCGGTGAAGACATGTCTGGAAGTGGTAAAGGGGTATGCCCAGCTTTGACCATTTCAAATGCAATTACCAATCTATGTGGTAAAGATTTACTTCCTCACACTATATAAGCATCTTCGTTTTAGGTTTTTGTTTGTAGTATGTGAAAATAAGTTTTGTTCAATTTTACTTGTAGCTACTGTGTTTGGACAATTGTGGAGATTGGAACCATTGCCACCTGAGAAGAAAACAATGTGGAAAAGAGAAATGCAATGGCTTCTTTCTGTTAGTGATTATATCGTTGAATTGAAACCGTCTTGGCAAACTTTTCCTGATGGAAGTAGGCTTGAGGTAATTCAACTTCAGTTTCTTGAAACATTCAGCTTGATGATTTTGTATGTATAATTCAAGTGGAATATTGATGGGATCATATGTTTATTGTGAGCAATTACTTATTAATTGTTATTTGATTGCCTCCTATTAGGTTATGACTTCAAGGCCAAGATCAGATATGGTTATTAATCTCCCAGCTCTACAGAAACTTGACAACATGTTACTGGTAAGAGATAAATGAGTACTTGTTTTTGGTTGGTTGATTGATGGTTTACGTATAATGTATGAAGGAATAATGAGCGTATTTCTTATAATTGTATTATGGCAGGATATACTAGAAGGGTTCACAAATACCGAATTTTGGTATGTTGATCAAGGTGTGATAGCGCCAGAGACAGATGGATCGGGCTCTTTTCGGGAAGCTGTTCAGCGACAAGAGGACAAATGGTGGCTGCCCGTGCCACGTGTACCAGCTGGTGGTCTTCCTGAGGCCACGAAGAAGCAATTAACTCACAAGCGTGATTTTGCAAGTCAGATACTTAAAGCCGCTTTATCCATTAACAGCATTGCTTTAGCTGAGATGGAAGTTCCAGATTCATACTTGGAAACTCTCCCAAAGGTATAATTATCTTCATAATTATCACTTTTTAAAAGCACACAATCAAAGAAAGTTCTAGATTTCATCATTTGTAATGTTTTCTTTAGTAATGATACTACTTATTTTATAATTCTAGAATGGGAGAGCATGTCTAGGGGATGTCATCTACCGTTACATCACTTCCGACCATTTCTCCTCCGAGTGTTTGCTTGATTGCCTTGATTTGTCCTCAGACCACGTTGCTTTAGAAATAGCAAACCGAGTGGAAGCAGCAATATACGTGTGGAGAAGAAGAAATCATGCAAAACCCCAACCTAATCCCACCCGTTCTACTTCCAGATCGTCTTGGGAGATTGTTAAAGATCTCATGATAGATGGAGACAAAAGGGGAGTCCTTGCTGAAAGAGCTGAAACCCTCCTGCATTCATTGAAACTACGATTCCCAAGCCTTACACAAACTACACTAGACAGCTGCAAAATACAATGCAACAAGGTTTTAAATTCTACAACCCAACTTCTATATGACAGAAACTTGTAATTTAATCGCTTTTTAAAATGACAGTTGCATTGTACAACTGTGTTACTCCTATGTATTCTCTTATTACATCCTTATGATATAATGTCATTTTTGTTGAATCTGTTCAGGATGTTGGGAAGTCAATTCTTGAAAGCTACTCGCGAGTCTTGGAAAGTTTGGCGTTCAACATTGTGGCTCGTATAGAGGATCTACTATATGTTGATGACATAAATAAACAATCAGATAAACTCTCATCAATGAATTTAGTTTCACACAAGAAGGCCTCAGTCCCATTTTCTGTGCCTGTCTCAGGCACTCCCTATCGTTCAGCATACAGCACGCCTAGCTTCTCCCCTGCTCCATTGATAAGCCCGGCTCGTGGGGAGAGGACCCCATTTCTCAGTGGCTACTGGAACAAGCCTCCACGACGGGGCTTTGGTGTTAAACGGGTCCTAACAAACTACCTTCATGGCGATGCTAAGGCAAAGAACGGGGCTCACATTCTCCAGGGCCTCGGTTCTATTTCGAACAGGACGACTGAAGGGACAGCGTCCCGTTTGAGTGTTGAAGGGAAGGAACAAGTGGCCGTCCATGTTGAGTCAAAGGCACGGCAGATTGATAGGTGAAACACTTGGCTTCAAGATCTTGGCTTTGAGATCATAGTCTAGTGGTAGGTAGAGGGAACTGGTAATTTGAGATATTATTATTAGCTTCTTGCTTATTCTCATAGATTTGAGGGATGTATTTGGTGTCTTATTTGTTCATTGATTTGATTTATTTGGCGAGTAATGATTATATTATATTGATCGTTTCATAAAGCAAGGCTTAATTTCAGGCAGCATATGTTCCAAAAATTAGAGACGTGACAACCATATTAGATTTGTCTTTTACCCTCGTATTCTTGAGTCTTGACTTATCGCCTCACAGTTCTCTATAATTGCCTTCTCAATACAAATATATTTCAAACACCCAGATTTCATATTTTTCCTCAATATCTTCGGTTTAAAATGTTTAAATATCTTTATTATTGAATAACATTAATCTTTATATTCATTAGGGTACTTCCCGTTTACTTAGCATGTCCAAATAGAGGCTTAAACCGGATATCATATGGGCACTAATGCATTTTGGTGGGTTTAATAAACGCAGAAATTGAGTTTGGTTCTTTATCTTAAAAAAAAAAAAAAAAATTATAATCAGGGATTAATGAAATGGAAATACAAAGAAGGCATGTGCTTAATCCGGGTTTGCATGGAAATACAAAAAGGCATGTGCTTAAACCGGGTATCTTAGTTAACATGGGTACCAATGTATTTTTTTTTTTTTTTGACAGGGGGTACCAATGTATTTCGGTTGGTTTAATAGACATAGAAATTGTCAAATTGAGTTCGATTATTTCGTTAAATACAGAAAAATCATAATCAGAGGGAATACGGATTAATAAAATGGAAATTTAAAAAACGGGGCATTCCGAGAATTGAACTCGGGACCTCTTGCACCCTAAGCAAGAATCATGCCACTAGACCAAATGCCCTTCAAAGGTGTTGAAACTTTATTTAGTTATTCATACTACTAACGAAGTATTTGTTTCATAAAATTTGAGTTCTAAGAAAACTGGGTAATCTGGACTGAAATTCAATACAAGTACTAAATGTGTTCTATATATACTGTCTCATTTGATCTGAAATAGTATTCCTATTTATTTCTCACTTGAGTTTTTCTAACTGTAGAAAATCCTTCTCACTTCACATATCAATATAAAATTATTCTTTTTCTTCCAATCATAGTTCTAATAAATATATTAATATAATTGTGGCTTATATAAATAAATAATGGTATAAGAGTTTTTTAATACTCCAATAAATACAAAATTAGTTTCTGTGGATGGATAAATTTAGTAATAGATAATACGAAATTATCTTTTATGATTTCTCATCATTTGTTTATGCCATAATAAATTCTCTCAAGTTGGAGTTTAGTATAATTTCCCAAAATATATATTTTTTCACGCAAAACTTAAATTAAATTGGGTCCAGCTTTAATTTATTAATTAAATAAAATTATACTCCTCCCGTTCTCTATAAGCTACCCATTTTTAAAATGACACATGTTTTAATAAAAAATATTCCCTCCGTCCCGAAACTATTTTCATATGTGAAAAACACACTTATTAAGAAAACTTAAATTAGTGTAGGAGAGAGAATAAAGTGTAAGGGTATTTTGGATGATTGTATGAGATAAAATGTAGAAAGAGAATAAAGTAGAATAAAGTAAGAGTGACATTTTTGAAATAAAATTGATATTGTGAGGGTATTGATATTGAGTGTTATTTCCAAATTTGAGGTGTGAAGATAGTTGTGACCGAAGAAATAGAAAGTTTGAAGATAATTTCGGGACGAGAGGAGTAGTATTTATGTATAATGAGTGTTGAAATGTGATGAAAAAAATAGTAAAAGGTAAGAGAGATCAAGGTATGAAATTGAGTAAATTATGTTGATTCGACTGTTTTAACAAAATAAATAGTTTTGAGAGAAATGAAGGAAATATCATTTATTATATTCAATAAAATTTAAATACTTTCTCATATACTTCAATCAAGAGCTCCATTATCCAGTAACTTAATTTGTGCGTGGATTAATAAATCGAAAATTAATCAAGATTTAAATATTCACAACCGCACCTATCTTATTTTTCACTCCATGCCTCCATCCATATTGTGAGGACATTACTGATCCAATAATTTTAATTTCATGTCACATTTAAATAATATTAATTGTTTCACTTATTCATTTTCATTTAATGGAATTAGTCAGAAATTAAACTGTGCAATCAGTTGAATTACTTTATTCATTTTATTGAATAATACTTGAAAATTAGTTGCACGATGAAACTGGTATTCACAAGTGTTACCCCTTGTTTTATTGTTTTTTTCCTTTTCCAAAGTGATATTCAGAAACAGCAAATTTTTAGTTGAAAATTGGGCTGGGCTAAAATCCATCCCATGGGCTTTTTAGCCCGATTTCCGTAATATGGGCCTCGAAATCGGCATCTTGTTGTACGAAAAAGCAAAAAGTTGCTCTTCTCAACTTCAATACAAACCCGTTTACACACAGATGCGTGCAATCTCAGCCATTTCCGCACACAGTATATTGCTGGATCCAAATCCCCGAGCGATCTTCGCCGTCCGATCCAAATGTCGGCCACCAGCATCCACATCACGGCGCTGGACGGCATCGTCAACGTTAACTCCCTCTTCACACTCGCCGTGTTCATCGGGCTCGCCTGGAACCCATCCGACCCGAACAACAGCCTTATCGACCCGGTCCAGCAGCCCGAATGCGGTCCAAGCCCGAAGATCGCAGAAAATCTGGTGGCATTCCATGTCTACTCCTTCGCGTGCTTTCTCTTCTCGAGCCTCGTGGCTCTGGGCCTGAAGCAGGTCATCAGGCTGGCCCGAGGGGCCCATTTGGAACACAGGCATGTCTGGGCCTTCGACATGGCCCACGTTAACAAAACGGCACTTCGGGTAGGGTACGTGGTGTCGGCGGTCGGGTCGGTTTGCGGGTCGGTGTTTCTGATGCTGGCGTTGGTGAACGTGGTGCAGATTAAGCTGGGGTGTTGGGGTGTGGGGGAGTAAGCACGGCTACGGCGCGGTGGTGCCGTTGATGATTTTGGTGCCCTCTGGCTTGTTCATTTATGTCTGTTTTGTTTTTATGCTTTTACTCGTTGAATTTTGTGATTCATAATCAAACTTGTAATGCTTCTGTAATTTCTCAATTATAATTTATAGGCATCTTATTTGTATTGTGCTACTGCTACACACTTGGGAAATCAAATACATACTCAATTTAATAAAATGATTGGATATCGAATATGAACATTATATATTGGATATTGAAATCAAATCACAATGCTGAACAAATGATCTTTTATTTAATTGTAAAAATTGTTGAACAATATCCAATCATATCAAATTTCAATATATAAAATAATTGATCCAAGATTGAATCGAGAATCATAAATTCCTTATACACAATGCTGACCAATATTAGAAAACAACGTCCAAATAGGATAGATAATTACCATCTTCTACATCAACGGCATGGAAAATTCTGAAGGGGCGAATGGCTACGACGGATAACTTAAGCAGACGAGGTGTTGCTGTCAACTCATCAACGTGCTGCCTTTGTTCATCCGAAGTAGAATCAGTATCGCATCTCTTCCTCTCCTGCAAGATGGCTTTCTCAATTTGGTCTGGTATCTTTCGATGGTTGGATTTGTCTATGGTTTCACACTCCTGCCCTATCAATCATTTTCTTCAAGTTCGTGATTGTTTAGGTCCAGGTTTGGAGAAACATATTGCTGCAACAATCTGGGTAGCTACAGTGTGGAGTATATGGAATCTTAGAAATGATATTATTTTTAATCAATCCCCTTTAAACATCGAGAAAGTTATTTGCAATATTAAAATTAGAATTTGGAATTGAATATCTTGTAGACATGGGGCATTTCATAGTTTTGGTATTGGCTCTTGGTTGGGTGATCCATGGATGGTCCTTAAGTCCATTTGAACCTCGCTTTATTTGTAATTTGTTAATGGGTTGAAGACCAGACTTCTCTATTAATGAAGTCTTATTTGCCTCTTAAAAAAATTTGCCATCTTCTACATAAAAAAAAAAAAAAAAAAAAGCAAATAAGGGCAATAAAAAGCATATTATCACAAGCATGTTCATACAATCAAAACAAATTAACTTACTTTATAATAAAATCAACCCCGTTGATTGTAGTCACAACGCTCCAATTTGCCCCAATTAACAAGATGAATCACCCCTCCATTGAATTGCCACCATTCGCCCAATTCAAGAAATTAGGGTGAATCGAGAGGAAATTAGGACAAATATTTTTATATGAGCAGAACCAATTTACTAGATTAACACGATGATCAATCGCTCTCCACTATAAGAATTATCATTCGCCAAATTTGAGAAATTAGGGTAGAGGATGTTATAAAAAAATCCGTTGTCTTTCTTCAGATTAATAGAAAATATATTTTTTATCAGGTACAAAATTATAATTGCACCAGAAATTATATCTTAACCAATGAAATAAATGCAGGTTACTATTACTTTTAAAACCAAACCCAACAACATTTTAATCAAAATAAACAAAGGTTATCCCACCACAAATTAACTTGACCTCACGTGGTTGTGTTACATAGCCTAAGCAAGCAGTCTTACTATTTAAATTTGAGCGTCGGAATCTCCAATTGAAACCTCCCCCAACGTGTCTTTTGGGTCCAATAAATTAAACTCAAAGCCGACTCGAAAGAGAAGATAAACACGGAAGAGCGAATATTTTAATTATATAACCATTAAAAATTTAAACTTTTTCAAAAAAATTTTTAAACTAAGCGTCCACTAAATTTTTTATGTATTCATTTCAAATCTCTCGATCCGAACTCAACATTAAGTTTTTTTTGGGAGTGGACGGAGCAGCATTTCACTATTTTACACTAAGCTAACACCACTCAAGATTTAGTGGGCACTGAGAGGGAGTAATGTTAATTGATGCCAAAACATTACTTCTGTTATTACTTAATTTCCACCCAAAAAAATCTAGCATTACATTACAAAATCATTCTTCTAGCTTTTTCACGCCACTCACAATAGAATAGGATAAACAGGGGTAGGTGAACAACTGACTTCCTCTTACATGTGTCTATTACGAAATTAATATAAATAAATTAAATTCACACCTTTCTATAAATTTGAAATTTTATATGAAATGAAATTATTTTATGGTACTAGAGCCTTTAACTCAAGCCCAGATTCTAATTTGATTCTCATAAAAAAACAACTCCACTCATATTAAATAGTCACATATTGGGTCTCCTTAAAGGATCTCTTTCTCAAAGAAGAAAGTCGAGAATTCATCCCACGAGTGATGGAGAATGTTAGAGAATGAGTACAAAATAATTAAATTTTCACGTTTTTATAAATTCGAATTTTAAATGAAATAAAATTCTTTTCGTACCAACTCTTATATTACTATTTTATGTTTTATCATCTAAATGCATGACATGTGTACGCAAAAACAAACAAATATATATATATATATATATATATATATATATATATATATATATATATATATAATTTAAAGATCTAGATTATGAAACGCTACACAAAAAGGGTAAAAGATGAATCCAAGTATTTGTTTACATGCGATTAATAATAAAACAAAAAATAGTTTGTTTTTTTTTCCAGTAAATTATTTATATTTCAATTCCTATGTTGCTAATATTTAGTAATTAAAAAATAGTCATGTAATATTTAATTTTTAATATTCTAGTCCGAGTAAATATTCTGAATGACCGCTAACATAACAAAATTTGATTTTGTCCACCCAGGTTACTTTATATTCTATCGACTTCAAATAACGAAAATTATAAAAAGAAGAGTTAAATTGGTGTTTCTCCCACTTCAAATCCAAATGCATATCGAGTCATCCAACAACAACAAACCACCCAAAATATATCACTATAAAAACTCCTTCATCCCCTGAAGCAGAAGCAGAAAATCGAAAATGGAATCATCATCATCATCATCAGCTAAACAGTTGTGCATCGCCGGAGTGATTGTTTTTCTGGCCGTCACTGCAGCAAACGCTGGCGGGGAGTGCCCGGGATCGACGCCGGACAATGAGGCCATGAAGCT
The DNA here is from genome assembly GCA_030762865.1 of Paraleonurus japonicus. Classification (NCBI taxonomy): domain Eukaryota; kingdom Viridiplantae; phylum Streptophyta; class Magnoliopsida; order Lamiales; family Lamiaceae; genus Paraleonurus; species Paraleonurus japonicus. Next base: position 5,744,009 of record CM061053.1, read on the forward strand.
GATGCCCTGCGCCTCCGCGGCACAGGACCCGAACGTCACCGTTTTGAAGACCTGTTGCATTCAGGTGGAGAAAATAGGCAAAAATCCGAAATGCCTCTGCGCCGTTCTGCTCTCCAACATGGCCAAGGCCGCCGGAATTAAACCCGAAATCGCTATCACCATCCCCAAGCGTTGTAACCTCGTCAGTAGGCCCATTGGTTACAAATGTGGAGGTTATTATTTCATCACTTTTTATTTTCACACACACACACACGTTCCATTCTTCTCGATTAATAACACATATCAGATATTCATCAATATTGAACATATATATATATTCTATTTTTTCTATTTTTGCAGCTTATACGATGCCATGAAAGGTTGGAAGATGATGTTTGAAGGAGATCAATGTTCCATTGGATGAAGTATCATCTCTGTGATTTGGTTGTGTTCTGCATCGGGACATGTTCATCTACTTGAATTAATAAACTGATTATTATAAATAAACGGTGATTTTGTATCTGCTTTCTCCATTTATTTCTCCTCTTTAGAGGTATGTATGCTTATTCTTAAATAAAATCTCGAATTAGAAGTAGGGGTAATAATTTGTATTTCGTATTGTCACAATAACGATATGATCAGATGAAACTAAATAAATCACGACAAGATAATAATTTGTACTGATAAAATACGAATACAAAAAGTTTTGCGTTGACAAGTGAAATATTATACTACATAATTCATGTTATACAATATGACAAGATAAAGTTAGAAATACAAAATTTTCATTGAAATTACAAAAACTAAACTAAATGAAATTGTTTGACACAAATATGACATTAAAATTTTGTGTCCGTGAAGATTTCATATGCAGTAAGTGTACTCGTCACATTTCAATTAAAATTAATATTATGTTTCAGTCAATATCAATATCATATTTTATTTTACGTTTTCTACCAAATCTAGTATCACATTTCAATTATATTAGAGTACATGTTGTTTTTACCCCGTATCTAGTTGCATAATACAATTGGTGCACAAGAGATCGACTCTTTACGTTCTTATCGTGTCAATACGAGCACGATAACTCTAAACACTAACCCACGACTTTCAAATCATTTCCATGTCGTATTATCGAATCATATCAAAAATTTCTCACTATTTAAAAGAACAAAATAAACAAAACATGCCAAATATTACTCAATTCAAAAAGAACAAATAAACAAAACATCCTATGATACTCAATTTATCACTTCTTTGAAATTTAAAGATCAACCGGATACTAAAAAGCAACAACAGGGGATCTCACTTGGTGCACACCATCATCCCACACCAAAAATCCCGACAATCCAATGTCATTAACCGTTGCATTAACCATCACAACAAAACTATGTTTCTCTCCTACCTTTGTAAACGAAAGCGTGGGTGGTCGGACGTCGACGCTCAGCATTGGTGGCGCCGCCACAGACACCTTATAGGTGGACGACGGAGACCCCACATTTGTGACGGTCCTGTGGAAGACGCCGGTCACAGAGGTGTTAAGGCCTACGCCCATAGCCACGATAGCTGGGTAGTTGAATTCATAAACACTGATATTTTTTCCCACTCCTCTGCAGCTTGTTTCGTCGCCAGTTATAAGCTGCAGACGCGTGTCGTTGTAGCCTTGGCCGCACAGGAATTTCACGTAGTCGACTTCTTCAATCTCGTATATTAAACCAGGGATACAGCCTTAACCGGGTCGATGTTGCCGCTGCCAGAGGAGAATGCCGAGTAATTTGAATCATTAAATCGTGATTTTACGCTCGTTGCTGCTTACATTATGATTGTTAGGTTGGTATCAATCAAGAAGAAAATGACAAAAACCAAGAAAATTTATTAATTAATTACCAGTAGTCATTAGGGCGGATTTGATGGCAGCTGGAGACCATGTAGGATGGAAGGATTTGACATAAGCAGCTGCAGCGGCAGCATGGGGACAAGCCATGGATGTTCCGGACATTATGTTGTACGGCACTACCCGCGTATCTTGGGGTGCTCCGGTGACAGTAGTAGCCTCCGGCCATGCTGCCAGAATGTCGACTCCAGGGGCTGTGAGATCAGGCTGCAGTAAAATGGAATGTTCTCACGTTATTTCTACGTGTCGCTCTGTCTTATAGTCGAGTCAAAATTAAGTTCACCTTGAGAATTTTATATGTAATATAATTTGGACCCCTAGAAGAAAAGCTGGCAACATAAGGAGACAGTGTTTCATTGTCTTCACTACACTTGAAGATCGTTGCTCTTGGATCTCTGTATCACCAAAATAATCAATTCAAATCAAGGCCCAACTATTCACACCAGGATTTTTGCTCAGTACACCAGAATATGAATTAAAATTTGCTAATATATTCATAATCATTTTGCAAATTGCAATCTAATCTAAACTTTCGAATCTGGTTAAGTAAGATCTCAATTTAAGAATTTGTTGTAAAGCAGGTGACATAACATTTTTGGACAGGAGAAAATAAGTATGTTGATTCTAATTGCAAAAATAATTAAACTAAAATTTTGTTTAACAAAATTAAAAGTTTAAATTATATTACAATGTGCTGATATATTAAGATTTATCTGAATTAAGCCATGAAAGTAGGGAAAAAGGAGCCAAAACCTTGTTTTATTAATATAGTGAAGGACTTGATCACCATCATGTTCATCCAAAACAGAGGCCGGAATGGGAAAAGTAAAGCCGACATCAGTGTAGCCGGTGTTATAAAATATAACTCCGGCTGCGCCGGCATCTGCTGCTGTGCGTGCATTTACAAGTCCATTGTCCGAGTAGCAGAGGACAATGGTGCCATTAACTTTTTTGGGGTCTAATGAGTCGCTTTCGCAGTACCTGAAATAATATAATGTTAGTTACATTTCTGTTTGAATGTCATAAAGTATGAGATTGGTGTTTGAATGAAGAGCAGTGTATATCTTACTTTGATTGGGTTTCATTAAAATTTAGAGCAGTGTTTGGCACATTTCCTCCATACACCAATGGGTAACTGTCTTCTTTCAGGGTTAATGTATTCACTGCTAGTCCCTGTGAGAGTTATATATTAAAAGAAAAATTAACAATAGTATCATCAATTTCCTATTATGAAGTTTTAATTGTTTTATATATAATCAGAGATATGGTGAATGAGTGAGGCTATTTGCACTCCAATTTCTTTTTAACATAGTCAAATTTAATCAAACATGCTAAAAAAATGTCATAATTACCTTTCAAATAGCTTTGTATCCTCAAAAATATTTTTATGCTTTATAAATATTATATTTTCACTTTAAACTCGTTTTCTTTTCTAACTTTTTTAAAATTATTTTGAAATGGTATCAGAGTCAGTTTATTTATTTCATTTGAATTAGAAAAAAATATCTGGGCGTGTTAAAAATAACGGGGTGTAAATAGTGGCACTCATAGCATAAATTTTTACCTTATAAGTTTTGTTGTTTCCCAAGTGCACCTTACTCACAAATTTCCTGTCTATGGAAGTTGCTCCAACCGTAAGCAACCAAGGCGAATTATTAATGGTGGTTCTAAATAAGGGGCCATCATTGCCAGCAGAAGCTGCTGTAAGAATTCCTTTTTTCATGGCATGGAATGCAGCAACGCCTATCACATCATCAGTGTAGTCTTTGGGATCTGCAGTTCCTAATGAGACGGATAATATGTCTACTCCATCAGCTATTGCATCGTCGAATGCTGCAAAAACATCTGCAGCTGGGCAGCCATCTGACCAACAGGCTTTGTACACTGCAATACGCGCAGAAGGCACGCCTCCGCGGGCCGTTCCTGTCCTGAGCCCGAATAAATTTGCTCCGAAAACTAAGCCCCCAGCTGCTGTGGAAGCCGTGTGTGTTCCATGTCCGTCCGTGTCTCTTGGAGATGGAATGTCCGGGTCGGTTATGTTTCCTTCTGTGCGATAATACTTTGCTCCTATTATTTTTCTACAACAACGGATTGAATTTGACACGTGGATGTCTATAACAATGCCAATGAATTGTATATTTGATGGAATACACAAAGTACTCAAATTGATGTATTAAAAGATTGTTGGGAGGTGGTTATGACGTACCTGTTGCAAGTAAAGTTGGAGGAGGATTGGCAGGTGCCTTTCCATTTGGTCGGAGGCGGGCCGAAGCCCGCATCCTGAAAACTCTGGGATTCGGGCCAGATGCCAGAGTCCACTACTCCAATAATAATGTCACTCTCTGTTTGATTTCTTTGGACAGTCAGAGGAAAGCCCGTGAAGTCCCATGATCGTGTCGTTTGGAGTTTGTATTTCGTGTTAGGGAAGACCGAGACCACTTCTTTCAAGTCTTGATCATCAACACAGATACAAATTCAATACATATTATAGAATAACATATTTTCATGTTTACAATTGGTGCATTTTTGACATCTAAATTTCAACGAAGTACTTTTTTTTTTTTGGGCACAAGTTAATTGTTTACTGAAAATACCAACAATATTCAACGTACAAAATAATATTTTTAGTTATATGAACTAATACTTTTCATTTCATTTTTCTTATCCTATACCACTCATTAAATGAGTCAAAATTGTTTCAAAGTAAGTTTGAATAATTATTTTTAAGGACCTTAATTTAGGGGTGGTGGTAAAATGAGTATTGTAACACTTTAAGTTGACAATTTAAAATAATAACTTTTAAAAGTCGCGAATTGAGGCCAAATCACCTAAATTAACCAAAATCGGGTTAATTGGCCCAATTTTGGCCGAAATTCTAACGATTGATCGGATTTTTGGTCCGATTCGGTTTATTCTAACTGATTCAACCTTAATTTTCGATTTTTAAAAGTTATTGTTCTTAAAATTGTGAATCCAGAGAATTATGATCCCCATTTTAACAAAGACAAAATGGTAGACTTTTATTTTACAACCCCAATTTACGTTTCTAAAAAAAAAATTATTCTCAAATAAGTTTTGCCATAAATTTTTGGGAAGTTAGATGTTAGGTAGGAGATGATATGTATAGGTAATGAATTAAATGTTTGTATAAGAATATAAAAATAAGATGGAGTTGACTTGCTGGAAATTATTCGTCTCTCGTCGTCGGTCAATTTTGCGACAAAACCATTGAAGCTTCTCTTGTAGCTGTGTAGCCAAGACTCCGCTGCCCTATCACTGGACCATTAGCATTAGCATTAATAAAAAATAAGTAACAAAGTATGTATAATTTGTGATGATGAGTAAATGCGCAATTGAAGCCTAGGTTACCCTCCCAAAGATGTGTGCAGCATGCTTCTGTGGTGTTGTTCTGCAGAATAGGAATAGGAATAGGAATAGGAATAGCCGCCTTTCGGAAGATCGCCCATGTAAACTACGTATACCTGTACATCAACATGGATTTCAAACTACACAAATTATTATTTCATACACAACAAACAATTAATTGTACCTTTGATTCATTAGCCTTTCCATTGCAGTCTATGATAAGCAGAAAAAACAGTAGAAATGGGCATGATGCTGAAATCCCCATGTCGCATGAATTCTGAGAGTTATTATTATGTAACAACAATTCGATCTCAATATATAATGGAGATCTGTAAATACCAGACGCGGTTATGGTTCTTGAACCCACAGGTGAAACCTCCAAATTAATTGCATTTAATTTCTAAAGTAATTATACCTTTTTTTTGAAAAAAAAAAAGTAATTATAGCTTTTAAGTACTACCCTATCCCACTATTATCCCACAGACATAAATCTATAATTATTTTTTACACACATTAAAAAATAAATATTATTATGATTAATACATTAATTTTTTTGTTGATTTTCTTTTTAATCGGTTTAATGATGAGTCGAACCCTTGATTATGTAAATACTCAAATGTTAATTTGGGAAAAATAAGAGTATTAAATATTGGTAAACACATAAATGAAATATAAATAAATATAACTAATACATTTTTGTGGAAGAGATAAAAATAGAAATTAAGCCTATCGGATGAAATGAGTATTTGAGAGAGAAAAATGTATTCCAAAATATTTGACGTTTTTTTATTTTTCAAGAAATATTAAATATTTTTTCTACTTTGTCATTTTTATAGCCTAGGATAAGTACGATAATTTATCATAAATGCTTAACTAATAATGTGTAAAATCATTTTATATAAATAATCATTAATATTAAATAATTAATGCTCAAAGTCAAAGTGAATAAATAACCGGTAGAAGAATACATAATATACATTAGACATTTTATACAAATAATTATTAATATTAAATGATTTCATACTTGTAAAAGACAAAGTGACAGTTTAAAATACGGAGGTATTAGTATTTAAGATAAGTTGGAGGTTCCGCTCTTCTCCCTCCATTTGCAATTTGCAATACATGTTACCAGTAATTTAGACCTGCGAATTTTGTGTGATAAAAAAATTATAATTTCTTTTTGTATAAATATTTTTATAAATAAAAGTTTTTATAATACATAATATATTTGAATTGAAATACTAATTCAAATATGAAAAACTGATTAAATATTTAGTACTCGATAGTTTTATAAAACTCTAATGAATTCACAAACTTGATTTCAGACCAAAAAGCATACTTAATTAAAAAATCATTTTTAAAAAATATTTATGGTATACTTGCTTACACAAAATTTTCAATCTATTTTTACTTTTGACTCTAAAAACTGCAAGTCTACAATATATAACATCATACTTTAGTGTGTAAATTAGCGTAATATGTAGGATGTTTAAAAAATAGATTATAAATATTTTATTTTTGTTATTCATATTTTGTATAAATTATGTGAAAAATTATTATATACTCCTCCGTCCACCAAATTTACGCTCACTTGCCTTATTGATCCGTCCATCAAATTATGCTTATTCCTTTTTTGAAAATCATCATTTTATTATCACCCTTCAACCACCACTTAATTACTTAATATGTCACAAACAATTACTTTATTAAAAAAGTGGACCCACAATACCCTTACTTTATCTACTTTATACAATAAACAAATAATTTTTCTTAAATTTTGTGCAATGCCCTTTGAACATAAAATTCATGGGCAGAGGGAGTAATAAACAATTATTGCATGATGATCAAAATTAAATATTTTAATGTCATCACCAATAAACGTTGTATATTTTAAATTTAAATATATGTCAATAGATCATAGTCTTTAACCAGGTGACTTAGCCCACCCTGGCCACCGGCTCCTCACTTTAATAAGAGTCCTGGTTCGATTCCCTCCGGGAACGAATTGTTTATCGATAAAAAAAAAAAGATCATAGTTGTTACACGTCTTAATAATAATGAGTGTATTTCCTGTGAATCAAGTTTCACGATTAAATTTGATCCATATTGAAAAAATAGATCTAGTTTACTTTTGATTATCCTAACTAATACTCTTTAGTAATATAAGTAATACTCTTCAATTATCACGACACATACCCTTTGTAAAATAAGATATATTCTTGATTATCGTAATCGATACTCTTTAATAATAAGGAGGTATAAGAAGGAGACATGGGAGTATGATCCCGTCAGGATTTTCATAAGCTATTGGATTCACTTTTATCCTCAATTATTTATACTTATATTGATACTGGCTGGGTTCACTCTAACCTCAAGGACAAAATAAAGTATCGCTACACAAACACACAATACTATGTATATATCAAACTGGCAAAAGAGATGACGCCTACCAAACGACAGCGTATCGGGGACCAGACAAAGAGTCTCCGACATGGTAGCATTCTAAGAACGCATCGTTCCATCCCATCCCCTTAGTACAGCTTTACATTCATGATCAACAAAATACTCATCTTATTCCTGTATACAGCTTCTTCAAAATTAATAAATTCTTTAATATAATTTTGTTCGTTGCATTACTATATTTAATAAATAAAGATATATCAAATATTTTATAGGTCAAAATTTTAGAATTTTAAGTACGATAACATGATTATTTTTGTGGAGTAGAGAAAATATTAAAATAGACAGCGTTATAAAGAAATGAGTCAAATGACTAATGTAAACTTTAGAAAAATCAATCCAACTCCAAAATTTTAATTCTAAAATATGCTCTGTTGTTCAGTGTTGCATTTGCTTTGGTAGGTTGCATGAGCTGTTGACCCTTTTTTTGGATAGTTCATAAAAAGAGGATTGTCACGTTAAAAATAAATTTGAAGAGAAAAAATTATTGAACTTTAAAATGTGAGTAAAAAGTAAATTAAATATAAACATATAAAAAAATTAATTGGTAGTTTAAGGTAGTGAAGTGGTCGAATAATATTTGGGTTTGGGATTTAAAATGGAATAGGGAGTTGTCTTCTAGGAATAAGGAGCAATTTGATATTCTTTTGTCATCTATTAGATGTTCTCCAAAATTTGCAGGTGAAGATAGATGGGAATGGAGGCATTCTCCAAAAGGCCTATATTCCACCTCGATTGCATATGATGTTCTCTTTGCTCGCTCGGTGGCTGCCGCTACAAGTAACCGAGATGGAGAAATCAGCATTCACTCGCCTCTGGAAGGGTCGGGTACCGAGGAAAATCATTATCCCCGCATGGAAGTTGCTCAAGAATCGGATAGCTACGGTGATAATCTACTTCGTTGGGGAGTGCTACTTCAACAATCAGGAGGCTAAATGCAAATTGTGTGGTGAGACGGAAGAAAACGCAGATCATCTTTTTTCCTCTGTAAGGTTGCTTCTCATTTTTGGTCGATATTCTTTTTTGGTTGGGAATTCCCTTGGTCACTCACATCAATCCTTTCATGAACTTCCTTCAGTTTAGTGATTGTTTGGGTAAGAAAAAGTTGAGGAGGGTTGCTATTAGCATTTGGCTAGGTGTGATTTGGTCCATTTGGAATTTGCGGAATGATGTTACTTTTAATGATGGAGGTGTAGTTTTGGGCAAGGAGATCAATATTCTTAAAATTAGAATTTGGCATTGGATTTCTTGTAATGAATCATCCTTGTCAAGATCTAATGTTAGCACTTGGTTAGGGGACCCTTGGTCTTGTCTTAAACTCATTGTTTGAGATCTTTTGTACTTAAGGGTTGAGTACCCCTTGTACTCACTTTAATGATATTTTGATTGTCTTTTCAAAAAAAGTTTAAGGTAGTGAAGTTCACCAACTTCGCCATAAAGTTAAGGATGACCACACTTCCTCAAATAGACATTATTGAAATTTTCAAAACTTCCTATTTTTATCTTTATATAATTATTGCACGGATTTTTCCCCACTCTAACCGATTTTTTAAACTCTATGTGCATCCCAACTCCCAAGTCATTCAAGTTTTTACTTTTTATTTAGAAAGCATATCAATTATACAAATTTAATAAAGTACTAGTGCATTTTTTCAACCCACCTACACGGTTTGGCTTCATTCACATATTTTATTTTTGTCTTTGTTGTATTCTTATCTATAGGATTTTCTGATTTGCTTTTTCTACATAGACAAAAATTTATAATCACACACATAATTGATACTACTTTATTCTAAATCGGTTTTAGTTGACTTTTTCAACGGTTTTTGTGTGAGAATTATTTCATAGTAATATATGTACAAAAAGTTATTTTATATGAATGATATGCTAGTTGAACTTATTATCTAGCATACCATTCATATAAAACAACTTTTGTACACATATTACTATGAAATAATTCTCACACAAAAACCGTTGAAAAAGTCAATCTGAAAACTAATTTGAGACAGAGGAGTATTTTTTTATCGACAATAATTAATTTTATTAAAGAATGAAAGAAAGGAAAAAAAGCAGAACTAACGAGGCACCAGGAGTACCCATCAATTGCAAGTCTTACAATTACAAGAATAAAGCTCCCAACAAATTATTCTAAGCAAGCTCTAGGATTAGCTAACCAATTACCGTAAGAAAAATTACACAAAGAATTTACTCTTAAAGAGAACCAGCTCCACAATCTACTTTTGATTTCATCCACTATATTCTCCTCATCCCAAGCGCAGCTTTCAAAGAAAACCTTATTCATTTTTTTCCACAACACCCAAACGATAAAAATCCACATACCAACCGAGAGAGATTCATCATTCATACCTTGCAAGAAATTCGAATGTTGAATGAAATGCTCCCAGATTCTATTATGCATGACCATTGAGGTATTGAACCACTTATAGATATCAAGCCACACGCTCTTTGATATTGGACACTCCAAAAGAAATGATCAGCGGATTCCGTCGCAGCTCCACATCCCGAGCACTTAGCTTCATCTAACGATCTAATAACCTTCTGTTTGAAGAGATTGTCCTTGGTAGGTAATCGGTCCCACATTAATCTCCAAGCCATAGTTGACGCCTTGAAAGGAACAACTTTATTCCACACCATCGCAAACTTCACTTCCGATTTTGGATGAGCGCCTTCCACCGGAGACCTCGAGATTAAAATGTCATAAGCATTTTTGTCTTGAAGACACAATTAGAAGTTCTTTGTCCATCTCCATCCGTCTTGCTCCCCTTCGTAAAGTGATAACCTTTTAATACAAACACAAGTCGAACAAGTAATTATTTCTCTCTATCAAACAACTCTCTCCTCCACACCCACTCCCACCTCCACCTCCCATCCACCCAACTCCCCATAGAGCTAATAACATTATTTTTTTGCATACTTAAATTGAGCAATACCTAGGAACCGACTCTTAAGGGTTGTTCCCCCACCCACACCCCTTTCCGTAAACTCGTGCACTCCCCATTACCCAATCTTTTCTCAAGATTTTCCTAACCACTCACCCTTAGCCCCGACCCATTATATACAACATCCCTCCACCAACTCGACCACAACCCTTCCCTCTCCCTCAAAAACACCCCCTTCTCTAACTTCCAACCTCCCATGTAGAGACGAAATCACTCTAGCCCACAAGCTCGCACTCTCATTGAAGTATTGCCACAACCATTTTTCAATTAAAGCTTTATTAAACAATTTCAAGTGTTTCACTCCTAGACCCCCTCGCTCAAGGGTTTGCAAATCGACTTCCATTTCAACCAAGCAATTTTTCTTGAGCACTCACCACCCCCAAAGGAAATTGCATTGGATAGAAGTTAGGGTTTTCAGAGGAAGGTAAAAGGACAATTGGTAGAGAGGAAGAGAAGAAAGAACTGACTTCAATAAGGTGACTCTCCCCCAAAGGAGATCTTCTTCTTCTCCCAAACTTTCAGCTTTTTCTTAACTTTTTGAATCAATTCCTTCCACATATCAATCCTTTTATGACTGGACCCAACTTTGATACCTAAGTATGAAAAAGACAGCTCACCAATTACACATCCAAGTGACCTCGCCATGTCTTCTAGAGTCGACCTTTCAACGTTAATTCCCATCAGGTCTGTTCGTAAGGTACTCATGCTCGATTTGGAAAGAAATTGAAATTGGTTTGAATATAATCAAATAGCTATCGAGTTTGATTTTATAATTACCCGACTCGAAAGACTTAAGAGTCTATCAAACTTGCAATATTTATTTTGTCCTTAATTATATACACTTTTATTTTATGGTTAAATACATAAATACAAAATTAATTCATATAAGTATTTGTCACAACGAGTAGATCTCCGCAAATTAGATGCGCGGTAATTCAAATGTATTTTTTTAACAATATCGATTGTTCTTACTAAAAATATAGTTATTTTAACTAAAACAACCGCACTTTTCAAGAAAAAACAACCAGTCCTATTAAACCTATTAAAAATGCAGCGCTGATGCATGCAAGACTTTGTTATTTAAAAATATCACAGACCTGCAACTCGTTTAAGGCTAGAACGCAGCAGAGAAACAAGAGCAACAATAAAAGTTGGTTGTAAAGCAAAAAGTTGATAGAAAGACCAAAAAGATGGCATAGTCATAGGGAACAAACAGTAGAGTTCAAATACCGCTTCTATCTGAAAGAATGCTCTTTCTTTCTTTACATGATAAACTACATTAAATACTGACAGGTAACGCTAAAATACATTGTATTGTATTCGATCAGAGGATTCTGTCCTGCAAATCTGTTAATAAAGACGACGCAATTGAGCTTAGCTTCTTCCCAGTTTCTCCTGCAATGTTCTTCAAGGAGGAGATATCTTGTTGTGCCTGTTAGGACCAAAACCAAGTTTTCAAGACAAAATAAAAAATAGCTCCTACTTCGCTTTTAGATAAATATTTTGGAGAAAAGAGGATGAAACTCCAGGTAGCTATATTACCTGGAAAGAAAGCTTATTAATGAGTTCACCCGCAGTTATGTCAATAGCAGAACTCGAGTCGTGGCCAAAGAGATCAGCACTAGAAATTGATGATGACCCCTACAACGCAATCGTACTTAACATCAATATTTAACCTTCAAAAACAAAATGGTATACATATATGAATGTCTTATGTCCTAAAAAACTGTTATGAGATCCAGATCGGCATCTTTATCTGTTAAAAGCCCTTGATAGAAATGAAGAAACTTTACATTTGAAATTTGTACCTGCAGGATCGAAAACTACGTCCAACCATCCCTTAAAGAATTCAAGTTTCACATGCGTCAACAAATATTGAATATGGAATACCAATAATATGATCAAACAAAAACAACTTTATCTCAAAAATCTAGAAAGACTAGGTAATGGGGCACCGAACAATTAAAAATATAGCCTTCCACCAGCACCATAAGAAAGAATAAAATATTACTGAGATGATACAAGGATATAAAACATACCGAGAACTTTTGCAATGTAGCTGATGCTTCCAAATCACTGGCCCTGTTTTGCACACCAAAGAATTGGGCTGATGATATTGATTTTGCATTAGTAAACTTCTTCCTCGCTTCATCAGTCTCCTCAACCTAATGTTGGTAAGTGTGGAATGAATTATCGCCAAGATTAATGCACATGTAACCTCCAATCATGATTTAGCTACACAAGTTCTTTCTAGATATGATGGGGCGGGGGGTGAAGGGAAGAAGAAACAAGCAATCAGATTTCAAAATATAAAGTTAAAATAGAAGGCAATTCATTTTCCAGATAACAACATTTGGAACAACACCAGAAGGTAGTTTATCTATCAAGCATTACATCATATTCTTTCTTTCTTTTTGATAAGGAACAGAGTTTTATTGCTTCAGAAAGAAAGGTACAACGGATGAGAGGCCCCTCCCTCACACCATACAATCAGCCCAATTACAAAATTTAAAAGGCAACACTCCAACTCCTAACTAAGTCAGACACAAGACAGCCCTTAAAACACATTATGACTACAAGCCCAAAGAGCAACTCTAAACTTGACCCTATCCCATATTCTTTCTTTCTTTCCTACTTTGACAGCATTAAATTGGCGTACAGTTCCAAAATACCTCCAAGAAGTCGAGGAATGAAAAAAATATATGACAGGCAAGTACAAGATCAGAGCATGATTACAGAAAAGTAATACTAAATATGTGCATGAATCCTATTTACCAGCTATTTTCCTAATGATCAGATTTAAGACTTCCATTATATCAATAGAGATATTACACATGGGAATCTTCTCTTACTTGCACTTTGGATGAATTTGAGCTGCTTTTCTTTGGGAAACCGCTCTCCATGCCATAATCAGCAAAGAAATTGGACGACTTTGGAGCTGTTACGTGGTTAACAATACGAGCACCTCCAGAATTCATCTCAGTAGATTGGCCATTTTCTGTATACTCGAACCGAGAAACAAACAACGAACCAACTGCAGGGGCGCTACTGGTTGTAGAACGGGCAGGAGAAACTTGTACAGGTGGCTCTTCAGGCTTCTGATCATAAAGGCTTTCACTAGGCTGCCAATATGAAAGCACGGTACAGTTTAGTAAATAAAATTGCAAAACAATGATTTATTACATGAAATTTAGATTGTAAGGGGGTGTTTGTTTCTAGCCCCACATCCCAGATCTTTATTTAAAATCCATATCCTTGTTTGTTTCTCCGGATTTTGGTATAGGATTTCACATCCTCTAAAATTCTAACCTATTACACTTATAATACATCTATTTTACTTTTTACAAACACCATTTCCACTATCAATTATTTGTCTCCCATTTTAAAATTATTATTATTTACCCAACTCAACACTCTCTCTCCTCCTTTTTATTTTACACTCTCACCTACTTTATACACAATTTCCAATACACAATCATTCATCTATCAACCATATTTTCAAAATCCTAACTTAGCAAATCCAAACATATACAAAATCCAAAAACACCTTTTACTATACACTAAATCCACCTACTGGATTTGAAATCCACTCCAGTCCATAAACAAACACCCCCTAAGAGATAGCCGAAACACACCTTGTTAGTAAGTTTCTTAGCACCTAGCCCCCTGTCTTTCCAGTTCTCTTTGCACCAAGAGATTTCTTGACAGTCATTGAGGCAACTGCCGAGGCTCTTGGTGAAGAAGAAGATTCAGGTATTCCATTTTTCAAAGAAGAGCTTTCATTTAAAGAACCTCCTTTTGGATCTTCGTTGACATTTGTTTCAGATAATCCGTGAGAAGGTCCTGATGACTGGGAGGCAATAGGTGATGAAGGTAAACCTGCATCTTCTGCATTGCTTTTAGCAACTTCCTTTGCAAGTAATTGCCTATATAACTCAGCAGCTCTTGAGGTATATTTGGCCTCAATCTTGCCTCCATCACTCCAACCATGTTGTTTGAAAAAAACTTGTGCGCGGTTATTTCCACCAAAGCACATCATTTTCAACTGCTCAGGAGTCCATGAATCCATATTTGTTGACCTGCAATTAAAGATTGGCATGAAAAGCCACATAAGTTAAAAAAAAAAAAAAAAAAATCAAGTCAAACATTTTTTTGTTTCGACTTGAAATCAAGTCAAACATAGATCAGGTGCTTTGACAAATAACCATGAGCAAACCAATAATTTTTCTGTTCTTTTCCAAATACTTGGGGAACCTCAACCTAAAAATAATGTGACAGAGTGAAACCGCCACTGACATTTAATTGTTTGTTGTCCTTAATCTTTCTCGACTCGGTGCATACGTGTATGATTTGTTTATGTATTTCAAACTATAACTATAAGTGAAAATTGAGGTTATCAAGGTTACTCAAATAAATAAAAAAACTACTTAAATTTACTTGATAGTCCAAATAAGGTAAAGAGAGTCTTCCGTACTCAACAGTTATGAACCTTTAGTTAAGTTACAGATCTTAATTTTGAGCTATTTTTTTCTTCTTGTAGTATTTTCTTCGCAAACAATTCCCCAGTTGTGCAAAAATCATTTTCATGAATCAAGCTGCACACACTAGATGAGGTGGTACATAGCCTCCTCTGCTAGAGAGGTGTTTGGGGATTCGGATCATCCCCCTAGCCCCTCCCCTACTTCCCATTAAAATAGTTCAACTATCAAAAAAATAACTGTGTGAAATGTGATGTCTAGAGTTTGTCTTCCCCTTGATCTTTTAGTTTGAGCCATCTGAACCTGCTCTGAGAACTCTAAACAAAGCCAAGGATGTGAGCCCATGTGAGTAGGAAGCAAAATTCTACAATTCTTTTAATTAACATCTTAAAATCGAAAGGCAAGTGAGAATATCAGACCCATAACTTTTTCATAATGAACTGAATATTCTTCTTTTCTATCATTCAGAACTCCACAATTTGATCTTTCTTTTTCCTTTAAAATCTAAGTTCAACCCTCCAAGCACTGACCACTGAAACTTTTACGTATGACAGACTAAATTTTTTCACACCAAAGCCACTAAAAATAGACCCAGCAAATCTGTCTAAGAATTCCACTTTCCAAATTAAACATCAGTGAAAAACATAACTGTCAGTATGATAAAGCTGAAAGTCATATAAAGAAACAAAATGGGTCTACAGGTTTAAATTTGAGGTTTGTACGCATAAAAGGTTACACCCTGTTTGGTTTCATTTTCAACTCTTTTCCATCCCAACATTCCTTGTCTCCGCTAGGTTTACATATATAAAAACAAAATCATCATCACTATGAATGAGGCTATACCTAACCTTCATTTATAATTCTATCACTGGCTGTTCTTCCACAAATCCATCTTAACATACGCATCTCTGCCAGTGTAATCACGAGCCATGAATCATAGTTAGTTGAACAATAATCTTGTAACATATTCCTTTCAATCTTGCAGGCATCCTTCTATCTCATAAGACTGTTGCATTTCGTCCAACTTGTGTCAATCATATGCTCAATTTCTTCATGAATGTCCACAATTATTCAAATAATAGATGCTAAATAGCGAAAAGCTTTAGAAACAGGACTTGCCAAGCATCAATCTCAGTTTGTCCACCATTAATGATCTCAATATAACATATAGGCATATTTTTTTCTTCTAACTATCCTGTTAGATTAATTCCATGAGCAATCTATCAGAGACTTTCTCTAAGTCGATATATACCATAAGCAAGCTCTTTACTATCTCTATGACTTTTATTCTCAATAATTTGTTTAATAAGAAATGAATGTTCCCCATTTTCTGTATATTATATGCCTCTATGCAAACTCACACAACTGGCAGCCTGAAGAACTGGTTCCCAGTATACAGACATCTCCAAAATACACATTTTTTCACATGCCCACAAATTAAACTACATTCAAAGAAATAAAAAACGTGAAACCCTCCGTCACAACATTATATTATGATGCCCTAGGTTCAGGTTCACAATTCTTAAGATAGTGTTTGCATGCACAATGAAATTACAATAAATTGAACATTGACTAAAAAAATTCACAAAAGCATTCACTCAAGAAACAAATTACCTAACAAAGCTGATGTGCACACCAAGGCTTCGATGAACACCCGAACAATCAATGCATAAGAAGATCCCATAGGTAACGGACGCCCAGGTCGGGTTCTTCGCGTTGCAATCAAAACACATCTGGATTCCAAACATCAATTTTCAAGTTAGGGTTCAAACCCAAACCCCAGAAAACAAAAACAAAAAAGTAAAAAAAAAAAAAAACAGAGAAAAAGAATACCTCAGATCTGAATCAGATCTCAGCATTGCCGATCAAAATCAAAATCGCAATTTCATAGAAATAACATTACCAGACACAGAAAACGAAAATCACCTTATTCTCGGACTTGGCTTTGAGCTTGCGGAAAACGGCGTTTCTATCGGTGTAGTGGTCGGAAGCCATCGCAATAAATTAATACGATTCTTCTGTTTATTGGCAAAGATTGAGGGCGTGTGTTTATGGATATATTACAATCTGGTACCTATATATCGGTTGTATTTTTAGAGAGAGAAATGCGTCTCTTTCTCTCTCTCACTCACACACGCTCCTCCCTCCGATAACAAAATGTGAATTGAAGAGCAGTGATTATTAATTTCTATAAAAACAACCAGATCGCTGTTAACACAGTTAATTATTGATATCATTAATCTGGATTACAAACTCTATTTCATTTCATTTCTCAGGAATTTCTTGATTCTCATTGTTTTTGTAATGAATTTGAACCATTTTTCTCACAAATCTATAAATAGAACTGTACCAAAAGAAAACAAGAGAAATTTTCTCGGCCCAACGACTTTCCACATTTGAAAAAAAAAAAAAAAAATCCAACCACTGCTTTGATCTATTGAGCTTTTTATTTTATTTTTGACAGAGTTTGATCTATTGAGCTTTAAGCCTTTAACAAAGGGGAAAAAGTGTCGAGTAGAGCTAACAAATGCTCTATACCTCTGTCCGTAAATATTTTTCACATTATATTTTTCGTTCATTCTATTATTTTTTTATCTGCATATATAAATGTAATTCAATCAAATTTTTATTTTATATACAAATATTTATAAAATTTCAATCATTATTTTTTTTTTTTTAATTTTGTGTGTGCGGGAAGAGTATTCTGAAATGAGGAAATATTTATTTATTTATTTATTTATTTACTTTTTCACCTAAAACAATTTAATTATTTGATTTTAAAAAATTGTCTCTGAATTATAATCTTTTAATAGTTTGATTTATATTAAACTTAAATATTTATTATAAATTTAAAAACTTAAATTTATGAGTAGCACTCACGTGATCCTAATTCAGGTAAACTACGTAGGAGTATTTTTTTCACTTATAAAATGGATTTTGATAAAATTTTATATATAAGATCCATTTAGAATTTGTTGAGTAAAATTAATAAAGTACACGAATTTTTAATCTGTAAACTAAATTCATAGAAATTTTTATCTTATTTTATAATAGAAAAATTCCACGTAAAAGTTATGCTTGCTACGTGCTTAAGTAAATATATATAACCAATCAAATAATCATAATACAAATTAAAATATTGTAGTAACTTGAGTATCGTAGGCAGACCACGTGTTTTAAATTGCAGTTAAAGAAAATAAGAATTCAAACCCAAGTTATCATAGGAGAGATAACAGAGAAAACCACACACCACCAATCTATACACCAAATGACAGATTGACATGTCACTAAACATTCATAAAACACAAAAGAAAACTAAATTAAATTAAATAACTATATCAGAAAAAGAGAAGGGGAAAACAGAAAGTGAGGAGTACGCTAATTGACAATCATACATATATACATGTACATTAGCAATTAATTGAAAACTATATATTGTTCAAATTTTTAGACGGAATGAAATATTTATAACATCAAAGCAAGCACTATATGATCGAGTTGGATGTGATGTCAGAATGGGTGATCACATTCCAATTAATGAATTAATAAGGGACTCAAATGTAAGTCCGTAAAAAAAAAAAAAAAAAAAACTCACATGTAAAGAGAATGTGTTGCATATGTTGATAGAGGATTACACATGTTACTACTCCCATATCGAAATGTGAGAGGCATTCGTGTCAAATTTTACAATGGGATGGGAATGAAAATTTATTTTCCCTCTACACCACCGTATAGATTGGATGAATAAAATTTTTCATGATGGTTTTTATATATAGTGTTGAACTCTACTTTCAAAAGAATGGACAAAATAAAAAGTTGTTGATTGTGATATGAGGAATGATAGAGGATGATGATTATAAGAAGAGAGAAAGATAATTAAATAGGGTAATAATTATCTTATTTTGGAAAAAAATAGTATTGTGGATCTTCATTTACTAACATCAACTACTATAATTACAATATTTTTATTTTCATTCTCATTAAAGGATTTTCAAAGCAAGCCTTTAAAAGAAGTGAGACTAGTTTAAAAATCAAATGGATTACTTCTCCTATCACTAATTGATTTTAAGTTGGAACTTCAGTGGAGGAGTGACTAGTCTGAATGTGTTTCAATGTGTGAAACTTGATTTAAACAAATAACTGGACTGAGTGTGTATTGATTTGTACAGATGTAAGAGTTGTCCTCCTGTGATTAAGTGTTTTAACACTGTATTATGTTTAGTTTTGTACCATACTTAAGGTAGATTGGGCCGAATATCTATTAGTCTGCTTGGAGGCAAGCTAAATGGACCTTTTACATGACATGATATATTAGTAGGTATAATACAAGAACAATTGTAACTTAAAAAGAATATAATTTTTCTTTATAATTCATGGAAGTACATAAGCTTATTGGAAACTTAATGAATAAAAAGCTCGAAATTAAGAACCTTGTGAAATTACCAAAAAGAGCAATTAATGAAACAAATCAGCAATGAAATTACCAAAAAGAGCAATTAATGAAACAAATCAGCAAACAATTAGAAGCAGACCCTTATTGAAAGTGATCATGACCAGAGAGCTAAAGGGACTTGGTAAAGGCCACAACAGGGGATCTCACTTGGTACACACCATCATCCCACACCAAAGAACCCGACAACGTCGCATTCTCAACTTGTGCTGTCACAGTAACAACAAAAGCTTGCGTCTCCCCAACGACGTAAATGAAAGGCTGCTCGGCTCGACTTCGATGCTCAGCCCTGAGGGCGCCGTCACCACCGCCTTATAGGCGGACGACGGCGACCCCACGTTGGTGACTGTTCGGTGGAAGGAGACACTCACAGAGTTCCCTGTGGAGACTGAGAAAGACGGGTAGTTGAGATCGTAGACTGAACCGTTGTTGGCTCCGGTGCAGGTGGTGTTGTCGCCGGTGATGAGGCGAAGGTTCGTGGTGTTGTAGCCTTGCCCGCAGAGGAATTTTACGTAGTCCACTTCTGCAATGTCGTATACCAAACCTGGAGCTTTCGCCTTCACGGGGTCGATGTGGCCCGACCCGTACGCGAATTCCGCGTCCGTGTTGGTTACCGTGCTCATAGGAGCAGCTGCAAAAATCAGTAAGGTTTGTTCCTCTTGATCAATATGAAATGAAGAATGCAACACGCATTGACACATCCTCAGGATTTCACGAAAAATGGCGGGTATTTTAGGAGGAATGAGAAATAGAAAACTACTCCCTCCGTCGAGAGGCATTTCTGATTGACTTTTTTCAACGGTTTTGTGTGAGAATTATTTCATAGTAATATGTGTACAAAGTTATTTTATATAAATGGTATACTAGTCAATAAGATCAACTAGCATATCATTCATATAAAACAACTTTTGTAAATGTATTACTATGAAATAACTCTCACACAAAAATCGTTGAAAACTGTGCAAATGTCTCTAGGACGGAGGGAGTATAACTCTTCGAGATAACAAAATGAGGACAAATGGACAATAACTTTCGAACTAACAATTTAATGATAATAACTTATAAAAATTGCAAATATAGGCAAAATCAACTCAATTCAACCCGAATTCAGGTCAAATCGGGTCATTCGCCCAAATCAAGTCAAATAACCCCATTTGGGTTGATTGATAGTCTAAATTTACAATTTTTAAAAGTTATTATACATCCCAAAAAGTTGTGGCTCTCATTTTGTCACTCCAAAATTACGGTTCTTAATTAAAAAGTTATTTTCCAAAAAAATGATCATATGATAGAGAAAATTTAAAAGTTGTGTATTGAATTGTGAATTTTGGAAATATATTGAATTGAAAAAATGTGATTCATTTTGCAGTTAACCTAATTATATGATATTGTGTACCAAAGATTTTGAGTTTGATAATTGAGAGGAGAATGAAGTACCAGTAGTCATTAAAGCGGATTTAATGGCAGCAGGAGACCATGTAGGGTTAAAAGATTTAACGTAAGCAGCTGCACCAGATGCATGGGGGCAAGACATGGATGTTCCAGAAATGATGTTGTACGGTACAACTCGTGCATCACCAGGCACTCCGGTGACACTAGTAGCCTCCGACCATGCCGCAAGAATGTCGACGCCGGGCGCAGTAAGATCAGGCTGTAATAAATTTAAACAATTAATTAAGAAAATGAGGATCAAGAAATTAATAATTATGACTTCAATTATTAACTCTGACCTTAAGAATGTCCCTTGTAATGGGATTCGGACCCCTCGAAGAAAAGGAAACAACAAATGGAGACGATGAGTCATTATACTCACTACTCTTGAAAATGGTTGCTGTTGGTTTGCTGCATAATCAGTATCATAATTTGTAAATCACATGAACTAAGATATATAGGTATTATCTTGAAAGAGAAATTAGTGATTAATCGGACCTTGTTTTGTTAATATAGTTATAAATTTGAGCACCATCATCTAATCCCAAGTAAGAGGCTGGTATGGGAAAAGAAAATGCAAAATCATTTAAGCCAGAACCCTGCATTATAGTTCCGGTCGAACCCGCTCCGAGCGGTCCTTCTGCGTCACTCAGCGAATCGCAGAGGACGATTGTATCCTTTGTTAGTTTCGGGTCTAACGATTCTGGATCACAATATCTGCATTACCAATTAAGTACGTGTCATTCATTTATAATCATGATGTAGACAAAATACGAACCTAGCTCCTGTAAGCGGTTCTTAGTATTTAAACCTGCATCTATTAGAATCACTTATCGATACCATTAAAATATTCGCCGATACCATAACCATTTTATAATGTGATATCAGTTTATAAGTGTAATGGTATCACTAAATAGATGTTATGGTATCGGTAAATGATTCTAATGGTATTAATTTCATACTTTAAACCGCTTCACACAAGATTTTGCCTACTAAAATAAGGGAAATGAAATATATATTTCTATGCTCTAACATAATTTTTAAATCGAAAACTAGAAAAATAAGGGAAAGGTTTATCTTTAATAAAAATCATATCAAGATATCTTTTACTTTTTTAGTAAATATCACAAGATTATGACCAAAATGGAGTGTATTTAGCAAATTTGGAAGTGCAAATAGCGCTACCTTACTGAAATTCTTACATATGCACTACCTTCATCCCATTAAAAAATATTATTTTCTTTTAATACATAAATTAATAAGAGTAATAGAATAATAGTATAATATAAGTGATGTGATTGAAAGAGATAAAAATAAGACTAAATGCAATTTAGTATATTAAATAAGTGGCAATCGATGTAAATAAATGTAAAATGTAAGAATAAATATATGAGAATAGTATACCAAAAGAAATTCAAAGTTTTTATTAAAAAAACTTTTACTCACAAGGAGGAAGTATATATATACCTTGAATCAGAGCCAGTATAATTTGCTGCAGTGTTGGGCACATTTCCGGCATACACCAAAGGGTAATTGCTGTCATTGAATGTGTTCACTGCCACTCCCTGCATAAAATTTTAAATCTCAAATGAATATTTGCTATTTAAGTGCATATTTTTAATAGTATTACTTGTTTTCACTATAAAATACAGTTGTTATCATATGTATGCATTTGCATTTTTCATTGAAAACAACTACACTTTTTTAGTGATAACAACCAAAACGATTTAAAAATGTATTTCAATTGCGCAGTACATCCACTGCACAATTTTCCGGCTTTATTTTTCAAAGAATTTGCAACTTAGGACAATCTAATCACCTCATAAGACATGTTGTTACCCAAAAGGACCTTAGTCAGGAATTTCCTGTCTATGGTACTAGCTGCAACAGAAAGAGACCAAGGTGAAAAATTGGTGATGGTTTCCGGGTCGGGCCCCGAATTACCCGCAGAATTGGATGTAAGAACTCCATATTTCATGGCATGGAAAGCGCCAATGGCGATGGGATCTTCGAAGTAATCAGACGGAAAAGACCCTCCCACTGACAACGATATTATGTCTACTCCATCTGCAATTGCATCATCGAATGCAGCCAGGATGTCTGCATCTGAGCAGCCATCCGACCAGCAGATTTTGTACACGGCGATGCGCGCGGCCGGTACTCCTCCGCGCGCTGTTCCGGCGGCCAGGCCGTAAAGATCGGCGCCGGAAACAGGTTTGCCGCCGGCCGTGGACGCCGTGTGGGTCCCGTGACCTTCTGAGTCTCTTGGAGAGGGAAAATCTGGTGGATTGATTGTTCCTTCACTGTGGTAGTACTTTGCTCCTATGATTTTGCTGCAGAATTAAAGAAGATCGATCGTTATAAATTTTAAATTTTCATACTTATTTTTGTAATGTTTTTTAATAAATTATTTGTCAGGTGTGAATTCTTATTCGAATAATTTGTCAGGTGTGAATCCGCAATAGTGACAAAAGATGTATAGTTAGGTGGTTGGCCATCACAATCTAAATTATTCGAACTACAAATTACTCACTCCATTACATCAAATATAAATATATATATTATCTTATTTTAATTTTGTCCAAAAAAATGATAACTTATATCGGAAAAGAAATATTTTTCTTTATATAAATTAATATTTCAATTTTTATATAAATGAGTCAATGTTAATTAAAATTGCATGATATTGGAGATAAATTTGAGCATACTTGTTGCAGGTGAAATTTGATGAAGACTGGCAAGTGCCCTTCCATTTGGTCGGCGGTGGACCGAAACCTGCATCGTCGAAACTCTGGGATTCCGGCCAGATGCCGGTGTCCAGCATTCCGATGATGACATCACTCTCTGTTTGCGATCTGTCGACATTTGAAGGGAAGCCCATGAAGTCCCATGATCGCGTTGTGTGCAGTTGCTTTTTGGTACTAGGAAACACAGACACCACTCCTTCCAAGCCTGAATCATCAATATAAATCAAATTAAGAAATTTTATTTTAGAAAAATATACAAAGAAAAATCAATTAGTTTTAGTTACTTGAAATTTTCTGCTTTTCTTCCTCAGTCAACTTTGCAACAAAGCCATTGAAGCTTCTCTTGTAGCTGTGGAGCCAAGATTCCGTTGCCCTTTTGCTGGAATAATCAAATGTTACAAAAGCTATTGGGCACAACAATTAATCATCTTATTTTAATTAATTTTTATACAATATTTATTAATTATTCTATTTTTTAAAAATAATACTACGTAGATAAATGACTATTAGTAAACCTTCCAAGAGTTGCCTGAAGTATGCTCATGTGTTGAGCAGTCGCCGAGAAGTCGCCTTTCGGACGATCACCCATGTAAACTACGTACACCTACATGTGTACATGATAGTAAAAAATATAATATACATTCAATCGAGAATCAAGAAATTAATTAATTAAAAAAAAACATCTAATATTTTATAGCAAATTATTTAAATAATTGATAAATGCATGCCTTTTGATCAGTGCTAGCTTGAGAGTTCACATTGCAGCTAATCGCAAAAGAAAACAGAGCGATCGTTAGAACCACCTTCCATGAGGGAATATTTTCCATGAAATTATTTGCTCAATAAAAGGATTAATTTGATGGCTTAAGCTGTAATGTGTTGATATTTCATGCATAATAAGAGAGATGAATTTATAGTGGGAGATTTGCTTGTCTTCGTTGAAACTTATCAATAATGTTGTTATACCCGCCTACAATTACAAATATATATTTAAATGTCAAAATGCCGGCACTTACAATATTGTGAATTTGGAGTTGCAGATTTGTACCAAAATCGATCTGTTTTTGGAGTTTAACGGTTATACTTGCATGTGATCCTAGCTTCTTCCTCCTGTGTCGTAACCAATTTGCAGGGACGAATTTGGTGTGGGTTGTGGGGCCTGATGTATTATACTAGGTTGGATGTCGGCAATATCAGAAACATGGATTTTAAGTATAATTAATTCAATTTAATTTATTTGTGTCACTTTTTATGTTCTATTTTCTAGATTTATGGACTAGAATTGTGGTAGTTCATTGAATATTTTTAATATTCCACGTGTTATTCATCTACACTATTTTAATATAGAGTAGAACACCATTTTTTGCACAAGTGATATCATTTGATAATTAATACTCCACCGTCCCAAGATTTCTTTTATAGGGAGGACACATTTATTAAGAAAACTTATATTTTAAATGAAACAAAGTGTAGAAGAGAAAATAAAATAAGAGTGACATTTTTTAAAATTTAAATGATATTGTGAGGGTGTAATTTATGGAGAGTATTTCATTTTAAGGGTGTGGAAGTAATTGTGGGACGGACGAAAAAAGAAAAATGTAAAGTACGAAAGGAGCATGTACGAACAAGTATATATTAATATATATATACATATACATACTAATATAAATATAAACAAGAAGAATAAATACATACATTAATATATGAACTCAGAAATCTTGAAGGTGGCAGCGGCCCCAATCCGTCGTTTCTGCAATCCAACTCGCCGGAGATTTTGGGGTGGGGCCTTGAGAGATTTTCTTCTTTTAAATATTAACTAGAACGCGAGTTAGAATGTTCCTTGATATAGATAATAGATTACTCATTATATCTGGTAACTAGATCTAATCTCACTTGATATTAGGAATAGCCTTGGCTTGACAAATGTAGTCAATTTTTTAATTGATCATTCATTTGAGACACTTACTTTTAAGAAATTTTTAATGAATTTTTTTTTTTATCTGGTGTGAGTATAAAATAGAAAGAATATTGGAGGAAAAATTTTAATTTGAATAATATTTAATTTGTGTGAAAAATTATCCAAATCTATTTTAGTGATATGGAGAAAGTATCAACCAAGTTCAATGAGGTCCCAATAATAGATTGATCAAATGAACAAAAATGAATTGAACATAAAATTGCGAGATAGATTGAAAATACGTACTTTTGATCGGGTGAAATTCTTCTGAAATTATATAAGATTGTATATAATAAAGATGATAAATTCATGTACGAAACCACATAAAATTTTACTGTTTGTGAGATATATTATTTCAAATTAAAAATATCTTACTTATATAATTTGCATTTTCTTTTAACAAGCGATGAATTCTAATTATCTGAAATGGTCTCACAAGAGCATTGTAATTACGTAAGCAGGCATCATTAATTACATTTAATGAGTGATCAATTTTATTTATTCCCATTATACACATGTTTTGTTTCTTGGAACCCAATACCATTACCATATATAGGCCTCGGTTCCAGCAAAGACAACCTGTGAATGACCGTTTAAATTCCTGTTATATCGGTTATTCTGTTTGTTTTTCACAAGGAACTCTTTTATTGTCTTAATTTATATTTTTATTATTTGGGTTTTCAAATGGGCACTTGGATTTCGTTTATCTCTCTTCTTTCTCTCACTAACAAATCAAGAATCTGTGTTTCAAATTGACAATGATTAACATACAAAGATTGGTTGATTAGTGGTACGTTGCATATATCCTTCATTAATAACAAGATCGACCATTTCTTGATTTTATTAAGGTTTGTTTGATGATGTGCAGAGGGAAGAACATATGAAAATGGCCTATAAGGTGGATCACGAGTATGATTACTTGTTCAAGATCGTGTTGATAGGAGATTCAGGTGTCGGAAAGTCCAACATTTTGTCAAGATTTACGCGGAATGAGTTGCTTGGAGTCCAAATCCACAATTGGTGTCGAATTCGCAACGAGAACTCTCCGAGTAATGTTAGAATAAAAGATGAAACACAATTTACAATAAATAGTTTTTTTAAGTCCTGTAAGATACTCTTATTTCAATTCCAGTCATGTCGAATTTTAATTATTCAACATTTTAGTTTAATAATCAATTCTAGGATATGAAATATTTGATTGACGTTGAATCGTTGATACGGTAGAGTCTTATTTGCCCATATAAACGAGTTAGATTAATTTGTCAATGTAATTTTTTACCTTCTATACTTAGTTTTCAGGCTAAAAATTTAAAAAATTCAAGATTACAAGACTATCAGAACTGAAACCAAATAAGATTAATTTATCGGACTAAAAAAATCTAGTTTCTAAAAACAATCTCACCGGCTACTATGAATTTTCTTAAGGTAGGTTAGTTAGTAATTGGTTGAGATCTCACAAAATATTATAAAAACTTAAGTTATAATTTCTGAATGAACGACATGTAAGAGGTACAATTTAATTACTATTGTTTCTTTTCACTAATCTTATTCTTATCGAACACGTTATTCATCTAGAAATATAACATAATGCTAGTGTAATATAAAAATATCAATCAACTAAAAGGATTTAAATTTCCATTAGGGTTGAGTGAAACTAATCCCTCAATCTTAATTATATGGTTGGAAACGTAAAACACTTATTAATGTTATGAAATTGGATTCATTTATAAATAATATCATAATAATATTTATTTAGTAATATTGCTACTCTTGTAAATTAATATTATAATATTTTGTACATGCAAACAAGTCGAATTATGTGATAAAATATTAATTAATATTATAATATTTTATACATATAAGCACGTCGAATTATGTGAATAAAATATTATGATATTAACTTATAAGTGTAATAATATTATTGAATTATTGAAATGACAATATTATTGAAAATAAATTTTACTAGACACTAGGAAACTAAAAGGCAAAAGTTGAATGTAAGCAGGTAGAAGGCAAGACAGTGAAGGCTCAGATTTGGGACACGGCGGGGCAAGAGCGGTACCGCGCCATCACCAGCGCCTACTACCGCGGCGCCGTCGGGGCGCTGGTGGTTTACGACCTCACAAAACGGCAGACTTTCGAGAACGTGCAGCGGTGGCTGAGGGAGTTGCGCGACCACGCCGACTCCAACATCGTCATCATGCTCGCCGGAAACAAGGCCGATCTCAACCACCTGCGCGTCGTGGCGGAGCACGACGCCCAGGTGTTTGCCGAGAAGGAGGGCCTCTCCTTCCTCGAAACGTCGGCCTTGGAGGCGCTCAACGTTGAGAAAGCATTTCAGACAATTTTGTTGGATATATATCAGATCGTTAGCCGGAAGGCCTTGGCTGCACAGGAGGCCACCGCCCCCTGCCCGGCCAAGGCACCACCATCAAGGTGGGGGACGCTAATAACTATAATCAGAAATCCGCTACCTGCTGTTCTAATTGATTATTATATACATTCGAATTAATTAGAGTGAATATTAATGAAAGATTTTCTGTTTTGTATTAGCTAGATGATGATGATGAGAATTGTTGAGTTGTGTAAATTTGTGTATGTTTATAGGTGAATAATTAAGGTTTTGAAATTAGCAATTTTGGTCTTCTTACTTTTTATTTGCTGATCAATGTATCTTGTGTACGATTGCTCTTTCTTTCTTTCTTTTCTTTTTTTGTTTGTTCATTAATATGTGGTTTAATTTCTGTAAATCCTTTTTAATTCCTTGATGTTAATTTTCAGTTTTAAATTTAGTTAGCGAAATCAAGATCTTGACTACTGCTTGCTTTGTTCTCACAGGTCTTCTCTTAGGGACCAAATATGCGAATCATAATTCTGATTTTTAATGTATTTTACTTTATAATTTTAATTGAAATTTTTTCTAACATTTTGAGAGTTAAACTTAAAAATTAATCTTCATATTTAAATTTTCTAAACATCTCATTTTCAAAGCATAAAATTCACTACTCTTTTAATTTTTCATGAGACATGTTTTTTATGTTTTTAAACGCAAGTATTATTTTTCACAAATTTAATAGGAATTAAGCATTTTGTTGGCTCTATTATCTAAAGGAGACCTTGAAGCCTTCTTCTTCTTCTTCTTTTTTTTTTTTTTTTTACAATTTATATCCTTATTAAAAAAAAAAACTCAATTTATTGTTTACATGGGCCATTAAGTTTATAGGTCTTTGTAAAAATTATTGAAAATAAAATCAATTGGACCAAAAAGAATTGAAAAACTTATGGCCCAGATTATTTGCACCCTTATTTTGGTATTACTCCCACCACTATTTTTTTTTTTGAAAACTACTCACACCACTATTTAGAATATTAATAAGTACCTTCACCTTGAACTTCCTATATTATACTGTTACCCTTCCAGTATTACACTTACCAAATCCTAATTATTTCTATCCGTCCTCCTTATTTTTTTCTGTCACTTCTGCCTCCCTCTGCCACCGCTATTGCGGTCCGTCTAAATAAATTTTTCAAATTTTCTAGACCTAATAAATTTCAATTCTAATTTGTTAAAAACTGATACATTAATAAACAATTTTGGTTCATCTTTTTTTTTTTTCGAACCTATTTCTTTTTTCTTTTTTTTCAAAAATTTATTATTTTTTAAAAAAATTCTGAAAAATGTACCAATTTTCAACAAATTAGAGCCAAATTTATCAGGTCGAGAAAATTTAAAAATTCGTGTGGTGGATTTGGACTACAGATTTCTTCCAAAAAAATTCGTGTTTTTCCTGCTTCGTCCTCCAACGTTTTCCATCCAAAATTGGGTGTGCGTGCATGAGAACTCAAGTGAGGAAGGGAATGCGGTAATTTTAACATTTTAAATAATGTGTTAAAATAATAAAAATAATTGATGAGTATATTTACTGAAAATGGGTCGGGGTGCAAATAATAAAAATTGATGGTAGGTTGGTATTTGCTAATTAATGGTATATTTGGCACGTGGAACATTTTCTGTTTCTTCACTTGGACAAAAGGCTAGCCACGTCCCACGCGTAGAGAATCAATGCACATATTGCTTTTCAAAGCACGAAAACATCTCCAATCCTCATTCAAATTTACCAAAACAAAACATCAATTATCATCTCTAACCATTTATATTTTAATTATAATTAAAAGAAAATGTTCTCTTAAAATATTATTGTTTAAATTTGTAATTTAATGTTTACTTATATGATTTAATAAAAATTAAAAACATATTTATTTCAATAATATGGGATATACTTGTAAAAAAATTGAAAAAAATCTACTACACAATTCATCACAAATACATATTAATAATAAAGGAAGTTACATATTAATACAACACAATGCAAAACTAAAAAAATATTTTTAATGAAATTGCAGGGTCTTGAAGTGGTCTACCAACCTACTAAAAAGATATATGTTTAATTTATATTTTATTGTGTAGTTGTGTGTATGTGTTTTAGTAATATTAGCATGTTTGTTGTGTTTTATCATTTAACTTAACATGTAATATTGTTTTATGTGTTGTAGTAAATTTCTTTGTATGTTGTAATTTAAATTATTAATATTGTCATATTAAATATTTATTAGTTACATATAAACTAAATATTACACAATTTAACAAAATAAAAAATCTTTATTATTACACAGATTACTAATCTTTAAATTAAAAGAATAAAAAAATTACCACCAATAAACAGTATATACTGTTCATTTGTGACAAATTTACAATGAGTTTGAGGTTGCATTAGAGAGGGCAAATAACTCAAATTTGGATTTGTTATCAAATTAGCCACTCTGTTGGAGATAGTCTTAGGCTACAGTACTTATCTCACTTATATATATATATATATATATATATATATATATATATATATATATATATATATATTGCAATAATTTGTGCATAACATTTCGTGATTATGTTCTTATATTTCTTAAATCATAAAAGAACAATGTATAACTCTAAATTTATGATAGTGTGCTGGAGAATGTACGACGATGTTTGATATTAATTAAGAGTGTATTTTAATTTATTTTCATCTTGGAAAAAATTTTAAAGAATATCCATGGATTTTTAAAAAAATTAGAAAATATAAAAATCCACATATGATGGGGGTAAAATACACGTGCAAAAATATTTTGGAACCAATGATATGATTATTTTTGGGTATCATTGTAATATGAAGCATTCTCTTCTAGGCTGATAAGTATACATTAATAATTTTAAAGATTATCTTAAAACTCTCATTATTAACTTTATCTGTCTTTTATAATATATATTAAAAAATGTGATTTGTTATTTAGTTATATAAATTAATTTTTCTTTCGGCTATTATTTGATTTTTTTTTATGATTTATTTCATTATCATTAAATTTTTCGTGTATTTATAAGTTAATATATCTTCACTAATGTACATGGACAATAATCAATAATATTTTTTTCACAATAATATATGCAACATATATCTGTTTTTAATCATGTAAAATTCCCTCTGTCCAATTTTAATTTGACAATTAGGTTGAACATAAATTTTAAGAAATACTAGTTATTTATGCATAACTAGGTGGTTTAACTCACCTAACCACCGGGTTCCTCACTTTAGTGGGTGAGCGAGTTCGATTCCCCTTGGGAATAAATATTTACAAACAAGTGCATCTAAAATGTAAGGATTGGAAGGAGGGATATTAATATTTTTTTCTTACAAACAACAAGTGCATCTAAAATGTAAGGATTGGAAGGAGGGATATTAATATTTTTTTCTTAAAAACAAGTGCATCTAAAATGTAAGGATAAGACGATAAGTGTATTAATATTAAAATTGGAAGGAGGGATATTGATATTTTTTTTTCTTACAAACAACAAGTGCATCCCCACTGGATATTGCACTAGCATACTAGATAGTATTATAATATAAGATTAAGGGGTGCTTGAGAAAATTGTAAGGAATAGAAAAGGTATGGAATCAAAGTCATTCTTCTTCGGTGTTTCGTAGTCCAACGATTTCATATTGAAGAAAATTGATTACAATGAAGATGAGGAACAATAAAATATTTATAGAAGATTATAGAGGATATTTAATTTTTAGACTTTGTTTCAATCTGCTATAGAATTAATAAATGTATTTATATAATTTGATTTGAATAGTTGTAATTTCGTAATTATAAATACTAACAATTATCAGATTTACCAACATATCTCTTTAATACAAAATTTTTGAAATTTTTTATGTTAATTAATCATTAAGTTCATTATACGAAATCTACGTTTGAAGTTTAAAATTTACCGATCTAATCTTACATATTAAATTATAAGATTATACATATTATATAGATATGCATTATATTAGAATAAAATATGCATAAATTTCTCACTTAATCTATAAGATTTACAAAACTGAATATATAAGAATCTAATTAAATAATTATTTTCTATAATTTCGCTATTAATTGTTAACATCATCACAATATTTAATTTATTTAGTAATATATATATATATATATATATTATAGATAGTTCTGAAAGTCTATATTTAATTTATTTGATGATATATACAAATTATGTAGATAGTTTGCAAAATATGTATATTTATTTAATAATATATATAAATTATATAAATAAGTATTTAGCATAAATACAATTATTATATATATATATATATATATATATATATATAATATAATTTCTCTTTTATCCCCCACAAATTTTGCAGGCTAAATATAGTAATCCGTAAAAGAAAAGAATAAAAAATTAACCCTACGTCGGTTTGGTGAAATTCCTAAATATTTAACTATTTAATTAATCCAATTCCAATTGGTGAAGATGTCTTCTTCGTCTTATGCACGCCAACAGCATAGCAAAAGCAAAACCGTGAGCTGGTTCTATGTACTGCGCGATTCATAAACAACAATCACAGATTGCCTTTTCTGTTGGATTTTCCCCCAATTTCAGCCTGTTATTCGTACTTTTTGGGAGTTTGTAGAGATTCAATCGTACATACAAGTGGCAGTTGTTGAAATGCAGACAGAAGCGAGAGTCGGGGTAGTGGTGGAAGGAGGGGGCTCAATACGACGCAATCCGTTGTGGTCGAGCCCCGGAGGCAGAGGCAAATAGGTGGCGCGGCGCAGCTTATTGCTGGTGGTGTTGCCGGAGCCGTCAGCAAGACTTGTACGGCGCCTCTTGCCCGCCTCACAATTCTTTTTCAGGTTTTTATTTTCTTTTCGATTGTCTCCATTCAATCGATTTTCAGTTCTAATTATGTTATGTAACGAAGGAAAAAGTTCTAGTATTGAGTGAACTGGTTTTGGATTTCGCGAGAGGAACTTTTGAATTGATTTTTGGTGGTCGTTGTGGATTGATTTCATTTTACCCCCTCTCGTATAATGACGAGATGAATGGATAATTTGGATATCAGACGATGAAGGAATTTCAAAATTGTGTAGAATTTAAAGGGGGATATGGGCCACTTCCATGTTCAATAAACAACACTGCTTCAGATTCACTTCGAGTTTATCATGAATCAGCTTCAACTGTTGAAATCTTAGGTGATTCCTTGTATCCAAGGAAGAACAATGCATTCTTGTTGTGGGAACTGTATGTTCCTTCAAATGATAATGCATCGGTTGGTCTTTGTTAAGTTCTATTGTCACATCGTATCTTGATCTTAAGCTTTTGAATTGGACATCAGTGACCATGTTCCTTTAATTTACAGTTACAGGGAATGCACGCTGATGTTTCCAAATTAGAAAAGGCTAGCATATGGCGTGAAGCATCAAGAATAGTTAGAGAAGAAGGAGTGAGGGCATTTTGGAAGGGAAATTTGGTTACGATCGCCCATCGTCTTCCCTATTCTTCCATTAGCTTTTATGCATTTGAACGCTACAAGAATGTTGGTACAATTGTTCTATAAAGAATTACTGTATTGAATAACTAGTTCATGTATCAAGTTTTACAATTGGGTGTTAAATTGACTAATCATTGGCATTTCTTGTCATAGATGTTACAAGTTATTTTAGGAGTTGAAAACCAAGGGAATATCAGTACAGACCTTTGCATACGTCTTTTAGGAGGTGGTTTGGCTGGAGTAACTGCTGCTTCTGTGACGTATCCCTGGATCTTGTGAGGACACGCCTTACTGCACAGGTAGATATATTGATAAAGGTTTTTTCATGCTAATTGTAACGTTTTGTAGATATACCATTAATCATGATTATACTTATGCCTATTCATCAATAATTCGAGGTTGCTGATTTTATAGAAATTTAATAAAAAAAAAAATTGCATGTGGAGAGCATAAAAATCTTATCATGGTTGTCAAAATGGATTGTGATTTTCTATTAATTTCCTGACCAAGTATTATTTCATGCTTATCCTTTTTCTAATAAATTTTCTTTTTTCTTTCTGTTTCTCTAAGTTCCTATTCACTGTGTGTTGAGAAATCGGGAAGTCTGGTGAAGAAGTGGACCAAGTAGTTCATAAAGGTTGGGAAAGGGGGTTGAAGCACATATGAACTTGTCTTGGAGCTAACAAGTAGACATATTGTCATACTTCAGTGCATCTCATTTGAAGTACTTCTCTTAATTTTCCTGCTGTTGAAAAAATTGAGTGGTAGATTCTTTTTGTTTGATATAATGCAAGAGTCGCTCATAATAAATTTTCTTTTAACCAACTTCTGCTTGAAGCAATATCTTTGTGCTAATAATTATTTCTTTGATCAGTACATCGACCTAATTGACACAATTGTTTTCTAGCTGGAGAACCTCTGTGATTTTATCAGATTTGGGCAGAGTCAGAATGGGTAGAAAAGTATGGCTGATTAAGAGAATTAGGAAGTGGATTCTGATATAAAAAGGAAGGATTGAGAATGCCGATGAAAATCAATGCTGATTAACTCCTGTAGTATAAAGCTGAAGACTTTGATATAGTAGTACTTTGAGCTCCTTTGTATTAGCACCTTGAAAAGTTGCTAGACCCCTAGTGTTCTTAATTTTCTTTCTACCTTATCAAGCATTTTCATATCCTTCCCTTGCACATGAACATCATTTTAGTTTGCAATTCTCTTGATAATCTCATCAAAACTTACCTGTATATGCAGAAAAATGTGATCTATTACAGAGGGATATGGCATGCCTTGCATACCATTAGCAAGGAGGAAGGTGTTCTCGGTCTTTATAAAGGACTTGGCGCAGCTTTATTGGTATGATTTGATTTTTAATGTTTTGATTATTCTCAATTTCAGTTGTTTGTAGATGCCCATCTGATATCAGGGTTATTGCAGGGTGTTGGCCCAAATTTGGCTATCAGCTTTTCGGTGTATGACACGGCAAGATCTTATTGGCAGTTTCAAAGGTCAGGTCCTTTTTAACACTTCCATCTTATTGCAGCCTTTGTAATGCTATTATCAAACGAAGGTCTAAATGGACATTTATTATTAAAAGATTTACATGTTTTTATTCCATGACTCCAGACCTGAAGATTCGCCTGTTTTAGTCAGCCTTGCGTGCGGGAGTCTGTCAGGAATCGCGTCATCAACAGGTGAATCGTCTGATTAAATGATTTTCCATCTAAAGTTCGAAACACAATATCTGGATTTTCAGTTTCCCAATTATTTACATGTTTAACAGATGAAAGACATTGACCGTCTCTAAGATTTATTCATTTAAGTCATTAATATATTTCTTGAACAATTTATTGACCATCTTGTTTATCAGTGACAGTGGCCCTCTCCTTTTTCATTTATACATTCTTTTTGTGTATCTTCGAGTGATTCTGATCTAATGACAATGTGTACCTTCCTGTCAGTTTTTATGAATTTCTAGCCGAACATCTTTATGAGGTAAAACCAAAAAAATTGTCTTAAATTGCCCACTTCTGTGTTTGCTTTAAAACAGTAATAATTATAATAAACAAATACATATTACCAAACACTCAAGTCGTGAACCGGATGTAAATATCAATGACTTTGTTTTCAATTGTCTTCTAATTAGATTATCTAATATAGAATATAAAATAATGGAGGATCTGAATGCCTGTGGCTGTCTTCAATGCTTTTGATGCAGAGAGGCAGATTGAGGACGCAGAGCTTCTCATTAAGTTTCTAACCAGATTGACACTAGCGCTTTGAAGTCCAGACATGTTAATCTGGCAATATGAGAATTTTTGTAAGAAGTTAAAAAAATTATATTTTCATGATCTACGAGAATATGTTGGAAAAAGGTTGATATTTGTGGATAACTTGGCTCTCCAGATATGCAGTTGGCTCCCACTATTTGGTGGCTGATTTCAGGTGAGCCAAGTTTTGCAGTTACCAAATTGTGGGAGGTTTCCTCTTTGAGGTATGCTTCTCGTCAGGCTCTGCCTATTACTACGTGAATGTAGTTCAGTGGTGTGTACTTATGAGGAAATTTCTGGTCAATTTCATGTATATGCGGGAGAAGATACATATTGAATTTCTATTACTATTGGCTTTGCTTGCAAATTTTTCGTCTTTTAATTCAAATAAAACAAGCAGATCATCTGATATTAACCAATCATGACACATATCTTTGCATTTCATTTCTGAGGTCCAGATTTTGCTGCCTGATTGAATGTATTGCATATCCTTATAGTGTATGTTTTCTTACCATTTTGACTTTAGCTCGAGTGTGTTTCTGTTTTTGCAGTAGCATATCCCCTGGATCTTGTGAGGAGGAGAATGCAGTTGGAAGGAGCTGGAGGGAGAGCTCGTGTTTACAGAACGGGTCTTTTTGGTACGTTTAGGCATATTATTAGATCAGAAGGTTGGTGTGGTCTGTATCGAGGGATTCTGCCCGAGTATTACAAGGTCGTCCCTAGCGTGGGCATTGTCTTCATGACATACGAAAAAATGAAGCAGGTTCTTTCAACCATTCCTGAAAATTAACTACGAGACTAATCATCAATTTTAACCATGTTTTCTGGTCTTAGTATTGTGTCGTACGGTGCTGCTAAATTTTGGTGGTGGTGGTACGGTCACTATCAACACTGTCAATGTACAGCTATACATACAAGTTGATGAGAAAAATACCATTCTAGTACAATTCAAGTGTATCAAACATTCTTACTGGCCCCCTTTCCTATTTTTTTCCATATATATATATATATATATAATATTTATAGGAACTCGTTTATTTTAGCCCTAGAAGCTACAAAAATTTAATTGCTAAGTTTGACATTTAAAATAGAAACAAATTAATTAGGTCTTCACATATTGAGAATCCTATATTCGAAAAGGTCGTTTGGATTTTTTTGACGAGAGTTTGGATTTAAGATAACGTCAGTTTGATCTATTCATGATGTATTTATTTAGGAAAATGGTTAAATAATTAAATAGGTTTAATTTATTTATTTTTGTTTTATGGTACATCTAAATTTTATTTTTTTAACATTGTGATCAAATAAAATTTCTGAACTTTTCTTTGTTACATCAAATTTTTTTATTTTTTAAATTTAAAATTAAATAAACTCCTAATTTTATATTTAAAGATCAAAGAAGCTCTGGTTATATTTATTTAGGAAAATGGTTAAATAATTAGATAGGGTTTTTTTTTGGTACGTCTAATTTTTTTTTCAATATTGAGATCAAATAAGATTTATGAACTTTTCTTCGTTACATCAAATCTTTTGTCTTTTTAACTTTAAAATTAAATAAACTCCTAATTTGATATTTAAAGATCAAATAAGCTCTGGTTTATATATATATATATATATATACTATAACATTTGGAATTTACTACTATATATTATTTAATTACACATAATTTTCATCCTCCAAATGCGATCCTTGTGCCATGCATACAATCGCTAAAAATAACCATATGAAATATATGTTCCCTCCATTTCGTATTACTTGAACGCTTTTTTATTCGTTCATCTCACAATTATTTATACATTCTAAAATGAAAATATTATATAATACTAATACCCTCACAATATCCATAAAATTTAAAAAATATCACTTTTATTTTACTCTATTTTATTCTCTTCCTATACTCTATCTCATTAAATCACCTAAAATACTCTTATACTTTATTATCACAATTTTTTTATATATGTGTGTTGCACTATGTGTATAAATAATGTTGGGTTGACAAAAATCACTTGTTTGAAAGTTGATCTCACCCAACTGTTTTTATTGCTACTAAAATAGTAAATCAGAATATCATCCCTGTTCTGTTCTGTTCTGTTTCCGCTAAACAATATTATATATAAATTAATAATAATACTCTAATGTGGCGTTAATCCATTTCTGCATCATCATATTATGCTTCTTTCTTCATATAATCACTCTGGAAAAGTTCCCGTATAGCGAATGTGGTCCAAGGTAGGACGTAATCCGTACTTGTTCACCGCCGCCATGCCCGCCCTGTATCCTCCACCATAAGCCGGAGAAGCATCGTTTGCAATCTGGTGCATGAAGAACTCCCCTAACTTGTTCTCCACACTCGATTTCCCGCCTTTTTTAGAGGTCGAACGGGATGCTGATGATGATGATGCCATTGATGTGGATCCATGCGACCATCTTGATGATGATGATGAAGCAGGCGCATTTCTGAGTCCCGGCAATACCTCTGATTCAAGCCACATGTGAGACAGCACTTGACAGATGCCTTCCTCTACCTCTGGCCTCAGATTATGGTAGTCTGCATAAAAAAGATATTGGATGATTTTAAAAAGAGTGAGTTTTGTGTGAGAGTTTGGAAAACGAATGAAGATGAATGCATATTACCATTAAGACGCAACCATCCGTGCATTAGCTCGTGTGCAAGTATTGCTCCAGTCAATAACCTGCATCAACACGATAGATATTACGTATCATAAACACATCTTCATGCAGCGATCGAGCATTTTTCATCACATTTCAAAATGAGAAATAAAAGATGAATTGCATCACCTTGGTAGACCATACAATACAAGAATGGCTGTAACCTCACACTTTCGAGTTAGCTTTTGCGGTTGTGTTCTGATTCCTACTAGACCACGACGCTCCATTCTTGGCCTCCTCAGTATCTGCAAGTTCATCAAAATGGAACTTTCAATATCTTAAACTTTAAAAGGAGGGAGAATTAGCAAATGAAGTGATACTGAAATCTTACACTTGTAACCGTTTGCTCTTCAGAGAGGCACAAACCTCTTGTTTCAGGCATGTGATGGTAACCCTGAAAACATTTACTGTTCAGTAATTTTTCTGCAATACATAAACAACTAAGAGAGGTGATTCACGATTATTACATGTTTCTCCCCTTCGATAGCCTCGTTAAGAGCTTGTCTCTCAACGAGAAGCATCGGGATTTGCTGAACGATTCTCATGTTCATGCCTTCATAGTAGTCTCTAATAGCATGGTACAAAGGTTGGCAGTCACCCGTATCCATGATTGCGGATTCCATGCACTCTAAGCATAAACTCCGTCCATCTCCCAGGGATACATATTTCGTATTCCGTGGCTTGAAAGTTGGAAAAAATTAAGAAAATGCATTAACATAACTTGATTTCATATCATTAAAAACATTAACAATCTATCTATAAAATTTGTACCTCCAAACGTTCACAACTACAACAGCGAGTTGTAGAGTCGTGCTCATGGGAAGGACAGTACTTCTGTGACCAAAAGGGGTGGCACCTGTACTCTATCAAGCCAACTTCATTCGTTGGGATCTGCAAATAATTCACAGAACAATATAAACGTTTGTGACATGTCGTTATACTGACATGTTTGCAGGCTGGCACATTTAGGCCATTATGTTTTAATTGTCGTACATTTAGGCCAAATTGGTCCGGAACACCCCAATTCAAGCTAATTTATCACGTGTTTGGCCCAATTCGGACTAATGTCACGTGTTTCGGGCCAATTTAGTCTAAATGTGTGAAAAATAAATTTTACGGGTCTAAATGTGCCAAATTAAAATTTAATTGTCTAAAATTGTCCACCCCTGAACATATTGTCCTACCTACAATTTCTACCCACTACAGTTACGGTCCTAAAAAAATTATTCCGGTCGTTATATAAACAGAAACTGAGGTAACTTACAAACTGATGACAGACTTCACATTTTGGATGAGTGAGCTCTTTGAAGCACGATTTGTGGTACGTTTCTTTCCCTGACAAAGAGAACTTGAAAATGAAAACCAATAAGAACTTGATGTGAAAACATTCGTGCAACGTTTAGCCAAAAGAAAAAGATGGAAAACAAGCCAATGTGGTATGCTAGAGGTTAAGTGAATTTGCATGATTTTAGAGCAAAGAATAAGAAACCAAAGGGCGTACCTCGTGTTCGGTAATAGGGTAACCACATGCATGGCATCGGAAGCATTCTGGATGGTAAAAAGTTCCCATGCATCCCAGATAATTTCCATATCCAATATCACGTTTGCAACCATTGCACGTTCTG
Source organism: Paraleonurus japonicus (assembly GCA_030762865.1). NCBI lineage: Eukaryota > Viridiplantae > Streptophyta > Magnoliopsida > Lamiales > Lamiaceae > Paraleonurus > Paraleonurus japonicus. The sequence goes on from CM061053.1 coordinate 5,784,162, forward strand.
AAATACAGCATAGAAGATCAGTCTTGTTTTTGTTATAGTATACTTTACACTTCGTATTAACCGCGTAAATGCAAAACAAATTCATGTGCAAGGTCTCTAAAGCTTAACACATCAATTACTTGAAGAAGTAAGAAAGTTTTCATGTCATTGCTTTAGGAACATGTCACACCCTCAATGCTAATTATCGATAAATAAAAAATAAAATCACAGAGCATCAGAAGTTTTATATGCCTTAGCAGATAGATTGTTTGATGAATTAATCTCAGATAAAAAGAATCATGCTTTGCATGGCTGATTCAAATAAGGTTCACTTGAATGACATAAGCAAATGGATTTATATATTTATTTTTTTAAAAAAAAAAAAAAAAACTTTAGTGAATGATAATATATACCTATATGCCCTTGGATTATATTCTCTAGGGGCATATGAAGGGTACGGTGCTGAGTTGAAACTATCACGAAATGACCTTGGTAAATCGTCATCAATGTCAGTTCGCCATCTATATCCTGCAAAATTAAATTTGGCAGCCTCAGTTAGTTATATAAGATCAATCAGGCCATCAAGATACTAAAGAGTAAAGCATAGTAGAAATTACCACTTGGTCTCTTTAAATCTTCAGACATAGAGAGTGCAATTGCACGATCTAATTCATCTTTTTCTTTTTTGCTCGAGAGCGATCATCCTGCAAATGAACATGCTCAAATGATCAAACTATGCACAAATAGGAGCAATCTAAAATTTCTCGAGGTTCTAGTAAACATCTGTTGTATAAATCACAGCCTCTTTGTTGCTGAAAAACAGAACACTTCATGTATAAAATTAAGCATAGACACATTCCTTCTAATGTTGAATCAACAGACATTTTTAGAACCAATAATCTTTATTCCAAGAACTAGCAAAGGTATTCTTGTTATTTCAAAGGAAAATAGAATGTAAAGAAAGAATACCAAGGATCTATACGGGGAGCACGCCACATCATATTTTCGTCCCCGAGAAACTGAGGCTGTTGTGTCCCGGTTGAAACCCCCTGCTACTGCTACTACTCCCACTCTTGAAAAACTTACTGATCCATTTCATAAACCGTGACTTTCTCTCTGCTGATGAAGAAACAACATGCCCTGCTTAAACCCCAAATTCATCATACAGCATTTAACTTGTAAGAATCATTCAACTTTTCTACATGTAAAAATGATTAAGCATATATGTAGTTCTATGAGCAATTTAAAAAATAGAAAGCACAATCTTTTCATACAGGGAGGTTTGAAGAGATCAAGAAACTGATGCAAAAGACATCATCCAATCACATATTTATAGGCAATGAACATGAACATATATGAGGGGCATCAAAGGAAATGTCAAAAAGCATCATCTATTCATCTTTACACAAAAACCTCAAAAATTGCAAAAGGGCATCACTTAAAATACAAAAAGGCACAAATCTTTACGCAGTAAACACGGCCGAATCATGACTAAAATGTCAAAACAGCACATCTTTAAATTCAAGAAAACATACCATGAATGCAAGGGTGAGAAAGGTGGTTGACATTTGAAGACGACATGGGTGGGTGGGTATGTATAGAAGGGGGTTTTCCGGGAGCCGAAAAGGGGGTTTGAAACGGTGAAAAGGACCAACACAGATGATGAGGAGAATGGAATAGGAGAGAGAAAGGAAGAAGAGAACAATGGCATCATGATAAAGCTAGGTGTCCAGAGAGAGAAAAGGTGGAGAAGAAGGAATATCTGTGAGAGAAGAGATTCTTGGCTTGGAAAAGAGATTAAGAAAGGTTTTTAGTGTGAGAATCTGCTGAGGGGGAAAACTGGAAAGGCAAAAGGTGAAGTCTGCTCTGCTTGGACGGCTGAGAATTTAGAGAGAGAGAGAGAGAGAAATCTCAAACAATTTGTGCGAATATTTCAGAAATCATGGCTTCTCAAAAGGAATTTGAGATGAAAAGGGAAGTGTGTCAATGTCAAGAAACATGATCCGTTGGAATGATAGCATATAGCTGTGCAGTTTATCATCATCATCATCATCATCATCAGCTAATGTGAAATCAAATTTGCTTCTCATTGAACATGCGAAATTGGATTTTATTCTGTTTGTATGGAGCTGCATTAAAGATGTCAAATTTGCCGCTAATATGTTCATCCATGTTCGTATAGTTGTTGCGCAAAGGTTTATACGAAACAGTTTTACCGAACAACTTACACTATTTCCATTTAATGTAAATTTTTTATATAATAGAATTATTTATTTTTAAATATTAGATATTTTATTGTGTAATTCAAAATAATATTAATTCTTTTCATTATTTAATATTAATATATTTTAATAAAATAATTAATATTGTTAAAAATATACATAAAATGTAACAGAATACTTGCGCTAAAAATATTAGTTGTTTATTGTAAAATAATTATAAGTGATAATGATAAATTAATAAAATTATAATACATGAGATCAATTCATTTAAGAAATATATTGTGATGATCTTTTATATGTGATCACTTGTAGTAGTGCACAGCACAACGAAGATATCACAATTTTTTTCTCTAGTTTTATGACCTAAAATAAAAGATGGATTTAATTTATTTTTTTCAAACATACTCCAACCTTAGATGTAATTAATTATAATACATCTACATATTAAGAAATTAAATAAATAAATAAATTAATTCTATATTTATCTATAAATTTAAATTTTTAGATATAATGAAATTTTTATGGTATCAAAATAAAAATTTTGGATTTAAATGCAAGTACACTTGTTGGATTTCCTCTTTTCATAATGAAATTGACATCGGTCGAGTGATAAAAATATTAAAAATTAAATAAATATATTAATTTCATATTTCTTTTTAACTTCAAATTTTCAGATAAAATGTAATTCTTCCGTGCGTCTGCTTTTCAATATTAATGTAACATTTGTCCAACTTCTAAAATAGGATTCTTCACGATAGGAATTTCTCATTTGAACGTTTCCTGGTAATATATATAGGCCCCCTTTAGTTGATAAACTAATTTCTAAGTACATTTATATTTAAAGAAAAACTAGTATATACATTTCAGAGTAACTCATAATTTGAAAATGTACAATTGTAATAAAATTAGAATTGAAAAAATATTGTTGAACTTGCCATGGAATTAAGAGTAGATTTTATGTGTGACATTTTTATGAATTAATATCCATTTCTTTATATTTTTTTATCAATTCTTTAATATTTTAAATGGTTTTTGTTTAGAAAAAAAAAAACTTAATATTTAAACTTAAATATTATAATATTTTTTTATTTTAAATATGAATAATTTAAAGATTAAAAAAATAATTGTTATTAATTTTTTCTGAACAATATTAACCAACGATTCTTAATATTTTTAATCAAATATTTGATATATTAAAATTTTCAAAATAATTTGATAATAAATTTATCGTGAAACTTTCTATTAATTTAAGTACAAAAAGTGCACCTTTTGCGCTTCAATTTTTTCCGAGGATCAAAAGTTAATAAGTGGCCTCATCGCCATTACGTGTTTATTACTTTATATATATATATATATATATATATATATATATATATATATATATATATATATAAAAGCATCGAAACATGATAAAGAAGGAAACAAATGACGAATTCAAAAACACCAGTACACAACATTATGTTTGTCGTGGGTTAGCAAAAAAAAAAAAAACTATTTACCCAAAAAGTCAGCTGAATCCCCACCAAAATTCCTCCAAAAATTTCGAAACAAAAACGAAGAAAAGAAATCCCACCACAATCATGACATTTGTTTGTAGAACAATCTTTATTTTTTCATGAGAGAATTGCATCAGTGAAAATGTACGTGTACTAAATAAATATCATATTTATGTAATAATTTGTGAACTATATAAGAATTTTAAATCAAAGACAAAATCAGCGTGACAAATTTGAATTCGACCAAAAAGATATGTACATAAAATTTAAACTCATAATATTTAATTAATAGTCATATTTACCTTTACACAGTTTGGAATATGAACCCCGCAAAAGTTAATGGGGGCACGAAATCGTTGTTAGATTTGCTACGGAATAAGTGAGGGCAATTTTATTAATGGTTTTTAACATTTATCATTTTCAAAAGTTAATGAGAAGTATTTTTTGAAAAAAGTGATTTTTGTGCTCTCTTTTAGATAGAGATGTTAAATGGGTTATAGGCTCTTTTTAATGAAAAGTACTTGTTTGAAAATAAGCGATCTAAAATACTCGGGAACAAATCATCCTTCAATTTTCGTAGATTTTAAATCATGCTACCCTTTGTGGAGATTTGAGTTGTTTGCGCGGTCCCTGCCAGGAGAATTTTATTGCAAGTTTGTCGGTCTTCCAGATCGTGCGGCCTCGATTTCTCTCCTAGATCGTGAGTTGAGGGCTTTGATTTCCCTTCTTCTTCTTCTTCGTCTTCTTCTTCTTCTTCTTATTGCAAATTAGGGAAGGGAGCGTTGACTGCGTAGTGAGAATCGGCGAGTGGGACGATCGATTATAGGGGTGGTGGCGCCCGGTGAAAATATGATGAAGACGGATTCTCATTTCCACTTCTATGCCGGCTTATAAAATTATATTAAGGTATCATATTGATTATATGATTTGTCTTTGTTCGTAAGAAAGCCTCCAATTATTATAAATTGTCTTTTAGTTTTTTATAATTTTTGTTTTTGTATTTCTTAAATGTGTGTTTCTTCTTAATATTTTTGTTTTAGATAATTATTGTATTTTAAAAAAGAACCATCTAAACCAAATGATACTTGATTTCACACATTTAATAATATAATAATTTGAATAAGAGTATGCCTCTTCTGACCAAGTTTTAGTGAAATTAGATTCACATTCTAAAAATAGATTCAAATTTATTGAATAATACTTCTTAGATATCCCGACTAATACCTTTTAATAATATAAGTCATATCTTTCAGTTATTACGACTAATATCCTTTGTAATGTTGGTAATACCCTTCAATTAATACAAACAATATCTTTTAGTAATATAAGATATATCTTTCAATTATTACGATTGATACCCTTTAATAAAATAAATCCAATTTTACTCGAACTTGTTAATTTTTCCTTTGATTAATGAGTAACACTTGTGTGAACTAAGTGTATACCATTTTAACTCTATTTTTATTATTACATTGTGCATGTGAATGACGGTGACGGTGAATATATACAACATTAATAGCAAAAATAGAACTTATTGTATGCATCAAATTCATACAAATTTTTGGACTGAATAATTTATAAGTGGTTATAGAGCCCGAGGCCAAAATTTAATACTACAGTTGCACCATACTATCATTTTTAAAAATATTTCATTTTTATTGAATGAACTGATTATCTAAATCGATCAAGAAAATATGGCTCGTCAGTTTGACGGATCAAACTTACTGATTTTTTTATATAGAGGGTTTTAGGAGATTTTTTTAAAGAGATTCAAACTAGATATTTATCAAATTAATCCTCTCTAAATATGTAAGCATAAACTTTTTCTGTCTTACCTTTAAAATCTAATAAATTATTAACATTTATGATCTTATTACATCATCTAAAAAATAAATTTATATTTTAATATAAACCATTGTTAAAAATGACAAGATCGATTAGAATAGATATTTAGTTTATATAAACAAGACGTTAGCTTTCATTTTTCAGTTATATTAGTGTTAATGCTTCATTTTTGTTTTCAGTCAAATCTAACATGCATGTGTTAGTTATACGTATTAATATGCACGTTTCAATTATATTAGCATTCGTGTTCAATTGTACGGCACAAATAGTTCACAAAGAGGGACTAATCTAAAATGTTAACCATATTAGAGAATAAAATTAAAAAAATTGTAGAAAACCACCTCACATATTTTTTCCCATAATTCAATGATCAATATTTGAAATAAAAAAAAAAAAACTTATAAATTCATTTATAACTGAACCAACGGTTTGAAATTGGGGGTTGTCACTCGAATCTAATAGGGCAAGCTTAAAAATGGTTAGGGTTTGACAATTGAAAGAAAGGCAAGCTTAAAAATGGCATAAAAATGCTTAGGGTTTGACAATTGAAAGAAGTTCCTATATTCATCTTTACGACTTTCCTTATTTTATTTATTAATTTTGAAGTATTCCACCCAAATGTGCTTAGAATAAAAAGATGAATTGAATCGTGCATTTAGAATACCACTTTTTCCCTCTTTACGGTTGTCAGCATAAAATTATCCCACTATTTAAATAGAAAAACAGAAAAAGATAAAAGAATATTTTTCTTTTATTTTTAAACGCTAATTTGTTGATCCAACATCAAAAGAATGAAAGAGAAAATTAATGTGTTATAAAATTATCCCACTATTTAAATAGAAAATGCAGAAAAGGGTAAACGAATAATTTTCTTTTATTTTAAACGCCAATTTGCTGATCCAACATCAAAAGAATGAAAGAGAAAATGTGCTATGATATTATCCAACTATTTAAATAGAAAAGGGGTAAACGAATATTTTTTTCTTTTTTAAAACGCCAATTTGTTGATCCAACATCAAAAGAATGTTCCGATAAAAAGAAGGTTATTAATTAATTATATGATTCACAATATTCAGTTTGTTCCATAAGCATAAAAACCGTAACGTGATTGGCTTTGCTTAATCAAATCGAATAAAGCTGCTTAGCAGTTAACATGAACGGAAAAAGGCCATTTTATCGAATGTTAGGAATTTTTATTTCTTCCTTTCAAAAAAAAAAAAAAAAGAAAATTTTATTTCTTTTTTAAGATTTTATTTCTTCTTTTTTCAAGTTGTAGTTTGTGTTGGGTGTGTTGAGAATCCAATTTACTTGCTTATGAGAGTGTTTTTTTGTTAAGAACAATTTTGTAGTAGAAAAGCTCATGGATCTAGTTTCCGACTTTCCTCGTATCAATCAATGTTGATTCCAATAACTTAAGTTTATGAAATTTTGTCCAAAAAAAAAAAATTAAGCATATGGATTTTATTTTTCCATCAAAAATATAAACAATTAAATTGATATAAACAGGTAATTATATTTATTTATAGAGTTTTTCCAATTCAGGACGTGAAAATAGTAATTAAATTTAGCGGTTAGGGGTATGGAAATAGGAAACTATGAATTTGAGGTCTGAAATATAGAAATAATTAATTAGGATGCACAAATTTTAAAATTATGGTTGACATCTTATAATTTCTAGTTATCCAACGATATTTTTATAAATTGTTATTTAGAAAAAGAATACTACTTAATTTCACACTAATAGCAAAAATGTATATTAATGAATAAGTCTAGTCTATAAATTATAATATGTTGATCACAGTTTTAAGATTGTGTCTTAAATTATTAGTTCTTATATTTCACGTTCTAAATATATTGACAATTTTCAACTTTTCAATTCCCAAGTGGATATGAGAAATTTTACGAACTCCTAATAAATAGTTTTACTATTCTTTAGATTTTGATAAACTGACAAAATTCCAAAAATATAAAACAAGGCACTATATCATATTAATAATTAAATAAATAAACATGTACTCCTACAATACTATATTCGTTGTTAGGGTATATATTTATAATTTTGATTAACAATTGAGTCTATAATTTATCTTAGTATTTACATGTATTGACTCATGCATATGGGCATGTATCATTTCCAAAGGTAATAAAATAGCATATTTTTCCATTTTATACATATAACACAAAATTGTGATGTTCACATTAATTGTTCGTGTGTATATAAGTGTATGTGAAAGTTGAAAAATGAAGTATCAATAAGCATATTTAAAAATATCATCATATTATAGTATTGGATTTCATCCCACAAATTCAAATTAGTATATGAATACGAGTTTTACATGTTGCAATTGTGATGAAGATATTCATAGTTTCATACAGCAATTGAAATTAAATCTCCTAAAAACATGTTTATATTATACAGGCCAGCAAGCAACTGAAACTTTGGTATGCATGGGCAAGGGACATCTATGAAGTCTTTTTGGGCCGGCAAATAAGTGCACATGATTGTTGTCAATTAATAAGAATTATAGGGCCGAGTCTATTAAATTTTTATATGGGCCTTTTTGTAGATTTTGTTAACAATTATATTTGCATAGTTCGTTTAAGAATTATTTAAGACTCAAGGACAATTAAGGCTAATTTGATGATGTATTTAATTTTGGTATTTTGACTTATATTCGATCAAAGTTCCGGACTTCCTTAAGTGTGGCTTCAAAACATTTGTTTTTTCTATTCATTATATGATTGTGTCTAAATTAATATTTGGTGAATCATAATTATTCTAAAAAAGGACAAACAGTTCAAATATGGGAAAAAGTCCCCCCTCTCTCTATATGTGTGTGTGAGGTGGTTAGCGAATGCTTAATCTTAAAGTTAAATAAGGATATTTTGAAACGGTTGATCTCTAGTGAAATATTTTTACAAATTATATGAATCTGTCAAGTAGAAGCTTGAATAGTGACCAAACATAATGAATGTCTAGAGGAATTGAATTTAAATCCATACTTTGAAGAAATTATAGAGGTAACTCAATGAGGATGAACGAAGGATCCCACAAACTTGGTTTAATGAAACGACTAATATATGATTGTTTAAATTTGCACTTGAAACTTATCGATCAACCCATTTATCTATTGACATGTGATGAGGGTAGAAATAAAATATGAAGCTTCAAATTACTCTTATATTTTATAAAGATGAAATATGACAAGACGCTCTTTATAAGAAGTGTCACGATGACCACCTCAATAAAACGCTTTATGAGTTATGAATTCAATATATAGTCCAACCGTCTGTGGCTACCCAACATGGGAATCCTATATATTGTGTTGGTATTGTTGTCTGGTATACACACACAAAAAATGTGTTAATTATAAGTGTTGCATCCACTAGAACGTAAATTATGTTTGATAATATTCAAGTAGAAAAGGTTCAAAACCAAAAGCAATTTATCATGATGTAATAACTAACCGCTTGAACTCCCTTTATTGTTTGCGTTAAACTTCGTGTTGTTCATTGTACTATTTGATTAAGTCAATTTTTTTCAGTCATGTAGCATGTAGGGGATTGTAAAAATATGTGAATTAAATGTCGTAATTGTTCATCGAATCGTGACGTTTAATGTAAAATAATGCACATTTTCATGAATTGACACCTTAAAATATATAAGTACACCTCCTTGTTTCATAAACAATAATTGATATATAATTAAATTAAATTGAAAAATCATCTATTAAAGTTGAAGAACTCATATTCATATCCTTCATTTCACGTGTCCAAAAAAAGAGTTCAAAATATTATTTAATTCATCAATAATTTCATATTTGAGTGCTACGATCTAAAATTGAAAGTTATTTTATCATGACGATGATTGTCGTAATTCGTAGATGAACATATAATACAAGGTAATTTCGTCTTATGGATAAATAATCTAACTTTTGCCTTGACTTGAATTCCTATCTCATAATCCTTGTCATTTTTCTTTCAAACATTTGTACTGCACATGAAACCTAACACCATTACGCCATACTCAACATAACCCGTGAGATTAGAGAGACAACGAGCAAGAGAAAGAGAAGAATTTTTGGAAAATCTTTCCAGGAACAAATGAAAGACATGTCACGATTGGGAGAGGGGATTAGGCCATGAGCGAAAAGGAATTTTAGATTTTATTTGGAAAAAGGAGAAACATGATTGTAGAAACAATTTTGTAAAGGAGATAGAAGACAGTTTTTTTTTTTAAAAACAACTCATAAATAACTTGACAAATAAGCGAATCCAATTGTAGAAATATTATATCCTTGTAATGAATCACACTTGCATGTATCAATAGATATGATGTGTAAATTTAATTTGATTTTGATTCATTCTTAAACGAATTAGAATATACTTAAAATTAAATTGAAATTTGATAAAAATAAAGTCAATTATATCTTGTACATCAGTTTCATAAAAAAATTATCTAAGTTTACATAAGAGATTTATATTTTTCTGTAAAAAAAAAAAAAAGGATAGAGGCTTATATTTAGGAAAGAGAACTCCAAATAACCGGAGTGATTCATCAAGTACCAATTTATTTCCAACAAAAGTTTACTAGAATTATTAGTTTATTTGTAATTTTTTTGTTTTTTTAATTTCTCCTAATGTAATCTAAATTATTAAATGAACTTTGTGATAATGTAATTTACGCTTACTCCTCATTATGCTTGCCAAGATTACCAGGCGAACCATGTAACTTGAAATAATTGAGTGTGACACCGATTGAACTTAATTTGGTTGGTAAGTTGATACTAGTATATTACAATTATTATTATTATTTATATATTTTGAAAGGATTTAACATTACTACTGACTGTTGAAAGAAATATCCACGACCAGTTATTATTATTTACTAGAATAGTAAAATTAAAGGCGCCCCGGTTCAAGCCCAAATCATTTTTTGAATTTCTTCCATCCCCACTTCCTACACAAAAGCAGCAAAAACCATCATTTGTATTCCACCTTCCACTCTCTACAATACAATCTACATCTGCAAAACCGCCCAATTTCTTCATACACTGCGTCATCCAATTATGATTTTGCCGGAATCGGGGAATTTGCTGCTGGCGGCCAGCGGCGGCGACACCGTCAAGCTGTTTGACATATCGCTGGAGCCTCAAAACCCCTGCGTCCTCACCCACTCTCCATCTCCAGGCTTACGCGTGAACTCCGTCAAGTGGAATCACAATAGTTAGTGCATAGTCACTTCATATTTTAGATCTATTTCTGTTTTCGCAGTTCAGTTTAATGGTTTTTCCCTCTTTATGATAGCTTGTTGATTCGGCGATACCTGCTCTTTTTTGTACTTATTCTTTTCATTTTAGATTTGGTGTTGGCGAGTGCCGGTGAAGATGGAAAAATATCGCTGTGGAAGAGATTCGGGCAAAGCTTGTTGATGGTGCCGGCCAAAAATGCCAGGGGTGAAATTGTCGAGGTACATTATCTAGATTAAGAGGAGTTTTGTGTGTGCGCTAGAATTTTTAACTACATTAGTTAGTAATGCATTGACCCGTGAATGTGAGGACGTAGATTTTGTCATTTGTTGCCTATTATGCTTGCAGTAAGTTCAATTCCTTAGAATGAGATGTTTCGATATTATATTGTGATCGGTTTAGTTGATGTTGATAATAAGTGACAAATAATCTTATTTAGAGATTACTTGGCCGTGGAAGCCAATATGATCCTCGTGAGCATATATTTCATTGTGTTTAAATAGCCTGTATTCAGTTATGATCCCGAGGAGCTTCCATCAAATATGTGTAAATAATTAATATAAACTTTATGCGGCAATAGAGATGTGACTTGAAGGCGAGCGGTTTAGGGATTATTTGACTATTAAATGCTACTCGGCTGGCTAAATAGGTGCTATGATCTGGAGTCACCAATATGACAAATTGATTTTCTTTGTCTCATAATTGTTCTTTAATATATAAGCCTTCAGAGTCTATATCAACTATCAGCTTCAGCAATAAAGGGTCTCGATATCTTTGCTCTGGTGGAACTGGTCAAGTTGTACGCATATGGGATTTGCAGAACAAGCGATGTGTCAAATGGTTGAAAGGTCATACTGATACGATAACAGGTGCAATGTACAACTGCAAAGATGAGCATATAGCTTCTGTCAGTCGTAAAGCGAGATCTTCTACTACACAACCTTGCTTCTGGCACTAGAGCTGCTGAACTTAGGGACCCTAATGGACAGGTAGCCAATATTGTTCCAAGCGCTCATGTTGCTGCAAAACCATATAGAATTCTTTGTTATGTTAATGAATGTTGGCTATTTTTTCTCAAAAAAATACAAGACCAGGTCTTGGGCGCACTCGATTATTCTCGGATGAGCAGGCACCTTTTGGTTACTGCTGGTGATGATGGGTCCATTCACCTGTGGGATTCAACTGGTCGCAGCCCAAAGGTTAGCATTTAGAAACTGGTCTATATTGATGAGAATACTTGATTCCTACATTCCCGTAGGAATTTGGACTCGTATCATAGGTCCTCACATTTATGAATTTCTATTTGTAGTTACTATTTGAACTACCCAGTACATCCAACCACCATATTGCTAAAAATGTATATTAAAGAAATACTTTTGCTTTAATGAATATATCTAGTATAAGATGCTGGTATTGCCTAAAGAGTATGAAACTTTAAAAAGGAACACAATTGCATTTTTGTTTGTAGAAGCACAATGTGCTTTGTCTTTGCAGCCTTGTGAGTTTTTGTCTCTTCTTTGTTTCACTCATGCTCCTAAACTCCGTGTCTCAATATGCTTCCCCTGTTGGCATTCACAAGTGCTCATTATAATTCTTTTGTATTGCTCCTTGCACCTGCATCTTCAGATTAATCCATACTCAGTATTCTGCTGGCAGTACTGGTGATACTTCTTGATATGCACAATCTTATAAATATCCATACATTCTATAACTCTCTAAAGTAGCAGAGACACGTCCTAACTTTCCAATATTTGGGACATTCTGCTATATATCAACGTTATATTTTTCTCTTCAGACATGATTATTGCAGTCCTGCTTTTAAGTTTTCATTGGAATAATATCTTCCGAGTTTTAATTTTGGGGTCCTAGGGCAAACCAGTTTGGCTAGAAATCCTCATCCTTGGTTTTGCTACCTTGACGTGATCATTATTTATGATATGCATTACAGATTATTATCCCATTTAACTGATAAGTGTCTCTATTACTGATATTTTTAGCTGCAACATGTTGCAAAATTGAGAACGTGGTCTAATGCACTGTGAGAATATATTTTGTTGCTAACTTCACAACCTTTATTCTTTTTAATACCAGATTGAGTCCTTGGTTACAAACTGCTTAGTGCTTACATTACTGAGTCACTGACTTTATCTGATAATTTCCTTCACTGCATTACACTGTGGGTTCACTGGGTTGTGGCTTCCTACACTCTACTATATCATGGACAAAGCTTTTGCATTTTGCAGGCTTCTTGGCTGAAGCAGCATTCTGCACCGACCTCTGCTGTTAGTTTTTCACCATCCAATGATAAGGTCTCTTCTTTGTTGTTCTGGCTTGAATTATTTGTATATACTCTTAGGTCATTGTGTTAATGTATTCACCGAAAGGAATCTTTCATGTTAACTCACATAACCTTTTTTTTTTTTTCTTATCGTGTATTGTACAGATTATTGCTAGTGTTGGTCTGGATATGAAGCTGTACACATTTGACTCAGGGTCTAGGAAGCCATCTTCTTGTATTCCTTATGAGGCTCCATTTTCTTCACTGGCATTCACTGATGATGGATTGACCTTAGCCGCTGGTACAAGCACTGGTCAGGTTGTGTTTTATGATGTTCGTGGGAAACCACAACCAATCACTGTTCTTCGTGCATATGGAAATTCTGAGGTGATTTTCACAGTCTAAGCATTATTTGAACTCACTTATTTGGAGATTCATTAGATTAGTGATGACGTATCTTGAAGATCAGTGATTCTCACACTCTATACTGTGAATTTTGTTATTTTGTTCGAGTGCTTCATTCCTTATTAAAACCCTAGCTTTGCCTCTTCCTTTCTAGTTAATTCTAGTAAAGCAATAGATCAGGCATTACTTTCTACTGTGTAGCATGTTATGTACTGAATGAGATGACCACAATGCTATGTAAGAAAACTTTATTTGCAATGTCTGATTCTATACTATTTTACATAGTTCATTTCATGCATCAAGATTCCCGAACAACTTTATTGTAGTTTTCAAACATGGTTTCATCTTTATCAGGCTGTCACAAATCTATGCTGGCAGAGATCAAAACCTGTAATGGTCAATGAGAATAACTGCACAGATGATACAGTTCTTTTGGCCGGTGATGTAGGGGATTCAGTCCTTATGCCTGATCCACTTCCTTCTAGGACATCATCAAGCCTTTCAATGTCCTCAATGGTGTCTGGATCTCGAAATCCTAACCGATCTGGTTCTGGAGATTTATTCTCTTTTCCTGCAGGATCTGCATCAAGTGCTCTCAGTGTATCTGGTTCTGAGGAAACACCTCTACGTAGCAGCTTATTGACTGGTGGAAGTCTGTCAAGATTGCACGCACCTCGAATTTATAACTTCAAGGATGATATGGATGTGTTTTCTCCCATTGTTGAAGTTCAACCAATTACAACACCATCTCTTGATAAATTGTGGGATGATCGTGATGGTTCAAAAAGATATGGATAGAAAATCTTCTTTTCTGTTTGGTTCTAAGAGATTTGGCCTTTCAGAGGACAGTGCCAATGATAACCATCCAATTTTTGACTGGAAAACTAACTCGTCATCCAAGCAGGTATGTCTTTCCTATCTTCAATGATTTATTTTCTATTTATGGTAATTAAGTCAAACTCTAGGATGTAGTAAAAATGTTCTAATCAGTAGCAATCATAAAATGTTTTAATCAATAACAATCATAAGCATTGTAAGTTTTTATCCTAGCTTTCTCTAATTATGACAAGAATTATTTGTTTTAGTTGTGTTTTGCACGCGTGCCAATGATGAGTAAGTTGAAGAATGGGAAAAACTGAATGCCATGAGCATTTTGATCAATAATGTTGAAAACGTATTTCTTTAGTCAATTCAACGACTGCCTGGTGCATTGTAAGAGTTGAAAAACAAGAAAGCAAGGGGGTGTAGTATTGGTGTGAAATTGCTCATGGAAAGTTGTTACTTGTACAAGATGGATAGTACCTATAATCACACTATGTTAACCTCTAGTCTAACTATCGGATAGCCTTTAACAGGTGCATTTTAGTTTCCATTTGTTTACATGTCTGTGGAAAGGATTAGATCTTTCACGTGTTGCATAATGTACTTCGAGAGTTTGAGTAGATTAGTATTGACTTATAAGGATCATGAATTTAGATGTGCTGCTAATGGATTCATAGAATCATAAGCCAACTCTTCTGTGAAGCTTTTATTCAAGTGCCTCAGGTTCAGAAATGGAATAGTGGTGTTGAGGGATTACTTGTGTTTGATAGTATTTCAAAAACACACATGAAACCTTCACCATGCATTCTTATTGTGAATAAGTTTCTTGTAACTCATAAGTTGCTTTGAAAACCATTCCATCATGATATTCAGTATTATTATTTGTATAACATACGCAAAGCGCTGTTTCTTGAAGAAAGAAAACTCTTTCTTTTGAAGCTCAGTTGTATTCCACAAACATTTTGTATATAATGCAACAGGGGACACTATCAAAATTGACTTGATGTATCAATAGCAGTATGAAATCCCAACTCATTCTTGTAATCCTTTATAAATGGCCATTGTTTTATTATCTCCATCTCTAGAAATTAGCTGGTGCCTGGAATATTCCACTTTCGAGTAATCAGTAATGTACATTCGGCTACATAGCTTTTGTCAAGTTTTTTTATAGAATACTCATCTCAAGGAGAACTGTACTTAACCAAACCTTACTTGAAACCGACTTTTATTTAAGTTTTCTGCATGAAGTTCACTAATTAATTATTGTCATTAGATATTAGGTAGATGACAAATGAAGTGAGATAACTGAATTTCCTCGGGTGCATTTTCCCTATACCAGTATGACATTTTTAAGATTTGTTATTGAATAGAATAATCCACTACTTTATCCCACTATTTCACTTAATAGCTATTTATAATGTGTCTTCTCACAATGCATATTTTGATGCTGTTGGTCCTATTGCAGGACGACATCGGTTCGTCCTACTCACAGTTGACATCTACCCCTTCATCTACACATACAGATGATTCTTCCTCCATTACTCCTCCTGAAGCTTGGGGCGGTGAGAGATTATTAGAAAGATTCAGTCTCCATCGCCAATCCATCACTGGGTCTTCTCGCTTTCGCAACATTAACATCCACTGCTTCATCTTCAGGATTGATGTTGTCTGGATTACAGGATAGTGTTCTTGCAAATCAGAGTACAACTAGTTTAATGTCAGGCTTGAGCCTAACTAATTTACGAGGCAGAGAAACCTTCAATCAAGAAGGATCTTTAGAAACTATATCCTCTCCTTTAGGTACAAAAGGTATTTCAGGACAGGCTAACGTTGAGAATCTCAGTCCAGCTTTGTCTCTTCCCAGAAGATTCTCCAGTTATGCAGAGAGGATAAGCGCTGCACCATCCTTTAGTGATGCATTGTCTTTTCCAGTGGGATCTCCGAAATCTAAGAAAACAGGAGCAGAAACTAGGGAAGAACTTATCAACAGCTTGTTGTCAAGGTCAGAAATGACATCTGCCACGGTGACAGGAACCAGTGCCCCAATGACAACAAATGTATGCAACATTCAGAACTTTGGTCTTTTTATATCTTGAGAAGTCATTTGTCTCATATAGTTGTAGATATGGGTATATATACACATATATAGAGTAATGATATGGAGCCCAACAGTGGGTTTCTTATGGAACCCAATACACATAGAACACCTGTACACTATAGCATGGTACAAATAGTTTATGCTGATGTTGGACTCCATATCAGACTCCATATCAAAACCTCACACACACACACACACTTTATGTGTGCTTCAATGCTTCAAGAACCTTGGCGTTAAAAACTCCATTTCTAAAAAGGTTTATGCCACTTTACTGTTTTTTACATAAGATTTCCCAAGGCTCACTTCCAATATAATTCTTATTTAACTTTTCAATCATTTTGTTATAGGGTGGGATGACACATACGCCAAAAGCTCCCTTAGATTGTGACTTGCAGCAGGGAAATTCATTTACCCTCCAGCTTTTCAGCGTACGCTTGAAGAAACTCTTGCTTCATTTCAGAAATCTATCCACGACGACATGCGTAATCTTCACATAGAAATTTTGAGACAATTCCATATGCAGGAGGTATACATCTGATTGCGCTTGTGTTTGTCCCTTTTATTCATAATTTTCTAACATAAACAAGCATGTGCAGATGGAGATGTCCAAAGTCATGGAAGTGATACTGGAAAATCAGACTGTGATTATGGAAGAACTTCAATCACTTCGAAAAGAAACACAACAGCTCCGTCAATCTCTTTGAGTATAGTTTGATCCTTTCGTAAAGGTTCCGTCTTTTAACCTGTTGCTTGACTATTATATGTCTGTAAAAAGAAAGGAATTAAGTGAGGCTTCTTAGTATTTCTATTTGCATCATTTAGTCAGAATTATTGTTTCTTTTCATTCTGCGAATGCTTTGATTTACCTAGAAAGAGATGCGTGCGTTAGTTCTTATACAAGCTATGCTTTAAATGCCAAAAAATGTTTACTGAGCTTTTACTTGAAGGAAAATCCATTGTGGTATTTGTAAAGCATTTACTATCTTGTTCATTCAGGTTACCATACTTATTTGACTGTTTTTTAGCTTGTATAGTATGTCAACATTATTTCTCTGTACGATCATGATATAAGATTTTATCATATTTTACAGTGATTTGAAATAATTATGATTTCCAACTTGATATATTGACATATATGGTCAAACTGAATTGTCCTTAATCTCAAACTGAATTGTCCTTAATCTTACAATAAATCAATGACTTGTATAGTTTAATGGCTTGTTTACCAAGAGTAGGCAAATATTTATATATTTTAGTATTTGGAGTATAATTTAGCACAAGTCGCCTTTCTCAATACGCAAATCTCTAAACCTTCAGAAATGCACATTTAAACATAGGCAAAGTTTTGAGTGAAATTGGTTTTTATAGTATTAGTTGGTTTAATAAAATGTATTAGTGGTTTTTACTATAAGGAGTATTAGTTTTGACTTATATTAGTTGTTTCATTAAATAGTATTAATGGTAAGGTATTAATTATTTTATTATAAAGTTATAAATTAAATTTACGAATTCACACGAGAACAACTCTTAAATATATAGTCCAGCTTCTGTTTATTGTAATATTTTTAGCTCATCCACTGATACATCATCTCAGTTCGATTCTATTGTTTATGATTCGTTATGAAAAAAATATATTTTAATAGTCATTAAATATTGAAATAGTAGGAAATGCTCGCTTTGTTGTTTTTCTCAATGACTTTCTCAATCCATGTGAAAAGATCAGATCATCCTAATATACATGGAACATACGTAGATGTAATATAGAAAAATGACTATGTCTTTGCTTCCTCATCACCTTCATCTGCATTATTATTCCTCTGCACATTCTTATAAGAAATTTTCCTGGCAACGAAGACATAGAAAACCAAATTCACTCCACTTATGGCTGTTAAAAGCCAGTACAACTTGTCCGCACGACTCGAGTTAATGTCCTTCCCAATCCAGCTCATCCCACTAATCTTCTTCGTTGCACAATTCACAATCGTTATGAGTAAACTACTCACAAAGCTCCCAACTCCGATCACACTCAGATAAAACGCGATGCCTAAACTCCTCATCGAATCGGGCACCTGATCATAGAAATACTCTTGTAATCCAACCAAACTAAAGCAATCTGCTATCCCATAAATAATATACTGAGGAGCCAACCAGAAGACACTCATTTTATGCCCTTTCTCTACTGCACTTAACCTCTTTCTTTCCACTACAGCTGCTATTCCCATGGCTACAACTGTAAGCACCATGCCGATTCCAATCCTCTGTAGGATACTGATGCCACGTTCATTGCCTGTGATTCTTCGTAGAATAGGAACCAGGACTTTATCGTAAATAGCTACACAACACAACATTGAAATCGATGAAAGAGAGAAAATAGCAGCAGATGGGATTTCGAATTTGTGGCCTATTTTTCGGTTCATCATGCTACTCTGCTTGACAAAGAACGTAGTGGCCTGTGCCAAACACAATCCAAACACCAAAGAAGTTAACCATATCGGAAACATGCTTATCAGAAGCTTTGTTTCCTCTACTTTCGTCACTGTTGAGAGTCTCCATGGATTTCGCCTATTATCCCCTAGATAATCTGTTTCTTGCATAATTGCAGCTTTATCAAGAAATCTGCACCAATATTCATAAAAAATCAAAGCTTTTATCAGATGATGAAACTTATTCACTGCATGATTTATGCAAAAGACTCCTTACTTGAGATTATCTGTGTAATGCAGCAATCTTGCACTAGATTTGAGGCGAATCGGAACTTCATATAACAACTTTGGATCGGTTGGATGGGATAGATTTCGCTTTCTAAATGCAGCAACCAAGACTTGCAAGATGGGGGTCAGGGGACTCCCTTCTGGCTTCCTGTATCTGTAAATATTTTTTCCGACATAAAAGATTGTGATGCTAATGCCCATGGTAACAGTAAGAGTAAGATTCGCAACCCCCATCCCAAATTATCTTGCAAATAAACAATAACAGTCGATCCAAGAAAAATTCCACCGCAGAGTCCAAAGTTCCACCAGTTAAAAAACGACATTTTTGCTTCCTCTCTTTGTCATTTTCGTCATCAAACTGGTCGGCCCCGAAGCTCTCTAAGCATGGCTTGTGGCCCCCAGTTCCGAGAGAGAGCATGTATAAAGCAAGGAAGAAGACGACTTCATGTACTTTCTTCTGATGATGATGACATGCATGCACGTCTTTGCATGGCTTTAGTGTTGGGATGAACTCCGCCATTGTTAAAAGGCTCAATCCCTGATCAAGATGTGAGTTCAATTCCTCATTTGTGCAGGTACACTAACACAATGATTTGCTCATTGTACACGATTATTGAATTACTTTACACCCCCATATGTACAAGTAAAAACAACTATTGTATAAAGTAATTTTATAGGTGTTAATAGTCGAGTCCTTGTTCGTTATGTATGTACCATAAAATAGAATGAGGATGCAAGCATGATCATAGTGAATCCACCCACGTAAGCATCGGCTAAAAAGCCTCCAATGAGAGGGACGATGGTGGTGACTCCGCCCCAATAGTTGGTCGTTTTTGCTGCTGTTTCCAGATCTTGATGTAGTACTCCTGTTAGGTATGTGATGAGGTTCATGGCAATTCCATAGTAGGTCATTCGTTCAGTAAATTCAATCGCTGCAAATCGAAGAATTAAATTTCAACAACTGTTCAATTAATGTGTACTTTTGAAAAAGAGGTATTAGTTGTTTTTATTGTTAAGTATTAAATATTAACATTGAAAAGTATTAATTGAGTACTAACTTGTTCTTCTATTTCTTAATTTGTACAATGCAATTGAATGTACAAGAAACTAATTCTATAATACATTTGATATCTAAACAATACCAGCTTGAGAGAGTTACAAATTAATACTACAAATTAACATTCATTTTTTCCATAGTGTTAAAACCTAATTCGTCTCACCGTGAGACCGGAATTCATGATACTTGAGTGAGAACACACAGCAATATATTAGTGGAAAAATCAAACTGACACATGGAATTTTATTATCATAAAAATTAAAAAAGTATTAAAATACTTGATGATTCTTGATTACCTATTATGAAGATGGCAGCTTTCCATGCACCAGTGGAAGGTCGTAGAGCAGTTCTTCCTCTGTGATCCAGTGAATGATGCACCCACATTTCTGGATCATCTTCCTTTACTCCATTGTTATTGTTTTCAACCTCCATCTCTCTCTCTCTCTCTCTCTCTCTCTCTCTCTCTCTCGTGACAATAATGATACGTTTCGGATCTTAAAGCCCAGATGTTCGCCAACCTCTATATATATATATATATATAATTCGTAAGTTTAATTTGTTACTTTAAGTGCGCTTTTACTAGTTTTAGAAAAGTAACCCTAGTATTTAAACTCAGATTACATCATAGGGATCCCAAAATTTATTGTGCCGTCATCTTTAATTACCAGATCTTGGATTCCAATTGACCATTTAAATAAATCAAAATCTTTTCACGTGTTTTATGTTTTATCGAAATGATTTAATTTGTTGTGATTTCATATAACTAATTAATTGAATAATGATTCTGGACATATAAATATGTCCACCTTTTATGCCCAATCTCAAAATGATATTCTTGTAAAAAATCATCACATGTTTGTTTGTTTTAATTTAATACACATTTTTAAATTATGATATAATATTTTCAACAAAGCACTCAATACTTCTCTTGCCTCCATGAGATGCTTTCATCCATATAGGGAGATCTCTAATCTAACACTAACTGACTAAAGCACCTCGTGCATTAATTTTTTTTTTTTTTTGTGTTGAAAATGCAAACCATGTATGTAATTGAAACGATTACAAAAATGATGAATTTTCATAAAAATATTGAAAATTTTAATTAGATTGAAATTGAATATAAATATGG
Source organism: Paraleonurus japonicus (assembly GCA_030762865.1). Classification (NCBI taxonomy): domain Eukaryota; kingdom Viridiplantae; phylum Streptophyta; class Magnoliopsida; order Lamiales; family Lamiaceae; genus Paraleonurus; species Paraleonurus japonicus. The sequence continues at coordinate 5,805,453 of CM061053.1, forward strand.
TGAACTAATGTATCATTAACTCCTTAAATAAATCATGAAAAATAGGCATTATTTTACATTAGGGGATAAATTCAACGTAGATAAAATATTTTATGAATCAGTTTTAAAAGGATTACTTTCGAATAAAAATTACTCTTCAAATAAAAATTTGTTATTTTTTGAGATTAATGAAATTAAATTTTAAAATAGTAAATGTGATCCATCAATTAATGTTGGAATTTCGCAAGATTGGGTACTTTGTTGAAAAACAAATGATGAACACCATCTAAAAAGAAATTAAGTTTGGTAAATGAAAAAGCTTATCAAGGATTTGAAGTGTGGTTAGAAACTTAGAATCGCATACTTAAAGGAAGGGGTGCAGCGTCGTCATCGTAAGAAAGTCGTTAACAAATCCCCTATACTTTTATTTTCTCTCTTTTAATAAAGAGTAAATTTCTTGTGTACCAAATGCATTATACAATTCGAGTGTATTTTTAAATTGTATTAATTGTTTTCACTGTAATTTCATTTGAACATGAACTGTAGTTGTTTAGTTCAAACAATTGCAATTGTTCAATAAAAATAATAATACAGTTTAAAAATATATTTGAGTTGCACGTTGCACATGAAGGGTATAAGATCTTATTTTTAATTTTTATTTAAAAAGGAGATTAATAAGAGGCAAGATTAGATGTATAAATAAACACATGGGTTGGCCTAGTGGTGAGAGTTTGAGGTTTAGGAGTGTGTTGTGGGCCAGTCCATACAAAGTTTTACTCGTCTTCAAGTGAGACCCCGTTAGTGGACGGTGGAGTTGGTCCGAATTATTAAAAATAAAAAATAAAAAAGACGTATAAGTTAGAAAATTTAAGTATACTCTTGTACAATGACTCACAAATCACCAATTGGGATCAAATAAATCATAATAGACAGATCTATATACACAAATTTATATTGTGAAAATCACCACAAAATATGTAAGTTAAAAACTCGTGCGACAATCCAATTACAAATCGGCTGATTAAAAAAATTAGTTTGGCGTGAGTTGATTGTAGTATCTTACAACCATATAAATTTACCGGATCATTAGATCACCTATTATTTGTTGTCACATAAGTAATTAATTAAATAATAATGAATTTTTGTATATATATATATGACATCACATTATAGGCGATAAACACATAAATTGGTGCTCACATGCGAACATAAGATCAACTCTGATAAATTTACACAATAAGAAATGTAATTTAAGAGTGTGGTAAAATGAAGATTGTAACTCTTTAAGTGGATAGTTTAAGAACAATTAAAAATCACAATTGAGGCAAAATCAACCCAAATTAATACACATTAATATAAAAGATAAATATTTTAATGCACTAATTGAATCATCCAATTTGAGTATATTTTTAAAAGGTATTTTAATTATTTCTTTACTAAAAGACAATATTAATTAGTCAGTATTAATTGTTTTCACTCAATGTTGGCTTATTTTGTTAGGTCGTAAGATATACAAAAATACAAATGAAAAGTATTATTTCATATAAATAAAAGTATTACTTTGTTTGTTGAATTATTTTATTAGTTTTCAATACACAAACTCAATAATATTAAAAATAGACGCACAAGATTCATTTCATCAAATACATAATTAATCATCTGAAAAATGGAGTAGATATAACAACAATACATATACTCAGGTAATGAAATATTGTATCCGAATTAATATTGGGTTCATCAGAAACTATGATACATATGGGCTTAGGCCCAAATTTATAACATAGAAGGGATATGTTATGGCCCATTTTATTACCACCACATTTTTAATTAGATCACTACACAATTAGTATATCCACCATAAACTACCAATTATACCCCTTCATAAACCCTTTTGGATTCCTCTCTCATTTGCACTTGCACCTCCCTCCGCCATCCAAAACCCAACCCTTGTTTGTAAAAAATGGTAGTCTGCATTAGGATTTCACTTGTAGGAGGAATATAACTTTTTTGGTAAAATTATATTTTAGGTGGATATATTTATCAAAATCGGATGTTATCAGTTCCACCACTACTTGTTTAAGCGTCGAGATATCTATTTGATTGATTAAGATTAATTTATTACCCCCTCTCTCCCCACTTTATTTTGGGACAAAAATTAAGGTGAGTATATGCGTTACGCGCACACGAATGGTAAGTGGATAAGGTGATTGCAAAGACATACATTCCCGGCAAGGTGATTTGGAGCACATACATTCCCGTCCCGCGATTACTTTCACACTTTTCCTTTTAGTTAGTCCTAAAATTACTTTCATATCTTTAAAATAGAATATCATTTAAATTTAAAAATGTCAATCTTGTTTTATTCTACTTTATTATCTCTCCTATATTTTATCTCATTCAATCACTCAAAATACCCTTGTATATTCTCTCTCCTACACTAAATTGAATTTTCTTAATAATTGTGTCACTTCACATGTGAAAATCATCCCGGACGGAGGGAGTATAATACAAGTAATGTGATGATGAGAAACAAAAAAAAGAGATTTAAGCAAACATAATGGTAATGAGTGTAAATAATAGTGTAGTGCATAAATATAAATTTAAAAGATATTTGTTAAAAAAGATGAGAAATTTATAATGGGAATGAGACGGATCAATGAGAAAATGAAAAATTTATATTGGGATGGAGGAAATATTATATAATTGGATTTTTTTAAATTAGGATGAGTGTGTCATTTTTTTATTTTATTATTATTATTTTTTGAAAGGAGGATGAGTGTGTCATCGTTACATAAAAAAATAGTTATATTTTAGTAGAAATCTGAGAAAAGGACCAATAATAATAAAAAAGAAATAGCTAAATTCCTCGAACAAATTAAAATGATCGAGATAAGATTTAACGAGTCAGGTAACAACGCTTGGTAGTTGGTAGTACTGATTGGACTTGATCCAAAAGATTCAAATAAATGACTTGACTTTTTGTTATATTTTTATATTTGGGATCTGCAATATAAGTATATGATTTTACTATACGATACAAAAATATTTTTCAATTTTCATGAGGGTTTTAATATCTTATACATGCGTGCACAACCTGAACCTACTTACCTAAGTCAACGTAAGTGAATTTACAGATAACGCGAAATAAAAAAGTTAATTCACCAAACGTACACACCCCTAGTTTTCTTCAACTACCTTATAACTCCATTAAATTGTTCCCAAAAGAAATTGAATTGGGTCACCCAATCAGATAGGATAAGACATTTTTATTTACACATCATTTCACAATATTACTCAACTTTTTTTTTAAATAATTACTCAACTTAATATCAAAGACTCGTACACATTAAAAAAAAAAAAGCAACTTTTCAATGTTTAATGTTACTAAACAACTTTCTATTAAAATTAGTATCGGTTTGAGTTTAACAAATGAAAAAAAAAAAAAAAAGGAGGAAGTGCTAGAAAATTAAAGATATTGAAGCTAGACAAATTGGGACACTAAAGTAAAAAGTAAATAAAATAGCGGCGGCGAAATATTTAACTTGCTAAATTCATATTCTCATCGGACTGACACTAATTTGTTCGCTGTAGCTACTTTTTGCCACAAAATTTATTATGTTTGACACTAAAATAACAGCAAATGAATAAATTTTGTTGCTAGCGATGACTATCAAGGTGTGCAATTTTAGCAATGAAAAACAAATTTAGTAATGACATATTCTAAATTTCGTAATAGAAAAAGAACTTTGACACAAAATAGTAATTTTTCCGCCGATATATTATTTTGCCAACTAGTACTTCCCGTTACAGAAAGTTACACACTTTTCTTTTCAAACAATCGCAATAGATTTTTACACATCTAAAAATAAAATATTACACATATTAATACCTTTACAATATCATTTAAATTTAAAAATATCATTTTTATTCTACTCTAGCTACTTTTTTCTATTTCTCACTTTATCTCATTAAATCACCAAAAATATCTTACACATTATTCTCTCTTACCCTTTATCCTCATAAAAGTCAAAGAAAATTAATTTTTCTTAATTTTCGTGTCCCAAAAAATGTGTATAACTTTTTGGAACGAAGGGAGTATTATATATGCAACCACAGATTAATTTCATCACTAATCGGCACAAATGGTCAACGGATGAGTTAGTTGTTTGTACTTTATGATATTTTTAATGATTCGATATTCGAAAAAATGATTAATTAATTTGGGGATCAATCTCATCGCTCACTAATGCGGGGACCCCAATTAAAATCACATATAAGCTATATATGGACTGTTTCATCTCATCCATATTATCCCTTACTCATACTCGAATTTGATTGTTATGTATTAAAGATTTACTAATGCATTAATTTTTTTTTTAAAAGACTTAAAGTTCAATGTTCGAGTCATGATCCAATAGTTAACTTCATATATATATATATATATATATTATGTTATCATCAATCATCAAAATTCATATATCCCTGCATATGCATGAATCTACAAATTAAACGTTTATCTCACATGTGATGGTCCCACACCATATTACTTTTAGACTTTTAGTGCAATGACTAAGGGATATTTAACTTTTAACTTTTCATTTTGTGTATTGAATAATTGTAAACTTACAAAAATATTCCCGTTCCTTAAAATTATAAAAATAAAAAAAAATAAAAAAATCCAAGGTGCAAGACTGTAAGCAGCATAATGAAATTACGAGGTGGCCTTTATCGTAGTTCCACTTTCATATTTAAATTTTATTTAGGTTGGATCATAAGTATGCAAATCATATATAATATAAGACAAATACTTACATAAAGCTCCCAAGTTATGTTTTTTTTTTTTTTTGACAGGAAGCTCCCAAGTTATGTTAATATTGTAAGTAAATATTTTACAAGAGGTTGCTCATAATATAAATGTGATGAGAGCTCGTCTTATTATTATAAGACCTTCTTAATATATACAAATCTTGTCTCAATATATATTAAAAGGATTGGGGTATTATATGTAATTATCCCATCTCATTAAAGTAATTAGCACGTGTCTTGATATAATTAATAACTATGTGCTTTCCAATTATATGATTCTACGTGTACAATGAAAATGGGAAAAATATTTTCTCAAAATAAAGAAACAAGGCCCAAAATGGTCATCTAATATTGAAGCATCATGCCTCCTACAGAAAAGAGTATACTGTAAATTTGTAATATATAGCAAGTCATATGTATTACGGAACAAAGACCTTTGTATTCGGACAATAGCATACTTATGAGGATCAACGTGATGCAAATATATGTATAGCCACGTATGGTTCCTAATACTTATGGCTTTGAACCATCCGTACTTTCCACCTAGATTTAAGATTTTGAATTTAGATTTAAAAATAATAAGTGAGAGAAAAAAATATTGTGACACATAATAATTTTTTTAATTTTACCTAAAAAATTTTTAAAAATATTTTAGGGTTACACTGTAACCCTTGTACTTAACTAGATCCGCTGCTTTCCACCTAAAGTTTTTCATGTGATTAAGCGTAGTAAAAGCCGCCGCCTCAATAGAAATGTTAAACGGGCTGCAATTCAACGAGTTGGTTCGTTTAAATCTTCAAAAAATAGAGAAAATTTAATATCAATTTTAAAACGTAAAGTTTACTTTTTTTTATCATAGATTTGATCCTTCATTTTCAATCACTCTGCAAAATTAGTCATCAAAATCTTATTGTGGTCTCATTTTTGTCCTGCCAAGTGTTGACATTTTATCAAATATTTGGGAACATTAAATGTAATTATTAAAAAGTTTTGTACTTAAATGTAATTAAAAATTTTAATAATAAAATATTTTTTTTTTTTGAAAAGATAATAAAACATTTTTAAATAATTATTTTTAAGTATAAAATTTTTAGTTAGTTAAATTTAGCGCCTTTAAATAGTTGATATCATTAGCTTACGGACAGTCATTTGATGGCAAGACCAAAAGTGAACCAAATGAAACTTTAATGATGGAGGACCCAATTTAGAAAAATAAATATTAAACTTTGGATATTAAAGCTAATATTACCCCAAAGCAAGGGTTTTTATTATTATTATTATTATTATTATTATTATTATTATTATTATTATTTATTATTATTATTCAGATTGATTAGTTCGGGATCGCTTTGCTTGTTTAATTTTTTTCTTAATGCAAATCGATATTTGTTATTTCAATCTTAGATTAATGTAAAATTGAATATGATCAAAATACAATTATATTGAAGATAATGACATAATATTGTTGAATAGTACTCCTCCGTTCCAAGAAGTTATGCACACTTTCCTTTTTGTCTTCCCAACAAGTTATGCACACTCCTAAAATGAAAATATCACATAATATTAATACCCTCACAATATCATTTAAATCACAAAATTGTCATTCTTATTTTACTCTCTACTTTATTCTCTCTCCTACTTTATCTCATTAAATCACCCAAAATACTCTTACACTTTATTCTCTCTCTTCCACTTTATTCTTATAAAAATCAACAAAATTAATTTTTCTTAGTTTCCATGTTCCAAGAAATGTGCATGCTTCTTGGGACGGAGAAGTAGTAATGTTGAGATTGACCTGTATGGACTTGTGAATTATCTGTACTTATGGGACTTGTGAATTATCTCTACTAATTAAATAAATTTTTAGTTAAAATTTTATTGATGTGATTTGATTCAATAAACTGTAATTTGATTAGAGACTCAACTCGGTATTTATCGAATCGAGGTCAAACTTGCTAATAACATTAATGAATTGGAAACAAAATTCGATTCGACTTGTATATGAGTCTAACGTATGAAATTAAGCCCCGCAAACCAATTGAAACTACAAGAAACTTATTTAAATCGAGTCTAGCAAATCGGGCTCTAAACAATTTATTAATAAATCGATTATTTAACAAGTCGAATTCGAAACTTAACAACATGAGCCAGCTCTCGAGCTGCTCATCCTTTAATTGCTCTAACTTCTACAATCGACATGTAACTTTAAGTCAATCCATTTTAACTACTGTGTACTATAAGTCGTTGTCACTATTCTTGACAGTTATTGGATATTTATTTTTTTAAAGAAAAAGAAAAGGATTGGATAATTGTGGAGGTAGCATGTGGTTTAATTTAAAGCATTAAATATTGTATGGCTCAGCAAATGTGGAGGCCCGAACATCGTATTCTCTCCACCACTTATTAACTAATTAAGTGAAACAATTTTATAAATAATTAAAATCAGAATATGTTTGTTTTCTCGTGAGGGTTTATTTGCTTTTTGTGGAGTAGATTATTCTGAGAAATATTATATTTTATTTTTTTATTATTTATTTCAGCTGCTCTCAATTAGTCAATTATGGAATGAATTACCCCGACCTGCTTCTCACCACATGTATGCATAACGAGTAAGCCTGGGTGGATTCTTCAGTGTGTGAAATTTTTATTTAGTAATATTAAAAATATTTATTTAATAATATTATTATACTTATAAATTAGTATCACATAATTCGATGTGTTTTGCATTTGAAATATTTTAATAAAAATTTATGAAAATAATGGTATTATTTAATTTACAAAATGAACTTGTTATCATATAATTATTATGAAACAACAATATGTTGGCTTTTTTAGAACCACAAAAATAAAATAATATTGATAATATTAAAAATCTAAACTTTGGGTATTGTAATTTGTTAACTTGTCACTATCATGCACTGCACATCGAGCTGCATGTGCATGTAAAACAGTACTGGTGCTTAATTATTGAAATCCTTCCATTTTTCATTTCTTGAAAGTTTATTTTTCAAAATATTCTATAAAATTTTAATACTTTCAATCGCAATTCTCAGTATTATTTATTGTCAACTCACAGTAATAATGAAAAAGAAAGGATAGTAATATTAACGATCTTTCAAAAATATTAATCATATAAAAATCTTAATAATAATACTATTCTATATAAAAATATTATAATAATTTTATTCTGTAATATAAATAAATATTATGGGATATGGTAGATGAAGAACATGTACAAGAATTTAAGAGTTGTTGATTTGTGTATAAAATGCTTATGAATTCAAGCCTTTTACAACGAGGTAAAAATCATATTTATAGAGTAAAATCATACAAGAAAAAACATTCGAAGGAATTTCACAATCAAATTTAAAAACATAATACCAACCTAATTCGACCACGTGTAGAATCTTGTCTTCGACCGCTACGAAATCAACATATTTTTCATAATATTCTTCAATTGCATTCCCACGGTGGTCAAGAGACATTGGACCCGGCCAGACACAAAAATACCCTATATTTAGGGGTCCAGAATTAGTTACATTAGAAATAGAGTCAAATTTCTGTGCACCAATTGCATTGTACGTGCAAAACTGAAATTTGTATAATAATATGAATGAAACATACGTACTAATATAACTGAAACTTGGCAAATGTACGAATCCAATAATATAGAGTTTATCATTTAGTAAAGGTCCCTCCCCAGTTACATGGGATTCGGGTTTCAACCTGGACCACATTAAAGAACACATACAAAGGTAGAAGAACCTAACAAATTGAAGAACAACATTTTCAATTTCAAAGCCCAAAGAATACTTAGAAAAAACTAGCAAATTGAAGAACAGCCTTTTCAAGTTCAAAGCCCTAACATACAAAGAGGAAGAAGAAAATAACAATTTGAAGAAAACTTTGCACATAATAATTTGTGATTGAAGAAAACTTTGCACATGCAAGAGGAATAAGAAAATAATAATTAAAGAACAAATTTCCATACTTTGCACAGATAAGGAATGAAGAATTAATGTTTGTAGGATAATTATGAAATCACCCTTAATTAGTGTGTATGATATTCACACAATAAATAAAGAATTACAACTTGGTGCCCAAGTAAATGATCCTATGAATAAGGAAAGGATCAACAATAAATCAACAAAGATATATACAAAATTTAAAATATCTCTATTTTGATCTATTCAACTATATCTCCTCTATTAATGTTGAAATTTATTATATCAAAATATTTATTAATTATTTTTTTCTAAGGATCAAAATATTTATTAATTAACAAACAAACGGAAGACGAAAATAGCAAATAGAAGAAAACTTTAATTATGTTTGCTTCTTAGAGCATCTCCAATGAGAAAAGCAATTCCTATATGTAGCATAAATTGTACCTGAGGTTTATTGTTGGGAGAGTGGACGAAGTAATTGATGGGAAAGGAAACGTTTTTATATGGAGGAAATATCTTAAGCCACAAAACAAATCCTCCACTTTATTATAGATCATTTGGTTAGACGGCTTGTAATCGAGTAAATATTTTCTCTCGCAGTAAATAGAACAAGGCTGATATTTGGGCCCCAAAAGAATTGTTTTATATATTTTTCTAATTTTTTAAGTGTTTTATTAGTTAGCTTTACTGTTTTCGTCACTTTTTGTATTGTTTTGTTCAGTTTTTTAATACCATTGTGCGAATGTCACCTTTTATTATTAATTTAGCCGTTAGATTTATACACATGTATACAGTATAATTTCTTTTAGAACTACCCGTTGTCATTCTTTATGATTGATTTGATAATGATTTTAAAAACATTACCGTTAATATTATACTATTTATATAGATGTTTACACATTGTTTTCAAACATCCTTCCAATTTTAACTCACATTCTTTTTCAAATTGTAACAATTACTTGAAATCTAAAAATGAAAAATATAAAAATGGGTTATATGGAGGAGACGGAACAAATTAATCTTTGAAGGCTTAAGTTGGGATAAGGAGGCCGCAATTGATGAGATTAAAAATAGACTTTGGAGTTGGCTTTCGGTTAGATTTTCGGATTTATGTAATTTACCATACTATGTTTGGCTCTCGAATCCTAGGTTGTGCTTTGATGTTTGCTGCTGTTTTTAGTTGTAAATATTTTATACCAAACACTTTGTATATTGCGTACGGGTATTTCGTGTTCCCGTAGATGCTTTGTTATGTTTATATAATAATAAAGTTCTTTGTCCGATTAAAAAAATGATATGAAAAAGGATATTATCCGATGGGTCTTTATCCTCTTGATAAGCATACTAATATTGTTGATTGAAATTTTGTGTTCGAGTCCTTTTATCAATATAGTGAAACTAAGTTCCTCCAAAAAATCACATACTTCGATTTACAACCCGCCCGATCAAGGAATCTCTATAAAAAAATTTCGAATATTTTCTCTTTATAAAATTAAAAAAAAATTCATTGTCATTAAAATTGGTCAAATTTGTAATTAATTGGTAACATATTAAATGTCAATTTAAGTGCCCAAAATAGTAAAAGAAAAAAATGAAATATTAGTATTCTTAGGTTCTTGCCCTGAAACAAGCAACAAGTCTCATACATGACAAGAAAAAAGTCTCATATATGACATGACCGTATTATAACAAAAATTTCAAATAAAAGTAATATTCCTCCATTTATGGTATTTGTTTCCATGTAAATGAAAACAGGTTTTCAAAAATTAGATAAAATAAGAGTATTATGGATCCTTTTATAAAAAAATAAATATTTGTGATTAAAATTCAATAAAGTAATTAAATGATGGTAAAAAGGACGTAGATAAAATGATTGTTTTCATAAATAATATAAAAATAAATTTGGTTTACATTCTAATAAAACAAGTTAAAATAAATTTGGTGGATAGAAGGAGTAATATTTTTAAGACAGTACAAATAATAGTATTCTCTCCCTCCCAATTATATAGGTTTGTTTGACTTTTCACGAAGATTACAAAAATTTATTAAAAAAGTAAATTATACAAGTAAATTTTTTATCATAACCCTATTTAATATAAGTGTTATAGTTTTCAATGTAATTATTGCATATAGTTATAATAGTAAATAATAAGAAAATTTATCATAAATAAAAAATCGAGTCTATATAATTGGGACAGAGAGTAATTTTTAGACAAATTCGTAAGTGCAATTGGTGAACACGGTTTCATTGGATCTATAACCTAATTTTAATGGCAAAGTATTGGGTGACAAAGTTTTACCGTAAAACTTATTTTGAAAGTATTAATTATTTCACTAAAGGGTATTAGTTTTTTTACTATAATGTAGTATTTCTATTAGTTTTGAATTATATTAGTTGTTTTCTTTTTTACAGAATTATATTAGTTATTTCATTAAAAGGTATTAATTGTAAATTAGTTTCATAGTGAAACTTGTTCATACAATATCAACTCAATTTTAATTTAATTTTTAGGTATATTTGTTTAGGAATGAATGAATCAAATTAAAATTGCATCAATTGGCGGCTTGGCGCACACAAATGTAATTCTAATTTTTAAAGTAAAATATGTAACGTTTCAAAATAAAATGAATTAAAAAAATACTTTTATCATATTATGAAAAACATTCTATACAAATGTTATTGTCAAAAAGAAATAGCTTATACAATTCGATCAGAATAAACGCATACAAGCTATCTCCTGCGCCGAACAATCGCTCTATACAAATGTTATTGTGAAAACAATCGTTATCCAACTTTCTTACCAACTTCATATTCTTGGTAAGCTTTTCATTGACCACAAACTTCATTTCTTTTTCAGATGGTGTTTCTTTACGGCAAAATTCTCGAACATGGCAAATTCTTCCATAAAAATAAAACATTTTGATGAATCACATTTGAAATATCTAAAGTGACTTTCATTAGTCTCACCTTTATAATAGTTGAATTATGGGTAACATTGTTAGTTTATACGAAACTAGAACTTCGAATAAGATTTAGGAGATAAATTTTTAAAACATCAAGAATATTGAAAATTTTGAATTTTATTATTCATTTTTTTATTGTTACTTTGTGATTTGTCACGTCTGAATTTATTGCTTAGTTATGAGATGTAAGTTTAAATATTTAATCTCAATTTCACATATTCATAGTATTAACTTGTGAAAATTATAGAACAACTCAGGAGGCATTTGAATTAAAATTTTCATGATGGTGATAAAATTATTAAATAATAAATTATAATGAAAATCATGATTACAATATTGTTAGTACTTTATTTCAAATTTTGATTCAAGTGAGAATAAAACATATTTTTGGTTAAAAAAAAAGTGGAATGATCAAGAAAAATAATTATTGGAGGAAGATAGTTAAGCAAAATGAATTAATGTCTACTTTATTTTGAATTTTATTGCTCCATACAAAATATAATAAAAATTAATTAATTATATTTTATTCTTACAAACCACCATAATTTTTTTTTTTTTTTCAAATAGAGTTTTGTTAATATTCTTTTACAATCAATAGTTGATTTAAGATATAGAGAAGAAAATGAATTGTTATGGAACTTGATGTTGTTGTCTTATTTTAGCCATTTATTATGTGATTATATACATATATATATATATATATATATATATATATATATATATATATGTATTATAACAAGTCGTTGCTAGCCCAAACACTTTTATTAATATCACAATCTTATTGTAAATTGCAATATATTTTAAATTCTTTTTATATCTTGTTAAATAAAATTTTAATCTAATTTTTTTTTTTGCAATTAGAACCTACAAATATATTTTCTTCTACTAAAAATGATGATTAGTTATTCGTTTTCATCCAAACAAATCTAGTACGATTAATTATTTGTTACCCGGTAAGTGACATGTTATTTTTTGGTGATAAAATATGTTTGTTGGTCTTAATTGAAATTTTATTTAATAAGATTCAAAATTTTAAATTAGATTGTTCGCGATAACATTACGATATTATCTGCAATTAAGCCTATATATACATTGTGCAATAATTTCAAATATAAAAATACAATGTTAATTGTATTAGATATTTTATTTTTTAAATATTGTTGTAAGGGGGCATTTGGTTAGGTCATTTGGAGAAAAATATGTTTGAATGGAAGGAATGATACTGCTACATTGCATCCGATTATCTACTTTTGTGAAATCAACCATACCTCTCAAATATGTAAGGTATGACTTTGATTCCACACTACTATCATCCCCACAGCTTATTTTCATTCCTTCGATATATCAAACACCCCTAAATAAGTTTAATATTCTGATATTGTTAAATTTAGAACTAAATTAGGATTTTATTATATATATATATATATATATATATAATTTATTATTATACAATTATTATTCGGCCCTAATAGAAAATTTTGGCTCTGAAACTGTTTATGTTGCAAAAACAAGAAGCTGTATGTATAATTTTTAAGTAGTAATTTTTAAGAAAAGACGTTAATGGAGTCAACTGCATGTTTACTTATTGACTTGTTGTCATTTACTCTTCAGCTCCTCTCAGTTAATTATGTTAAACCATTTTATAAAGGCAAAAACTTTTGTACATTCATATTATTATGCATTTGGTATAATTTCAAATTAATTTTAATTAAAATTTGATTTATTCATATTATTATGCAATTGTACATTCTTACGTTTCACTCTTAGGTTCTTCTCTCTCTATTAGTTACCCATTTTGTTAGATGGATGTCCTAATTTTTATATTTGTCAAAGTTTTGTCCACATATCTTTTTTTTTCTCTATATTTATCACTGTTTATCTTTCTCTACTTTTTTTTCATCACATTTCAACATTCACTATACATTAAATACTATTTTTTTTTCAAAACTCGTGTCATTTTGAAATGAGTAACTTAGTGATAGACGAAAAGAATATCATTTTATATAAAAAAAAAAAAATTGATTCATACAAAAGAAAATTATTAGTTTAAGACTGAATAGTATTAACACTTTTTCAATATACAATTAATATTTTTTATTATATGAACTAATATTTTTCATCACTTTCTTCCATAATCTGTTAAAAGAAAAAGAAATTGTTTGGTTCAAATATGATCAAAATTACCCCATTTGTACAGTGAGTTGAATTGCTACACATTCCTAAAAACGATTTATTATTGCTACACATTAATTATAACACAATGTACTCATCCTCATGTACTAATTACTCCACAAGATTCCAATTTACCAAATACGAAATAAAAAAATTATAACTAAAGCTTACATACCAAGTAATTGAAAAAGTAAAATACAAAATCAATTTACTCCACTACATTTCCATTCACCAAGTACCACTAAATTACTACAAAAGCTTGCATACCAAGTAAATAGAGATTCCACACGTGTCCGTACCTCTTATTAATCTCAATTTTGTATATATTTATTTTTAAATTTTGAAAAAAATTGGGGGTTTTGTAAACGACTTTCTGGTGAGCACGATGATGTCATTTGATTCCTCAATTTCATTTTTATATTCAAGGCGTTCTACTCGAATTATTAGTACTGGTCGATGTCTTTTATCCACCAGTTCAAGTTATTTGTGTCGCTTTTCATGTTTTAATATATATTTTATTTTTAAATTTTTAATATTTAAATTTAAAATTATAATAATTTATTAAATTATTTTTAATATGTCACGTATCATTTATTTAAATTATAAAACATGAAGCCAAATATAAAAAATGGCACGAATGATTTCACGTGTGGTTTGAGAAGCAGGCGATCATAACCACCCCGACATCTTCACGTTACCTGTAAATTATTTGGCGCTCTGCCGACTGCTACCTTTGCTTTATAACAAGAAGCCAAAAAGTCATCTTCTAGGTGTCTCTCTTCAATTGCTCTCACTACAAGACAAATACTGTTTTTTTCTCCACGCAAAATTCAATACCTTTATAATCAGATATACCAAGTATATTAATTTTTACGCAGAATATCCTCATTGGAAAATCCTTAGATAGGTGACGTTACAATAATATGTGATTTCTAGATTTTTAGATGTGAGATCCATACTTTTTCAGATTTGATTTTTCTTTTCGGCCGTTTTTCTTTTATTTTGTTGTTTTGAAGTATTTTGAGTTTAATTGGTTTCATGTTGCCATACAAACATTAACAGAGCACTATGATATTTTAAATTCGGTGGTGTGATCGTTTGATTTTTCTGGATGAAATGTGAACACACTGACATTATTATTATTATTTTTTTCAATTTCAGTTGTACAATCTGAATATGATATTTTTTTAATTAGACAAAACTTTGTTTATTATAATTTATATATTTTTAATAATAGAATTATTCCATCTCAAAAATGAATTTATGAGTATCATTTGTGAAAAAAATTGACATTATGGTTTCTTCACTCTCGTTTAAGAGCTTGTCTAATAATTTTATGAATGAAGAAAGATTGTCCATATATAGCAGTTGGCAGGATGGAGCCAGGGGCTTGGAATTTTTTTTTATTAATATATTATAATTCAATGTACTATTTTATAAATTTAAAAAAATCTATCATTCTTAAAATTTAATTATTTTGTAGTGATTTATTAGGCGTATTTTTAAATATCACTAATGTAGTTATTATGTTAAAATATAAAAATATCTATTTCATATAATATGAGTTAGAACTATTAAAATTAGAGTTGGTCTTTTTTGAACCAGCTTTACAAGAAAAGCTGGTTTATATCTAATTCATTATTGTAGAAACAACTAATATCATTTAATGAAACAACTAATATTTTTTAATAAAATAAATAATACTCCCTCCGTCCCGAAACTATCTTCACACTTTTTATTTCAAATCCGTCCCACAACTATCTTCACACCCCAAATTTAGAAATAACACTCAATAGCAATACCCTCACAATATAATTTTATTTCAAAAATGTTACTCTTACTTTATTCTACTTTATTCTCTCTCCTAACTTTATCTCATACAACCACCTAAAATACCCTTACACTTTATTCTCTCTCCTACACTAATTTAAGTTTTCTTGATAAGTGTGCTTCTTCACATATGAAGATAGTTGCGGAGACGGAGAGAGTATTATTTAAAACTAATACCTTATAATATAAGCAACTAATATTCGTTAATGGAAATAACTAATACCTTTCAAATTAACTTTACGGTGAAACTTGTTCACACAACCTTAAAATTATACCGCCTTCATCGCAAAATACTTTTCACACTTTCATTTTTCATCCATCATACCCTACAATATATTTTATACTCTTAAAATGGAAAATCCTTCATAAACTACATCTTCGCAATATTTACATATTTACACAAATTGTCATTACTTCTGGTCTCACACATACACGCAATCCAACCAAATTTTTTATTTTATGCATACATAATTATAAAATTACACCTCAAACACTCAATTATTACTTATCTTTTTATTTTGTGTGTGTTCTTACCTATGTGATATTTCGAACGGATAGAGTATTAAAATATATTAAAAATTAATTTAATATATATTTATTTATAGATGACAATATAACAGTATTAATATAAAATGAATTTGATAATTAAGAATATTATTCTCATATGAATCTCATTATAATTGGCCTTTGAAATCTTGCATCTAAGAGGAGAGAGAACAAAAATGTCCAAAGTCCAAACCATTGGACAAGAGGGTGCAGCGTTTGGATTCTTTCATTTCTTTCAATTCTATTATAATTATTTCCTAAATTAAAATTCGAGATATGATTTTTAATTAGAATATCTGTCTTGTCGTTGCTTGAATTTATATTATTATTTTTTTGACAGGAGCTTGAATTTATATTATATATTTACCGTTTGAGTATTTTGAGTTTGAGATGACAGATTTGTTTCTTTATGTATCTAGATTTAAAATGTGCCATGTGGCAGTGGCTATTTACATTATTGTCATTATAAAATATAAACAAACTTTTTTATATATCATTAATGAAATAAATATTAGTAGCATTATCTAAAACTAATTTTAATTATTTTAATGTAAAATATATATTTAAATGATTAAAAGTAGTGTTGAATAGTGGTTAGGTGAATATGATGCCAAGAAAAGGGGAGTTGGAAGGATGAAAATCCATTCAACCAATGGGATGCTTTTATTGTATTGAGAAAAATAAGATTACGAAATGAAAAATAAGTATTACTCCATATCTTAATTGAATTTTGAAATTTATATCTAATTTTTTTAAATATGAGATACAAAAATTCGAAAGTAAGATCTTTTTGACGAAAGTTGTAGACAAACATAACATACTTTAAAAGTAA
This sequence comes from Paraleonurus japonicus, assembly GCA_030762865.1. Classification (NCBI taxonomy): domain Eukaryota; kingdom Viridiplantae; phylum Streptophyta; class Magnoliopsida; order Lamiales; family Lamiaceae; genus Paraleonurus; species Paraleonurus japonicus. The sequence continues at coordinate 5,822,529 of CM061053.1, forward strand.
AAAGGTTCTTTAGTGAATAAAGTTCACCATCGAAAAAAAGTGTAAATATATATATTTATATTTTTGGTTCAATAATGTCATCATCACACCTACAAACAGCATAAATTTAAAAATTCAATTTTACAATTTAGGAAGTTTCCAAACAAAAATTCCTTAGTAACCGTTCGAAACAAGCAAACACTTGGGAAAAATGCTGGACAATGTTTTTATTTCATGGTTAATATTTAATAACAATTTACAAGGTGTACTATATTATATTTTATAATTTGTAATATTTAATATTTTTGTAAGAAATTGCAGCTCGTAGTATGTAAATTAACAGATTGATACCTCAAATATAAATTTTATTCTTATTTTCGGTTAAATTAGAGATCGATTCTTTGTTTGAAATTAAATATTTAGTAAAAATAATTAATAAACATAAAAGGACAAATATAACCCTTGGCCAGGAAAATAAAAATAAAAATTGAGTTGATGTATCAATCTATCAATTTTACATAATCTGATTGTAATTTGTTACATGTTACAAATTGAAAAATGTGATATAGTGCAATTTTATGGCTAGTTTATTTATCATTATCTAACTGCTTGAGGTTATGTTTTCGAGTTATGGTAAAATTGAATATAAAAAAGAATACTGGGCAATTTATTAAACATATTATATTATTTCAGTTACTTTTTCCTTTTAATTTAAGAGCGATTATTCAATTAGTGGGTAATGATCTAGATATAAAAAAATCTACAGAATATAATCCCAACCTGTGTAACCAAGGGGCTTAGCCCACTTGGCCACCAGACTCGATTATTTAAGTGGGAGACTGGTTCGATTCTCTTCTAAAACGAATAATTTAGTACTATTTTAAACAACTCTTTTATTAAAATTAAAAAGACTACATTATCCTCATAAAAATAACTTATATTATTAAACAAATATAATGGAATAACTAACTATTTCAATTGATGTTGAACAACTAGTCGTTCTGATTTTTTAAGGTGGAATGACTAATTTTTTTGCCTGAACGACCGGTATATATATGTATGTATATGCATGTGTGTATTTTCATATAAAAAATGGGTAAAAAGTAATGGAGATAAGATTTATATATATGTATGTATATGCATGTGTGTATTTTCATATAAAAAATGGGTAAAAAAGTAATGGAGGTGAATATAATTTTTTTTTTTTTATTTGATGAAAGTGGGTATTTTTTTTCTCTCATGCATAGCCTCATATATAAATCTTATCTCCACCTTAGTATTTGAGGTTATGGCAAAGACTTATCTCGAGTATATATTTCACAAATGAAATTCATGAAACCGACTCACTGATGAAATTCGTGAGATGGAGCTCTATTTAATTGATATGATTAATGAAAAAATGAGTTGAGTTGATTTAAGTTTTATATGAGTCTTTTCGAATTTTTTTTTATATAAGTTAAATATAAACCCGTTGTACATAATAAGATCCGTGAAACATTTTTACATAAGACTCCCTCTTGTATTATACTTTCGTCCAAAAACATAATTAAATTGGACCTCATATGCCCATTAATCATAATTCTCTCTATATCTAATTCACATTTTTTTATGATGAGGTAGCATTATGTTTGCATTTCCTTCATTCAATTCTCTTTTTCTTTTGTGAGTCTGTATTATTTCCAACTTTTAATTCAATATACTTTCTATATTTTACTATATATATATATATTTTTTTTTTTTTCAAAGAAGGAATACACTTAATTAAAGCAAAGCGCAAATAATACATCCTTAATTAAAGCAAAGGGCAATTATTACGTCCTTTAGTACACTACATTTATTGTAATTCTTTTGGCCAAATATTCAATTTTAGTACATACTTTTGATTTTTTTATCCATTTTAGCAGTTTTTTTTTTTTTAATCAAGCAATACCTATACTTTCAATTAATATTTAAAAACATCCTCTATCACATTTTTGGGCAAGTCGCGACTTATGTGAAAGTCAGATTCCATCATTTAATGCTGACATGAAAAATGAAAATAAAATATTGACCTGGAACAAATATCTTAGCAGAACACAAAAAAATGGAGCAAATATCTTAGCGGAACAAAAAAAAAAAAAAAAAAGAAGCAAATATCTCAGCAGAACACAAATTGGCCTGAATTTCCTTTATGTTTTTTTTTCAATTTTTTTTTCATGTCAGTACTAAGTGGAATTCAACGTCCACATAAGATGAGGCTTGTTGAAAAATGAGATGCAAGATATTTATTTAGTACTAACTGGAAGTATGTGTATCGTTTGATGAAGCAAAAAAATATGTGTGCAAAATCGAAAAACATGGGTTAAATTTGATTAAATGATATATTTTTTTTTGGGTGTGTGTATGTGTGACATTTTCTATATCAAAATAAAATATGATTAAATGATTCTCTTATTAGAGAGTTTGACCTTTTCATTTTATTATTTTATATACGTTTATCATTTTAATTTAATATTAAATCTCTTATTTTTTGGTCATAATGTTTTTATCATAAGGTAATTCTTCTTACATCAATCTTTAAATTTCTTCATTAGTTGGTTTGCAAATATAGACTAAAAAATGACTGGAGAATTAATTGTAAAATTTATAGCAAAAATATAATGATAAGAAAAATTGGCAAAATATAAAGATGTGTTCTAAAAGGGTGTATGGGGTTAAATTTACAGGGAGGGGGCAGGACACTTTAAAGCTTCTTGCTATCAATGCACATCGTCAGGCTTTTGTATTTAAATATTTAAAATACTGGTATAGCAGAAGTTAATTTTTGAATAATGTATGAAATAATATATTTTTCACAACAACATATATAAAATGTATTAACTTATTAGTATACAGTAAACGAGACACATCTCAATACGTGACTTATTGAGACTGTCTAAATATTATATACATTTCTATGTATATTGAATTGATGTATAAATATAATACAGACACATGGATGAACATAACTTTTATATACGAGAGATTATAATTTGGCTGGATTTTTTTCTGAATAAGACTCACTGTTTTTAAATTTTATCTCATCTATTTATTGTCTAGTGTAGTAGAAGAGATGAGTAGTTGACTTACCAGCAATTTTGAATCTTTTGATCAAGATGATAATGAGTTTGCCTTGTAGATGTAACTATTTTGCATTGTAAAGCCTTGTTATTTTTTATGTACCGTCCTACAATTAACTCCACTCTTTTCTTTTTTGGACGTCCCACAATTAACTTCACACCCTTAAAATGAAATACTTTCCATAAACTACACTCTCACAATACCATTTAAATTTAAAAATGTCATTCTTACTTTATTTTACTTTATTCTCTTTCCTACACTTTATCTCATACAATCACTCAAAAGACATTTAAACTTTATTCTCTCTCTTACACTAATTTAAGTTTTTTTAGTAAGCGTGTCTCTTCACACGTGAAGATAACTTTAAAATTCGTTTGAAACCATTCAAAATCGATGATCAATTTTGCTTGATTAATATTGAACAATTAATCATATATAGTAGTATAATTTAAATTTTATAGAACAAACTACAAAATTGCATCGTGATCACCCCTACCTGCAAGGATGGTGGGTGCGACTAGTAAATTGATAATGATTACTTTTATTTCTAAAATCATATAGGTGATATTTTATTTTAAAAAATTATATCCACGTTTAACTAAAATGATTTTAGGTCAACATAATTGAAATTACATATATTTCTTTCATACTTTTTATTTTTCAATATCACGCAACAATATCATTTCATATAGATCCTACATTTTACCTTGATATCTCATCTTGTATTCAGTTATCTTACATATCATTGGTAATAACTTGTGACATACATTAAAGACAATTGAATAAAAACAAAAGTGAAATAAGTAATCCTAATAAAGTAAATCATTCTCTCATCATCATCTACTCATTCACCTATTTTTCACAATCATCATCATACTCTAATGCATCATAAGATTCATAACAACCAAGCATAAACAAAATTCAAAATCACATCTTACTATTTAAGGATGAAGAATTCTTGTGAGCCAAATCAAAATTATATGCGTGTTTACATTAATTTTTATTCACTAACCAACTATTTCGTACTTTAAAAAAAAAAAAACTTATTGTGCACCAATTGTACGATTCAAGAGTATTATTATGAATGATTTTAATGAGTCATACATGATCCACAAAAAATAAAATTAAGAAGACGCTTGGTTGTAAATTTTTCGATGAAAATGATATATCTTTTCCTCAATGTCCCTAGAATATTGGAGGAAAAATTATTTTAAGGATGATTACATCACAAGTATTTTACTCTAATTTGGGAAAAAGTGAGACAAAATAAACTTGTAGTGGTGGTGGGGGAATGATTGATGATAAACCATTATAGGAGAAAAAGTTTATCAAAATTGGGTAATGATTACCTTATGTAGGAGAGAAATTAGTGACATTGATAATTTTTGTTCTCATTAGCGCTATAGTTGTTTTATATTCATTTCACATTTCCATTCCCATTGAGAAATTTTTAACCATGCATCCCTCTAAGAATATTAGTTCATATACAAGAAAATATTAGTTTGCGTACCGGACAATATTCATACTTTTTCATTATACAAATTGTTTTCAATATATATATATATATATATATATATATATATATATATATAAAATTAAAAATTTGTGGGTGGTCAAAATTTCACAAATGCAACTGGTTTTTCGAAGCATTACATATACAAAAATTTAATAAATTTGAGAGTCAGACAATATGTTTATTTAATGATTTTAGATGAGTCACTTTTATTGACTTTAAAAGATTTGTGATAAAGCTTCAATTCGGTCTATATAAGTATATTTGTTTTTTTAAGTCACGTTTGGGTTGTTTATTAAAAAAGTCGAGTTGAGCCGAGTTTAAGTAGGTTGGGCCGTAGGTCCCTCTTGCTTAGCTTGACATGTTATCACCTTTAGGACCCGTTTGTTTTGGTGTATTAAATTTAGAGTGAATAGTGAAATATGTGATACATTTGACTTTTTATGTGAGATATGTTTTACTAAATCATACAAATCAAATGTTTGTTAATATATATTTCAACATAATTTAGCATGAGTCACAATATTTTTAAGTGTTTGTATTGAGAATTAATTCATGTGATAAGTTTAAATTTTACAATTATACCCCATTTACTATCTTTTTAAAAATAAAAAAGTGATATTTTTGTCAATTAACGTGATAGTAAGTGGATGATAATTTTAATACTTCATATAGGGAGGAATCCATTTTCACTCAAAAATGGAAAAACATATATTAGTGGCTTTCATATTTTTGCGGATCATAGGTAATATAAATCAACAATAACAAACATTTGAATTTTAGGAAAAACAAATTATATTGCTAGTAATTATCCAAAACAAATATGCAGAGTGCAAGAAATATTATGATTGATAAATATAAAATAATTTATATTCAATACCTATTTTCATATTAATAAAATTTATATAACTAATAATATGAAACAACATATTTTTAAACAAATTATTCAAATGAAACAACTCAATCATTGATAAACCATTAATCTCTTTAAACATAAAAGATAATAAACACATTTTAAAATCATAATATTCCTATGAGTTGTTTTTCACATCTCTTATCATGTATTCCACCTCTTAAATCTTAACACACATTGTCTTGACAATTATTAGTTGTTGCTAATTTTTAACATTACACTCTATTATAAAAACTATTATAAATAACAAATCAGATTTGAACCTAACAACTTTATATCAAAAAGTTTTTCAATTAAAAGTCCGACTCGGTTCGACTCGACTCGTCGAAACCTATTCCCACCCCATACTACCACCCAAAACAAACATGACGTTAGAAGATCCAATTGGCCTTTCATATCATATGGCAGTCATGACACCACTCCGTGGACTACCATCTCTGTAAACTATAGTCGAGCCATCTGTAATTGTATACACTATAATCTGTATCTATATGTTATATCTATCTATGTACATTAATGTTATGATTATCTCTAACCCCCATGTGAAAAACCCTATAAATACAAGGGCGTTCACGGGTCTCCTCATTTTCAGATTGTCTTCCCCGTCGGTTTCTTGCGTACGCTACAGCCAGAACCACTAAGTTTCTCTGTACCTTAACAATGGAGGCCGTGGATTCGACGCGCGCCTTTCTGAAGGATGTTAGGCGTATCGTCATCAAGGTAACAAAAACTTTTAGCCTTTCCGGTTTGTTATGAGTTTTCCCAATCTATTTCCCTGTGCTTCCTGCATTTCTTAGTTGAATTAGTTTTACTTCTATGAAAACTGCTTGTGATTGAGATACAAACGTGTTTGTTTTGTTGGAAAATATTTGGAATGATAAAAGTGTGTCTTGTCTGTGAGAAAAAGTAAGAATAAGAAGGAAAAACCTATTAAGGATTCCCCATTTGGAACTACGATGGTGCAAAAATGTTGCGATCCTGTTTATCCTTGAGTAAGATTTGACATCAATGTTTGTTATTTTTCACTTTTATAGCAAGTACATTATTGGTCTCATCGGATCACCATTTTTCACCCAATTGTTGGAGATTGAGCATTTAGATGTTGCGTCACATCTGAACAAGCTTTTCCTCTTCGCTGAAGTTTCAAGGCCATAAGTAGCTTTGGTGATTTATTTTTGACAACATGTTCTGACTGTTTATTTCGGCAGTTAATTCACAAAAGCTTGCATTTACTTCCTTGATATTAATTGAATGCTTTACTAGTTGTGGAGTGGCATTTGAATTCCGATTCCCCTCATATACACAATTTGTCTTTTACTTTTAACTGATGCTTCATCTTTAAATATAAGGTTGGTACTGCTGTAGTCACTCGATCTGGTGGAAGGCTAGCTCTTGGAAGATTAGGCTCGCTTTGTGAGCAGGTGCTCAAGGATTATAAACTACTTCTAACTTTCTTTACATTTGCTAATGCATCCATAAACATATTTTAATGCTCACATTGTTGAGTTGCAAATTAACTGCAGATTCACGACCTTAACACCCAAGGATATGAGGTTATTTTGGTCACATCAGGTGCAGTGGGTGTTGGCCGCCAAAGGCTTAGATACCGGAAATTGATTAACAGCAGGTATTTTGCCTTATATTTTATGCTTAAATTATAGTTTCATAGACTTCTAAGTGGGATCTTTGCCTCTTAATAAATATTCCAGGAATTTGTGGTCATTTTTATTCACTAATCACAGAAGTTCAATTACTAACACGATTATTCATGAGAGCAATCTGAACCTCCATCCCGAATGTTTCAAGTTTTGTGTATATTATCATTTTAAGAATCTAATTTGTGACTCTGGGGTTGCAGTTTTGCAGACCTTCAAAAGCCACAAGTAGAACTTGATGGGAAAGCTTGTGCAGCTGTTGGACAAAACGGTCTTATGGCTCTGTATGATACTTTGTTCAGCCAGGTGATATTCTTGAAGCAAATAAATTTTCTTCTAGTTTATGTACCTGTAAGTTATTATTTATATTTTTCCTAATTTTCAGTTGGATGTGACATCAGCACAACTTCTAGTTACGGATAACGATTTTAGAGATCCAGATTTCAGGAAGCAACTCAATGAGACTGTTAAGTCTTTGTTGTCTCTAAAAGTTGTTCCGATATTCAATGAAAATGATGCTATCAGTACCAGAAGAGCTCCTTATGAGGTGCGTTTTTGACTTCTTCAAGCTTAGTTTTGTTGGTTTATTTAGATGGTCTCGGTTGAGGGATTGTGCAGGTCTTCCAACAGCCTCCAATTGCTGAAAAGAGGAGAGGGATTCTGCTTTATTTCTCTGATTATACTTCTTTATAGAGAAGTTGTATATGCTAACGTTGCACTATCTTTCTCTAATTTTATCGTATCACAGGAACGCATCTTACAGAATAATTTTTGTTGTGATTCTTTTTTTTTTTTTTTGGGTTGTGGATGGGTGGGTTGTAAACTGTCCCTGCTCTATTAATATCTTTTGGAAAATGCTAACTTGATTAATAGGAGTCCAGTGCATGTATCAATGTCCTTGTATTGTTTCATTTTATAGGACTCATCAGGAATATTTTGGGACAACGATAGTTTAGCAGCTCTTCTGGCACTGGAACTAAAAGCTGATCTCCTTATTCTGTTGAGTGATGTAGACGGTCTCTACAGTGGCCCACCAAGCGATCCACATTCTGAACTGATCCATACATACATTAAAGAAAAGCATGAAGGAGAAATAACTTTTGGAGACAAGTCCCGTGTTGGACGAGGGGGATGACGGCTAAAGTGAAAGCTGCTGTTTATGCTGCTTATGCTGGCATTCCTGTTGTTATTACTAGGTAAATTTCATTTCTTTGGAACTGTCAGATCAGTGTTTTTAAATTTACAAAAATTGAAATCAAATAATGGCTGGATTCAGGATTAAATGGCTCTTTGAAATCTATAAACTATAATATCTTCTGTAATGGCATCGTACTTCAATATTTCATCGAAATGAAATGTATACATGTATGATTCCCTGCTTTGCCAGAAGCAGATGAATCAATAGGTGGGAGCAATACACTATATATAGTTGATACTTCAAACTGGTTGTAATAAGACCATATTCCTGCACTACATAGCGAATTGTATTTCCAATCAATTCCATACTTGGTCAATGGGACATTGAACAAATTCCACCAGCCAAACAAAGACTGCATTTGGACTGGCTAGTTTCAGAATGGATTAACATTGCATCTATAAGCATTGGCTAGATGATAAAATTACAACCAGGAAAGTTTAAAAAAGCTTATATATCCATCGATATGTTGCTCTACTTTGGGAATGTTTTCATGCACCATACCATATGTGATATGTACAAATGGGAAATCATTTCCCTTGATTGGAATCAGGAGGGACTTTTTCATTCCCTACACATATATGAATGTCTGAAGTTTATTTAAATTCAGATTCCATTATTGAACACATGATGTATGATCAACACTATGGTTATGGTATTTCTTCTGTATTCCTTTAAAGTCTCAAACCAACAACCCTTGTTTGGTTGAAAGAGACTCAGAGAGCATGTAATGCATTGGAAGTGACATTTATAAGCTGGTTCTTTCTGCTTGATTTGTTTTTAATGGGTTTCCAAATTCCACTCACTTTCTGTCCTTTGATGCAGTGGTTTTGTTTATGGGAATATTTTAAAAGTTTTAAGTGCAAAACGCATTGGTACGCTGTTCCATCGGGATGCTTATAAATGGGCTCCACAAGGAGATGTTGGTGCACGTGAAATGGCAGGTGCAGCTAGAGAAAGTTCACGAAAACTGCAGGTAGCCATAACTGGATAGAAATTCTTCTTTTTGTTGCACAAAATTATTTATATTTTTAAACATTTACGATTATATCCTGCAGGCTTTGTCTTCAGAAGACAGGAGTAAAATTTTGCTAGATGTAGCTGATGCCCTAGAAGCAAGTGAGAAGCTGATAATTGCTGAAAACGACGCTGATGTTATCGAGGCACAAAAGGCTGGATATGAAAAATCTTTGATATCTAGGCTTTCCATGAAGTCTGGCAAGGTAAGACACTTAAATACAAGTATTTTGGCCTTTTGACTGGAGTATTGCCATTGAATTCTCTCTCACAAAGGATTTTACAATTTTAGGTTTCAAGTCTTGCAAAGTCCATTCGTGTTCTTGCGAACATGGAGGAGCCAGTTGGTCGAGTTCTGAAGAGAACTGAGGTAAGGAAATGGGGTGATGATCATCACATTACAACTATTTCATGGACAGAAGATTATGAGAGTATGGAGTTATTGGATTTCCTAGTACTCCATCTATCCCATAATAAGTTGCACACTTTTCTTATTCGGACGTCACAAAATAACTTTTAACACCCTTAAATAGAAAACTCACTATAAACTCCACCGCACATTATCTACAATATTACATAAAATATCATTACTTTTGGGCCCACACATACACACAATCCAACTCATTTCTTACTTTATACATAAAAGTTTATGAAATTACCCCTTAAAACCCACTCATTACTCCACTTTTTTTATTTTGTGTGCCCACCAAATGGTGCAAGTTAATCTGAAATGGAGGGAGTGTTACATTTTGGAAATAGTGACAAGTGTAAGGTTTTAAAGCTCTAGACATTGTTTTGAGTTGTGACTTGCTATTTCAGCTTCTTAAAAACGACCTTAAATATAATATCTGAAAATTGTAGTCGTTAAAGACGAGCAATATAATGTTTGATTAAAATACTAACATATAAATATTAACAAGCTCGACCTGATGCTCATTTTGCAGCTGATTAATCTAACATTTTAAGCTAACATATTTACAAAGTCCAGTCAGAGTAAGCTAACATATAAAATTCGATCATTTTGCAGCTTTCAGAAGGGTTCATCTTGGAAAAATTGTCTTCTCCATTGGGTGTTCTTTTGATCATTTTTGAGTCTCGACCTGATGCTCTAGTGCAGGTAATTTACAGCAACAACTTTTCTGTGCAACTCTTCTGCATGGTACTTAATTGAAATTACTCCTGCTTCATTTGAGTGAAGTTGAATTCCAGTGCTTTTGTTTATATGACAAGTGAAAATTATTACTTTTTCTCTAACCTTTCTATAAGTTCTTTCTTAATCATATTATTGACTTCAAACCTCTTTCTTTTTCTTTTTCTTTTTCCTTTCCATCCCCAGTAACATCTTGAACTCCTTTATTTCCTCTTCATATTTATCTTCCAAAGTACATGTTGTCTTTCTAAGTACCATATTTTTGCTAGAGGCGAAGTCTTAAAAGTAGCTTTCAATAATCTATTTGAAGCTATTAAAAAGAATGTTAGAAATTCCCTTGTGATATGCACCAACTTTTCGGAACTAGGGGAAAGTAGCATTTCTGACGTCCTTTTATGTGTGCCCCGCTTTTTTGTCCCCTTCAGTTTTTCTATCGAATACTGTAATAAACTTGCTAAACTTGAGCAGAATACGGATTTGGATTTTCAAATTTCACTACAGCCTTTTTGTTTGCTTTTAAACAGATAGCTTCACTGGCAATACGTAGTGGGAATGGGCTTCTGTTGAAAGGGGGCAAGGAAGCTAGAAGATCAAATGCAATTTTGCATAAGGTTAGATCATGTGAATATAATGCTTTAGCATATTGGATAAGTTCTGTTAGATTTTATCATTTCATCTCTTGTTATTTCAGATTATCACTTCAGCCATCCCAAAAATGTCGGGAAGGACTTATTGGACTTGTTACATCTAGAGATGAGATCCCCGAATTGCTTAAGGTGGGTTGAATGTAAACTTGCTTAAATGTTCCAATCCCTTCTTATTAGTTATAATTCCAAAATATAAGAGTTGGAACTGAAGTTTAATGTTTGTTCCAAAGCTGGATGATGTAATTGACCTTGTGATTCCAAGGGGCAGTAATAAACTAGTTTCTCAAATTAAGGCTTCAACGAAGATTCCTGTTCTTGGTCATGCAGGTAAATGTTATTTCATGTTGATCCACAAAATTCATCAACTTCATAATATTGGTCAAATAATCATGAATTCCACATATTTTGACGCTATGATGTCTTTTTCCTAGATGGAATCTGTCATGTATATGTAGATAAGTCTGCTAATGTGGATATGGCTAAGCAAATTGTTGTGGATGCAAAAACAGATTATCCTGCTGCGTGCAATGCAATGGTATGCTTGATTCTTCATTATTATGGTACTTTTGAGTTGTGACTCATATCATGACAGCAAGATAATTGGATCTCTCTTGCTCCGTGAGGGAAACACTACTCGTTCACCAGGACTTGCTACAGACAGGTGGTCTAAATGAGCTTATTATGGAACTTCAAATTAAAGGTTGGATATCTTTATTGAGGTCTTCTGTTTAACAATATGAAAATGAAAATATACTAAAACACGATTATTGCCGGTTGCTGGTATTTTTGCATTTTTTAAGACTACTCTGTGATGTCACATTTTTCTTTCCCACAAAATGGTGGTTGCATGTTTGGAATATTGAATGTTCACCACTCTTTAAATAGAAGCTTATAAGTTAGACTGAATAATCTATATTAGGCTTACAATGATATACAATCCTTTTGGTCATTTACTTGATTTTAGAATCATTACATAGCCCTCGATAGAATCTTGACTTCATAATATTGATATAATGATATTTATATGTTACAGGTGTCACAATATTTGGTGGACCTCGAGCAAGCTCGTCTCTGAATCTTCCTCAGGCGCACTCATTACACCATGAGTATGGTTCTCTTGCTTGCACTGTTGAAATTGTGGATGACGTAAATGCTGCCATTGATCACATACATCAGCACGGAAGGTACGCTTTGACGTTTTGAAATCTTCTCAATTCATCTCAAATTAATTTCATGTGTTCGTATATATGTTTCATCTTATTATTGTGAGAGCGTACATAAAGCAAGATACTATCTTCTAATTGCAGCGCGCATACAGACTGCATCGTAACTGAAGATGATGAGGTGGCCCAATTGTTTTTACGTCAAGTTGACAGGTAATCTATCTCACACCAATTATATTACATTCAGTAATGAGATTCAAAACAAATATTTATCAGAAAGGCCAATTGAAGTCAAAAACTTCTATCAGCTTGATTCACGAAAGTTTTCTGGTGAACTCAGTAATACTCCCATTGAATTTGGGCATGAGTTTTAATGTGGGAGTTATTTATTAGTATTTTGAGAATAAAAGTAGAGGGTGTGAAAGTCTTGCTACTTTATGAGATAAAGTAAAATAATAAAGTAATGACATGTGATATATAAAGAGTCACACTTGTGCACCACAATTTATACAATTTTGATTCAATTTCAATTTAATTTTGAACCTATTCCTAAACAAGTCAGAATATACTTAAAATTAAATTGAAATTGAGTAAAAACTGCAATTGCACCATGTGCACCAATTGCACACAAGAATTTGCTAATTTTGAGATGTATGGAGGGATAATTTTAAAAGAGTTGTAAGGGACGGAGGGAGTATGTTTAGTATACGGAGTAATACTGTATAACATACAAAGTATCACGATTAAGTGATTTTGAGAAGAACATCACCTAAACAATATTACTTCGTATACTAAATAGTATTACTGTGAAAAAATAGAGTTCACATATACCTGATTCACATAACACCTACTCCTAATTGAAATACTGAATTATATTACTACCTGCTGCGTTTGATCTAACATTATCTGTCGACTATTTTCAGTGCTGCTGTTTTTCACAATGCAAGTACAAGATTTAGTGATGGCTTCCGTTTTGGATTAGGTGCAGAGGTATGTTACTAACGGAATCCCTGTTTCGGTTGGCATGAAAAATCATTTGTAGGTATCTTAGTTTTGTTCTAATGCATATGTTGATGTTAAACAGGTTGGTATCAGCACAAGTCGAATTCATGCTCGTGGCCCCGTAGGCGTTGAAGGATTGCTTACAACACGATGGTACGTCTCTAATACTCTCTCTCACTCACATATACACACAGAAACCTGGTGAGAAAAACTTCTATATGTAGTTTACAGAAGTATTATGGTGGACTCGGTATACTGTTTACCATTCAGAGTATTATTGTTTAGCGATTTTGAGAAGAATAAAGTATAACATCAGATATTTTTTAAATAGTGATATGTTGTATGCTAAAACATAATACTTCATATGCTAAAGGTATTACTTTAAAGAAGAGAATTCATGCGATCAAACCTGATTACTATTGTAATGTGATGTAGGCTTGCAAAAGGAAGTGGACAAGTGGTAAATGGTGATAAAGGTATCGTCTATACTCACAAGGACCTAAGTCATCTACAAGCTTGAGATGAAGCATTTGAGTAGTCGACTATAATTTAGAGCGTCGGGTGGCTTCCGATTATTAAAGCACGGATTCTCGATGATCATATGGTAATTGGTAGCTATTCTAAGTAGGAGAAGAATGGAGTGAGCACCCTACTTTAATTCCTAGTCATTATTGTGTTGTATTAATATTTAAAAAAAAAAAAGAAAAAGAAATAATGGAAACCGATGTGTTAAGAATAAGGGCGGGCTTTTTACAGGTTGAGTGATGTACTTATCTTCTTGAATGTACTGATAACAGTAATATTTAGAGGTCCACTTTGGATTTTAGTTGCACTCTTTGTCTTGGACCTTTTATTCAATTATTTATTTTACCTGAATTTCATTGGTCGAAATTGTGTTTGAGATGGGGAAATACCCATTTAACGTAAAAATTGTTAAATATTACCTAAAAATTACTATGAAACTGAAAATTAAAGTGCACATTTAGTGTGCATTAATTTGACAAAAACTTTAATTAAGCAACAGTTAAAAACTATATTTCTCTATTGTGAATCCGAGTTCATGTTTCTTCAAATATTACTGTTGTTTATATCGAGTTCATGTTTCTTCAAATATTCTGTTGTTTATATCGAGTTCATGTTTCTTCAAATATTCTTGTTGTTTATATGCACTATCACAGTTTTGCATATGGAGTGTTATTTTTAAAATTTAAATATTTTTTAAATAGTGACATTTTATATGTATAATAGTGACACTCCGTGTACTTAACAGTGATATTTAAAAAGAGAGTTTATACTTTATATGTGCCGGGTTAATGAAAGAACTACCTGCCAAAGAATTTAATTTGACATTTGAAATTGAATGTAATTAATTTGGAGGTTTCACCAGTGGGTTTAAGAAGAATTTCAGAGTTTGGCATCTATAAAAGACACATGCGAATCTCCATTATAAATTCAGATCAAATTGTTGTTACATTCTCAGAATTGTGACATGGGAATTTCAGCATCATTCCCATTTCTACTGATCTCTCTATTTACTTTGCTTGTGATCAACTGCAATGGAAAGGCTGATAATTCCACTGATCAAAAGGCATACATTACCATTTACCAGTTCTTTCTTTTTTATGAAAGCAATAAATTATTTAGTTTGATTTACAGGTATACATAGTTTACATGGGAGATCGTCCGAGAGGTGACTTCCCTGCAGCAGCAGCACATCACAAGAGCATGCTGCACACATCTCTGGGAGGGTTGAATTATACTAAGCTCATCTCTAATTATATATATAAATTTACTATTTATTTATAATCACTAAAAGATAGAGTAGTTGATTCTTGAATTTTGATTATGTTCAGCAATAGGGCAGAGGAGTCTTGGCTCTACAGCTACACGAGAAGCTTTAATGGCTTTGTTGCTAAACTGAGCGAAGATGACAGACACAAAATTTCCAGCAAGTGAACTCTATAACATTTTTATTTGAAGAAAATGTGTAACTTAATTTCTACAATTATTCCTGGATTGAATTTTGTACCTGTATTGATGATCTGATCCAGGGTCGAAAGGGGTGGTCTCCGTCTTCACTAACACGAAAATCAAACTCCACACGACACGGTCGTGGGATTTCTTGGGCTTCCCTGAGGATGTCCAAAGAACTCAAATGGAGAGTAACATCATTATTGGAGTGTTGGACACTGGCATTTGGCCTGAATCCCGGAGTTTCCAGGATTTTGGTTTCGCCCGCCTCCTTCCAAATGGAAGGGCTCCTGCCAATCCTCCACCAACTTTACTTGCAACAAGTATGCTCGATCAGTCCTTTCAACGTCCTTTTATGCATAACAACCAAAACATTCATAATATTGTATTGTGTTTGAAAATTAAATGCCATACAAGGTAAACAGAATAACTTACTTATAGGGTAAATTTCATTTTAGCCTCGAAATAACTTTTTCATTCATTTTTACCTTATAGTTATACAACGGCCCTGAATCAAGTAAAAATGGTTCTCTCCGTTAAAAAATAAAATGGAACCCGTACGTGGATTTTATAACCACATGACCCAAATTGCTAAAAAATAATGAGACTAAAAGTGCGGTTTTTATAAAACTTTGAGCATATTTTTACGAGACTAAAAATATAATTTTCTACTAATATAGCAACTAGAAACTCTAATACAAATACTAAATTGTAAATAAAGAAGATATCTAGCAAGGCAAGAACTTATATGAAACAGTCTTCGTGTTTGAGATATAATCCTTCTGCCCATTTTAATACTCTAAATTAAAAAATATCACATCTGATACAAGACTCCGTGTAGTCAAATCCAATTTGGTATTGCAACTTTCCAATTAATCATCTACACATTTTGTAGGAAAATTATAGGAGCAAAGTATTACCGCACAGATGGAGTCATTAATCCACCAGACATTCCATCTCCAAGAGACACCGACGGACATGGAACGCATGCAGCTTCCATAGTCGCCGGTGGCTCAGTTCTTGGTGCAAGTCTGTACGGACTTGCAGCAGGAACGGCCCGTGGAGGCGTACCGTCTGCACGTATTGCAGCGTACAAAGTCTGCTGGTCAGACGGCTGCTACGCTGCAGACATTCTTGCAGCATTCGACGATGCAATAGCTGATGGAGTAGACATAATATCCGTCTCAGCAGGAGGTGGGGGCCGCGTAGAGTACGCGGATGAGCCCATCGCCATTGGTGCATTCCATGCCATGAAAAATGGAATTCTTACATCAGCTTCTGCGGGAAATGATGGACCAGATAACACAAATCGTGTCAGTAATAGTGCACCTTGGTTCCTCACAGTTGCAGCTAGTAGCATAGATAGGAAATTCCTGAGCAAAGTGCAGCTCGGAAACAACAAAACTCTCGAGGTATTAACATTTTCGATGTGTCTTTACATTTTAAGGTTGTGTCTGTAGGTGATTGTGCTTGTGGGGAATAATCTTTTTAGTACCATAATTTAGGGGTACAATATGAGGACAGTAACTTTTCAGGTAAAATAAGGATCGTAACTCAGTAACCTGACAACTTAAGGACAATAACTTTAAAAAATTTGAATTTAGGCAAAATCAGTCCAAATTAACCCAAATCAGACCCAAATCTAGTCTGAATTTTAGCCAAAATAGAGCAATTTAGCCCTATTTGGGTTGATTCGGGTGATTTGGCCTCAATTCGTGACTTCACAAGTTATTGTTATTAAATTGTTAGTTCGAAGAGTTACGGTCCTCAATTTGTTATACCTAAAAGTTAAGGTCCTTAAAAGGAATTATCCCTGATTTTGGAGAATTTCTTTATTAAAATTTTAAAAATTGAAAATTATGTGCTAAATATCCGGTTTTATTTAAGTTTGATCTATACGTCTTTTTCAAAATCAATTTAAGAACAATTATATTATCAATTAAAAACAGTAAAAAAACACTTCCGAGGTAATAAATAAGATCTTCGTCTCTTCAACTGATTGTGCTTTTAAAGAAGTGTTTCTTTAACAAAATTTTAAAATGAAAATATCTGCTAAAATTCAGGGTTAAGTAAATCTATATTGCTTCTCAAAAATCAGTGAATAAAATAACTATTTAATCCGTTAGAAACATCACCAAAAAGACTTTAATTAGTGGTAAAAACTTTTGTGAGATGGTTTTACAGTGACACATTTCACAAATTAACATTCATCTCTTGCAAAATGTTAAATCGCCATTCTCAAATAAAGCTGTTTTACGTAAGACCTACTCATGACTAGAAAACAAAGGCATGTAAGCAGTTAAAAGAGTTTGCAAACATGCACGCTCTATGTAAAACTGCAATAACAAGTTTGTGCAATCTTTTACATTACAGGGAGTAGCATTAAATACATTTACCCTCGAGAATTACCCTTTGGTCAGTGCAAGAAATGTGCCCAACACTGCCCTTGATTATGAGGGATACCAATCAGAGTAAGATACACACTTTTCAAAAACCCAAATAACTCATCATATTCATAATCATGCATTATTATGATATACTCCCTTCTTTTTAGCATTTTTCGCACTTCCTTTGTTTTTCCTCCTATAATATCTTTTACATTCTCAATTTTATATAAAATATTACTCCCTCCGTCCACTAAAAGTATGCTCGTTTGGTTTTAACAGGTTTTAAAAAAGGTAGATAAAGTAGATAAAATAAGGGTATTTTGGGGTATTGTGTGGTCCATTTATGAGTCAAGTGATTGTTTATGAATATAAAGTCGACAACATATGAAAAAAATTAAGTGATGGTTAAATGGTGAAGCAAAACAAATTGTTGAAAAAACAGTGTGAACATATTTTTAGTGGACAGATGGAATATTACTTTTGGGCTCATATATACATACAATTTAATTTGCTTATTTATTTATACTTTAAGGTCTATAAAATTACTCCACAAATCTCTCCCAATTCATCTATTTTCTTAAAAAATTGTGTCCTAAGCCTCTTACGTGCGAAGGTAAATCGAGACGGAGGAAGTACTACTTAATAGAGAGAGATTTGTACCTCTCCCTTCTTGTTCAATCCACGATAACAATTTGACAAAAATGACTCGAGAACAAGTTAGATACCAAGTGTACTATGGATTGAGATAAATATTAATAATAATAGTTTAGTTATTCAGGGATCTGCATACTAGACACATTGGACCCCAAATTAGTCAATGGTACGATTCTCCTCTGCCAAAGCGTTGGTTGGAGAAGAAACACCGGCGGCCGCGGGTGCATCCGGAGTTATATTTTACATTGATAGCCTCCTCGATGTCGCCGAATCTTATCTCATACCAACCTCTCATTTGGGAGATGATGATGGCAACCAAGTTTTTGATTACATTAACAAAACAAGGTTTCTATTTCATTTTTATGATTGATATCGAGAAAATGTTACACCATTGTGTAAGATATATATTAATTTCTGATGTAGGAATCCAAGCGACGATCTTCAAAAGTACCGAAGTCAATGAAACATCGATACCGTTTGTTGTCTCGTTTTCTTCAAGGGCCCCGAATGCCATTACAAGTAACATTCTCAAGGTGAATTCTATGATAAAATAATGAGTGAAAATATAAAAAAATGAAGCGCACATAATCTCTCTAAAACTTATAAAAAGTTAAGAGTATTGAAATGGGGAGGATCCATGCTCGAAAGATGACTTCACCTTGCAATTATTCAATTTTCTTCTTGACAAAAACTTGTGTGTAACGGGTTCACAAATTTACCAACTTCTTTTTCGTTGCAAATATGATTTTTCTTGTTTTCATTTTGTTCTGACCCGATGTTACCGCACCTAGAGTCGACATTCTTGCGGCATGGTCGAGGCTAATACCGTCAGCTGGATTACCTCGGGATGCACGAGTAGTACCGTACAACATCTTGTCGGGAACATCCATGTCTTGTCCCCACGCCTCCGCTGCAGTGCCTACGTCAAATCCTTCAATCCCACATGGTCTCAGTGCCATCAAATGCTGCTCACGATGACAAGCTGGTAAAAAAATAATAAAAATATCAACGAAAACCGTTAAATCAACACAAACAAAATATTCAAATCCCTTTTATTATAACGACTCTAAATTCACCATGCGTGCGGCGACGACCGCAAAATCGCTCTTCAACGACTCGGAATTAGCGTACGGCTCGGGCGAGATCAACCCGGAAAAGGCTGCGTCCCGGGATTGGTGTGCGACATCGAGGAAGTAGACTACGTCAACCTCCTCTGCGGACAAGGATACACAAACGAAAGACTCGCGACTTGTGACAGGGGATAATAATGTAAATTGCACGTGAGACAAATTCAACGCTAACGACCTTAACTACCCATCTTTCTCTGTCTCTGGTGACATCCTCACTATCTCTAATGAATATGTCCCTGGTCTCAAACGTAACGGTTACGTGGAGGCTATTTTTCACAGACCGTTACGAATGTGGGGTCTCCGTCGTCCACCTATAAGGCGGTTGTGACGACGGCGATAAGACTTAGCATCCAAGTCCAACCAACCACCTGTCGTTTACATCGGTAGGGGAGAAACAGAGTTTTGTTGTGACAGCTTAATGCAACGGTTTTAGAGCGTGAAGTTTTGTCGGGATCTTTGGTGTGGGATGATGGTGTGTACCAAGTGAGATCCCCTGTTGTTATTTATTTCACTTGATTCTAAACTAAAGTTCTTTTCTGGATTTTTCAATAAATTATTTGTATAATATTTTTTTGAATTATGAAAAATAAAATGTATATGATTCTTTTAAATAAATATATTAAAATATGAATTTCATTACTACTTAAATATACTGTATATTATGAACAGTAGCTTTTACTAATATTTGCATAATATGCAGCACTCATATGGTAAAATGAAGTATACAAATTGAAAGTTTGCTTACTAAATTGTATTAAAAATTTACAAAAGACATTCATGGTCATCGAGAAATTTATTTAAGATTGAAAAAACACGTCATTTCTTGGCTTTGAGTGTCTCGTATTTGGTATCTAATCAGATTGAAATTTATTAATCATCGTATTAGAAGAAAAGCTTTGAATGAAGCTTGACATAAGTTATGAGAAGTGTTGGTTGCATTTTCAGTCACATAAATTTTTGTCTCACAAGATTAGTCAGTTTTTACCGATAAAAAAAAAAAAAAAAGATTAGTCAGTTTTTAACAATGTAAAAGGTTCCTATTTTGCTTGTTAGTATCATAGTATTTTCAATAAAAAAATTTCTTTTTCTTTTTTGGTATACCTCCTCAATAATATATTTAATACACTTTTTTATTACATTTTTTATTTCTCTCAATCACATCATTTGTATTATATTATTATTTTATTCCTCTTAATTTGTGTGACAAAAGAAAGTAATCACCTTTTACTATGACGGAGGGAGTATGATTTTATAGGAATTTTTCATCCAAAACTAACGAATTTTGATAAATAAAATACACGGGTTATTAGGAATTTTGTTAAAATATTTTTTTATTTCAAAATCAATTTTGTCCTATAGGCATTTAATAAATCTGATAAATTAATGAATTTTGTCAAATATATAGTTAACCGTTGAAATTAAAATTGCGAAAAAATTACTATTTTTATATATAGGTACCAAAATTATTTTCCAAAAATTTATGTGGAGAAGTTAAAAAAGCTCGTGTCTTAACATATCTAACTTAACTTATCATTTTTCAACGACCTAAAGAATTTCCCGGTTTCTTATAAGAAACATTCTAAATCCATATACTTTAATTTATAAAAATTGACCTGTCAAAAATTTTTTTATAAAAATTGAACCATTACATAATAGTCATATTCTTAATGCACATAAAACACAAGAACACAATTTAAAAAATTGAAACCCTCCAAAGAGAATTAGTGTTTATAAATGAAATGTTAAATAAAATACGGTTATGCATTATTCTTAAAATGTCATCACCATCCCGTCAAAAAAAAAAAAAAAAAAAAAAACTTCACGAAATTTTCAACAGTTTAAATTCTAAGAGATGCTTGGTAAAAATTTCTAAATCCAAGATGTCACAACTTTCTGGATATTTGAACTTGTTTGAAAGGCCCAAATTCATATTAGAAGCCCAAATCTATATTTTGTGCGATCGTAGATCTTAATTTCAAGAAGGCCCAAATTCATATTAGAAGCCCAAATCTATATTTTGGGCGATCGTAGATCTTAATTTTAAGACCCAGGTTATTTGCACACACATTTTTATTTAGAACACCCACATTATGAAAACACATATCATTTATTGAGTACACCTCCAATAATTCACTAAAATACCCTTATGCAAATAAAAATTTCTTCAAAATTCAAAAATTATCTGAAAATGTGTTCTTTTTTCAGAAAATATTTTCGAAAATTTGGAGAAGTTTCGACCAAAAAATGAGAACAATAGGTTTTTCGGAAAAAAAAATTCTAAACTCAGAATTCGAAAAATTATCCGAAAATGTGTTCTTTTTTGGAAAATATTTCCGAAAATTTGGAGAAATTTCGGTCAAAATGTGAGAACAATAGATTTTCCGAAAAAATAAATTCATAACCTTAAATTTCAGAAAAAATGCCGAAATTTTGATGTATTTTCGAAAAAAATTATCGAAAATTTTTACACTTTTGATAAGAATACTTTTGTCATTCCACATTTATTTTATTTTTTGATTTTCACAATTTGGGTGTTTTAAATAAAAATGTGTGTGCATATAACCTGGGCCTAATTTCAAATGGATTCTATTCAATCCCTCTTGGCCCAGGCCCACCCAAAAAATCACAACTATTCATCTTCCCAACCATTTTGGAACTGGACCGTTTCAAAGCACGCCATTTCAAAATAAAAAAGAAGCACATTTCTTGAAAAAACGAGCGTGCGTATTTCGCTGCAATTTACCGTTGGAAGGTATTTTCTTGAAAAACGTGTGTATTTTGCGCGGAAATGTTACCGTTGTAACGTATCACAGCGCATTTCTTGAAAAAACGTGCGTATTTGTGATCTGTGTATATTGGACAGAGTCATTTTATTTCTGTGATTCGCTCGCTCGCTCTCTGGATGGATGATGGTAATATCTCTCTCGCATACACTATTCATGGTTGAATACAACTTTTTAAGTTTATAATAATTTAACATTTGGCTGCCATTGTTAGGCCCTGCGCGTGAGAAAAAGGAAGACTTTACAGTGAAGTGGTTGAACTCAAAGGAAATATATTAGGACTGAAAAGGGTTTGATTTTGATTGGTCTCAGGAAAAGCAATTCTAATTTGATCACGTATTGCAAACCAAGGTAACATATAATTCACATTTTAGTTCAAGTCTTTTCTTCTTACGTATATATGAATATGCAGATGATGTCTTTATTAAAACTGTGTCCTGGATGGTAGATGGTTACAAATGTTTGTATATTGCTGATGGACAAAACAATGGAAAATATGGGAGCTCTGTCTAGGGAAGGAAGCAGAATTATGAGATATGATTTGTTGGACGTGCCTGACTCTTTTATTTTGTAAGTCTATTTGGTGGTCTGTAATATCAAACTAACTGCTTAGGAAACAAATAGTGATGGTTTTGATATTATCAAACATTATTTTTAACTTTTCCCCAACTTTTGCAAATGCAGATTGAAGATAATACAATCGGGTCTATGGAATCTGCTCAAATTTGGAAGTCAGTCAAGCTGTGCCAATGCCGTTCTCACTGGTAATTATAGATTAATATGCTGCCATATTTATGGTTATTCATCTGATTAAATCTGGTAATCTGAGAAGTTGCAGATTGTTGTGGTGGGAGAAAATGCAATAAATGGAGAAGAAGCCATTTGTGGTCGGAATGGAGTTGAAGGAGTCAAATCTCCTTAGCCGCCAAATCATCATCTTCTTGTATATATTCCTAATGATCCAAACTCACTCACATGCTGCAAACTTCTTCTCCAGGTATTAATTGAATGCTACTTTTTATTTAACTTATATATAGCAAGCATGCTCTCTTGAAACGGGTTTTTATAGTATTCAATATCTGACTTGATGTCCCTTCAAATCTTGGAGAAACTCTCTGCTCCTTCAATTTTGCACTGATCATTTGGACCTGCTTTTCAAATACAAACCTCTGGTATGAAGAAGAAGATGTCTGTAGAGGATTACAAAATTTCTTTTGCTCTATTACCATACTTTTGAACACCTCTATTACCATACTAAAAGCAGGATAATAGAGTAAATTGGTGTAGTTTATGTTATTATCTGCCAAATAATTGGAATTCGAGACGTATGAGTTGTATGAAAACAGGACATTAAGTCTGCATTAGAAGGACATGTGTCGATATGTACAATCGGCCCATGTTATTTTGTTTTTTCTAATTTCTTCCTTTCCTCTCAGTAGACTTACACTAGTAATTTCACGTCATCAATGTCACAGGTGTTCCATCGTCGCAAATTAGGATCCTGTTGTCAATGTTTTCATCTGCTATTGAATTTATTTTTCAGATCTCATTGTATACTTTGCACTAAGATTGATTTTGAATAATCAGTGGAATTGTAATAGCTTGAATAACAAAAACACATTCAGCTTAAATATTACTAAGTGACTGCAAGTGTAGTTTTTCCAGCTTAACAACCTTTCTGGGGATGGTGGCTGGCCTTCTTTTACCTTGGCAATGGAGTGCTTCACTTTTGGTCCCAATAACATGGAAAACAATATGTACTTTGTATTGTGCTGCCTATATATATCTCATGCCTATTTTTGGTTCCAAATCTTCTCAATTCTGATATTGATATTATTGTATTTCTTTTGTAGTCTCCACGAGCAAAAGCATTTCCGCAATCGACAACTGCATTCTTCAGATCGATCATCATTTTGCTTGGTGTTTGGTACATGAAAATCATTGGTGAGCGTCATTATCTCTTTATTTTTTCAATTGGAGTCTGACTAATTATTCTGATATTGATATTATTGTATTTCTTTTGTAGTCTCCACGAGCAAAAGCATTTCCGCAATCGACAACTGCATTCTTCAGATCGATCATTATTTTGCTTGGTGTTTGGTACATGAAAATCATTGGTGAGCGTCATTATCTCTTTATTTTTTCAATTGGAGTCTGACTAATTATTCTGATATTGATTTTATTGTATTTCTTTTGTAGTCTCCACGAGCAAAAGCATTTCCTGAATCGACAATTGCATTCTTCAGATCGATCATCATTTTGCTTGGTGTTTGGTACATGAAAATCATTGGTGAGCGTCATTATCTCTTTATTTTTTCAATTGGAGTCTGACTAATTATTCTGATATTGATATTATTGTATTTCTTTTGTAGTCTCCACGAGCAAAAGCATTTCCGCAATCGACAAATGCATTCTTCAGATCGATCATCATTTTGCTTGGTGTTTGGTACATGAAAATCATTGGTGAGCGTCATTATCTCTTTATTTTTTCAATTGGAGTCTGACTAATTATTCTGATATTGATATTATTGTATTTCTTTTGTAGTCTCCACGAGCAAAAGCATTTCCATAATCGACAACTGCATTCTTCAGATCGATCATCATTTTGCTTGGTGTTTGGTACATGAAAATCATTGGTGAGCGTCATTATCTCTTTATTTTTTCAATTGGAGTCTGACTAATTATTCTGATATTGATATTATTGTATTTCTTTTGTAGTCTCCACGAGCAAAAGCATTTCCATAATCGACAACTGCATTCTTCAGATCGATCATCATTTTGCTTGGTGTTTGGTACATGAAAATCATTGGTGAGCGTCATTATCTCTTTATTTTTTCAATTGGAGTCTGACTAATTATTCTGATTCTTGCTTCTTATAAAAATATTTTGATTACTCACTCGCAAGTCATTTCGAAGTCATAGATCTTTTTTTTTTTTTTTGACGGAATCAAAGTCATAGATTTTATTGTTGGGTTAATTGCATAAAAATTCACGATGGTTATCAATTACAATATTCTTTTAAAAAAATTTTTTAAGCCGATACATGAACTAATTTTTATTGGAATTGGATACACTGGTCTAACTTATGGCGTAATTAATTGTTGTTTACTGGAGTTTCTTATTCTTGTGTACATGCTAGGGGGAATGGTGATTAGCGAGACATGATTAAATTCTTTATATAATAATCAGGCTTGATTCTTAGTTTGTTTTGAGAGTTTATTATTTTGGTTGACTTTGCAGCTTGGCTAGTATATAGTAGAGGTTTGTGTATTAATTGTTTCAGTTGTAATATAACGTGGATGTTAGATTGGAACGATAGTTCGGTTTCAAATGCTGGATCGATGATCATTTTTAATATATATATATATATATAGTATTGTGTCCACATCTGCAATCATAGTCTGCGTTGTAAATCATGTGAACTTTTGTGCCTTGTGGTGATTATTATGATGACACTGAATTTGTGCAACTGCAGCTAATTACTCACCATTTTTGGAAGGGTGCAGTATTACCAGAAAGGAAGTTCACAGGTATACCCTGAACCAAACTCTAAAGCTGTTGCACACAATTGCATTTTCTCACTGTTATGCTTTTACCTTAACTCTGTCTTGGGATACATTTGTGTTAAAGAATTGGTAGACTGTAAAAATATGCCATGCCTTGAGAGTTTTTATGATAATCTAGGAAGCACGCTAAATATACTAGAAGTTCATTTCCACTCAAACCTAGTTTATACTGCTCATAGGATATTAATTTTTAATATCTGACCATTTAATGTTAGAGTGCTGCTTTTAAACCGTATAAACAAAGCTGTCACTTATTTTCATGTATTTCAACCTTAAAATGCATGCAGATGACCATGGTCATAGCTACTCTTGCCGTCACTGCATAAAAATTGGTAATAAATCTAAGGATGAAACAGATCACAAATTTCATGTCTGATATTGCTGATGAATTCAAGATTGTTTCTCTATTACTAGAAGCCTGAGTTTCACAAACTAGCATTATGTTAGTAATATCATGTCTGATGATTTCTTCTGGCATGCTTTGAAAAGATAGAGATTCTTGAAAAGAAAATAAATATGGTTGAACAAGGTAGTAATAATGCTAATGTTCACATGTTAGTAATAATGATTCTCATATATTTGTATATATTCTTTTTACCGAATTTTTCTTTTTTTAATGTCCAAAAATTCATTATTAAGAAAATTAAATAGGAAACCTTGTCTTTTCACCGTCTATATATATGCATTCTCCTACCAAGCTGTAGATAATTAAACTCATAATTCCATGCACTATGTATATCTATCTTCTTTCACTCCACCACCTCCTCCGTGGCGGCCGTCTTCCACCACCCAAGAGAAGAATCATAATCGTGCACCACTAGTAGTTGAAGCTGCCAGCATGATCTTAACTTGTCTTTCATATAAGAGGGAGATCAGAGTTTCTGGTAGTTTCACCTATTCATGGTATCACGAAAATTATTTCTTTTTTCTGGGGTTTTTTAAGATCAATTTCATTCCAATTTATCGACTATATGATAGGATTCATATATATATATACACACATTATTTATTTATTTATTTTCTTCTTTCAATTTAAAAGAAGACATAAATGAAGTGAAAAATTTCTTAATGCCAGTCGGTACTGCAGGACAAAAATCAAAAGTGCTGATTTTTTAATTCAAGAAAAAGACAGAAAATATATATATATATATATGATAGGATTCATATATGAATCCTATATGATAGGATTCATATATATATATATATATACACATTATTTATTTATTTATTTTCTTCTTTCAATTTAAAAGAAGACATAAATGAAGTGAAAAATTTCTTAATGCCAGTCGGTACTGCAGGACAAAAATCAAAAGTGCTGATTTTTTAATTCAAGAAAAAGACAGAAAAAGTGTTACAAAGTTATTGCTTTTTATATCTATACAGTTTACATTTATGATTAAATATAATAGGCCTGCAAGTTAAGTACTTTCCAAATGTGGTCATCTCCTCCTTGAAGAATTTGAACGGCGAATTATATGCATGGAATCTATATATGTGTGAATTAAAGTATTAGAAGATGAATGAGTTAATTATCGAATGTTATTGTATTGAGCAGGTTATTACGGTGTGTGTAATACTTGTATTGTATGTAAATTTGGATATCCTTTTTATTTCAACTAACTTCTAGTATAAGTTTTGTTAAGACTCGTTTATTAAAGTTATACTATTTTTAAATAATACTCTGGAAAAACTTTTATATGTAGGTGGACACATCATAACTAACAACTTTCAAGGGGCCGGCGCGGCTGTTCCGCGCGGCTTGACCAACAACACGTGCTCTTGGGGGCCCTACTGCGGGTCGGCGAGCGCACGGCGAGCGCACGCATCGCTTCTAGCTCGGATTTGATTTAGAGGTGTTTAGTCATAATTCGGCGCACGGTAGCTTCGCCACGACTTTTCAACCAAGCGCGATGACCAATTGTGCGAATCAACGGTTTCTCTCGGTTGAATTACTATTCTCAAATGAGGAAAATTGACTGTGTGAAGGATTAGCAGACACTATATTCAGCACCTCTTGTAGCACGTACAAACTTCGTTGCTCTCCCGAAAAAGGTTCTCAAGAAAGAGAGGAGCTTGTGAACTCTGTAGCACCAAAGAAATAGAAAATACAATGAAGAAAGAGTTTGATCTCGAAACCGCCTCGTTTCTCACTCGGGTAACATAATATCCACCTCAACCAACTATTTAGCTACATCATAGCGACTTCTTAATCCTCATTCTGTCTTTGAATTTTGGTATTCTCATAATCATAATTTTGCTACATCATTCACCTATTTTCAATTAATTATAACATATTATCATCTATCATTCTATCTATTATGTCATTCTCTTTGGTTTAGTGTGAGTTAATTTTATCATCTGTGGGTGCACGAATTTATTGTTAAATTTTTAAGTGAACACCATTCTAATAGAAAATATGGATGTGGTTATAAAAGGGGAGGGAGTAGTATTAATTTGTACTTGAATTTTCAGCTGCTCAATTGTAGTTGTTGAGATGATAGTCACTCATCTATAATGGTACTTTCCTGTTTATTGTCTTCTTGTTGAATTGTCGGCTTTCTCCTCACCTTGCTTTGTTGGGCTTTACCATAACATAATATGAGAACACAAAAATTTGTATGAGATGTGATACTCCGTCTTTTTTTATAATATACAAATTTTAAAAGTATCACAAAAATTAGCACTTAATAGAGAAAGATTTGTACCTTTCCCTTAAGGCATGTTCTTTTTAGGATTTAGGTGTGCGGAGTGAGTCATGACTGCGGAATCATGAGATTCGAAATCCTGGATGAATAGTAAAAGTGTGTTTCTTTTGAGATTTAAGTAGAGTGAGATTTTACTTTATGTCAAATATAAGAGTGATTGATATTTTATTATTATATTGAGGAGAGATGTAAAATGTAGTTTGTATTGGGAAAAGTAATAATAGGTGTATAGGTGTTTATATGTGTGGATTGAGTGTGGAATTTAAAATCGGGATTTCAAATCCCTAACTTACAACATGTGACGGGGCCGGAAAATACTAAGTCCATCCGTGTGAATCCAAAAAAGAACATACCCTTAATGTTCAATCTCGATAACAATTTGACAAAAATGACTCATAGAACAAGTTAGAGATACCAAGTGTACTGTGGATTGAGATAAATATTAATAATAGTTTATTAATTAAGAATGTGCATATTAGACACATTGGACTCCAAATTAGTTAATGGTACTATTCTCCTCTGCAAAACGTTGGTTGGAGAAGAAACACCGCGGCCGCAGGTGTATCCAGAGTTATATTTTACATTGATAGCCTCCTCGATGTTGTTGAATCTTATCTCATACCAACCTCTCATTTGGGAGATGATAAGAGCAAACTAGAACCCACCTCCCAAGTGTAGGAGGATCGTGTAGCGAGCAAGTACCGGGTTAAATTATTGAATCCGCGGAAATCAAGTGGTAGATAGCCCTAAATCTACTAGTTTAGTCATAATTGTAGTACAACCCATTCAACAAGTTTTAGGATTAAAACAACGATTAACAAGCAACTACGTTCTAGCAAGACAACTAAATTCAAGCAAGATAAAAGATGTGTTCGGGTGTTCTTCGGCTTTGGACTATGAAATACGAATCAAAACCAAATAGTAACTCTCTTGTCGGCAAATTGATAAGGGCAATTCAAGTAAGAAAACACAATACCGTACTTGGTAAGCCTAGGAGTCACGTTTCGTTAAAGCATGAAGAATTGATTAGGCCAACGTCCCGTTCTTCCCGATTCTCTCACGAGTCAATAGGTTTCCCTAGCGTGATTAATCTTTGCTACTAAGGTACGTCCCTTTTGTCCCCTCACTAATCACCCGACTATTAATCTAAGCAATTAATGTGAATTGATGTAATTCTAATATAGTTAACCAAGTCTCCTTGGTTAAACTCTTCAACCAAGCTAGAAACATAATCATCCAAGTATCCTTGCAATAATTAAATACTAAACATGGAATTCAAGCTCAATCAAATAATAGATCATGCAAAACTCATCAATTCAATCAATCAACCTTCAATTGAAATTACCCACTCAATTAATCAACATAATCCAATCATTCATAGCCTCCAAACACCCAAACATTTGAGAAATTAGTCAAGCATAATTAAAGAAATTAAACTCATGATATTAAGAAAATAAGCATTCATCGTTGCAAGAAATTAAACCAATAAAACAGAAAATAAAGATAAGATATCACCTAATTAGCCTCCAAATATTAAGATTTCGTGTCTTGATCTTTCAAAATGATAAAGAAATGCAAAATCTACCTATATGTGTGTATGAAAAGTGTAATAGTGTGTGTAGGGGTTAATCCCTTTTCTATCTAATTTCTAATTTCCTAATTTTTCTAATAATAATTCTCCGCTGAATGTTCTCTGCTTCCACTTCTTAATTTACGCAGAAAAGAAATCTGCCTCACACCTCTACCTTTTTTTATCCACGTGTCATATTATAAATGGCCGAGAGAAAGGACCAAAAACTTGCTGGAAAAAACGTTACCACGCTTCTGTCGCTGCAATAGGTGCCGTCTCGACTCGATTGAGGTGAACGTCTCGGGTTGAGTCGCCGGCAATGGAGATGGAAAATGCACGACGGGGCTGAGAGTTGAAGGGCGACGGCGGCGTTGGGTTCTGCTCGATGACGACGCCTGGTGCGCAGATGGTGGCGCACTGAT
Source organism: Paraleonurus japonicus (assembly GCA_030762865.1). Classification (NCBI taxonomy): domain Eukaryota; kingdom Viridiplantae; phylum Streptophyta; class Magnoliopsida; order Lamiales; family Lamiaceae; genus Paraleonurus; species Paraleonurus japonicus. The sequence goes on from CM061053.1 coordinate 5,853,050, forward strand.
TTCTGGCGAAGCACCGACGGCGGCGTTGATGGTTGGGTGTCGCGACGGGATGCGCGATGTGTTGGTGGTTGAATGGTGGTTGGGCTTCGTCAGCGATGTTGGAAGACGGTGGTGAGTGGATGGGTGAGGGCAATTAGTGTTGAATTTGTTGGTTAATGGTGATTTGGGAGTTGCAGAGGAGGCGCAATGTGTTGAAGACGACAGGGTGTACTTATCAATTTCGTGGGTGCAGTGGGTGGGTGTATTTATCAATCCGAAGGGTGTAACGGTTCAGTTTGCTATTTTTGCCGTCTCAACTTCGTTCATCCGTATCTCCTTCATATGAACTCCGATTGACCTCATTCTTTTTGCGTTACGACCGTCTCTCGACCCTCTTTCATACCATGTAATTGCTCATTTGATTTAAAGACGACAAATATCCTCAAATTGCACTCAAAATTGGCCTTATCCTACAATTTCACACATAAAATATCAAATCAAACTATGAAATGCAATTTGACCAATTAAATGCGAATTAACATGAAAATCATATCAAATTGAGACAATTAAAGTACATAATTAACATGCAATGATTCACCCAAATCAACTCCCCAAACTTAAAGTGTTGCTCGTCCCGAGCAACGAAACAAATAAGCACAAAGGGTGAATTGATTGCAACTATGTCACATGGCAAAAAGATGAATTTTGGACAATCAATCTCATTAGTGAACACAAGTTTTCAATGTCACTTTCAACCGACACTAAAAATGTCATGCTTTGACAAGATGCAATTTCAAATGATTTCTCAATGCTCCTTCCAAGGAGTGTATCTCTCATCACACAAGTGTATAAGGGCAATTAAGCACTCAATCATCAAATTACAACCATACACACTATATGCTTGTCACAAGACTTAATCTCAATCATTCATTTTGTGCATCAACTACAAATCAAAGAGGTCTTTTCAAGAGGTTGTAATGAAGGCTCTTTGGATGAGGTGTGTGAATTTGGAAGAAGTGACTCAATGTTAGTAGAGCAATGAGAGTTGAACATATAATTCAATGCAATTTTTCACATCATCTCAACAAACATCACTTTTTCACTTTCAATCTTTTCACATAACATTCACCACCAACACCTTTTGAGACTTTCTTTTCATTCAAGCTCAAATTGAATTTTCTTCTCATGATTTTTTTCACTTCTTTTCTCAATTCAATTTTTCTTCACTCTTTTCTTTTCTTTCTTCTTTTAATCTCAACATACTTATCCCAAACATACCACCACACTTTCTCAATTTCACTTCACCATTCATTGCCAACAATCATGCTCTACTAAACATATGTGAACAAAGGCTCATAAAGATAGGCAAAATGACTTAATTTCACAAGCTTGCCAAAGAATAAGGCTTTAAGGCACAAATTGGCTTACTAGGAAATCAATGAACAACGGTGGGGTAAAATTTGGCTAAGTAGCTTAACAATTCAAACATGGCCTCAAATCATCTTCATAGATCCACACAAAACTCAACTTCAACAAGTCTATGGGCAAGTTCTAGCATGCACAATCGCAAATGATGCACTCGACAAGGAATCAAACCATTTTTCATGCACGATTCAAGAGGTTCAAAAGCTCACGGGCTTAAAAATTAGCAAAGAGAATAAGCATTCTTCATCACACTCATCATCACAAGACAAATTTCATGCTAGAAACAAGCAACAAATCAACTCAATATCACATCACAAGCTCACCATGTCCATCAATCAAAATAAATATGCCACGTACATACCTCCAAGCATAACACCACATCAATTCTCATCAAATAAACTCAAAGATAAGAGTGAAATCCACACTAAAGCTCAAAATTCACAAAAATTTTCAAACAATTTTCTCATTACAAATGAGAGGCAAGTTGGTGCAACAAGCAATGCTAACTAACACACACCCCCTCTCCAAACTTTTTCATTGCAAAGCAATTAAAAGTTTGGCAAATGTAGTTAGCTAGGTGAAGTTGCACACAACTACCCACAATGAAATTCAAAACTATACCAACAAAAGGGACGTACCTTAGTAGCAAAGATTAATCACGCTAGAAACCTATTGACTCGTGAGAGAATCGGGAATAACGGGACGTTGGCCTAATCAATTCTTCATGCTTTAACTTGATTTAGTAGCTTTACTCTCACATTTGAGCTTAGCAACAAGGAGAAGAGGAGAGCCTTGTGTGATTTAGCAATTCTTTGCTCGAGATCCCTTAGTGTGAAAGTGAATAATCGAGCTCTCCATGCATCTTCACTCACACCATTCATCTTCACGAGTATCGGCATATTCCAAAAATTGAGCAATGTGTCGGTTGGGGTCTTCCTTGGGATCACCTCCGAATTGCTTACTTTGAAGGATATGAAGAAGGGCCGGCTTGATTTGAAATTGTTAACCGCCAAGGGTGGGACGAGCTATGTCATCATAATGGAGTTGCACCGGGGCTCAAAATACTCACGAATTCTCCATACATTCCCCCTTGCATCTCTCCTTCTTGCCTTTCAACTACGGGCCGATTGTTGTCCATCTCTATTGCCCTTGCTCTTGCTTGAGCTCTTCTTCGATTTCTCTCTCGGTTACGTCTTCTTGCGGTGGCTTCGATCTCCAAATTCAAGGGAATTTGTTCAATTCCACTTGTTCTTGTGTTCATGCACACCTAGAAAACCCCAAGTATCAAAATCATCTAAAGACAAGCTAAAACAAGAAAAACAACAACAAAAATAAAAAGCACTATCAATTACTTTCAACTTTCGATCTAAGTTATCTCTAACACCGATTCCCTTGCAACGGCGCTAAAAACTTGATAAAAGCAAACTAGCACTCACCTCCCAAGTGTAGGAGGATTGTGTAGCGAGCAAGTACCGGGTTAAATTATCGAATCCGCGGGAATCAAGTGGTAGATAGCCCTAAATCTACTAGTTTAGTCATAATTGTAGTACAACCCATTCAACAAGTTTTAGGATTAAAACAACAATTAACAAGCAGCTACGTTCTAGCAAGACAACTAAATTCAAGCAAGATAAAAGATGTGTTCGGGTGTTCTTCGGCTATGGACTATGAAATACGAATCAAAACCAAATAGTAACTCTCTTGTCGGCAAATTGATAAGGGCAATTCAAGTAAGAAAATACAACACCGTACTTGGTAAGCCTAGGAGTCACGTTTCGTTAAAGCATGAAGAATTGATTAGGCCAACGTCCCGTTCTTCCCGATTCTCTCACGAGTCAATAGGTTTCCCTAGCGTGATTAATCTTTGCTACTAAGGTACGTCCCTTTTGTCCCCTCACTAATCACCCGACTATTAATCTAAGCAATTAATGTGAATTGATGTAATTCTAATATAGTTAACCAAGTCTCCTTGCAATAATTAAATACTAAACATGGAATTCAAGCTCAATCAAATAATAGATCATGCAAAACTCATCAATTCAATCAATCAACCTTCAATTGAAATTACCCACTCAATTAATCAACATAATCCAATCATCCATAGCCTCCAAACACCCAAACATTTGAGAAATTAGCCAAGCATAATTAAAGAAATTAAACTCATGATATTAAGAAAATAAGCATTCATCATTGCAAGAAATTAAACCAATAAAACAGAAAATAAAGATAAGATATCACCTAATTAGCCTCCAAATATTAAGATTCCGTGTCTTGATCTTTCAAAATGATAAAGAAATGCAAAATCTACCTATATGTGTGTATGAAAAGGTGTAATAGTATGTGTAGGGGTTAATCCCCTTTTCTATCTAATTTCTAATTTCCTAATTTTTCTAATAATAATTCTCCGCTGAATGTTCTCTGCTTCCACTTCTTAATTTACGCAGAAAAGAAATCGCCTCACACCTCTACCTTTTTTATCCACGTGTCATATTATAAATGGCCGAGAGAAAGGACCAAAAACTTGCTTTGGAAAAAACGTTACCACGCTTGTCGCCGCATAGGTGCCGTCTCGACTCGATTGAGGTGAGCGTCTCGGGTCGAGTCGCCGGCAATGGAGATGGGAAATGCACGACGAGGCCGAGAGTTGAAGGGCGACGGCGGCGTTGGGTTCTCGCTCGACGGCGACGCCCGGTGCGCAGATGGTGGCGCATTGATTTTAGTTCGTCCGTATCGGTTCGGTTTGCTATTTTTGCCATCTCAACTTCGTTCGTCCGTATCTCCTTCATATGAACTCCGATTTACCTCATTCTTTTGCGTTACGACCGTCTCTCGACCCTGTTCATACCATGTAATTGCTTATTTGATTTAAAGAAGACAAATATCCTCAAATTGCACTCAAAGTTGGCCTTATCCTCTGATTTCACACATAAAATATCAAATCAAACTATGAAATGCAATTTGACCAATTAAATGCGAATTAACATGAAAATCATATCAAATTGAGACAATTAAGCACACAATTAACATGCAATAATTCACCCTAATCGGGAGATGATAATGGCAACCAAGTTTTTGATTATATTAACAAAACAAGGTTCTTAATTGCTTCTCCCTTTTCTATTTTATTTTACGATTGATATTAGAAAATATTACACCATTGTTATATATTAATTTCTGATGTAGGAATCCAACTGCGACGATCTTCAAAAATACCAAGTCAATGAAACATCGATATCGTTTGTTGTCTCGTTTTCTTCGAGGGGCCCAAATGTCATCACAAGTAACATTCTCAAGGTGAATTCTATGATAAAATAATGAGTGAAAATATAAAAAATGGAGCGCACATAATATCTCTCTAAAACTTATAAGAAGTTATGATTAAAATGGAGAGGATCCATGCTCGAAAGATGACTTCACCTTGTAATTATTCAATTTTCTTCCCGACAAAAATTTGTGTGTAACGAGTTCACAAATTTACCAACTTCTTTTTGGTTGCAAATATGATTTTCTTTTTTCATTTTATTCTGACCCGATGTTTACGCATCGGGAGTCGATATTCTTGCGGCATGGTCGAGGCTAATACCGTCACCGGATTACCTCGGGATGCACGAGTAATCTTGTACAACATCTTGTCGGGAACATCCATGTCTTGTCCCCACGTCTACTGTTGCGGTGCCTACGTCAAATCTTTCAATTCCACATGGTCTCCAGTGCCATCAAATCTGCTCGATGACAACCGAGTAAAAAATAATAAAAATTTCAACGAAAACCATTAAATCAACACAAACAAAATATTCAAATCCCCTTTATTATAACGACTCTAAATTCACCATGCATGCAACGACGACCGCAAAATCGCTCTTCAACGACTCGGAAATTAACGTACGGCTCGGGCGAGATCAACCCGGGGTTGGTGTACGACATCGAGGAAGTCGACTACGCCAACCTCCTCTGCGGACAAGGATACACCAACGAAAACTCGCAACTTTGATCGGGATATTAATATAAATTGCACGACAGACAAATTCAATGCTAACAACCTTAACTACCCATCTTTCTCTCTCTCTGGTGACATCCTCACTATCTCTAATGAATATATCCCCGATCTCAAACGTAACGGCTCTGTGGAGGCCATCTTCCACAGGACCGTTACGAATGTGGATCTTCGTCGTCCACCTATAAGGCGATTGTTACGACGGCGACAAGACTGAGCATCTAAGTCCAACCAAGCACCTGTCGTTTACATCGGTAGGGGAGAAACGAGTTTTGTTGTAGCAGTTAATGCAACGGTTTTAAAGCGTGAAGTTTTGTCGGGATCTTTGGTGTGGGATGATGGTGTGTACCAAGTGAGATCCCTGTTGTTATTTATTTCACTTGATTCTAAACTAAAGTTCTTGTTTGGATTTTTCAATAAATTATTTGTATAATATATTTTTTTTTGAATTATGAAAAATAAAATGTATATGATTCTTTTAAATAAATATATTAAAATATGAATTTCATTACTACTTAAATATACTGTATATTATGAACAATAGCTTTTACTAATATTTGCATAATGTGCAGCACTCATATAGTAAAATGAAGTATACATTGAAAGTTTGCTTACTAAATTGTATTGAAAAATTTGCAAAAGACATTCATGGTCATCGAGAAATTTATTGAAGATTGAAAAAAATACGTCATTTCTTGGCTTTGAGTGTCTCGTATTTGGTATGTAATCAGATTGAAATTTATTAATCATCATATTAGAAGAAAAGCTTTGAATGAAGCTTGACATAAGTTATGAGAAGTTAAGTGTTGATTGCATTTTCAGTCACATAAATTTTTGTCTCACAAGATTAGTCAGTTTTTAACAATTTAAAAGGTTCCTATTTTCCTTGTTAGTATATATCATAGTATGTTTCAATAAAAATTTTCTTTTTCTTTTTTGGTATACCTCCTCATTAATATATTTAATACACTTTTTTATTACATTTTTTATTCTCTCAATCACATCATTTATATTATATTAATATTTTATTACACTCTTAATTTGTGTGACAAAAGAAAGTGATCACCTTTTCTTTGGGATGGAGGGAGTATGATTTTATAGGAATTTTTCGTCCAAAACTAACGAATTTTGATACATAAAAATACACGCGTTATTAGGAATTTTGTTAAAATATATATATTTTTTTATTTTAAAATCAATTTTGTCCTATAGGCATTTAATAAATCTGATAAATTGATGAATTTTGTCAAATATATAGTTAACCGTTGAAATTAAAATTGCAAAAAAAATACTATTTTTATATATAGGTACCAAAATTATTTTCCAAAAATTTGGAGAAATTAAAAAAGCTCATATCTTAACCTATCTAACTTAACTTTATTTTACTATTACTATATTTATTGTTTTCCTTTTTTTTTTTTTTTTTTTGGAGAAGCTGCGAGAAGGCATCAGTCAACTAATGTTAACTTGAAATAATATTCCTTCCCTTTAAAAAAAAAAATAATATTCCTTGGCCCTTTAGTTCAAAAACAAATCATCGAAGGACTGGTAAGTTAATTGGAGTGGGTGAAGAGAACACAATTAAACAATCACAACTAATTATTGATAAACAAAAACTATAATGTCTTATTAACAATAAAGAATGATTGAATAAGTCATCAAATGGCTTCGGCCGTCAGAAATTGTTTAACCTTTTAACTTCACTTGGAAGGCAAATCTGTTTCACAACGTCACATTGAGAAAGAGTGAATAATTTTTATTTATTTAACTTTGAGTTTTCTGCATCTTTATCTAATCATTCATCTTAAAATTATGAGGTGGAATAGTTCAAGTAACATAATTTTAGTTAAATAATGAATTATATTTTTGTAATTAATTGATATTCTCTATTAAAATACATTAATTATTATATGCACAAATTGCATTTCATGTAACTATTTTTATCAATTTACAATATTTTTATTACTTATCAAATAATATTTCTACGCTTATAAAATAATATTTCAATATTTTTACACTCAATTTAATATTATTAAATAATTTTTTAATAAATTGAAAAGATTATCATATTTTATTAAAAAATAATTTATATTATTAAACAATTGTTATATTAAAATTTGTATCGAATAATAAATGTTACTTTGATTATGGGTCGGAGTGAATATTTTATTTAATATAAACTTTTATGTGTTGTTTACTGGTTATTAAAATGTTACCATAAACCGAAATTTGACACTTGTAAAAGATGTTATTTTTAATCGTAACTTAATTTTATTCTTTTTAGCCCTTGTCGTCCACGCCCTTCTGTAATTTTTATATATAGTACGAACTTTTCAATGAATCTTATAAGATGAGATGGTGGGACGATCTCTATAGGAAAAATAGATTAATAATAATTTTGCCAAATAACATTCCTTTAAAGTTAATGATTTAATTTATGATTTTGTTAAAATATTTGAATCATTCTCAAATTTTTATTATTGTGTCTTTAATTATTAGAAATAACCTTCTCAATAAATTTTGCTTTTTTATATCTTAAGTCAAAAAAATTCTTTAAAGAAATATTTCCTATTACCCTCCATCTCATATTTCATTACTCATTTACCAAAAAAATTATATTCCACACTAAATTGTCCATTCTAAAAAGATAATAAAACAATCACACTTTATCCTTCCAAATACTAATACCCTCAAAAGTAACCATAATAAAAAGTTTATACTTTAATCATAAAGTATTTATCCATTTAAATACTAATAAACAACTCTTATATTAAAAGCGATGTCAAAAGTTAATGGGCAATCAAATACGAGCTAAGAGAGTGTTAATTGTACTTTTATTTATATATATATATAGTAGATCTTGAATGAAACCGTCTCATAGTGAAAGCATAGCATAATTTGATAATGTTATTTTTAACACTTTAAAAAAATATATATTAATTTGTAAATAGTTTTATTGTGAAACTGCTTCACATTAAGCATGATAGTATTATTATTATTATTATTATTTTATTTTATTTTTTGTTTGAGAAGTGGCCTTGAAAATTTGTGTAGGAAAAGTCAAAGTTATTGAATCAGCATATGATAATTAAACTCAAATATATGTCTGATTAGGAAATGTGTTTATAGTATGTGACAATTCAATCAAAAGTGTTGAATATTGAGTGGCTAAAATGACAGAATATGTAGACATAAAAAGCAAAAAAAGCGCAGCAATACACAACACACTTTAATTCAATATTTTCTGCTTTATATTTTCTCTTCTTTTCAGTTGGTGAGGTTTTACTCACTGCAGATGTTGATTAAGGTAACCAGATTCAGATCAGATATCAACCCTTCTTCTCCGATGATCAATCCTTCCATAAATTCTCGCATAAACTGATCCCACATATATATATATATATACTCATCACTGTAAAAACGAGCTGAATTTATATATATTTTATTCAGAAGCCACAAAAAAGCTAATATTCATGGTCGCCGCCAAACGAAGGCATTTCAATCGCATGGGAGGAATGTTCTGAGAGCCCATCTCTCTTGGGGGAGTAACCCGTCTCGTAGAGACTCAATCTTCACCATAAATACGGATATATTGTATATACATACACAATTATATAAATATAGAGAGAGAAAGGAAGAGAGAGAAAGGAGGAGAGATGAAGGAGCTGTTTGGCAGTCCAGGGAAGAAAAGTGGGCTAATATTGAGGATTGGGCAGTGTGTGTTTGCCGCTGCTTCAATTGGGGTCATGGCCTCTGCTTCTGGCTTCTCTACTACTACCGCCTTTTGGTAATTTTTTTGTTTTTTATTTCGATTGCTCAAAGAATTTGTTCTTTGTAAGGTGTTTGCTCTTTTTGAAATGGTTGTTTCTTAATTGTGGTGTTCCAAAAGGAGAAGATCTGGGGAATTTCTGCTTTTGGTAACTTGTTGAATGTTTTAGGAAGATTGGTGGGGTAGATTTTGTTTGGATTGATTTGGAAAAAAACAATTTAATGCATGTTGTTTTTCAAGCTGTCATCAGGTACAAAATCATCAAGGAGGATTTGATTAACATTATTTTAGATGACAAGTGTACAATGTGAAAAGAACCTCAAGCATTGTGTTTGAGTCTTGCTAATGCTAAAGTTAGTGACTATTGTGCTAAATTTGTTTCTGAATTGATAGTTTGGACAATGTTAAGACGCTAACACGGGTTTTTGTCACCTTTTGGAATGACTATATAGTTCAATAAACCCAGTGTCTAATTTATATGAATATTTTCTTATTCAGTTACTTAATTGCATCAATGGGGCTTCAAGTTTTGTGGAGCTTTGGACTCGTTTGCCTTGATATACATGCTTTGAGGTTTAACAAGGATTTGCATACAAACGTCATTGTGAGCCTATTCGTGGGTGATTGGGTAAATAACACCTCCCTTAAGTTTGTTCGTTACAATTGCTTTTAACTTCATATGGATGAATATGAAATTGGTCTCTAAAGCTGAGATGCCATACTTTCTTAATTTACATGGTGAATAATAATGATAGATTTAGAACAGAAGGTGGAAACCTATAAATTTAAGTGTAGTTTCCTGCCACAATCGGGACTATAGATTACTAAAATTTATACCGAACTCAAGCTGAGTAGTTCCAAGACATTGTCTTTTAGGTGCAGTATATGAGTGTTGAGAAGAACACACTCGGTTGATTTCTTTTGAAGAACACTCTGTAACTTTTCAGGTTACGATTAAGGAGTGCCTTGAAATATACTCGTAAGTTCATTAGTCAATCATCATATTCTAAGAAAGCAAATGTCAAATGATAAGCCAGAAAACCGGAATAATGAATGCTGACTGATTAACGTGATAGCACATGAAGTTGTTATCTGTACTTCAATATCAGCAAATTGTAGGCTGTCTGTATGTTTCCCATGTTGAAATGAAAAGTTTGAGATTAGGCTGTTTCATCTGGTTATTCAGCTCTGTATTGGTATTAGCTGTTGAGGTAATTGCATTCTATTTTTATTTCTTTATGCATGTTGTTTTCTTACAAGCAGTGCGGAAATAAAGCAGGATAGGAAGCATATGTAAATATATACTAGAGATTTGGCTTTTCGGTTAGAAAGAATAATTAGAGGGGAAGTAAAGCAGGACAGTGCAGGCCACCTATGGCCCTTCTCATTTCTCATTTCACTTGACAACTTCTCATGGTTTAAAAATAATAGCACTACAATTTTGATTCATTTAAACTCTTAAGTTTTATCTTTTTTATTTTTGCCTCAAAGCAAAAGACATATATAGGTTTTATAAGACTATCTCTCCGGCATGGTTGTTTTATAACACTTCCCTGCATTAATGTATATATTTTGTTTTATAACATTTCCCTGCATTAATGTATATATTTTCATATGCACTGGCTGCTTTTTTACAAGTTTTTCATTACCCTTTCTAGATGGCAGTAGTGGGAGTATTTCATTATTCTACTAGATTTGGACAATCACCTAGTTTCCAGAGTTTTGATCCATAATTACTTTGGAACAATTATAGGTATCTTAGGAAAAAAGTGGTTACTTTTGAAATAAAATGCTTTCTTTATGATGCACAACATTTTTTTGGAGTATTGCAAGAATGATTGAGGACATTTAGATAATTTTGACTCAAATTTGTTCAGCTTCATTATTGGTCATCTAGATTGTGGCGACAACCCATTCTACCCGCAACTGATTTATTGATTTGACTGCATAGCTTTTCAGATAATTCTGCTCCTGTTCTAGGTAAGTTGTTCACTATAACTCAGGATGTGCTACACCGACAAGTTTCTATATGACTGAAGGTGTCCCAAAGAATATTAGGAACAAAAAATATAAGACCACACTGAAAAATGTTTGGTACCGTTAATCATGAAGAAAATGGCCAAAGTTAGATAAATAAATACTCCCTCTATCAGTGGTACATGCATCATTTGCTAAAAGGTTCGTGGATCATTTCCTTAAATAACAATAAAACAATTTTATCAATCTCCATCAAACACTTCAATATTATACCATATCATATGTCATTACTTTTTTCATACTAACCCAATTTAATACTAGGGGTGTAAATGAGTCGAGTCGAGCTGGGTAGTGTTGAGCTTGAAATTGATTCAATTTTTTCTAGCTCAAGCTCGACTCGGCCAGAAACTCGATAAACTCAAGCTCGACTCGAGTCTCGACTTCATAATATGTACTCTCTTTGTCTCATATTAATTTGCACATTTACCATATCGGGACGTCCCATATGAATTTGCACACTCCAAAAATGAAAAATTACTCATAGACCCCACCCTCATAATATCATAATATTTACACAAAATGTCATCATAAAATAATTCAATAAAGCAAAAGGTACATTTTTGTGAAACCAATTCAAATTTTCTCAGGTAGCATTTGAACTGGAAAGAAATCTTAAACTCTTATATGAAAATATCATTTGGCCTGCAAAATAAGAATGACTGAATGACTTCTTTTACTGAATGATGTTTAGGAGTACTCTTATCTAACCTTAATATGACTATATGGAATCTTCTTACATTCCAAAAACTTGTCACTTTTGTAGGTAACTGCTACATTATCCCTTGCGGCCGCGTGCTCGTCTGCAGGTGTTATGGTGCTGTTTACTAGAGATACGAAAATCTGTGAGATAGATTCAAATTTGTCTTGTGATATGTTTCAGATATCCATAGCTTTTGCTTTTGCGTCATGGTTTCTTCTTGCTATATCTTCTTATATCATGTTTTGGCTGGTGGCTTCCATTTAAATATTTTTGTGTTGACTGAATTCTTGTACTCCCTGTGTACATATACTGTCAATTTTGGATGAGTTCTATAACAACCATTTTTACATTTTTTTCCGAACGTAGCTCGGATGAGGTCTGGACTGTACATTTCTGCATTTCCAGTTTGTACGATGAAAATATGTTGGTTTCAAGAACGTATGGAACTTTATATGAGTTTTTATCGAGTAGTTTTTATAATGTAAGATCGAATTGCACTCATCACATTACAGGGATATAATTATCCATCTACCAGTTATTATTTTTGTGAGTGAATGATGGTAAAGGAAATGATTTTCTTTCCATTTTACTACTTTTCCTTTGATTAACACAATAAAACATGGCCCAGGTTATTTGCACCCTCGTTTTTTATTAGGACACTCACGGGCAGGGCGGATAAAGGGGGACAAGTCTGACCCTCCAAAGAGAAAAACTCACATGATATTATCTTAAAAATAAATTAGGAAAAACTCATATGAGACTACGGGTCTCATTATATTAATAGGGTATCAAATAAATATGTGGAAATATCAAAAGTTTGGAAATGAAAATTGAAAAAAGAAATAGTAACATTTAAAAATTATCGGAAGAGTATTAAATATGTGAACATGAGTATTAAATATATAAGATGGGTCAGGGGTGAAATCCATTTCATGTATGAGCATTCAAAAGTGTCCTATATAATTATTTTGATGTGTATTTATTCTTCTTAGATTTATGCGTGTATATGCTTATAATTATATTAATATATAGGTATAATATTTATTAATTAGATTTAAAATACATGTTTTATCATACGCTTATTAATTTTGGATCCGCCACTGTTTACTGAATGAGTGCATTCACCTAATACACCTATCCCGAAATATCATTTTTATCCCTCCTCCAAAAAAACATTTATTTCTTCCCTCACCCTTCATTTCTTCTCAATTTCGTCCTTCTACTTTGCAGCCTGCTCACGCCCTCCTGCAACAGCGTCTCCATCTCCGCTGTTGCACCAAAATTAGTAGTATCATGCAATTTTATGATTTTGTTTTTAATATGTAAACTTAATGGGTGCTCCTAATTCAAGGTGTGACTTTTTCAATTATTGAAACTAACTTACAAATCTGAAAATTATTTTTGAAATCCATACTTATAATTAGTGTGCTCTATATCACGATTTTCTTTTATTTTCCTCGTGCTCCAAATTGGGATTTTTTTTTTTTTTTGAATTTGACTTTTTGAAAAAAATGTATAATTTTCAGATTTTCCCCCGAAAATTTTGTATTATCCAAAATCTGGTCTTTTTTCGAAACTTTGTCCCTATTTGAATATTTTGCCGAAATCTTATTTTTTCGATTTTTTCTTTTCAAATTTTCATAATTAAAAAAAAAAGTGTTTGAATGGGTGGTCGACTCGGTGTGGCCGTGTACATCGGCAGCGTCTGCAGTCTGTAATATCTGTTGTAGAGGAGAGAATGGGTAGTTATTAAGTTTTCAATTTAAAAATAATATAGTCTTTTTATATATTTTTGGTTAAAATTTTTAGTAGAAATATTTAAAATAAAATGGAGAATGTTGGCCCGTTGAATTTGGATTTTGGACATAACAAAAAGATGTGAATCTTTGTCTTCTTGGGGCGAAATGGGTGTCCATCCCAGCTTTCAGATTTCCGCGCTACTTGAATTGAATGTGAGGAACATTTCCGGGAGTTGCATTTTTTTAAAACATTACTATTATTTATGTACATTATATTCAGTTTTGAAGATTATTAAAGTATCTAATAATTAGTTTATTTCTCAAGTTAGTTCAATGATTCATTAAAATTAGGTGAAAATTAAAATATTTATATGTGATGTAAAAATAAAATAATCTGAATTTTCATTATAATATAACTAATACATAATAAACTATTTAAAATACATGTAAACTTTTGAATTTCAAGTATTTATTGTTCAATATAAGACAAATTAGAGATTGAGACACGGATATCACATTTCGTAACAATTTGATTGATCATATGTGAAATGAGTATTTTAATTTAGTGAACTGGATTATTGTTATTTTTTTATTATTATGTATCTAAGTATTTTTTATTATGAGTGTCTAGGTATGAAATTTTAACTTTCACCAGGTTAATATGCAATCATTAGATGCTGGGCTAAAAGTATAGTAATTATTTTTATACATACATCTAATTCAATGATGCCCACTGCCAACTGGCCACAAAATAATAATAATAATAATTTCTCTTCTTTTTTGAGAAAAAGACAAGAAAAATAATCAGCATGGTAGACCCACCTCTGAAACCTAAGAAATCCAACATCATCAATAATGTAAATTTGCTGAATTTTCTACTTAAAAACTGAAACAATGAGATCAATGTGGGCCTTCAATTGAATACTGATCCAACTTCGATGTTAAGATCTTTTCTATATTAATATACATGATTATATTCATCAATATTTTCATAAATTAGGAGTAATATGTCTATTGATTTAAGTACATTTACCAATATTTCTGTCAAAACTTTCATTGCAGCTAAAAGAAAATGAATCATATTACACAGCAAAGTATTCAGAACATTACAACACCAATTTACACAAAAATGTAGGCCAGAAAAAGCAAATAATTTATTTTGATATGCACAGCACTACACATTCCACACAAGTGAACATATCCATGACCCGAACCGGTGTGGATCCGACTGAATTTTACAATTGAACCCGAAACAGAGAATTCAAAAAGACAAGAAAATTAAAAGGATATTCATAACTTAACAGACAGCACAAGTTTACATTACAATCTCTGGTTTCAAGATGCTTGATTTGATCTCCTTGTGAGGCAAAACAACTCCTCCATTGCTGTAAATCTCATCACAGACATGAACATCTTCTCCTAGAATCGTCATGTTCTCCACCCGGGCCCACTGACCAACGGTCGAGTGCCACCCAATGATGCTAGACGATATGCACGCGTGTTTCTTGATGCGGGCCCCACGCATGACCGTGCAGCCCGAAAGCCTCACTCCTGACTCAACCACACAGCCTGGCCCAATCGCAACATCAGGGCCGATTAAGCATCCTTCACCGATTTTTGCACTTTGATCAACCAACACGTTTCCAATTATATGACTTCCTGAGGCCAGTTTAGGAGAAGTTTTCTTCCTCAACGATTCGAGGTAAAGTCGAAGGCCTGTGATGTAATCCCTTGGCTGCCCGATGTCCATCCAAAAACCGGGCAGGACCATGGCGTAGAGCTTCTTCTCTGCTGCGATTTTTGGGAAAATCTCTTTCTCAATAGATGTGGGCGTAATTCTATACGATCAAGAACTGAAGGGTTAAGAAGGTAAATTCCAGCATTGATCTTGTTACCAACGTACAACTTTGGCTTCTCAACGAACCTTTCGAGCTTTTCCAGTCGATTCTTCCATAACGACAACACCATATTTTGAAGGTTCGTCCACCTACATCAATTATGTTGATTTATTGTTATTGATGATCAATATGAACTCTGTTTCAAGAGTAACACTTGGGTGCACCAATTAGCACCATATAATTGGTGCACAACTAATATTGTTCAATGAAAACATTTAATATAATTCAATGAAAGCAACTAATACTGACCAACTAATATCTTTTATTAAAACAACTATGCGGTGCATAGAATTATTTGTTATATTCGATCTAAACAGGATCAAGAATGGACTGACCTTGGTAACCATAATCGAAGCTTCACCTCCATGGGACTTGTGGAACTCAATCATCTCTTTCAGTGGGTATTCACTGATAACATCACTGTTAAGAACGAAAAACGGGTCACCAGAATCATCTATCAGCTTGTCCCGAGCCAAGGCAAGGGGACCCGCTGTTCCAAGTGGCTCAGTCTCTTGCGAACAAGTAATCTTAATCTCAAGCTTCGTCTCAAAATCTTTCAAGAAGTTCAGCATTACCTGAAAAACAAGGGGGTCTTTTGTTAGGAAAGCACTATTAAAGGTTACGATCTTTTCAGTCCAGTCAGAAGTTCACCTCTGGCTGATAATTGATAGCAAGAACTACTTCAGTCACTCCTATAGCCTTGAGGGCTTCTATCTGATACAAAGATGAATAGAAATGTTAGTTAAAATGGAGACGGAACTCTCTCTAAATCATTGATAGCGATGAAAGAGGCATAATAAAATGAGTTTTAAGTATTTATTTGCAAGGAAGAATAAGCACTCAGGATTTCAGTTTTAAATAGTTTCAAGAAATAAAATGCTGCAAGAGAATTGATAATTGTACCTGGTGGAGAATCATCGGCTTATTAGCAAAATCAACTAGCGGTTTGGGCACACTCAGTGTCAACGGCCTCAATCTGGTACCAAACCCTCCAACAAGAATTAGTGCCTTCATCCTTAGACGCCTTCCTTAGATCACCTCAATAACCTGAAAACAAATTATAAACTGAGTTATTGCCCGTTTATTTATCACTAAAAAGAGGAAGAAGAATACAGCTCCACGAAACTATAAAACAACAGCTGTAGCGGTATACGATGATAAGTCTCATAAATGTTGTCGGTCCTCCTTGGTCGCTTTTGCACTAAATTGACACGAATGCAGTAGATGCATGAGGGGCTAACAAGTCCATAATCAGAGTTGGAAATAAAAAATATCACAAAATAAAGCTGAAATTGATGAAATAGTCAATCATCATTACACATGCCAAAAGATAAATTAATTTCCTCAAAATGTTGGCAAAACAACAAGTTCCAGCTATGTTACAGGCTGGATGTTTCAATCGGAGACATAGTGACCTTCTAGATCACGTGATATAGATATGTAAAGTAAAGGGAAGCACGCCGTAATTTCTATTATAGGAGAGAATCCAATTTCCAGTAAAAGGGAACACTTTATTTAGTGTGGTAAAGACTAAAGAAAGATGTTTGTCGCATGCAATGGGGGCAGTGAAACATGATTTCTAAATAACCCATTAAATATTTAAAAAAAAAAAAATCGACACTCTTAGTTCTAGATCAGAACTTTGTGTTGAAAATAGACCAGGGAACTTCAAAACAACAAAGTCAACAAAGACAGAACAGTTGCTTCAAATGTAAACATCTTAGAAGCTAGCTTACAATTTAGATCTTTTATGATATACAGTACTTCTAATTACTAACTGGGGCAATCAGGGATCAACGTCGTATTGTTTACTTATTTGTCAATCAGTTGCCAGACTCGTAATTTAGATCACAGTAATAAAGCAAAGCACTTCCAAGAAAATCCAATAACCCAACTACGAATATAACCACAGCATACCATGAAGAAATAAAAAGAGATAAGGAAAGAGTAAAGGGAAAAACAAGCATAGGCATGTATTGAATTGATATAATTTTGAGGCTCCACTTTCAGATACCATTGAGCAAGAGGAAACATTTTTATTTCATGAATCACAGAACCCAAATATAGGAAATGAATTTTCAGCAGATAAAGAATTTCAGGAAGCAGTTAAAAACCTGTGCAATCAATCTACCAAACGATGTGATTGTCTTATGAAGACCATATAAGGGAGTGAGGGCAAAAGTGTGGATGGTTAAATTGAAAAGCGGGAAAATATGGACCACCTTAGAGAGGCCATTGAATATTTGAAAATCAAAACCTATAGAGAGGCAAATTGCATATTAAAGAGCTAAATAATGCAAAACTAATAGTTCATCAATGTTTCTTGACTTTCATCAATTCAAGGCCAACTGAAAGCTTTTTTGAACAGTTAACTATTCTAAGGCCTAAAACCGATCAATTCTTATTTTTTTATCGGTCAATGGTAATTCGAACCCATGACCTCACGGCATAGGTAGTAGTGGGGTTCTAACCACTTGAGATATTCAACTTCATCAATTCTAAACTAGATTGCTAGATTGATTGATCAATCTAAACACCCGTAATCCAAGCCCGTTCACTTGATCCCCATAGTAGCAAAATGATGACAAAACAAAGAAAGAACAAGGACATAAATAATAACGATTTTACGTGAAAGACAAAACCCGGAATTCATTTTAGTCACTGTGATTGGAAGCAAAATTCTATCAACTTTATTGCCTTTTTCCTCAAATATTTACTCCTCTATCCCCACATCTTCATTTACCTAATCGAATTAACTAAGAATGACATCACCTAATCAAAGTTTGTACGGAATGCAAAATGATATAATGAAGTGAATTGGCATACAGACCTGTTTACCTCTATCTACATATTCATTCAACAAACAATCAAAAATTCAAAGTTTATGCGATTCTTAAACTCCAAAAATCAAACAAACATCCCCACAAAATGAAGCTAATCAACACCAGCAGCAAAAATAATGCATAATCACACAAACAATTAGACAAATGGATACCAGCATTGCAAACTTGCGTCCAACATCACAAACAAAGCAGACAAATCGAAGAAAACATTAAGTAAAGCCCACATCAAAAGGAAATTCTGGCGAAAACATTAAGTAAAGCCATTGTGATGGTTTAATGCAGAAAACTTAGGGGAAAACCTGTTTTTCTATGTACACAGCAGATCCGGCCGAGTCAAGAAGTGAGTCGATTCCACGCCGAGTCAACGAGTGGTTTTGTAATCCTCTGCTGATGACAAACCCCAACAATTTGTGTTTCGTCAGGGTGTCTCTCTCTCGTCAGCAATGGCGTTTGTGGAACAGCAAAGCTTTCGAAGAATGAAGGATGGATATATAGATACAGCTGTATTTGTATGTAACTAACAAGCTGAATTTCCCATGACCGATTCAAGAAACCGAGTGCAAATACTATTACTTGTAAAATTGTCAAAATAGGTTCTCGTAAGATGGAAGCTCTACATTAAATCCTATATAATATTGTGAGTTTATTTCGGGGGTTATTTAGGAATTATTCGGAATAAAAAAATTATTGGTCTATAATAATTTTTTATTTGATATTATCTTGAATTCTTGATAATCCTTAAAGTAAACTATCTCTAATATTCAAATTTCAATTAATTTAATTATGTACCTTTTTAAAATTAATGTACTCCCTCCATCCCATTTTTTATTTCTCAAAATTAAAAAATAGACGTTTATTTGTTTTTTTCATACCCAAAATAGGAAAAAAATAACACTACTCTTTTAAATTAAACTCTCATAAATATCTTTTATTTACACCTCAATGTCACTCAAATTTTTTTTTTTGATCGGTAAATGTTAGTTGTTAATGGTTAGAAATTAGTTCACCAAATCTCCTTACAATTCCAAATTCTCCAAGCCTCATTATACCTCCCACTCCAATTCGTTCCCAAAGGAAATCGAACCCAAGTCTCCCACTCCAATTCGTTCCCAAAGGAAATCGAACCCAAGTCTCCCACTCAAGTGAGGAGCCGGTGGCCAAGTGGGCTAAGTCCTCATAGTTCTCAATGTCACTCAATTAACTATTTCAATAAAATTGACTTTAAAAAACTACTTTCAATAAAGTTGAAAATATTCATTTATCCCCACTTTATACATTTTAATACTAATAAATAACACATTTCTTAATTTTTGTGTCAATTCTCCTTGAGCAAATAAAATACGAACAAGGGAGTATATTCCATTGTCTGGCCCTCAATGCACCTCCATAAATCCCCGGTGCTATTAATTACTCCCTTTGTCTTAATAAAAGTTTCTCAATCTTCTTTTTAATGTGTCTCAATAAAAGTTTTTTTGTTTTTATTCCCAATAATATATTTAATATATTTTTACATTTTTTATCATCCCTTTTTATTTATTTCAATCACATCACTTATACTATATTATTATTATTCTATTATACTCCTTTTTTGGATTATTATTCTATTACACTTCTTGATTTGTGTGCCAAAAATAAATAAGAAGTGGACGGAGGGAGCAGTTCTTTTGACTTTTACATTTTAAAATGTTACTAGAAATTAGGGATTATGACAATTTTGTGAACACAACTGGAATCATGTTTAGGTTTATCATGCTTGTGTAATTTTCGTGTCAATATAATGAGGATACAAAATTTTGTGTTGTATCGTGTTCGTGTTAATCTATTAATTTAATTTGGAAAAAAATTGTATATACAAATGTATATTTTGTTATTTTATTACAAATTTTATACTTTGTTATAAGTATTATCCTGTCATATTAAACCGGCAATACATAATTATATTGCTAGTATTTTTTTTTATCGATAAATGTTAGTTGTTAGTAGTTAGAAGTTAGTTCGCCAAGTCTCCTTACAATTTCAAAATCTCAAAGTCTCCCTATACCTCTCACTCCAAATTCGTTCCCAAAGGCAGATCTCCCACTTAAGTGAGGAGCTCAATAGCCAAGTGGGCTAAGCCCTTGGTTAATTATATTGCTAGTAGTGTACTATATACAAAGTGTACACAATACCTCTCGATGATAAAAAAATTATGTTAATTCAATCATAACGTAATGTTTTATATGAAAATTGTCATGATAAGCTTATCATAAAAATGTTTTAAAAAAATTAAAGTATCAAATATTTAATCAAGAGTATTAAGGTGTATCAAGAATTAGGATAAATGAATATCATGACAAGAATTAACTTTTTACTATTTAAATTATTCATATTTAATATAAAAATACAATATCATTACATATAAATTTAAAAGTATAAAGTTTAATATATATATATATATATATATATATATTTTCAACACATGCCACAAACTCTACAACACAAATTTGATTTTATGGCCGCGGTGGGCATCAATTTATATTTCCACCACCAATCATGTGATGCCACATAAATAATTAATTAAATGATAGTGGGCTCCCTGTAAATGTGGTACATGATAGGTGATTGACATGTCACATAAGCGGTGGACATATAAATTGGTGTCCACTGTGGCCATAAGATCAAATCCGCTTGACAACAACGAGTGCATTAAGATATTATTTGAATGTATTGAGATATAATATAATTAATTTTTACTCCTCTCGTCCCGAAATTATCTTCACACTTTTCTTTTTGGGACATCCCACAATTAACTTCACACCCCTAAAATGGAATATCCTCCATAAACCGCACCCTCACAATATCATTTAAATTTAAAAAATGTCACTCTTACTTTATTCTACTTTATAAACTCTACATTTTATCACATATAACCACCCAAAATACCCTTACACTTTATTCTCTCTCCTACAATAATTTAAGTTTTCTTAAACAACGTGCCACTTCACATATGAACCTAACTCCAAAGCGGAGGGAGTAGCATATTTTTTTGTTTCTACCTAACAAAAAAAAATCTATAACTATCATAATAATTGGGCCATGTTACAGGAAAGTGGTGTCTCATTATCAGAATATGTGAAACATGGGTAGAGCATATACTTACTAATCGTAGCAAGTTAGAAAATGACTTAATAATTCCCTCATAAAAGAAGAAAAGAAAATGACTTTAGAATGGAAACAAGAAACCACTTGCATGCACACAACTAATGGCTACTATTATACTTTCATTCATGTGCTTGGTGACATAAATTAATTATATTATTCTCTGATTGAATGTTTTTGGTTCAAAATATGTGTGGTCACTTATCGATAATTAATGGTGTGATAGCCAGTCTCGATTTGTGGATGATATATCATTTTAAAAAAATACATTATAAAATGAGCATTAATACTTACGGATAAAATGAGAAATGCTCATTTTCATTTTTAAAAGCTGAAATTTTAATGCATTTTTTTGTTTATAAAAAAATGAAACATTTCATATGTTGGCAAGAGCAAGCAACACCATAAAGGTTATTCACAATAGTAGGAGACTCATTCTAATACGAAGGTCAATGAAGAAATTCAAGTCTGACCTATTAAGTAAATAGATTTAAAAGTATGAATTTGACTTATTTATTAAATGAGTTGGTGAACCGAGCCAAACTTTAGCAGATTGGACCATTGGCCCCTATCAAGTAGTATGATTTATTCTCACCCCTACTAGCAAGAAAACTACTTTATTAGTATTACGATTGACTAAACTTAACAAAAAGTGAGGGAAAAAGATGGCACAAGTAGTACTACTTGCTACAAATTATTCTTCTATTCAAAATAAAAATTGTTTTTATCTTTTTATTTTATTTGTAAATTAGACGATGTTTTGCACTTTTCAATACAAATTAATTGTAATTTTTTTAATTTATTCCTAAAATCATTAAAATATTTAGATAAATGTGTTTTTTTAAATGAGGAAAACAAACATTTACTAGAAATATAATAAAAATTAATTATTTCTCATGTATGCATTCATTAAAATAATACTACTATATATTTTGGATAAAGGAGATCAGAGTATATGTATTCATTAAACAAAAAGTTCGTCATTACCAGCAAATTGACTCACTTTGACTCTACTATACTCTAGCTCAGCTGGCAGTGAAAAGGGTTTGACCAAATGCCATGCATTCATACCATGTGCACGACGTCCTCGAGTATTTCTCAATCATTCTTTGCTTATTACAGTATAAGCTAACTGCAAATAAAGAATATCCTATATAATCAGATCCCATTCTGAAAATGATAAGTGTTTAAAATTGGGTTGTACGTGTAGTATTAGTTATAAAATTTTTAATAATATGAAAATTAAATATTATACAGCATTTAAAAAAGAAAAACACTCATATTGAGAAAGTCATTGTCTCTCATGTTCAATATTCACTTATTCATTATCATTTGATGCATGTATTATTATTGTATATCATAAGGTTCAATTACTTCATCAAAACTAAGTTGATTATCCCATTCTAATTTTTCACATTTGATTAATTAATGAATTTACTTTTCGGAAAAAAAAAAATTCATCTTCATTATTTTTCTCTATAATTTATTGATTGCACCAGTTTGCCTTTGAGTTAAATCTGTAACTCTTACTTTTTCACTCTTTTAATTTCCAGATATATATTTAAAAGGCATAATATGATATAGACAAGTATAGAGATGAGAGAGAAAGCTAGAGAGAGAAAGAGCGTGGGAGAGTGGGTGAGGCGTGGGATAGAATTTAGGAAACCTGTTCCGAGTGGCCACCGGTGAGGCGGAAAAATCACCTTTACCATACCAAAAGGACAGATACGGATGAAGCAAAGAATGGGATCAACCGAGTTCGATATTGGGAGGATTCCCTCTTTTGGGAGAAAGTCGGAGACGGGAGGAGTTATCGAACGGTATCTTTCTTTTTCAAAAATTTCCCGAGGATTGTGGAGTTGATGTGTTAAGAGAGAAATTTGAGAATATTGGGAAGGTGGTGGATATTTTTGCAGGAAGAAGGACGAGAGAAGGGAAACATTTTGGATTTGTCGGGTTCGCTCCGAGTTTTGAGGAACTGAAATTACCGGAGGAGTTGAATAACATCTGGATAGGGACTTACAAACTTAGAGCATATGTACCCAAATATGATAGGCAACCCATGCGTGCAGGAATTCGGCCCCACAAGTTTTCGCGGCGGATTGTGGGATTAGAGTCCCATCAAAGTCGTATGGAGAGGCGGTCGATGGCAAAAAAACTTGTTCGGAACAATTAACTTTGGACCCCGAACTTCCCTTACGATTCAATACCAAGCCGAGGAATTTGCATGGTTGGAGGACAGGTTTCACGGCATTGCCGAGAACCGACTTCTCTTGGGAGGACCACTACGAGGAGTTACAAAGTGAATGTGGGGGTTCCTTAAACTTAGTTATTTGGGGGATAACACAGTCTTGATCAAGAGCAATACCGATAAGAATATGCATGACATGACTAAGAGCCTTGATGAGTGGTTTTCTTATTGGTTCGAGTGGTTTAGGCCATGGAAGAAGGGTGATGTGAGCCATAAGAAACTAGTCTGGACTAGATGGAGAGGGGTTCCATTGCATGCTTGGGGTCCCAGATTTTTAAATCTTTGGCGTTTAAAGTTGGATCCTTTGTTAAAATGGATGAGTCATCAATGAATAAATCCAGGTTGGACGTGGCCGTGGTCCTTTTTAGTGGATTATTTGAAGGATGTGAATCGAGACCATAAGGTCGGCATTGATGATCACATCTTTTCGATCACGCTTTGAGAAGAACTTGAATGGAAAAGTGAAGAGCACGGAGCCGAGACAAGGTCGTGAAACTAGTGAAGAAACTCACCGGTCGAGTGAATGTAATGGCTCGATCTACTCCGGTCCGGCGGCGGCGTCGGATCATGGCGGGAGTGAAAAATTTTCCGATAGCCCGGGCGTGTCTCGGCCATTAATTCAAATTGAAGACAAAAGCATCGGGAATAATAACATTGGCGGCGATAAAGAAGAAGATTTTAATTTCCAAGACGTGGAGTATATCAACCGGGCGGATACCTTAAATGTAATCATGAGAAATAAGTCGAGCAGTAGCCAAATGAAGTCACGTGCATAGAAGAGGGTGAGTTTCCATCCGATATTACGCCTAAGCAATCAGCCCAGGGCCGGAGTAATGAGGCCTTGGTTCAAAATCAAGTTAGGCCCAATAAACCATTTTGTATTAATTCGGATGGGCCGCATGAGGGGAGCGGGATTTAGTCATTCTTGGGCCTAAATTGAATTATGTAAAGGAGGTTGATGGCGGGAGTGTTGTGAATCGATTAGTGGGGCCCAATCAGGAAATACAATTTAAAGAGGTTAACCCAGGGCAAGTTAACATCTCACCTCGGGAAAAGTCTTCACCCACTATTTTGAAGCACCCTCGATATCTCGATTATCGAGACCAGTCGAGAAAAAGTCCAAGAACAGAAAAGCACGAGATGGAGAAGGAATTAGCTAAGAAAGCGAGAGAAAGTTTCATTTACAAATTTCGTGAGTGGAATCGTCTGCAAGAGGATAAGGAGGCAGAGGAAAGGGATCTCGGGAATCGTCATGGGAAAAAGCGGGATGAAGCAATAAAAATATGGAATTTGGGAAAACAATTGGGTGTCATAGCTCGGGTCCGAGAAGAAGTAGTAATTAATAGAATTGAGGATATGGAGAAGGAGGATGAGGATCGTCGGTTTAAGGGCAAGGGTCGGACGAAAATTGTTTAAAATGAAGATGCTCTCTTACAATATTAGAGGCATGGGGATTGGTGTGAAAAGAATCGAGATCGGAGACTTGATTAGGGAGCAAAGAGTGGAGTTTTGCTGCATACAAGAGACTAAGTTGGAAACTATTAACGATTTCATTTGCAACTCAATTTGGGGTTTGGTAGGCATGGATGGGCGACCAAGGAGGCGGAGG
Organism: Paraleonurus japonicus; assembly: GCA_030762865.1. Lineage (NCBI taxonomy): Eukaryota > Viridiplantae > Streptophyta > Magnoliopsida > Lamiales > Lamiaceae > Paraleonurus > Paraleonurus japonicus. The sequence continues at coordinate 5,878,432 of CM061053.1, forward strand.
GAAGGTCAGGTGGCATCTTATCAATATGGGACTCGTGAGGTATTTACTTGTCTTAGTTCGTGGCATATGCAAGGTGCGTTAATTGTTAACGGGTTGTGGGGTCGGGAAAGGTTGCGGTCTTTGCATTATTAATGTGTATGCCCCTTGTTTACTTTCGGAAAAAATTGAATTATGGGATCGGTTATCTGCTGTTATTCTTGAGAACTCTTCCTCGTGTATTTGTATTCTTGGGGATTTCAATTCGATTAGAAGGGAATTTGAAAGGGAAGGTCTTGGGGTATCCTCCAACAGGAGATCAACGCTTTTGATTCGTTTATTAGAATTAACCAATTGATGGACCTACCCTTGCATGGGAGGAACTTTACGTGGTATAGATCGAACGGTAGGCTGTAAGCAGACTTGATAGAGTCTTGGTAAACAATGGGTGGTTGCGAGAGATGGCCAAACTCAAACTTGAAAGGGCTTCGCAGAGCGATCTCGGATCATTGCCCAATCCTTCTTGAAATCAAAGTTAGGGATTGGGGGCCAAAACCTTTTAGATGCATTGATGCTTGGCTATCTCATCCGAACTTCAAGGAGTTTGTACGAAACAAATGGCAAAGCTACTTGGTGGAAGGGTGGGGCGATTATGTTCTTAAAGAAAAGTTCAAGAAACCGAAAGAGGATCTCAAGTTGTGGAATCGCAGTCTTTGGGGTGCTAGATGATAATATTGAGAAAAACAGGTGCTCTATATTGAGACTTGACACCATTGATGAAGTCTTCGGCTTGAATGAAGAAGAGGTGCGACAAAGAAATGAAGCAATGGCAACTCTGTTTCGCGATCTCAAGTGGAAGAATAGTTTAGCACATCAAAAGTCGAGAATTAAATGGCTTCAAGATGGTGACTGTAATTCAAAGTTGTTTCATAAGTTCATTAATAGAAGAAGAAAAAGGAACGAAATTGTGGGTTTACGAGGTTAATGGGGAATGGCATGAGGAGGTTGATGAAGTCAAACTGGGGTGTTTAACTTTTTCAGAACCACTTCAAGAAGAACAACTCGGTGTTACCATCTTTGATTCCCGACTTCTCCACAGAAGGGTGTCGGACTTGGACAACGAATTTTTGATCTCTCCATTTTTAGAATCGAAGTGAAAGAAGCGGTATGGTCATGTGAGAGTTCCAAGAGCCCCGGACCCGACGGGTTCAACTTCCGTTTTTGAAAGAATTTTGGGAACTCGTATAAGGACGATTTCATGAAAATGATGATGGAATTCCACCAACATGGGAAGCTAGTCGTGGGATTAAATCCTTCATTTATAGTTTTGATTCGAAGAAAGAAGAAAGCAAGGTATGAATGATTTCAGACCTATATCACTCATTGGAGTGGTCTACAAGATTATTTCCAAAATTCTTGCCGGGAGGTTGAGTTGCGTGCTTGATTCCATTATTGCTTTGAAAACCAGTGCCTTTGTCGGTGGTAGACAAATTTTGGATAGTGTTGCAATTCTCAACGAGTCACTCGATGAGGCAAAGAGAGGCAAAAAGAGAGAATTTTTTTCAAAATCGACTTCGAGAAGGCGTACGACTCGATTGAGTGGGGATTTATTGATCTCATGATGGAACGTTTCAATTTCGATCAGAGATGGAGGAAATGGATAATGGAGTGTGTTTCAACCGCATCTCGCTTCGGTTTTAGTGAATGGGAGCCCTTACGGTGAGTTCAATTTAGAAAGAGGCTTAAGACAAGGCGACCCCCTTCGCCATTTCTCGTTTCTCGATTGTCGAGAGTTTAGGCATTTTGATGACTAAAGCGACGCAATTGGGTCTATTTGAAGCCGCACTTATCGGCCACAAGAGAGTATCGGTTTCCCATCTTCAATTTCTTGATGATACAATCTTCATGGGGCAGCCTCGGTGGAAAATGCTTGGGTAATGAAAAGGATTCTTCATTTGATGGAACTCATTTCTGGGCTAAAGGTAAATTTTGAGAAGAGTAGCTTAATGGGTGCTAATGTTTGTGAAGCAAACCTGAAGGACACTGGCGATATTCTTGGTTGCAAGGTGGGAAATGTACCTTTCTCTTACCTCGGGATTAAAGTTGGGGTGAATCATAGCAGGCCGCGGAGTGGTCGAATGTTGTGACGAAAATCAAGAATCGAATCCGGAGATGGGATGATAAAAATCTCATTTGGGGGAAGAATCACTTTGTTGAACTCGGTTCTCGCCGATGCCTACATACTATCTGTCCTTTTACCGCATTCCAAAGAAAACTATCCGTGAGATCATCAAGCTTGAGAGAACCTTCTTATGGGGGTGGGGAGAGCTTTAGTAAGATTTCTTGGGTGAGCTGGAACGATCTTTGTAAACCTAAAAATCAAGAGGGCTTGGGGTTAGGGATATAGAGTGGTTTAATAAGGCTTTGTTGGGGAAGTGGTTGTGGAGGCTCATTAATGAAAGGGCAGACTTTGGGTCGGGGTTCTAGAGTCGAAGCACGGGAGTTTCGGGGTAGGGGGTTTCTTGTTTAGCGGCGAATATGATGGGGAAAGCGTCGGGGTGGTGGAGAGATATTGTGAGACTCACTTCGGAGGGATGGGGACTGGTTTTTGGGGAGTTGGAAAAAGAATTGGGGATGGGAGAAATACTCTCTTTTGGGATGAGACTTGGGCGGGAGAGGAACCTCTTAATTCCAGGTTTTCAAGGCTCTTTAATCTTAGCCTTGATAAGGATGGGATAGTGGGTATGATGGGGTCTTGGGAAGGGGGAGTGGAGATGGTCTTGGAGGTGGAGGAGAGAGCTACTAGAACGTGAAACCGATATTTTAAATACTTTTTGTGCTTTCATTAACAGGTTTCCACTCAAATATGGTGTATCGAGACTCTTGGATTTGGCGACCTTCCCCACCTGGAGCTTATTCAACAAAGGAGGCATATGGGTTGCTTACTAGGAATTGTCGAACAGCCCCTATTGATGGTGACAAGGAGTGGCTTTCAAGCTTCTAAGAAATAAGATTGCCCCTTCAAAGGTTATTGCACATGGCTGGAAAGTATCTTGTGGGATCGTCTGCCGACGAGGAACAATTTGCTTAGGCGAGGTGTCCTCACGCGCTAACGATAATTTGAGGTGTGTAACTGTGATACACATGATGAATCTGGGAAACATATTTTCTTTGAATGCAATATTTCATATGGGATTTGGATGGAGTGTTCTAGGTGGCTAAATATACCTATGGTCTTTCATTCGAATCCTATTATGAATATTATTGCTTACTCAACTATTCTCAAGGGTAGGAAAAAGAAACAAAAGGCAGTGTGTTTGTGGCTTGGTGTAGTATGGATTATTTGGAAATGGAGAAATAATATCGTGTTCGAGAGGTGAAACGCTTTCGGTGGACAAACTTGTAGAGGAGCTCAAAGCGAGGTTGTGGAGTTGGTTCTATATTAAAGATACGACTTGTAATAATTTTTCTTTTAGAGATTGGTTGGAGAATCCTAGAATGGTTTTGGGGGTTGAGTGATTTGTGGTGTTGGATCTTTACTTGTATTCTTTGCCTCGGGTATGTCTTGTACCTGCTTTTCTTTCTCAATAAAATTTTTTTACCGATCAAAAAAAAAAAATATAGACACTAAGGGCCCGCTTGGTTGGGGTATTAGAAATAGGTAATGACTCATTAATCATTCTCATTGATGATGCTTGGTAATATTTACAATTTGAAATTGATTTAAAAATAAAATAATTACTAATTTATTTTGATTACATAATCTCTCTCTTATAATTAATCATTTAATAATCATTCATTTTTCGTCCGTTCAATTTTTTTCTCGCTCAAATTTTGTCGTGCTCAACTTTCTTTCCAAAATTCATCAATGTGAATCAATCACTAGTCATTCCTATTACCTAATTCTAATACCCCCAACCAACCGGCCCCTAAGCCTCCATCGTGTTCGAGACTATCACCCACGAAAATAATAAGAGATTTTTATTCACTTGGACAATGCAACTATTGTTTTATTTCTTATAAAATATTATATATACAATATATAAAAATAATTTTGAGTCCCTAAAAATTATAATTTTTTTATCTGACTGGACCGACTCGTTCAAGCACGACCCTTTATTCGTGTGAAGAAATTTTAAAAATCAATTAAAAATATTAAAAAGATAATATATGACTCATCGACGTGTAATGGAGAATGTACCAACACATCAAAAACACATCACCTTGGTCATGTGTAGGGTTGTAAACGAATCGAATCGAATCGAATACCGTTATTTTGAATTTGTATTCGTTAAATTTTCGAATATCGAATTCGAATTCGAATATTTTTCGAATAGCAAATGTGATTTATATTCGATTTGAAATAGATATCGAATTTTTGGAACTATTCGAATACTCGAATCGAATTTTTCTCAAATATATTTTAAACAATATTCTTTGAGTATTCAATTCAAAATTAATTTCGTTGTTTCAATTCACAATACAAGTCACAAATTCAAAAGTTACATAATCAAATGCAAAACGAAAAAAATTAATTATCAAATTACATAACGAGAATCAATCTTCCATTGATTTTGCAAACCAAATTCAAGATGTTTGCAACATGACATGGATAGACTCTTCTTGCTTCTAATAAAAAACAAAAATAATTAAAATCAGTTTATTCATAAAAATATCATATATTTCAAATGAATTAAAAAAATTAAAAGAACTTATGTTATAATGAGTTTCTTGATCCCATGAAGTCACGAACTTAATCTGCTCCATAAATCATAATTTCTACCATGTGAAGAGTTAACCTTGAACGATAAGAATTCAATACATCTAAATCTTTGTTATGAATCGATGATGAAGAAGTCATTAGAGTCTTCTCGAGAATCTACTAAAATTACACTAATGAACCAAAAATCGCAAGAAATATTGTGTAAAATTTGTCCAATCAAAATGATATTTTTAATTGGTGTATTTATTAAAAATGGTGGTGTTTTTTTATTCGAGTGGTGTGATGTATTTATAAAATATATGGTGCAAATAATTGGAGCCTTAATATATTTATATAATATTAATATATAGATTTATATATTTGCTATAAAAATAATATATATTTATATATAATATATATTTAAATATCGAATCGAATATTTACGAATATCGAATCGAATATCATAATTTTTTATTTGTATTTGTTTAATAATCGAATCAAATCGAATATTCGTAATCGAATTCGAATCATAAAATTTCGAATACGAATATCGAATTTCGAGCACGAATACCGAATCGAACAAAAGTATTTGATTCGTATACAACCCTAGTCATGTGCGTGCTTATAAATAAATAAGTAAATATTAGAGCTAAATTCTTGAATCTGAAGACTAATCAATTTAACTATCACAAAAAAGTAGAATGACAACATCATAACATAATTATTCCTATTTAATTCTAAACGACTATTATTTTAGGTCAAATTTTTTTATAAGACATTGTAAATAGGTCGAAAGGAATAATATTTGTGTATATGACCCGAAATGATTCGATTTTGATCGGTTAATTTTTTAAATGTGCCAATTTTTTAAACCCAGGGGAATTTTTGGTTTGTATATATATTTTTTAAATCAAAAGAAATTTTATAATTTTAAAATACAAAAACAAGAGATATCAAGCGAGATCATTCACAAATAGTTAAGGTTCGATTCAATAATGAGGAATTAAGAATGATTCAAACACTCTAACAAAACGATACATTGATATTTTTACGAACAAGATGAATCTCATAATTATGAGACTATTATAATATAACTATACAAATCATTATAAATGAAAAATACTATGTGTCTCTAATTTTTTTCCTTCTTTGCAAGCTTTTGCAAGTCTTAATAGCACTAAAGTGAGGTAAGATCCAATGCGAGACAATAAACTCCACCAATAAATTACTTCATATATGTTAGCTTTATGAAAATAATTATCTAAAATCACACAAATTACGCCATTCAACCTTTTCATTCTTTACAATTCACAATAGAGTTACGTCACTTGGGTAAATCTTTATTTATTTAATTTAGTGTGGAAATTAATCTTTTTCTGGAAAGAGTTGGGGAAATCTTTATATCAAAGCAAAAGAGCTTAAAAGATGAAGGGTGGGTGAGGCAATAATCCTCTGGAACCACGTTTCTACATTTGGTGCATCACATGCCAACTAACAATCATCATTTGTGGTGACTTCTTCTTTCATTTTCTCTGCTAAATTCCTACTGCATTATATATAATCCAATAATTGACTGCTTCTTTTGTTTTTTAAGAAATCTAAGTCCTCTTTTTTGGTAATGGCTTTTTTTTCCAAATATTTATTGAGAAAAACGGTGATATTTAGAATATTTTTTCCCAAAAAATAAATTTTGTTTCCATGAATTGTAAAAGATTGATCATTATATTGACCTTTGAACATGATCGCAATTAAAAGACCAAACTAAGCAATTTTTCTCAAGCGAATTTTCAAATTTAAGAAGTACTTTCGTAAATGCATTTTTAGGTTAGAAATTTAGGAATATATATTTTTAAATCTCAGATTCAAGTCCCCAGTGCTATCAATTCGTGTATTGATTATTACATACAAAGCTTAACTCTAATTTCAATATGGGCCCAAGCTACTGGTCCCTAAATTAATTAATTTTTGAACCGAATATCGAGTCATAAAAATAGAAAGTTGATGTTTTCCCATATTTTCATACAATTAATATTTTCTCAATAATTTTTGCATATCATGTTTATCAGACTAAATTCAATAAATTGTAGAGTGGTATCTAAAATTAATATAATGTTGATTGGTTTGACTTGAAGCATATTAGTTATATCAACATTAGAAATTCTAAAACAAGTATCAGTGATAAGCATAATTTTATTTTATTTTACTTTCTGAGCAACATAGTCATCGTCATTTATGGCACATAAAATCTCTCGTTACATAATGATGTTACATCTCCTATTACATTAATTAGATTTGTGCCACGTGTACATACGATTATATTAGGATGTTATTCTCTTATTTGTAAATTTTGATGTATGTACACTTTGGCGCAAATCTAATTAATGTAATACATGAGATGTAACATCATTATGTAATAGGAGATCCTGGACCGTCTTTATGGGGCTTATTATGAATTGATAAATATTTGTGTGAATTGTATGCATAGCATAAACTCGAATTTTACTATTATTATAAATGCATATAAATATTGTGTCATTCAGATTCACTATTATTATTATGCAAGTATAATCATCGTCATGGGCTTCCTTTGGGCCATCAAAGAAATAATAATCAAAAGAAAGGTTTGGTTATACACTTCCATTACAATATAAATATGGGCCATGTATCAGCCCATCGGCTTTCCAAACCACCATTCATACTCCTCCAAAAATTTCCAAGCCCATTTTACAATCTGTCTAATTGGTAAATAAACTCATTTAATAATTTTATCATTTTATTCTTCACTAATTTAAATGTAGATAAATAAAAAGATTATTTTATTCTTCACTAATTTAAACATGATTTTCTTAAATCCTAATTTATACATCAATCCTAACAAAATTCTGCAGCAGCCGCATCTCTGCCGCTCCTCTCACCTCTCATTTCAACACAGCAAAATTGAAAAATAAAATCATATTTGCAATTCACTATTGGATAAATTATTTTAGAATGTGTTTCTGCAAATTAAGTTATACGGTGAAACTTGATTCGTATTAAAAAAATAGATTCAATTTCACTACAAAAAAACTGCGAAATACCGACGGATCAAATTCCGTCATAAATACTAATAAATTACCGACAAAATATCGTCGAATTTCAAATTTGATTTACCTACAAAATTTTGATTTTTATAAACAGTGTTTTCCGGCGAATATTCGGTAATTACCGATGGAATATCCATCGGTATTTACCAACAAATTAATTTTTAGTCAAGTATTTTGTGACGAGAAAAATACCGACGGAAATATGTCGATAAATCCGTCGGCAAATGACTATTTTTTTGAAGTGTTTATTCTTCAACTATCCCGCTTAAAATTTTTTTGGTAATATATGTTATACCCTTTAGTTATCAACTTGCACGTATTTTTATTTGGTTGAATTTCATTTTTATTAAAATTTGATATGTAAAGAAAATATAAATTGAGGAATATATATAGTAATTAAAATGTGTATTGATGTACTTTATATATGAAATCAATATTGAGATTAAACCCAAATCGAAAATTTGACTTCTGAGTAATTTATTGTGTCTTAAAGTCAATTGCATTGTGATTGAGATAATTAAGATACAATAAGAGAATGATGAGATTAAATTTGTTAAAACTAGAGTAACACTTGTGTGAACCCGGTGCATATGATGAACTCTATTTTATTATCACTGCCATGTACATTCATCACATCATGGACATGCATTTTCACTGTCATGTATATGTATATATAAGCAAATATAATCGGTGATAGCACTTGTGCATGATGATAGTTAATGTACATGGCATGATAATAAAATAGAGTTCATCGTATTCACTCGATTCACACAAGTTTTTGCCTTCAAACTATTAGATTTAAGTTTTTTTAACATTTTCTGTAATTGGATTAACGTTGTGTTACCTATCATAACAATAACAATTATAATTATACGTAAGCTTTATAATTTTTTATATTTTACACATGTTAATTAGTCTTGAATATAGAATAAATATTATATTTTGTACAACAAGCAGTCTGATTGCTCTATGTTTGAAAAATTAAAGAAAGTGTTTTCTAAATAGTTAGTATAGATTTTTAATTAAAAAATAATTTAGAAATGATTTGAATATAAGTGAAGCCAATATTGCATGCATACTAATATATTTTGATCTTAATTTTACAAATTCTATGTTTTTGTAAATCAATATTTACTAAGATATGTTAATAATTAAAAATATTTAATCTCATTTTTATTTAATAAGTATATAACAAAAATTAATAAATATAACTAATATTATAATTTAAATTTTATATTGAATATTGATATTAAAAACTCATGTAGTACGTGAGGTCTCCAATAGTATATTTATATAATTGTATAATATATTAAAATAATAGAAATTTATTAATAACAACAATAATAATAATAATAATAATAATAATAATAATAATAATAATAATAATAATAATAATAATAATAATATATCGATTCTCATAGTGAACGTGATGGAATTCCCGTGGCGTGGATGATCCTCGTCTTCGCTCGAGGAAAACAACCGGGGAATCCCCACCCTTTTTATATTTCTACATGGTAAAATATTATGTGCATCATACACCACTAATATTATTGATTGTAAAAAAATTAATAATATTGCTATGAGAACTAATATCATTGTTTGTTATAATTAATATCCTTTACGTCCAATTTTAATAGAATTAAAATTTTTTACACGAATTTTAAAAAATATTAATAGTACTTAATGTATAAAATAGATATGTTGGAGAGTATTATGAGGTTTATTTATGAATAAAATTATTGGTAATTGAGTAATTAAAATAATATTTGAAGAAAAATTGAGCAGATAAAAAATAAAAGTGAATATATTAAAATTAAACGGAGGAAATACCATTGATTAGTAATGTATACAACACAAACCGTACATAAGGGGCTTATTTGGTTTCCTTTATCGCTTAATACCGAACTATAATACCTATATTTGTAATACCAGTTTATTTATCAATATTTTGTTTGGTTTTAAAAACTTGAGTTAAATAATTAGTGATTAGCTATCAATATTATGTTTGGTAGCAAGTATTATAACTAGTATTAATTTATTTTAGACTAATTTATTCTTTTTTTTTTTTTTGATCGGGCGAAGGGTGACTCGAACCCATGACCTTTGGGCCATAGGTAGTGGAGCTCTAACCACTTGAGTTATACCACTTCGTCGACTAATTTATTCTTATAAATAAAAATAATAATGAACACATCTTGATTAAAGTGAAGTGTGTTTTTGGTATTTTAAAATTTAATAGATGTTGGAGAAATATAAGTATTACAAATACCATATGAAACTTGGAATCTATAATACCATGTATTAGATATTATTTGAACGGGCATATTCTTAATAACGGGCTGAAAGTATAATGTATACAACAAACTAAATAAGTGATAAAGTTGTATTAGGGATAAATACATCCCTAATAAAGGAAACCAAACGAGGCCCTTGGAGTACCTTTTATTTCCTAAATATTAGGAAATATTTATATGCTATTCAATTAAAATGTTATTAAAGTAACACTCATTGTTTTTAATTATTTTTATTAAACAATAATATTATTGTATTAATGACGTACATAAAAAATGTTACTTTATGCATGCATTATTTATACTAACATGAATAGAATTTTCAACGTTGTGAACAAGATCAGAAAGATAAAAACGCAAATCGCATTAACAGCATCCCCCACCTTCCAAATTCACCCTTGCGTTTCCCCAAAAATCCTCTCTTTAAACCCACCCTAATAATCAAATCAAAATTCCCGCAAAACAATTGATAATTTTCCGAGTCTCAATCTGATTTCAGATAAATTCACCGTTCAAAACCCCCAAATTCCATCAAGAAACCAGTATCTACCAATCTTCTAGGGTTTTCCTACCTATTCTTCACATCCAAATGAAATGATTGTGAATTGCAGCGAACCCGACATCGCCCTTGACTCGAGCTCGAAATCGATCAACGAGACGGTGAATGGGTCCCACCACTTCACAATCCGCGGCTACTCTTTGGCAAAGGGCATGGGCCCTGGAAAATACATTTCTTCGGATACTTTCAGCATCGGCGGCTATGAATGGGCGATTTACTTCTACCCGGATGGGAAGAATCCAGAGGATTCCTCTGTATATGTCTCGGTTTTTATCGCGTTGGCCAGCGAGGGCATCGACGTGAGGGCTCTGTTTGAGCTTACCCTTGTGGATCAGAGTGGGAAGGGGAAGCATAAGGTGCATAGTCATTTTGATCGGGCGCTGGAGAGTGGACCTTACACGCTCAAGTATCGGGGAAGCATGTGGTATTTTAGTTTGCTTTTTAATTTGATTTTTTTTTTGGTTTCACAGGACTTGGTGATTAAGTGAAATGAGAATGCTTGTATAGCCGGGTGACTGTGTTTGTTTATTTCGTTTTTTGTAATATGATGACTTTATGAGCTATTTAGGTCAATATTTCTTCTTGAATTTAAATAGGATTGCCATGAGTTTTGATTGTTTGAAGTGGAATAGTGGTAGTAGCTGCTATCTAGCTGTATTTGGAAAGTTAGTCGTCTATGTTTGATGCCATTGCTGTGTTTTTAATGTCTAGCATGGTTAACAAGTTATTTGTACTCTAGATTGATACTTTACTTTGGTAAGCTTATATGAACTCAAACACCTGTGTGTTTGAATTTCACCGAGTATTTTCTGCTACTATCTACAATGCCTGGCTCTGTGTGGTGTTTTACTCTTCTATTAGAGTAAAGAATGTTTTTTTTTCCCCTAAATTTTATTTTCTTTGATAGAGATTAGCACTTCTATTTGGTCTTGGGAAATTTATACTGGATACTTCCATTTAATCTAGTTTTCTTTTTAGTTTCCTTGGAAATTGTGGTTAGATAATAATGCAAATTAGAACTTTTGGGAGAATCTTTGAGATTGCTGAAACTGATAAGTTTTCATTTTAGTGTCAAAATTGACTAGAGAACCATATTGTATTGTCTGATATCAGCATTTTACTTGGTTGTGCAGGGGTTATAAGCGATTTTTCAGAAGGACTTCTTTGGAAGCTTCTGATTTTCTGAAGGATGATTGTCTTTCCATGCATTGTACTGTGGGAGTCGTTCGAACTCAAGTGTTGAGGGACCAAAATTGTACAGCGTTCCAGTCCCTCCATCAGAGATGGGCCAAAATCTCAAGTATTTGCTGGATGGGGAAGTTGGCTGTGATATAGTTTTCCAAGTTGGTGAAGAATCCTTTAAGGCTCATAAGTTAATTCTTGCTGCTCGTTCTCCTGTGTTTAGAGCTCAGTTTTTGGACTTGTTGGAGATCCTAATAACGATAAAGTGGAACTTGAGGATGTTGAACCCTCTATTTTCAAGGTATCACATCCGTCTCCTCTCATAACTCATTTTTAGTTATTTTATATTATTTTTGCTCCTCTTTTCAAGAGACCCCTTCGTTTGCCAGAGAACACGTTTTAGACTCTTAGTGCACCTTGCACTCCTTTAACAACTATGCTTCTAGTACATGGGTCATTGTGTATTCTTTTATGTTCTTTCTTAGTCAACGTGGTTTAGTTATGCGACTTTGAATGTTTACAGGCTTTGCTCCATTTCATTTACTCTGATGAACTTCCCAGTTGCCATGAAATACTTGGCTCATCATCCACATCGCCTGCAATCATGATGCAACATCTATTGGCTACTGCTGACCGCTTTGGTTTAGATCGGTTGAAACTATTGTGTGAAGCTAAACTATGTGAAGAAGTCAGTGCTGAAACAGTAGCAACAACCCTTTCGCTTGCAGAGCAGCATCACTGCCCACAGCTCAAGGCCATATGTTTAAAATTTGCAGCAACAAACTTGGGAGGTGCGTGTAGCCCTTAGATCTGAGCGGTGCAATTGTTCAGGTTATGTCAATTTAAATTTTTGGTCTGTTGTGTAGGTATATTCAATGAGATTAGATGCATGTCCAACTACAATTGGAACGTCTGGTGTCCTACAGTTCTGCTTCTAATCTCTGAAATATGCTGCAGTCACCCTTTTGCTTCACTTTTTTCTTGCTCTAAAACAATCAAAATGAGACACTAATAAGTGTTAGAATGATGAACATAATTGCACATTTGCTGAAATGCCATTGCATTCAATATCCAAATTTCCTTCTTGCTAGGCAGTGTCTATCATGTAAAATCTTAATTGCACTATTCAACATACTGGAAGAATGAACACAATTCAATAATTTTTGGATAAGGGCAATTATTGTATATATGATTGGACTTAATCCAAGTTCTTAAAACTTGCTTTCGTGTTTTTCTTTAAAATTATATTTACACAAAAATTGTGCTCTGACGTCTCATGTCTGGAGAAGTAGTATCAAGTGGGCCAAACTAGTGGGATTATGAAAATTAACTGTAGAAAACTCTTGAATTCAGTTCTGCTTGTTCTTGGACAGCATCTCCAAGCCAATTTAAAGATATTGAAATTACCCTGTGTACTATGTCATCTCCTCATGTGAATGAGTTTCTAATATTTTGATCACAAAACTTTGTATGAGACGGTCTCATACACAAGACGTAATACTTTTGCAAGTTTTTGTTAATACTTTTAAAAACTTGAGTATTTCAAAAACTTGAAAAAGTATTACTTCTCATGTATGACACAATCTTATATACTATACTTGCTCTATTTCAAATTTTAATGTTGATTTAGAAGTACAATTTTGATTTTGCAGTGGTGATGCAATCAGAAGGATTCAAACACTTGGAACAGAGCTGCCCGTCTCTGTTGTCGGAGTTGCTGGAAACAGTGGCTTCTGTGGATGAGAAATCAAACGTAATGTCAGGTAAAAAAGGAGTGGGAGTAGTATCTTTGGGCTTGATTTGGCACCAGCAGATGGTGGTGTAGCGGATTCTGTCAACCCTATTCGTCGAGTGCGGAGGAGGGTCTAGTATGGTGGTGGTTGATTCAGACTGTGAAGCTCCTAATTCTGTATTTTGTGAAGCATGTTTATATATATTGGTAGTGTATGTGTATCTTTGTTTTTTTGTCTCAGAGAAACTGGAAATACTCTTATGCTTTGTGACACATTGATGATATTCTGTCTCTAGCATTAGTCTGCCTCTTTTGGTCTTATATGAATGCTTCAATTAAGACTATGAATAGCCCAATCATTTGTTACATATTTTGAAAAAGAAACACATGAATGATATCTCACTTGAGACACTGGTAGTGTGTTGTAATGCAAATAGAAAAAAATGTCTTCATGTAAAGAGGTTTAATTAGTTTTGACGTGCGAACTGGCTAGCATTTTATGTTGAGTCGGTGAAACGAATGCAATTAGAATCGTTTATTAATATCATTATAATCATTCACCGATACCATAATCATTTTATATTGTGATATCAGTTTATAAGTGTAATGATATCAATAAATGAATGTTATGGTATTAGTGGATGAATGTAATGGTATTAATTTTATAATATGAAAATGTTTCACACTAGATTTTGTGTTTTATGTTATTTTTAAATAATATTAATTATTTCATTAAAATATATATACTCCCTTCTTTACAATATAGATTGCTCAAAATCTAAAAATGAACGTTATAATTTGGTTTTTTCATATCCAAAATAGTAAAAAAAAAAAAACTATACTCTTTCACTAAATGGTTATAAACATCTCTTATTTACAACTTATGTCACTTAATTCTTTACTATAATTAAATCTCATTCACTCAATTACTCACTCTAATAATACTAACAAATTACACTTTTATTAAAATTTGTGTTATTTGGTTTTAAGCAATATAAATAGGGAATGTTAGTTTGATTGTATTTATTTTATTAAAAATATTACTCTCTCCGTTACAATTTAGATTGCTCAAAATTAAAAAATAGATGTTATAATTTTGTTTTTCCATATCTAAAATAGCAAAAACACAACTCTACCCTCTCAAACTAAATCCTTACAAATATCTCTTATTTACATCTCATTTTACTCAATTTTCTACTATAATTAAATTTTCAAACTCAATTACTTTTTCCAATAAAGTTAAAAATATTAATTTACCTTTTACTTTACACTTTCTAATACTAATAAATAACACTTTAATTAAAATTTATGTAATTTAGTTTTGAGCAATTAAAATTATAACGGAGAGAGTAGTAGTTTTTTTCGAACCCAGTTGTCTTCAGCGTAAACAATAAATGCTAAAGTGAATACAAGGCTAAGCAAGGTTTTAAGAGGCGTTGTCTTTAATGTGTTCAGTCAGAGAAAGAATGTTTTAAGCTCTAGAGTCGATGCATATTACAATAAGGGGTCGTTTGGTTTCCTTTATTAGGGGTGTATTGATCCCTAATACACCTTTATCACTTGTTTGGTTTGTTGTATACATTATACTTCCTGTTATTAAGAATAGACCCGTTCAAATAATACCTAATACATGGTATTATAGATTCCAAGTTTCATATGGTATTTGTAATACTTATATTTCTCCAACATCTATTAAATTTTAAAATACCAAAAACACCCTTCACTTTCATCAAAATGTGTTTATTATTATTTTTATTTATAAGGACAAATCAGTCTAAAATAAATTAATACTAGTTATAATACTTGCAACCAAACATAATATTGATAGTTAATAACTAATTATTTAACTCAAGTTTTGAAACCAAACAAAATATTGATAATAAACTGGTATTACAAATATAGGTATTATAGTTCGGGTATTATCCAATAAAGCGAAACCAAACGAGCTCTTACAATATTCATAATACAAGATTGAATGTGGTCTGGCAATTAAGTCGTGGGATTAATGCACATTTCATGATTCAGGATTGACCTTCTAATTCAAATTCAGTATGTCTGGCTTGAGTCATGACTGAAATTAAATGTCATAATACTTTCGTCGCTAATGTGGTGTGGTTGTACTGATTGGACAGTCATAATCGGTCATTGACCTTTTACCTTCAAGTCGATCTACAAGAGACAAACAGGGTACTCGGGGATGCTTCACTCAAC
Organism: Paraleonurus japonicus; assembly: GCA_030762865.1. Classification (NCBI taxonomy): domain Eukaryota; kingdom Viridiplantae; phylum Streptophyta; class Magnoliopsida; order Lamiales; family Lamiaceae; genus Paraleonurus; species Paraleonurus japonicus. The sequence goes on from CM061053.1 coordinate 5,894,168, forward strand.
CCTTTCTCGATAGCCTTATCCTCGGGATTTAAAATTTTTCTATTATATGTACGTAATTTTTTTATTTATACCTTAAATTTGTAATATTTTATCATTTCGCTCCCTTGAATAATTAAATTTTCCTCCCCTTTACTCTTTGCCCTTGAGGCGAAATTCTGATCCGTCCTCTACTTATCCGGATAGCTCGTACTAGATTAATTGCTAATCAGGGCCTAGAATCCGGTCCGTGCTCTTTACATTTTATAATTTATAGTGGTCAATTTTGTATTGTAAAACTATTTTGCATAGTTATTTTATTTAAATTACAATTTTTATTTTTGTTAATTTAGTTAAATCTGGATGAAAGGATTTGTAATTTACCCTTATTTCTTTGTGTGTTTTGTCATTGAATATATATATATTTTTTTACGTTTATTTTGTCAAATAAAGATTTCCATTTGATCATGCAACAACTTTATTTTATTTTTGAACTTAAAGAACACGAAAAAGGTAACATAAAATTTACATACAAATTTAAAAATCTAGTCACCTTATTAGATCACCCGGAAATACAACTGTGATCAAGAAATTTATTCGACCAACACACACAAAAAAAGGTAGGAAAGATGATAAGGATGGTCACACATTTTTGTTGCAAGGAGAAGGCTGAACAGCAGCAGCAGCAACAGCATTGTTGTGTGAAGGTTTAGGAGTGGGCCAGAGGAAGGCTCCGATGGCGAAACGTCGTTTTTGCGGTAAATCGCCGGTGAGGGGCAGGCCATACTGAGCCAGAAGGGTGTCCACCATCCATTCCGGCATGTCTTGATAGTCTCTCTTGGTGTATCTTGGATAGTGCAGAGGCATTCTGAATTCACTCCCCATTCTCAACTACTGTGTATTTGAACATGATGTCTCTTTATATATTATTAATATTCATGTGCTGCACATTCTGCAAGCGTGTCTTTTATCATGATAATCGGATGTTCTACCTTCTCATAGTCGCAAAGTATCGTGTGAAAAAGTTCTACCGTGACATTTGTTTTGATTGTTATATTAAAGAGGATTAGTTATTTTTACTATAAGATACTATCTTCGTCCCGTCTTGATATGTCCCACTATAAGTTACTCATTCTATTTTTGGCAACTATCCACTAAATTTATATTCCTATATTTTTCAATTATTTACACATATGTCACTCGTGTACCTTTATTTTTATCAAAATCTCTTACTTTTTCTTCTCTCTCCATTATATTATTTGTACTATATCTATATTATACTCCCTCCATCCCGTAATTGTTTGCACAATTGATGGACACGGAGGTTAAAAAAATGCACTTTTAGGGAGTTTACCATGTATAAGTGAAGGGTATAATTGAAAAATCATGTGTATGTAAAGTAAGTGGGTTAGTTAATTGAATTGAAAAAGTAATGATATTGGTGTAAATAAATGTGTATTGTGAGGGTGTTAAAAATGAATAATATTATCATTTATAGGTGTGTGGGATTTAATAAGGTCGGTGTGCAAACACATGTGGAGACAGTGAGTATTACCTTATCTTAATCTTTATGCCCAAAAAAATGGGTAACTTATTTTTGGGACGGAAGGAGTATTATTTTTAATGTTAGTAGTTATTTCATTTGAAAGGTATACATTACTTTCTTGTAAGATATTAGTTGTAAACTCATTTCAAGGTAAAACTGGTTCGTACAAAGATCAACTCTCTCATATTTGATGTTTACTTCATAATAAGATTATGACAAAGTCTTGTATGAACAAGTTTCACCATAAAATTAGTTAGAGTGGTATTAATTGTTTATATTATAAGATATTAGTTGTTTCATTAAAAATATTAATGAAAGGATATTAGTTATTTTATTAAAGATATTAATTAATCTCTCTCCCATTAAGTCTCATGTCAGTTTGGTGATTTTCTATACGACAACGTCATAACTTTGTAATTTTGTGTCATAGTTAATTCAATCCCTTCCCAGTTCCCACCCATAATTTTGACTGACTGACCACCAACAGTTTGAGAGTTAAGTCCTATTTTATTCTCGTCGTCTAAGCCCCTCAATTTGGTATGTCACATTGCCGATCTTCTATACCACGACATCAAAACTTTCTAATTTTGTATCGTGGTCAATACCCACTCAAGATTCATTCTCTTGCTGACCCAATTTTGACAAATTGCCAACTATTCTTCAAGTTCGTCAATTTGATACCAATTCATAATTTTGTAAACCACAACTCTACAAATTTTTATTTTTGTCATGGTATTAAGGGTAAACTTTTATATAAAATGGTAAAAATTTGTTATTTGATTTGGTGGATAAAAAAGTTTTAAGTAGAAAAAAGTGGATACTTTTTGGCATTGGAACTATTTTGGTTAGTTGTCCCTCTTTGACATGACCTTGTAGAGTGTAAGTCGAGTTAGCTCTCAAACTACTCATGGAGCGACTTGGGAAAAAAATCAAATTGAAAAATCAAACTCAACTCAAATGATATTGAATCATGATCGAGCTACTAGAATGAGTCAAATCGGAGCTTGAGCTTAATTAATAGTACTCAACTCGACAAGCTCACTAGCTCAGTGAAAGCTAAGACAAAAATATTATTTCACCCTTAGTGTGTTATTATATATAATTAAAATCGATATGTAATTATCAACTAAATTATTTCATCAGTTATATATAATATAACACAACTTGGACCATTTACACCCCTAGCATGAATGACTTGACCAACAAATGAAATCATGGAAATACAAGCTTCATATAAATCCATCTTGAAATTCAAAACAAAAATCGACATGTCACCATGCTTTCAACCATAACAAAAGATTAAAGGCCAGTTAAGTCTCAGGTTTGACATGTCATGTATGTAGGGATCATACTCCCATTCTTTCCTTTCAGCACGGTATACAGACAACAAGAACATCGTATCCATCATGATTCGTCTTTAAACATGACAGATGTATGTAATTAATCATTGTAGTTCAGGCTTTCAAAATTCTATAAATCCTCATTTCCACCCAAAGAAAGCACTTTGACAATCTTTAAAATGTGACATTACCTCAGATACACCCAACCATCAGAACTAAATTGTTCTACTTCCTTGGCCTCCACACTTGGGGCTTCTGACTTGTAGATGCATTCATGGCTCCATTAGATTCCCCATTTTGATTATGATGTTTATCCATTGGGTTTTTTTGACTTGTAGATGCATTCATGGCTCCATTAGATTCCCCATTTTGATTCTGATGTTTATCAATTGGGTTTTTTTGACTTGTAGATGCATTCATGGCTCCGTTAGATTCCCCATTTTGATTCTGATGTTTATCCATTGGTTTTCTGGGAAAGTTGGGCCGAGTTTGCTGCGTTTTTGAAGGAGGGTATCTTCTGGATGGGTGAGGATTGAACCCGTTCCTAGTAACGGGTTTTGTTGTTCCAAACAATGGTGGTTGATGCTGCCCAATCATAATTGAAGCAAGAGATGCTATATTTCGATTTTCTGGGACGAGTGTTTCTTGAGTCACCCGAATGGCTTCTGCTATCTTTATCAATTGGTTACTGCTCACTGTCCTAGCTGTATTTGCTGGTTGCTCGAACGGATCTTCAACCTTAAAAAAAAAAAAGAAAGAGGGTGAACAAAATAATGAGAGGTGGTGAAGGGGGAGACAGAGGGGTAAAAATTACAAAGAGTGCATAGGTTTTAGGAAGCCATCTCATGACGCTATTGATATCCTCCATTTGTCCAGCAAATGGGCTAACACCTTGTGTAGAAGCTCTTGAACAAATGTCAGAAAACTGAAGGTGCAAAAAGATCAAAGCCCTGTCAATGCGATTGGATTGATTGAACTTACTTTATGCTCAAGAAAAGTGAGCACTTCTTTGCTATATAGAAAAAATGACAAACAAGTAGTCAAACCTTTGCAAGGAAGGAGATGAAGAGCTCCGATAAAGAGCTTTTGTTGATTATTCTCGACCTATCTGCCTTAATTCTGAGTATATTTGCACCACAAATGTCTTCGATATGTTTTTCTGCAGCAGCCCGCACACCTTCAGGAGAAAGGCGTTGAAGAACATGAGTGTCGTTAATATAGAATAAACAGAAATGATATCTAACATGTTTGAATCAAGAGCTTTAGATTGTGCTGTACAACATTAAATGGCGTTGCTAGAATTAAAAACAAATTTGAACATGCTTTTGATAATTTGATAACAATCTTATATAATACCGGCAAGGTCATCAATCATGTTTCCTGGATATATTTCTCTAAGAGGAGGTAATATTGCAGGCTCCAATGTCTGCAAGAGAATAAATCAGATAAAGAGAGAAATTACAGTAATACAGGAACATATAGATGAAAATTATGTTTCAAATTTCAAACTCTCAACTTTTTACCCACATGTGATGAAAATTATGGTAAAATATTTTTACCTGAAAATGGAAAACTACTAGCAGACTGAGACAGTATGAGTTCAGAGTACCAGATTTTGAATCATTAATACGGTGATTGTTGGCCCAAACTTTGACCTGCACAAAAGATAGATTTGTATATGACAATAATCTATGCTTCAAATTTACACAGAGACGGTTCACATACATGAGGCATGATACTTTTGCAGGTTTTGTGTGAAACTTTAAAAACTAGAGTATCACAAAAACCTGCAAAAGTATCACATCTCATGTATGAAATGGTTTCACGCAAAAATTCCTCTCATATTTATCTCCAAGTATAGAAACATGCCAGTAAAACCAGATCACGAAAGCGTCCATCAATCTCATTGATCCAGAATAACATCTTTGACTTCATTTGTCCACTTAAATTGTTGATAGATATGTCACATGAGATGTTGTATCTTCCCTCCAACTTCAGAATGGGTACCCTTGCATTGGAGATGAACAGTAGCCTTCGGAATCCACCTTTAAACAAACAAGACTTGGTGGATCAGAGCTCAATTCCAGGGTCCTGTTTGGAATGTCATATTCCCTATTCACAGTATAAAACGATATTGTCTCATATGTTTCAAATTCTACCATGTAAAATCAAAAGTTATTAGAGGAAAATAGCTTTAAGCCACCACACCTTCAAACATCTTCTCTATTCCAATTCTAACTCTCAATTAAAATATTCTTCCTAATATTTGCTGATAGTTTTTTTCTTTTTCACTGAACAAAACCACAATAAAAAGGCAAATGTTGCATTTGCATTCTTTTGTTTAATATTATAATTTCTAAGGATTTTGGATTCACCAACTGCGCATACCATTGGATTTCAAAGATTAAATGAAACAAATCAATAAGAACAATAAGTCAAGCAAGCAAATCACATAACGAAAAAATATAAAGAAACATCTTTCTTATGTTTTTGCATAAAAGAGCATCCTAAGATTTATGAGAAGCGCAATATTAGGTTGTACTAGTAGCAGGTTACCTCTTCTTCTTAAAGCTTGTAGTACTTCCGCCAGTACACTTTGTTTGTGCTTTCTCCCAGCAGATGAAATATATGAACCATTTTTCAACTCAATGGATATATCCAAATCTCCCCATTTTGTAAAGAGGTTAGATACAAAAGATCCATATGGTTCCACAGTTGCACCTGTTTAACAATTTTGAATTTAACTCAGTCAAATATGCTGTCAACAATATATATATATATATATATATATATATATATATATATATATATATATATATATATATATATATATAGGATTAAGCTATCAACCCGATATTTTCATAAATAACAAACAGATTTCTTAGATATAACTTTATTATGAGGACAATCTGCCTATATAATAACTCTTTATGTTCCAAACTTATGGCTCTGATTTAAATTGATACAGAGTTTGAATCCATAGTAGAACAAACAATATGTGTGCACCACTACCCTCAAAAGTAGTAGTAAATGATCAATGGTCCACGTCATTCTTGGTTAAGAAATTCTAAAAGAGAAACAGAATTAATAAATTTTTGACACACTGAGTATTTTGTTAGAGAACTATGTGACATCTTCTATTTCATGGTTGGCATACCCTATAAACTCCATTAGTTATAATCTTTCTAAAATCTTCATTTATCTATTTATTAATGTTGCAAAGGGATAACTACAGAAAGACAATATACCCAACTCATTTTACAGATTTTTTTTATAAGAAACAGAAAATTTTATCGCAAAAGCGGGGATGAAAAATCTCTAGCAATAATAAAAGGACAATATTACAGTGGAAGAACTAATAAAGTACGGATAGAGGGTTGCTCCAATCAACAGTTAAAATGCATTATATCAAATCACACCATCTTTGTAATAGATAAATATAAGAGGGAGAGGGAGAGAAGCCAAACTTGGTCATGCATAGTGCAAATACAAGTTCAAATATGAGCAAGAGTTAAATTTGATGGTCAAGCTAAAGAGCATGTATTGTGAAAGAAACCAGATGAGTACAGTATCCAGACCCCAAAGAACAAATGTTGACCATATAAAAGTTTTTTGTATTTTCCAAACGGCATAAACAAATGAAGAAAAGCTATTTACAGTTTTTGTTAGAACAAAACTAATAATCATAGGATCTGCAATTAAGAAATTGCAAGCTGAGAGTATTTGTGATGTGAAACGCATGTCCTATCTTGAAGAAACTGGAGAAACTGCTGTTAGATTTTGAAGATGTTTTACAGAGTGTGTAGGACAAAAAGCTAGTCCATCTTTAGTCTCTCGGAAGATGATATAAAAAAATCAAAGCTGAAAAGTATCGAACAATAGTATCAAAGGTGAAAATGGCAGCAGATACCTTTGAATTGGATACTATTGCGTTTTTAAAAAAAATACTGTTTAAAAATAAGATTTCTACTAAAAACTACAACTTCCAATTATGCTCCCAAATATCAAATTTATTCTCTCATGTCCATTATTCAATTATATAAAAATATATTCCACCTTCACTCATTCTTCAATTCAGAAAAGTATGCCAAGTACTTTGGAACTATATGCAGATTATGTTATTGCCAATCTGGGAAAGATGAAATATTGTCTGTTAGTGTACAGCATGATTCTTGATTTCTTTTCTTCCAATTTTTTGACACCTCAGAAGGTCCTAATATTGTTAAAGCTAGAGTAGTAAGCATTGTAAATTCATTGATAAGAGTTTATTTCCTACACTTCAGAAAATCAAATTTTGCTAATGTTCATAATTCAATAACTAGGAGCAGGGTATAAATTGAACGGATGCTATAAATCTATACAAGCTTCAAGTTTTTGTGTTGCTTCCTTCATTTTCTTTTCACAAGAAAGAACTGCGCAAATAAATCAAAATTTCTATAACGGTTAAAGGTACCAAAACAACAAAATTGTGAAACACTGCATACCTCTCAGACTTTCTAAGGATTCAACAACAGCTCGAATCTCGTCTCTCATAAGAAATCTGGCATTCCAATCCTCTCTTAAGGGATTGATTGCTTGAAGAATATCCTTGAGAGTGCGCTCAAACAATTGTAGCCATTGCCAGTCATTTTGATTGAGGCTGGAAGCTGACATGTCAACCCTGCATGTAAACTAGAACAACGTATTTGCAGTATAAGTGGTGATGAAGCACATCTTTCATCCTAATCAAGGTATTAGAAATCATACTGAAATATTGGTTGATGTATGAAGGGATTAAATTGATCGTGCTTTTGAAGAAGCAGTTTAAATTGATTTATGTGTGGTGTGTAGTGTTTGAAAATAAAGTTCTCTTGATCAACATAAAAATTGAAGTAATTGTAAGTTTAAGCATTTCTAAGTTGGCTTATGTCTGCTTCTCAATATCAAGTTAAACGTGATTATTCAATCAGTTAAAAACAAGAAAATCACTTTTTTTTTTTTTATCGGGCAAAGGGTGACTTGAACCCATAACCTTTGGGGTAGAGGTAATGGAGCTCTAACCACTTGATCTATATCACTTCAAAAAATCACTTTTGTTTTAAAATAAATAAAAGTGCTTTTAAGCTTGCAATTGAGATTTCATGGGTGTTTGCCAGTGTCTATGCTTTTGGATAAGTGATTTAAATTGATTGATGTAAAAATCAAAAGTGAATTAAAAATCTCAAATATTTGTAATATTTGCTAATTTTTACAGATTAACCTAAATTTATTATTTAATCAGTTAAAAAAACAGCAAAACCACTGCTCTTTGAAAAGGAAAAAGAAAAGGGCTTTAGAGTTTACAAACACCCTTTTAATTCAATTCAAGGGGCTGAATCCCAATTAAATTTTTCGTAGCTTGTACTTCAATGCCAGCAAGGCACATTCATAAAAACAAAAGCACAACTACATAATTGCGCAATAAACTTCCATGATAACACAAATTTAAACAGCTAAGCAGATAACAGAAGAATTAATCAATGTTAAATACGCATAGCAAAAATTACTGCATGTCAAAAGATAAAATTATCTGCCTGCATGATATATAATAACGGATTGGCAACGCAAACAACAATATATTTAAAACCCTACAACCACATTACGAAATCTGAACATATTAACAGTAAAACAAGAAAAATATGAAATCCGATGAAAATTCCAACACATACACAAGTATGCTCATAAAACTCAGTAATAGAAACTTCATCGAGAAATTCAGCAAAAGAATGGGCGAAGAATTACAGACCTCTCAAATTAGGGGTTAATAGCTTCGATTGAGATTGCCACTGGATCCATGGAGGTGACAGTGAGGGTTTGCTTAAGGGAGAGGGTTTTAGTGTGTGAAATGTGTGCAAATTGGGGTGAGAGAAATAGTGAAAGGAATATTTGCTATTTTAACTTCTTTTTGTTTCTGCTCTGTTAAATATTGTTACTGTCACACAATTTGAGCATGTACACTGAATAAATAGATTTATATATTATTTTGGATAAATTACGCATTATTGTAAATAGCCGTATATATATTTTGGGAAAAATTATGCATTAATATAAATAGTCGTGAATATTATTTTGGATGAATTTCATGGTCGCAGTCCAGATATTCATATTAAATCAAATACATTTTCACTTTATCACTAAAGATGGCTTATTAATATGGTAGTCATCTACGATCACATTTTAAGATACGCATTAAATTCGAGTCATCCTTTACCGATCAAAAAAAGATACGTATTAAATTAAAAAGACGTTGATAATATTTCAAATAAATCATAAAATCGCGCGTTATTTTAAATAAACTTTATTTGTATTACCTGTAATGTTAATAATTTGCCATTTAAAAAAAGTAAATAAGATTATGTAAATTGCAAACGGCAAAAACTTGTATGAGACCGTCTCATGCATGAGACCGAATCACTTTTTAATAAATTATTATCACTTTTTTAAAAAGTGATACAAATTAATATAAAAGTGATAACAAATTAAAAAGTAATAACAATTTATGAAAGTGATAACAAATTATGAAAAAGTGATAACAAATTATGAAAAAGTGACTAGTCTCACGTCCGTCTCATGCATGAGACGGTCTCACACAAGAGTGTCCCATTGCAAACTCGATTCAGATGATGTATGCAAAGTCAAGACACAACCTAAAATAGTTATTTTGAGGTTGAAAACAATCCTTTAAAAATTTGAATTTTTTTAATTATTCACATTTAAACACCAATGAAAATGTACAATTTTCGTTGCATGAGAGTAGTTGATAATAATTCAACCTCTTTTAAATTGAGTGTAGTAATTTCAGCATTTATTTATTTTTATATTAGTATTGCATGTTTTATAAAATAGTGTGTTACTTCTATAGTGAATGTGAATAAAAATATCGTTAGTCGTATTTTGTGATAATAATACTTAGACGTACAACTTTGAAAACCAAACCATTAAGTTAGACATTAACAAAGAAGAGAAAAGGGAATAGGAAAAAGAGAGGCAAAAATAATGCAGTAGAAAAGGAAAAGGAAAGGCAAAACGGAAAGTGAAAGAATTAAATAAAAAAAAAAAAGAGTTTTTTTTTTTCCTTTTGGAATAAGATTAGGTTAGCTTTTTCTAATCTGTTTGTATTTTTTTAAAGATAATCTGTTTGCATTTTGGAATCTTGTGGAGAAAGACCCGTCATTCTATGAGGTAAACGAATCGAATGGTTTAGTCCTATAAATTTTTAAAAATTTTAGGGCCTATTGTACTTAATACTTTATGGCCTCGTTTGGTTTCCTTTATTAGGGGTGTATTAATCTCTAATACAACTTTATCACTTGTTTGGTTTGTTGTATACATTATACTTCCAAATTGTAATTAAGAATGGACCCGTTCAAATAATATCTAATACATGGTATTATAGATTCCAAGTTTCATATGGTATTTGTAATACTTATATTTCTCCAACATCTATTATATTTTTAAATACCAAAAACACCCTTCACCTTCATCAAGATGTGTTTATTATTATTTTTATTTATAAGGACGAATTAGTCTAAAATAAATTAATACTAGTTATAATATTTGCTACAAAACATAATATTGATAGCTAATTACTAATTATTTAACTCAAGTTTTTGAAACCAAACAAAATATTGATAAATAAATCGGTATTACAAATATAGGTATTATCCAATAAAGGAAACCAAACGAGCCCTATATGTATATACATTATCTCATATATTAAACAAATTTAATATAAATACTAATTTTAAATCAATGCACATATATAAAAAAATAAAAATCATTGATTTTTTCATATACCCTTAATTAATAGTTTTAAAATTCTATATTAAACTTTAAAAATTTTTATTATCTAAATTATTTTCAAAGAGTTTGGATAGACCCGCCGGAGTTTGTGGTTAGACTTCCAAACACCATTTGCTTTTACAATAATGAATTTTAAAAAAATTATATTTTTAAAGAATTTAAGATTAATATAGGAAGAAATATAATTAATTAATATTGAAAAGTGTAAACTAATATTTAAATTGTAAATAAAGTGAATAGACAAAACGACATATATTTTGAATAGGAGAAAATATTTTATTGAATAATTCTTACTTAAGGTATTTTATTTTATTGGAAACTAGATATTACTAATCTGGCGTATTAAGCAAGATGAAATAAATCTATAATATATATATATATATATATATTAAAATAATAGAAATTTATATTTTTCTTTTAGAAAAATTAAATTTATATTAATATATATAAGCTTAAAAGGTTGTGGTTGTTGCAATATATATACTAATAATATAATTTTATAATTATATTTCTAAAAAATAAAACATTGCACGATTCAAACCAAATCTAAATAAATATTTGAAAATATTTTAATAATTAGAAATTTTGAGGAGTAATCAAAATAATCATGATATTGAAAAAAATATATTTCAATTTTTTAAAAAGAAATATATGCTTTTGCAAGGAAAGTGTCACATTAAAAATATTTGGATTTGATAGTCATTAATCATGATAGTAAGTAATTGTAGTATTTTTAAAAATATAATATATTTTTAGAGATTAACAATCAGATATGATATACATATATATGTATATATCTATAAATTATATGATTTTATTTAGATTTTTTTTTTGAAAGGGATTTTATTTAGATAAATTGACTAGTGTATTTATATAATTATTTGAAACATAATTATCATATTATTTTAAGTGTAAAAATATTTTTTACATATACATTATTAATTTTTAAAATATTATTTAATGTTATCTTGGCGTTCGTATAATATAAGAAATGAGGGGAATAGGAGGTCTATCTTAAATTTCGATTCAAACCCAAATATTATTAATACCGACCTATTTGTGAGTGCGCCCTTCATGCATTAGGATCAGCCCGCTACCTAATTTAATATTTTAGAATTTAATTTTAATATAATTATATAATAAAAGCAGAAGTAAAATAACAAAGGAGAAGTAATATAATAGCAGAAGGGCAGAATAATAAAAGCTCCCAACCAAACAACCAAGAACTAATTCCAGATTATTAAACCGTATGCCTGACACCTCATCTCTTTACATCTTGTAACAATAGCATTTTCTGCCATTTCCAAACGATCTAAATAATACACTCCCAAATACATACCATGAGTTGTTGAGTATAAATAATTATTTTTTCATATGAATGTTTGAATTATTTTTTTAGTTGATGTGGTGTGATGTATATTATTATGTGCCTTGTAATTTTATGTGATAAATCTAGATTTTAACATGTTATTTACTAGTTATTTTAAATCTCAAATTCTATGTTTTTTTACTCATTTCATTTAGGACGAAGCCTGCTAGAATTAGGTCATAATTAGTGGATCATTTAGCATGTAACACTTGTAATACTACTACACTACACCACAGACAATTCATTTAACATCTCTATGTGTTGGCTTTAAAAAGAAAATCAGCGCCCTAATTGTTTGATCGTTAATGCCAACTAAAATCTAATTTCATTTGTGTCAACCCATATTCTAATTGATTAAAATAAAGAAAATTGATTAGTGTGTATCGTACATAGATGCAATCAAGTGTTAATATTCATATATTTATTAATGAATACAAATTTATATACATATCACTTAAGAGTTATGATATGACGTCACATAATTATTTAATTACTTATTTATATAATATTATATTAGTGATGAATTGTCATGTATATATTGTATGAATACAATAAATTTGTGTTGGTATAAATTTGAATCACTCACTGACCACTGTCGTCTTGATGTATATGGGCCATTACGGACGGCCCATTAGAAGTTTTGTATGCCCTCAGCCCATGACATCCCTAACGATAATTAAAGCCCAGTCCATAAAGATAAGAAGTACTAAGAACTACTGAACTAGTACTAAACTAAGAGGAGTCCATCGATAAAGCGAGTTCAATTCCTCTCGCCACTTTTCATGCTTTTAATATGTATTCTACTTTCCTGGATCTTTAACACATGGGTCCAAAATTGTGGTGATTCGTTAGATTATTTTTAACATGCCACGTGTTATCCATCTAGGTTATGGAACATAGAGTGAAATCGAAAATGACACGAGATGATATCATGTGTCAATAAAGTACTACGTGCGTTTTATACTACATGCATCATTTTTTAAAAAGGTATGTTCATGTACGATACATCTTTTCTTAAATAATAAAAAATTAACCTTTGTTTTTTATCTATACTCTTCAATCACCTCAATATTACACCACACATTATTATTTTTCTTAAACTAACTCAAATACTATTAAACAATATTTTTATTAAAGTTGAAAAACTACACTACCCCTATTAAAAATAATTTATATTATTAATTAAACAACTTTTAAATTAAAATATGTGTCAAACAATAAATATTATATCATACGTGATAAAGGTAGTAGTATAACGTGTCTCTCCAGTACGAAACAAAATGGCTGATTACTAATTTTTACATTTAATTGAATCGATTTACTCCCTTCTCACCATTTATAAAGTTGCCGTTTTTTTAATGAATATACTTATTATATAGTACCTATTTTAATGTGCATAATTGTGCTTAATGATAAATTTTCTTTTTAACAAAGATTTGCCCCTGTGAGACAGAGCTCCAATCAAGTTTAGGCGAAGTTTTTTGTGTACCAATTTTACCATAAAATTGTTTCTAATAGTATTAGTTGTTTAGTTAACGGTGTTAATTATTTTTTACTATAAAATATTAAAAAGTATTAATTATTTTTCTACGGTAAAATTGATTTACACAATATCAACCTAAGTTCATGAGAATTCACCCATAATAGCTCATTAATATAGATTCATGCCAATCCTTCTTATTAATTCAAAAATTGAAAAAAAAAAAAGTTTTAGTAAAAAATGGCAATGTTTTAAAAAATATGATATTTTAAAGAAAAAATTATCACTTCCCAATTAAAAATTTATCACTTTTTAAAAAAATAATATTTTTCAAGTGAAAAATAATAGGTGTACATTTTTAAGTGAAAATCATATGGTCACAAGTCCGCACACATAATTTTGTGGTTACAGAAATCAATTATTCAAACATCCTTAATTTACAATGTTTTTATCCTCTCCCATTCCTCTTTTCTTTATAAAGAAAACATCTTTTTAAGTGTCATTGTTAAATTAAACCACAGTTCCATCTTCTAAGTCTCATTGTATCTTTCTCCCATTAGTCTTCTCCGATTCTTGTAGCCTTAATGCAGAAACTTGTCATTCCAATAATTTTAAAATAATATAATTTGCAAATTTTTTCTTTTCTCTTACTAAATGTATGGCACAAATGATGGCACATGATTAGTGTGAAAATTGCATGATTATTGAATGTTTAATCTTCTCATTTTGATATGAATATCATGTTTATTTCACTCATATTTGATCAATTGCATTTGGTAGAGAGTGTGGTATTATTTTGGTTTATATGTGCAGGAATCATCAACTTGTGGAGAAATTTCAGACCTTCATATATTGTTGGATCAAGTGAAGAATTATACCACTAGAAAGAGGGCTGAAAGAGGGTCGCGTAGCAACAAGAATTGGGCAAATCGGAGTTCGTATGCGAGAAGATATGAGCTATCGAGCGGAGGTGGCACACGGGAGAAGTCACTCGGCCATAGCACATGTGACTCGGCCGAGTGAAGGCAGAGTTGCCCGAGTTGGCCAATTCCAGAAAGAATGTCACTCGACCAGTGCCAAGGCCACTCGGCCGAGTGGTGGCCGAGTGGGACCACTGCGCGATTTTGAGTAGAATTTCGTCATTTTCGAGGCCCTTAATTGCAAAATGGAATTTGTAACTTTGCCCCACTATAAATACCCCCATTTCAGCTGATTAAAGGGGATTCCACACAACACACAATTAGATAGGGAATTAGATAGAGAAATACACATAGTTTCACATAGTTGTAGGTGTTCTTCAATTTCCTTTTAATTTCTTGCAAATTAGTGATAGATTTTCATTCAATCAAGTGTAGCAACACATTTAAGGTGATACCCATCCTTATTCTCTTAATTCTAATGGTTTATTTCTTAATTCCCATGCTCTCTTCTCCTTTAATTTTCGTAATTTTCATGGGTTTGTTTCAATTAGCCATGATTGGCTAAATTTCATATGTTCTTGGGTGTAATGATCCCTTGATGAGTTGATTTCGGTGAATTGATGATTGGGCGTTCATTTGTTGAGGTGATTAATTGTCTTAATGATGCTTTGCATGATTTAATTGCTAAGGTGAGCTTTGATCTTGTGTTTATTGATTTAATTGATGCAAGGATACTTGGTTGATTGAATTGATGCATAGGTGTTAGGTTTGCTAAAGTGATTGAAGTGGATATTTGGTTAACACAAGGATACTTGGTTAATTAATTAGAACCTCATTAAGGCACATTGATTACTTGTTGTTGCATGTGATTAGTGAGGGGGTGAGAGTGTCGTCTCTTACATTCCTACGTGCTTTATCGATCATGTAGAACCTAGGCTTATCAAGTACGGTTTTATTTGAACTATTTGTTGGTTATCCCTATGATCCCTTTTGAATGAACACTTGATTGTTGATGATCCGAATTTGACGAGTCTTTGGTGATTTGCACCCGAGCACTATTATCTCATCCTTGGTATTTTTGTGTTGATTGTTTAGTTTAATTTCTTGTTGGATTTGTGTTGTTATTTTGTTGCTTTAATTTTGAAATCGTGACTAGCCACTATAATTCTATGGAAACATATGTTTTTGAGGCTCCATTGTACTCCTAGTCCCTTGGGTTCGATATTTGTTTGGTCTAAAATACTTGTTGCTAAAATATGACGATCAAAATGGCGCCGTTGCCGGGGACTAGTTGAGGACACTTAGGTGGAACTTGAATTCTTGTTGAGTAGTTTTACTAGTGGCATTTTTACTTGCTTTATTTTATTTTGTTGGTGTGAATTTAATACTTGTCTTCTTTTGTAGGTGGACACTCACTTTTTTAAGGGGGTTAAATTTCTTAATTGAAATCGAACCTCGAACTTAGCCACCGAAAGAAGGCAAGGGTAGTGAAGAGCTTAATTGAGAAGATGGATGGATATAACCAATACCCATGGAATCATTGCTATAATCAAAATGGTATGGTTTATCCTCCACAACATGAAGAAATTGGCTACGATAATTGGAGGAGCTTTGATTATGAATATCAAATGCAACAAGTTCCCTCCTATTATCAAGATTGGAGAAATGAGGAAGCCTCACCCACTCTTCAAGAGACGTTTCCAAACTACATTGATGAGCATTATGGTCAAGAATTTGATCCACATGGATTTGAATTTCAAGAAGCTTTGGAAGGAGATTGCCACGATAATTGGAGGAGATTTTATTATGACTACCAAACGCAACAAGCTCCTTCTCATTATCAAGAGTGGGAAAACAATGAGGAAAAATCAACAACGCGTGACTTGTTACTCCTATTGTTGAGGAAAACGTAAGAGAATGATGCTAGGCTCGAGGCAAGATTTGATAAGATGGAAGCAAGGCTTGATAAAATGGAAAGTATGTTTGGAGGTCAAATTGCCCAACATGGGAATCAACTCAAAAATCTTGAAATTCAACTAGGACAATCGGCCATCGTTGTGAAAAAGCTACAAAATGCGGAAGAAGAAGAAGAAGAAGAAGAAGGAAGAGAAAGGTGAAAAGGACCCAAGTGAGGAGAAGAGTCTAGGCATCGATCCTACAATCAAGAGAGATGGAGAGGAGTGTCCTTTGATGGACACGAGCTTCAATGAGCAAGAAATTCAAGAAGCATCGAACAACACATTGAAGAGTGAAATGAGCATTTCTAAACCTTTGAACTCTTCAATTTGTACTTTATTTGACATTGATGTTTCTATTGATTTTGTTTTGCCTCTTGATAAATTTGATCAAAAGAAGGAAATTGAGAAGTGCTTGGGTATCCTTGGACAAAAAGAGAAAGAATGGCAAGAGATGATAATAAAAGAGCAAGGAAACGTCCAATAAAGAAAGATGCGGGTGATTGGTCCAACTTTCATGAGAGTCTAATGGTTTTGGAAGCTCAAAGGTTGAAATATGATGGCAAGGAGGACCGATATCCTTGGCCATTCCGATAGGGAAGCGTGAAGTCAATAAATAACGTCCGGCATAGGACATTAAAAATAGCGCTAGATGGGAGGCAACCCATCGTTTTTCTTGCTTTCGTTCTTTGTGCTTGTTTTTGCTTTCAATAAGTGTGTTTTGTGTTGTTTTGTAGGAAGTCGAGGCGTGCGAGTGACGTTTGGTGATGCTCTCAAGCTTTGAGGAAAGGGGGTACTTGAAGACATTTAGGTACAACACCTTCTCTAGACTTAGACTTGTCTAAGTTTGGGGGAGGTGTGTCTCTTTTCATGCTTTTCCATTTGCACCGGCGCACTTCGTTGTTGGGCTTTCATGTTTTATTATTCTTGTATATGATTTTGGTGATGTGCTTTTTATTTCTTAGTAGTAGGTAGTTGTGTGCAACTCAATTAGCTAACTATCTTACCAAACTTTTAATTGCTTGGCAATGAAAAAGTTTGGGGGTATGTTAGTTTAGCGATTTTCGTTGCACCAACTTGCCTCTCATTAGCATGAGAAAATTTTTGTGAATTTGGAGCTTAATTGTGGATTTATTGCATATCATTGAGTTTATCATTTTGGATGTGTATTTTGTGATGGGAAATTGAGTAAGGTGATCTTGATTGTGGACTTGTTGTGTGATGAATTGGTGGTCTTGTGATTGGAATTGGATGAAGAGTTGAGTTAGAGGGTGATTTAGTCATTGTAATGTGTGTTTGTGTGGAAATTTTGCTTAGGAGAGCATTTTGTCTACCTTGATAACCTTGTGAGAGTTGAGCCTTGACTTGCATAATTTTGAGTCTTGTTTCCTTGATGTGTGTATCAATCATGCTTGTGTGCTCTAGAACTTGCCACTTGTCTTATTTGAAGCTACTTAGGTGTGAAGTCTTGGAATGTGATACAAGGCCATCTTTGAATTGATTTAGTCACTTGGCCAAATTTATCCTACCAAATGATATTATTTCGTAGTTAGCCACTTTGAGCTTATTTAGACTTATTTCTTTGGAAAACCTACGAATTTAGCCTTTTATCTTTTATGAGCCCAATTGTCCCTAATAACTAGTGGAGCGTAATGCTTTTAAAGAGGTTAATTTGTGCTTTGAAAGAAGACTGTGGGAAAAATTTGAGTTGAGAAATGAAAAAGAAAAAGATGAAAAAATTTGTGCACTTGAAAAAAAAAGAGATGTGATTAGAAAAGAAATGATGAAAAAAGAAGAAAAAATCTCTTGTGCATATTGTGGTTGATTGAATGAAAAAGAGAAAAAGGGTTCTATGACCATTGAGTGAGAATAATGATTTGTAAAGAAAACGAGTAAATTGTGTGAGTTGAGTATTGTGGGTGCAACCCGTACAATTGCACTTTCTCTTGAGAGTAAGAGATGTTCCTAGGCGTCTTGACCTCTCGCTCCACTAGTTTACGAGTCAACTTATCCAAATCTTCCACCTTACCAAAGAGCCTACATTACAACCAAATATAAAGACCTTGTTGATTCCTTGATTGGTCACTTTTGTGTGGTTGAAAATGTAGACTTGTGGCAAGCCTATGGTAGTGCACTGTTTGATTTGATTGATTGAGAGTATATTTGCCCTATACACTTTTGAGTGATGAGTGTGAAACACATGTCTTGTGAGAATTGGTAGACAATTTGCTCGAATTTGCTATCATTGAAGCACAACTCATGTGAAGGTGATTAGTTGCTTTTTGACTTGATGATTCATTTGAGGAAGATTGCTTGATTACATGATTGTGTTGATAAGTCCATCTATTGAGTGAGCCTATGCAAT
This sequence comes from Paraleonurus japonicus, assembly GCA_030762865.1. Lineage (NCBI taxonomy): Eukaryota > Viridiplantae > Streptophyta > Magnoliopsida > Lamiales > Lamiaceae > Paraleonurus > Paraleonurus japonicus. Next base: position 5,912,940 of record CM061053.1, read on the forward strand.
TTTCCCCTTGTTCTTTTACTTCTTTGCTTGAGGACAAGCAAATCTTTTAGTTTGGGGGAATTTGATTAGTGTGAAAATTGCATGATTATTGAATGTTTAATCTTCTCATTTTGATATGAATATCATGTTTATTTCACTCATATTTGATCAATTGCATTTGGTAGAGAGTGTGGTATTATTTTGGTTTATATGTGCAGGAATCATCAACTTGTGGAGAAATTTCAGACCTTCATATATTGTTGGATCAAGTGAAGAATTATACCACTAGAAAGAGGGCTGAAAGAGGGTCGCGTAGCAACAAGAATTGGGCAAATCGGAGTTCGTATGCGAGAAGATATGAGCTATCGAAGCGGAGGTGGCACACGAGGAGAAGTCACTCGGCCATAGCACATGTGACTCGGCCGAGTGAAGGCAGAGTTGCCCGAGTTGGCCAATTCCAGAAAGAATGTCACTCGACCAGTGCCAAGGCCACTCGGCCGAGTGGTGGCCGAGTGGGACCACTGCTGCGCGATTTTGAGTAGAATTTCGTCATTTTCGAGGCCCTTAATTGCAAAATGGAATTTGTAACTTTGCCCCACTATAAATACCCCCATTTCAGCTGATTAAAGGGGATTCCACACAACACACAATTAGATAGGGAATTAGATAGAGAAATACACATAGTTTCACATAGTTGTAGGTGTTCTTCAATTTCCTTTTAATTTCTTGCAAATTAGTGATAGATTTTCATTCAATCAAGTGTAGCAACACATTTAAGGTGATACCCATCCTTATTCTCTTAATTCTAATGGTTTATTTCTTAATTCCCATGCTCTCTTCTCCTTTAATTTTCGTAATTTTCATGGGTTTGTTTCAATTAGCCATGATTGGCTAAATTTCATATGTTCTTGGGTGTAATGATCCCTTGATGAGTTGATTTCGGTGAATTGATGATTGGGCGTTCATTTGTTGAGGTGATTAATTGTCTTAATGATGCTTTGCATGATTTAATTGCTAAGGTGAGCTTTGATCTTGTGTTTATTGATTTAATTGATGCAAGGATACTTGGTTGATTGAATTGATGCATAGGTGTTAGGCTTGCTAAAGTGATTGAAGTGGATATTTGGTTAACACAAGGATACTTGGTTAATTAATTAGAACCTCATTAAGGCACATTGATTACTTGTTGTTGCATGTGATTAGTGAGGGGGTGAGAGTGTCGTCTCTTACATTCCTACGTGCTTTATCGATCATGTAGAACCTAGGCTTATCAAGTACGGTTTTATTTGAACTATTTGTTGGTTATCCCTATGATCCCTTTTGAATGAACACTTGATTGTTGATGATCCGAATTTGTGAGTCTTTGGTGATTTGCACCCGAGCACTATTATCTCATCCTTGGTATTTTTGTGTTGATTGTTTAGTTTAATTTCTTGTTGGATTTGTGTTGTTATTTTGTTGCTTTAATTTTGAAATCGTGACTAGCCACTATAATTCTATGGAAACATATGTTTTTGAGGCTCCATTGTACTCCTAGTCCCTTGGGTTCGATATTTGTTTGGTCTAAAATACTTGTTGCTAAAATATGACGATCAAAGCACACAAGTAGATATTTACGATATTTGGAGGGTCACACTGCTTTGGTGTCATAGGGCGGCCCAAATTTCCATCTCTAAATCAAATTCAATTTGGACATGTTTAAAGTGGTGGTGGAACACCCCTTAAAAAAAAAAAAAAAACAAACAAACAAACTAGGGTCATACTTTCTTAGGCGGTGATTGTTAGGTTAAAAACAAAGTTTGCGGTTATATGATAGGGTTTTATTTAGTAAAAAGGAGATTTAAAAATATGGATTTGCCTCATCAAATGAGATTGGGGAGACGGTTTCCAATAGACATATAATCATATTTAATTTAATCAAATTTCACCGTATTCATTTTTATTTGAGAAACTATTCGAATATGTGTATTCGTTATAATTCGAATATTAAAATTGTATAAATGTTGATTATTAACGATTGGGTCAGTGAAATATGTGTCGTAAATAATACGTGAATTGAGCCTAAGGGCATATGTAATGCATCAACTCGCATTTAATTGGTCGAACGAGATATGTCCGCTCATTGGACCTAACGCACCAATATCACATTGAGCTTTAGAGATTGTGCGAATAACCACTCGCCTACCGTTAGCGGGCTGCTCCAACCGGAATCAAATAAAACCTCCCACGAATAACAAGGTTGTTGGACAAGTGACATCACAAAAATACGATCTCAATCCTCGTGAAGGAGGCGAAGAGAACTCGGCCTATATAGTGTATTTGTCTCACCCAAAGCTAGTCCTTAGGAGGATCTTGTTGTCGACTGTTGTAGACATTGAAATTTTAAATTTTATAGTGTTATTATTTTGTGATAAACTCAAATTTTGAAGATAAGAATATAAGAATATCTCCAAAATTTAAGAATATATTTTTCGTTATTTTTCGAGTGATTGATATGTCGAAATTTTGGGATATCTTTTGTTCTTGGTCTCTAAGTCAATGATCTCTTATAGATAGGAGAGTCAAAATAGAATTTTAGTAGTCCGATGAAATAAATTACAAACAACTCTATTAACTCCCTACAAGTTGTAACCCACAAATTCTCAATTAAAAAATATTTTATCATTCTTATTTTTCTCGCATTTTATATACTTATTTGCGGGTGTTGAAATTTATTGGTTAACACTTGTCACCTGTCACCCGCATTAATGAAAAAATACATCTGCATGCATAAATGAAGTTTAGTGCACGACCCAATGGGAAGACATAGCAAGTATGCATCACAAGGGGTGTGAACCAGAATGAATGTCTAGAGGCAGACAACGATGATGAAGGATACGTGTAGGGATGTCAATTGGAGATGTTAAACAGGTTGGCCCTAATCCATTAAGATCGGTTCTACATGATTACGGGCCTAAACGGTCCAGGATCATACCGGTCCACTCTTAATGATTTCATAATAGTTGAGACCTAACCTTGGACTTATCGGGCCGCGGGCTAAATGAGCCACTAACAAAGTGTATTGAAAAATTAAAAAAATTGAATTTCAATATTCTCTCTCCCCAAAATATTTGCTTAGAGGATTGCACACACGTTTAAAAAAATAGATAAAATAAAATATATTGTATGGTATTGTGGGATCCATTTATGAGTAAAGTGATTGTTTGTGAGTAAAGTACAAAAATAATTTAAGCAATTAAGTAATGTTTAGAGGGTGAAGATAAAATGATTGTGTCCATAAAATATATTAACACATTTTCTAGGATTGAACAAATAAGGCTAGTGAATATATTTTTAAGGACCGAGGGAGTATAAAATATAAAATTGCAACCATAATACATGAAATTCAAACTTAAAATGCAAACACTATTCATAAATGCATTAAAATCGAATCAAAATGATTAAACATGTTTATAAAATTGGATCATTTATTATCACGACTAATATTTGTTCACGTAATTAAGTAGTGTCCTTTATTATCATGATTAATATTGTTCATGTAATTAAATGATGTCATTTATTATCACGACTAATATCTTTAATTAATTTAAGTGATTCTACTTATTATTAGAACTACTTATATTTTGAAGTACCAAATTTTTAGATATATAATTGATTAATATTTTTAACTAATTTTAAGTATAGAGAATTTATAATTATGAATTTACAATTATATAGAGGCAACATAAGTCTAAACTACAATCAAAATATTTTTTAAACTAGTAAATATCTTATTTAGCTAATATATTTAAAGATGTAATTTATTTTTTGTTTATTAGTTATTACATAAAAATGAAGTCGGGTTGGCGTACCGATCCATTAGACCAGCGGGCTATCTGTTTAGTCCATGGGCTAATCAATTCGGTCTAGGCCCGTGTTATTTCCACACACCGAAGTTCCAAGTACACACCCCGGGAAAAAAAACTAACCAAACCACAGCAAAAATGACTAACCTACCCTTAATGTTAAAATGGTGAAACGGTCGTTTTCGAGTACACACACCCCATACAAAACATATAGCGCACGTACGTGACACCCATTGGAGTGTATCATTTTATTCAAAAATGGAAGTTTTCTAACTCTAAATCCGTGAAACGTGACCACTCATCCTAAAAACATTGGATATTACATCAATGAGAGCTTCAAGTGATGAAGAATATGTTGTTGTAAGTTTTATTTTCGTTAGATTTATTGTTTGATTTATACCTAGGGTTTTGTTGCATTTTTTGTGTTTTTGTTGCTCTAAAATGATTTATTGAGTAGTTTGTAGTCAAAATATACATTTACATTATCATATTATGTGTATTTGAATGTTGACACCATTTTTGTGTGAAGGTGACGGGTTTGAATTGTTCGAATACGGTTCTTCGCACTTTTTTAGGTCATGCGGATTTTTTTCGCACACTAGGTGTGTGTACTTGGAAAACACTTGTGCGAGCATTTCTTTCGCGCATAGGGTATATGTGAGACCCTATGTTTCGCACATAGGGTATATGTGCGACCACATGTTTCGCACAACGGTGTGTGTACTTGGATATACATGTGCGATACATTTTTCCGAACAACACATAAATGTGCGAAGTATTTATTCGCACAACAAAGATAATGTGCGAACAACCCGATTCGAACACATGTGTTCGCGATTTCTTTCAAATTTCATGCATCTCAACACATAATTCGATCAATACATTACAACCCATCAAATTTAGACAACAAATATACATATACAAACAACTTGTTATCATCTCACATACAAAAAAACATTTCAAATAACAAAAATAACAAACACACCTTTAGCCATGAGTTATTTCCTCCGGACAGCGGCGCGGGCGATGAGCATGAGCGGCGACGAGCGGCAACTACGGCGAGCGAACGAGCGGCGGAGGGAGGTCTACAATGTTATAGTGTGTACTGCTTTTTTTGACGTTAACTACGTGCACGGGATCGTGGTTAGTGGGAGGATAGTTATGAGATTTCGGGGTGTGTACTTGGAAGAAAAGTGTGTTGCCTTGGATAAGTGTGTGTACTTTCGAAGTTTGGTGTGTGGAAATAACCTTTGGGCCTTCGGTCTATAAATATCTAATTTTAAACGGACCACCAAATAACAGTCCACAAATAAAATGAATAAAATTAAATTTTAAATTGAGAAAAATAAAAATTAAATTCTAATTTAAAACACTTTAAAATTCAAAACTTAAATAAAACTCAACCTAAAAATTGTACCTTTATATAAAATTCTTCCATAATTTATTTGCATCAAATTAGTTTGTACATGAAATTCTTACTTAATTTATTTGCATCAAACTAATTTGCACAGTATTCAATAGTCAATTATATTCGAGAATTTTTAATATGAATATTTTGAAGTATTAGAATACCATGATTATTTATTTTATTTGCATCCCTATCGCCACGACCACCTCATAATTGAGGATACTAACAAAGTTATTTATACAATTATATTTAGCTACCACCTCCTTCAAGTTCAGGGAAGGATTGTTTTAAAACAAAAAAAGTTCAAGGAAGGACTAAAATGTCATTGTATTTCATGGTTTGAATTTACATTTATAATCAATATTCAGATTTTTACCTAAACTGATATTATTAAAGAAAAAAAGGTTCCTATAAAAAAAAAAAAAAAAAAAAAAGTTGGAATTACACCAAGTTGATTAATTATTTTAAATTTCATCCGATAATGCCCCGAGCCCCTTTCATTGCCTCCGCCTCAGATCCACCACCACAACACTAACATTATCACTGGTCCGCCGCGCCAACGCATAGCCTTGTCAACAGCATCGCCGCGTCGGAGCAAGCCCGATCGGAGCTCTCTCCCTCCGCCGCGCCGGTGGCTGATCTCCGCGCCTGAAGGCACATACGCGCCACCCCACAAGCGGTTTGGTTAGAAACAACATCCCATAATCCATCACTTGCCAGAATTAAACATTCATCCTCCGCCGTCCGATCTGTGACCGTCACCTCTGGCTCCGGAATAACGTACGGCTTCAAATAATTGTCTCCGATTGCGCGAGACATGGCTAAGACGGCCAGAACTCGAGGACCGTCCCAGAATATAACGCGGCCGCCGGAGTCTTCTATCCGCCGTAGCTCGTCCGGTCTATCCGGCTGAAAAATAACGCGATATTTTCAGATTTAATTTTTTTTTTTAAAGAGAAATAAGAATGAACGTCGTTGATTAATTTGGGAATTCAAACCCTACCTTATGATCTACCGAAAGCGGAATTGCGACGCCGTTTCGGCAGAGTACAGCGCGCGAATCTCCGCAATTGGAAACGATGGTCTTATCGGGTGAAACCACCGCCACAACGGCGGTGGATCCGACGGCGTTGCACTGTGGAGTAAGCATCTCGCATCGACATTTGGAGGTGGAGGTGGAGGCGGCGGCGCCGCCACTTGACCACTCTGTGTTATCCTTATCCATTTTCATGAAACTCTGATGCATCATATGTTCCCACGATGAGTCGCCGCCGTTCTCCACCTCGTTTTTCACTATTTCATGCATTCGGTCTTTGCATCTGGTTGCAACCTGCAATCAGTCAATCGCCAAAACCAAAATTAAACATCAAATTATATCTATACGAATTTTTCACGAAATTAATTGTTGGCTGCTTACATGAGAGCAACCATGGCCGTCGAAAACTCCGAAGAAATGCAAGTCGCCGGTAAAATTTAAGTCCCGGCGGCAAAAAGAAGGATGAATCGAAACCATATCTTCCATCTCTCTTCTCCTTCCACAAACAGAGGTCATCCCGAATTTAGGATTGATCTGATCAACTTCCGTCGCCGACGTAAGTATTTCCGGCGCGCTTTCAACTAACGGTAGCTGATTATTCCCCTCTCTGTTTTCCTCAATTTCAATGTTCTGAAGTTGTAAATCGGCGGCGTCTAGCTTTCGCCTCTTCTTGTCAAGCGGCGGCACCCCAGATTCCGACGTAAGCTCGAAACTCAACTGGCGGAGACCAATCATCCTCTTGGAAGTTTTGTCGACGAGCGTTTTGGTCTGCGTGTCACCATAATTGAGGCCACAGCACGTACTAGCCATTGCAATACTTGAAGTTGTAAAAATGATGTTGAAGAAGAAGAAGGAGAAGGAGAAGAAGATGATGAAGAAGACATTTATACGAAAATGTGCATTCGGTTTTCAACAACGTGCCTAGCCCTAGTATGCGGTGGAGGTTGCGGGCAGCTGCCCCGTTACCGTGACAAGTGTCAACACTTCCATTGTCGTGCTCTATAAAATGTACAATACATTCCTACTTCAATAATATTTTTAAAATAACATAAAATTATTTGTAAAAAAACTTTTGCAACACCGTTTCGTTTTGACGGTGAATATTGCCGTTGAATTCTTCTATTTTATTTGGTGTTCCATGCTATTAAATTGTTAAAATATGACAAAGTTTGTATGAGCAACTAGACTTGATGAATTATTAAATGGTACAATTATAATAAATAAAGGGTAAGACTTATATTATTAAATTGTGATAAATGAAGAATATGTTGTATATTACTAAATGATATCGATCGTATTATTAAAGGGTATGTGATAATTGAAATGTATAGCATATATTTAAATATGACAATATTAAAAAAATATTGGTTATCATAACTAAATGGTATGACTTAGTTGAGATAATTAAAGAGTAAACTAAATTATTTTTATGCAGGTCAAGTTTTACCCTAACTTGGTTTACAGGAAAAACATTAAAAAAAAAAATTATGGAGCAAAAGAAGTATATTTTAATTAAACAATAAATATTATTAACTAATTGCATATTGAAAGTAATGAAATAATTATGCGTTTTTCCATTTTTTTGAAATTTTTTAATTAAGAGCTCCTTAATTGACAAAATGTGTAATTATTTTATTAAAATATATTACTTATTTCATTAAAATGTATGATAGTATTTTCTACGGTCGGAAGACTTTATCTGTTTGACATCAGGTGTATAAATATTATTGAATTATTGATTCAACGTATGAAATTTATTTTAAGCAATTGAACTATATGGAATTTATTTTAAGTAATTGAACCGTGTTATATGCAATCACAATGCATCGCCCTAATAATAAATTAAATTAATATACATAAAATGAGATGATTTCTCTAGTAAAGGATACTCCCTCTTTCCAATTTAAATATGACAAATAAGATTGACACAAGTTTTAAGAAATATTAATTGTTTATATATAAAATAGATAAGTGTAGGTAAAAAGTAAAGTAATTGTTGTCAAATCATTAATAAAAGAGAGAAAATTAGTTGAAAAAGGGGGAAGATAGTGTAGGAATCAAATGATAAAGAGTGTAAATAAGTGTATATTGTGAAGGTGGAGATTAGTGAAAAATTTTTCATTTTGGGATGACATATTTGAATTGGACGGACGAAAATTAATTCAAATTGGGGGAGGGAGTTTTTTTTTTTTTTTTTTTTGTTAAATCGTGATTAAATATTTTCTTAAGATATTCGCAATTAATTATGATTAAATCTTTTTGTAAAGCGATGTGATCTGAGGCGTTGATTCCAAAGGTACAGAATTTGCGGGTAGATTGAGGGTGGCAGGACGAAATAAAGAGGAGGCGTTGGGCTAGTGACACGCAGTAGCAGAGACCCACCCCACCCCACCCCACACCACCCCACCTGCTTTTGGTGTAATAATAATGAAATACGGTCAGGGTCGTGACGTACGAGAGTCGTGTTCGGTGCCTTTTCTATATCTCACACGCGCTGTTTCTTGTTTTCGTCAACACGTTTTTGCTAGTTTTAATTCATATTTATTTATTTTTTCCCATGGGAATAACTTCACGATAAAATTAGATCAGAATTATAAAAATTAATTAAAATTTATTAACTAATACTTTTTTATAATACAACTCATACTCTTTCATTATTACAATTAATTTTTTTAGTAATATAATTATATAAATCGCACCTTTCGATTAACACGACCGATTTAATGCAAAAAAAAAAAAAAGGTTAACACGATCGATACCTTTTAACAATATATAGATCATATTCTCCAGCTTATCACAACTGATATTATTTAGTAATATAGATTGTACATTTCAATTGTTACGTCTCGATAGTAAAATAAATCTACTTTCACCGTAAAACTTGTTAACAAGAGATTTTTACCTTATTTTTTTGGCAAGTGTACGGTGAACTAATTTCACCACAAAATTCGTTATTTAATTAAAATATACTTCCTTCGTTCCATAAAATCTTTGAGAGCGTGCCTCTTGTAGTGTTGTTTTGTTGTAATATAGATAATTCCCTTCAATTATCACGTGAAAGGGTATGATAGATATTACTAAAAGGTATTAGTCTTGACAATCGAAGTGTATATCATATATTACTAAAAGGTATTAGTCGTGACAATTGAATGGTATAACATATATTATAAAAGGGCATCAGTCGATAATTAAAGGATATAACTTATATCATTGAAAGGTATTAGTCGTGATAATAGAATGATATGACTTATATTACTAAAGGGTACTAGACGTGATAAAATAATGATATGACCTATATTAGTAAAGGGTATGAGTCGTGATAATTAAAGGGTATGACTTATATTATAAAAGGTTATCAACTCTTATTATTGAAGGGTGTGACCAACATTACAAAGATTATTAGTTGTGATAATTTAAGAGTATGACCTATATTATTAAAAGAGTATTAATTGCTTTTGGTGAAAAGTATTAGTCGTAATAATTAAAGAATATGACATATATTATAAATGAGCTTTTTATTTGAAATTGCAGTTGATGGAATTTTATTTTCTTCTTTCTTCTCTTCCAAATCTTTGTATTCTTTCTTAATCGCGCATAGTCTTCATCTCAATTTTCTAATTACACTAAAGAATAACAATGTATGATCAAAATTTATTTGTATTCCTTAATTTAACGCAATATTATTGACAGAAGCAATCTGAATCTATTATTCCATGTGAATTCAATTTTATCATGAAAATTTGTTTACATGGGACACATACATTTACTTTAAAAGTAAAACTAATTTGTTTAAACAACTAATTTCAAGTTTAACATCTAGGTAATATCACAAATTTTAATGAATGTTATGATATTTTATTGTAAAATTTTGTAAAAAGTGTAAGAAAAGTAAATAGATAGATAGAGTATAAAAAAGTAAAAGCGTAAAGTAATTTATTATAAATGTTAGGTCATAATTTAAAAAATAAAAATGTTTGAAATAACAAAAAGTCAAACATAAAATAGACCGAAAATATCCGTAGAAAAAAAGAGACAGAAAATATAAGATATTTAAGTTGCGAGAGTAAGCGTTACTCGTTGATGGTGTGCGAGTGGAAAAAAAAATGATGGTGGGGAAAATGCAATAAAATATGTGTTGGCAAGAAAGGGAGATTTGGACACGTATGAAATTAGCAGCTGTCAATTAATTGACTACCCCCTACCCCACCCACCCCAAAATGCGTGCGTACCCTCCCTTGCCTTGACGGGTGTCCATCCTTACCAGTTCAAATTTGAGTTGGTGGGCCCCACCTATTCTTTTGTTTAATAGACGATGATGATGATTAGGTAATTTAGGGTTTTCTTCTTTCGCGGTTCATGGCGTGCCAGAAAAAACTGGATTTTAAAATATTTATCGAATAGTAAAATTACGTGGTTTACTTTGATAGAATGATATTTTTAGTTTATGTTATATTAACGTCTACAATCATTTTGAAATCGTATTATTAAAGGTGTATATATTTTGTTTTATTAAAAAATAGGAGTAATATGACTATGGGATTTTTTGGAGGTGGACTGTAGTGAAAATTTGAAATTGATATTACAAAATATATACCGTGAAATTATAAAGAGATTTTTTTAATGAATCTAAAAATAAACATGCTTGAGATTTTCAATCAAACAAACTTATCGGTTATCCCAAATTTTGGGGGAATGTAATTAGAAGATTGTTAATGGAATACGAAGAAGGTGATCCTTCTTTTCTATTCTCAATCTCTATAAAGTTTTAAAGTTAAGTGCGTGTGATTTGAAGTAATTCAAAATTGTATGCGACTCAAAATTATGAGCATCGCTCCCTCACTGATGTATTGCTCCTGACCCTCTTAATTTTTAAGGTGATGTTCTTTTGAGTTTTAAGAAATTTTTTTTTTTTTTTTTAAAAGAAACTTTTATAAATCGGTTTTAAAATTTAAAGAATATTAAAAATGTGTGCTAATTTTGAATTTTTAAATAGGGTAGATTTTAACTTTGTGATGTTATATTGAAGACAAAAAATTGTGTGATACCGTCTCACGGATTCGATTAGTGAGATGGATCTTCTGAATCCATTACGAACTCAATTAACCAAAACCATCCGCGAACAATATTTTCACAGCCCAATCACACCTTTCCTGCCCACCCCCAATCCCCACAGCCCACATGTCATATTGGTTGTGCGGGCTAGTCCACCACTCACATGTAAACATTTAAAAATAAAATAAAATTAAATACACGAATATTTATGTCCAAAACCAATTTTAAATGATATTTTACAACATAATACTCTCTCGGTCTCAATTTTGATTGTTTAAAGAAAAATGATACAAATATTAAGAAAATAATTATTTATTAGTATTAAAAGATATAAAGTGAAGGGTAAATGAATATTTTCAACTTTATTGAATGTAGTTGCTTTAAAATCAACTTTATTAAAAGGGTTAATTGAGTGACATTGAAATATAAATAAGAGATATTTGTAAGAGTTCAGTTTAAGAGGATAGTGTTATTTTTTCACTATTTTGGGTATGAAAAAAATAAAACGTTCATTTTTCGATTTTGAACAATAAAAATGGGATAGAGGATTATTCTCTAATGCAAAAAGAAAAGTATAAAATAATCGATTTGAATATAAAAAGGTAGCATTTGTGCAAATTTTCCTACTGTTAAATATTTTATTTGAGTCGGAGTCGAAACTCAAACTAATATTACTGTGGTATTTGATACAAAAACATTGAGCAACTCCTTTGAGTTTGGTTCAATAAGGGTATCTGACAAGTTAGAACATATTTAATAAAATCCAAACTCTAGCATAAGATCAAAAGAAAAAATTAAACTACTTGAACTTGACCCGTAGCATAAGATCGAATGTAAAAGACAAACTAACTTGTATTGTTCAGCTTAATTAAATTAAGCTAGATCAAACTCCACTAATTTGACAATCGAATAATCTCATACACAATTCTTAGAGCTTGAATAGAAATTCAAACAAGCTTGAACAACAATGTGTTCAGCTTGACTTGATTCACCTACAACCCTAATTAAAGAACTAAAGAAAATGCATTTACAGTGAGCCCTCCATCGACAGACACAATCTGACCAGTAATGTATGAAGCAGCAGGAAGACAAAGGAAAGCAACTAGTGATGACACTTCTTCTGCTTCTCCAGGTCGCTTCAGAGGAGTTCTAGATACGACTTGGTCCAAGAACTCTTTCTTCTCAAGCAACTGCAAATATTTATACACAATTCGAACTGGTGATTCTTACGATACACGATCGTGTTTAAACAACTGTACTGAAAATAGATCACTTGTGTAATAACAGCATCTTTGATGTTAGAATGGATTAGACAATAAACAAACTATGATATTGACTACCAGATTCCATCTATTGTTATTTCAGCTAATCCTCATTCTATCATTTTAAAAACCTAATGATGAAAGCCTCAAAACAGTAAAGCTTTTAAGAAAGTTCCAAGCTTGTGGCAGCTGGATACATTCTTTATGCTTTCTTCTAATGCATTAATTCGGTTTGATTCTTGGATTTCTACAAAGTTCGGTTCAATTTTGTATATACACAATTCTGTTAATTTGTTTCGGTTGAAAAATCGGCCAAAACCGACTGAATTAATTGAATGCTCATCCCTAATGTTCGCTTACAACCTTAATATTAAGGCTAGCTTGGTTATTTGTTATTCGTGATGTTGGACGTGTCAAATAAATGGAAAGCTAAGAAATTGAAAGTGATGATTAATTCTTTTACTGCTGGAAAGCAGCAGAGTCAGATTTAAACTATTGTGACAGACAACTCAAAATGATTACTTAAGATATTAGGATCAGCCATATAATCACATGATCAGTGTTGAGGAAGCCCTTTCACGTAAGAACCATATAGATCATAATCATTAACAGCTCAACCTCGTTTTAGTTACACGATTAATTACCTGATCACAAAATCTCCTGTGAAACTTATTCACCTTATGAAATTGGTATCGTTATATTCATTTAGTAATATAATATCATTCATTTAGTAATACCATTGCACTTATAAACTAATATCACAATGTAAAATGTTATTGTATTAGTTTATAAGAGTAATGATATTATTGAATGAATGTTATGATACTAGTTTCATACAATGAACAAATTTTACTAAAGAACTACTCTTATCAGATTGCTTGAACAAAATTCCCAATTGGAGACATTATCTACACCAAGTTAATAATGTATATACCACTCCATGATGAGGTTTGCCTTCAATGAAGTGAAACCTGAGAAACCTTCAATAGGAAATCATTGAAATGTCTGCTTCATTGTTTAAAAGTAAATTTTATGGTTCTTTCTATGCAAAAGAATCAACATCAGTTAAGTTGCGTAGCGGCAGTCTGATATATGAGTATTTAAGATCTTAGTGGCTCAAACATGAAAGACAGATAGACTTTCCAGAAAGGGAGGAAAAAGAAACTTACAGATTTCACAAGAGAGGTTTTGATATACCAGGGAGCAACAGAGTTGACCCGAATGTTATCTTTCGCCCACTCACAGGCCAAGTTTTTCGTAAGTTGATTGATTGCTCCTATAAAATACAAAACTTAAAGATTCATAACTTCATCTGCTGCATAATACAATTACTGGCCTACAACAACATACCTTTAGAAGCACCATAAATAGATCCAGAAAATAAGTGGACCTGACCAGCAACAGAAGAAATAAACACAACGCTGCCTCGTCCAGATGCTTTAAGAAGAGGATGAGCAAGCTGGCAAAGGTGATACGAAGACTCTAAGTTCGTTGCCATGAGACTAGAATATTCATCAGCTGTATAATCAACTGTTGCCTTCCTGATGTTAGTCCCAACATTATTTATCTACACAAAAATATCAAGCACTCAGTCTCAAGTCTTTCTAAAATGATCATATGACTAAGAAAAATGATCATACCAAACTGAGTACACAACTGCAATAACTAAGAAACTGTATAGAATTATGGATAGAAAATATCTTCGATAATTATGTATGCACAAGTTTCCCAAAATCTTGTGGTACACTTGAATCCAAAAATCAGGGGAAAATTGATAAGATTGATTTTCAACAATTGACACATAATACAATTGATCAATAGCAAGAAAACCCCAAAATCGCCCATAATAATGGACTAATGGTTAAGAGTGTAAACACCCTTTCAAACAACTTACAAGAATGTTAAGCTTGCCATCGAAAAGAGAGGAAACTTTTTCGATGAGCTGCAGTCTTTGTTCTCTTGAAGACGCATCACACACTGATCCACTGACAAGAAACCCTTTAGAAGCCCATTCCTGCAACCGCTGATTAAGCTCCTCTTCATTCCGCGAGCACGTATACACTGTCGCGCCCAATTGGGCAAGCTCTTCAACAGTTGCGTACCTGATGGCATTATCACAAACAGATAGCACGCGCTAAAATATTTTCGACACCAGGAAAGAAAAGTCAAGGAAAATTGAGTACCCAATTCCACGAGTGCCACCGGTGACAAGAGCGGTCATTCCGGCGAGCGACCATCTTGCGTTGCTGCTCCCTGCCGCCATTGACTCTTGTCCTTTCTCTGTTTTCAGGTACGTTGGAATTTGTAATGGATATTACTGTTGCATTCAGCTTCTTACTAAAAATCTTTGTTTTAGATCGTTATATTTTATTTTTTTCTTATCCTTCTCTCTTTTTACTTCCTTTTTTTTATAATCTTTTGGATTTTACATTTTTATTTTTCTTAATGATGGATACTTTTTATACTCAATATTTGGAAATTTTTTTAATAAAAATTAAGTTAAAAGACAATCAATTTGTGAAGTGTGTTAAATAATTTAAATAGAAGTGCCTCTTTATTCCAAAAATTAAAGTTAGAGTGTTTATTTGAGCTCAAATATACTTTAATATATACCGGAAGCAATAGTTCGGGGGTTACAGTTGTACCTTTTCCCAATTGAATATATAATTTAATATATTATATATTTTGATTTTTAATATTTACGATAAATACAAAAATATACATTTAATTAAATATAATTATATACACAATTTTTAAAAGTATATTTTTTTAATTTTTTAATAAATTGATCGAATAATTACATTTAGGATTGATATTATTGAGTTTGTTTAGGTTTGATTAAACTAAAAAAAAAAAAATTACGAACCAATAGTATATTTAATAATAAAATCGACTTAAATAAACGAGTCAAACTCAATTCCTCAAATACTTTTAGGGTCGTTTGGTTTCCTTTATTAGGGGTGTATTGATCCTTAATACACCTTTATCACTTGTTTGGTTTGTTGTATACATTATACTTCCAAAGCTATTAAGAATAGGCCTGCTCAAATAATACCTAATACATGGTATTATAGATTCCAAGTTTCATATGGTATTTGTAATACTTATATTTCTCCAACATCTATTAAATTTTAAAATACCAAAAACACCCTTCACTTTCATCAAAATGTGTTTATTATTATTTTTATTTATAAGGACAAATTAGTCTAAAATAAATTAATACTAGTTATAATACTTGCAACCAAACATAATATTGATAGTTAATAACTAATTATTTAACTCAAGTTTTTGAAACCAAACAAAATATTGATAAATAAACGGTATTACAAATATAGGTATTATAGTTCGCGATTATCCAATAAAGCGAAACCAAACGAAATTTCTAAAAGATTCTACTTACCCCGATTCAATTGCCCTCGCTTATACCCATCCGCAAGTAACCACATTATTTCTCACAATGATTACAAAAAGGCATATGTCATGTTATTTAAAAAACACGGATATATTATATTTTAATGTGTCAATTTTTTGAAAATATTTGACAATTGGGTGTCAATTATCATATGTTGAAAGTACATCTCTTATAAAGAAAAAGAAAAAACATCATTTGAAATTTCTTGTGAGTTTGTGACTTAATCCATGAACTAACCGTATTGAACGTCTGTGTCTAACATCAAATTACGACGAGAATGCGATTTTCCTCCAAAAACAATTAGCTTTTACATAAAACAAATTATCTTATAGGTGACAAAATAACAAACTGGCAGCGGCAAGAAATCTCCCTCCTTCCCACAATTGTTTACTTGAATCATTTTTACAACTTTTATTCCAATATTAAAACACATGTCGAAGTGCGGGTCAATTGTTTACTTGACAAAGCATCTATATACTATAATCGTTTTTACAACTTTTATTCCAATATTAAAACACATGTCAAGTGTGGGTCGATTTTACACTACATTTACTATTGACGAATCTGATTTAAAAAATCCCTCCCAATATCACGAGAAAATACCTCTTTAAAGATAAAAATATATTTAATGATAAAAAGATCAATAACAGTACATCAATTTCAGAACTATAAAAAGTACTATAGCCTATAGTCCAAAAAGATCTAATGTGAACTGTAAAGCAAGAACCGTGGAGAAGGTTTACATTTCAAGTCACCCATCTTTCCCACGAAGAAACTGAATTTTTGCCTATTTAACACCAAAACTTCCTCAACAGGATACCAAGTTAAAGAAATTGTTTCAGGCAACATTACTATCTTTGTTAGAATAACATTTTCAGTAGACCTGTTAATATAACGTTAAGTCACCGAAAAACCTAAAGTGTGGGACCACTGAATAAAAAAAAAAAAAAAAAAGAAGAGCACAGGACATTAAAAGTAGTAAAAACTGAACTACAATCTTCAATCTTATCTCCAGGGATTTTCTTTACATTCCTCAGCTTACCAAAAATGTAAATTTTCAGGTATTGTAATAAGTTTAACTTACAACGTCCTAGAATCCAAAGAAACCGAGCTCACTGGCCTTTTCCTTCTCGAATGTCTCAAAGTATTGATATATGATGGTGACGGCCAGCAGAATTCCTGTTCCAGAACCAATTGCACCCATAAGATCGGCCAAAACGGTCAGAGCACCAATGCACATGCCACCAAAAGCTGCTGCAGTGGGAATATAGCGATTAAGCTCCTTCTGCAGATTTGACTCTCGATGTCCAGGCATCACCATTTGTTGTTCCTGAATTTTTTCAATATAAGAATGTTGGAATAATCACTAACATATACTAGAGACATGAATTGTGTATACAGTTGTAGATTATTGTGGTGTGTATCATATATAGTCGTAACATTGACAGTTAATATCCACCACATCATGACATAAATGTTTTATGATTAAAAGTCATCCAGACATGTACAAATATATATGACATTAACATAAAAGAAGGGAAGGATGAACTTAGCGTACAAATACAGTAAAAGAACTAATTAAAAAATCAAAATGTTTGTGAAAATACCTTAAGCTGCTTAGCTACATCTTTAGCAGAGGATCCTGAGACTTCGATCCATGTTTTCGAGAATAAAGCGCATGCTGACAGCATAAATACAATATAAAATAACCCATGGAAAGGATTGGCCAAAATATCTGACAAGCTGCATAACAAAAATACCAAGTTAAAATGCATTAACACAGAAACAGAAACCATAAAAACTCAATCGATAAGACCTTCAGCAATTAAAAAGATTATAAAATTACCTTGATGGCGCAGTTATATAGTACGCAAGACCACCAACAGGAATAGATTGACCAGAATACTCGGATTCCTTCCACTTTCCCAAAAAGGTTCACAAGAAAATTTCCACTGTACTTCCTATAAAGCAACTGAAAAATATAGGAAGAAATATTATTCTTCTATACTGAAGAGAAATAGATCAACCTCAACTCATTAATATAACCATGAATAGATTCTTACCTGGGAAATGAAGTAAAGATTGGATACAAGTGCAGACTGCAAAATGATGGGCATATTCGAAGTGTAAAACAACTTAATTGGATATGAACCCTGTTGCCCTCGGGCATTTTTTGACCTCACAGGCAAAACCACACGGAACCCTTGGAAGTAAATGACAATGAGGAAGACCAAGACAGTGGCAAGCAAATTTGTGACATTCGGAAGATTCTGCCTGTAGAATGCTTCTCGTAAAGCACGGACCTTGTCTGACCGAGTTATCAACAAATGGAACATCGCAATGACAGCACCTTCAAATTCAGCTCCACGTCCACTGTTGATAGTAGTTGGGCTAAATGCTTTCCAGATGATGTTTTCACTGTTAATTCGGAAAATATTCAAATAAAAATTCCCAAACTTATTTTGATGACGTGAGTGCAGAAATGAATAAATAAAAAAACAACCACTCACCAAATATTGGTTGCAATGAAGAGTGATATACCAGAGCCAAGGCCATATCCCTTCTGGAGAAGTTCATCCAAGCAAATTACTATAATACCAGCAAAGCAGAGTTGCAGAATTATAAGAATTGCATTCCCAACTCCAAGTTGGCCAACACTGCCATACATTCCCGAAAGAACATATGCAACAGCCTCACCAACTGCTATCAAGATGCCTAACAACTTCTGTGCACCATTCCTGGTCGAAGGTAAAACAAAATTGATCATTAATAAGATAATAATAGTTTATATTATAAAAAAATTAAAATATACACACAGTATACATAAACATAAAACTATTGGTGATTTGGACACTCTCTATAGCAAAAGGTACAAGCAGGAATAAAACTTTCAGTAAACCTTCTCATATTTAAGCCTTTAGAAATTCAACTTAGTTCTGGGTGAATTAATGTTCATAATATCAAATATGTTGTTCAAGATTTTTCAGATGGCTTGAATAATAATATTAGAGACTCCCAACACATTTCTCCAGCTAGGCACCTATCTTTACCAATACACTAAATTCATGCAAATGACCAGGGTACATAACTAATATGAGAAGCCTTTGTTACACTTACAGAAGAGCTCGGTCCTCTCGTACATTGTTATCAACTTCAATTATCTTTGAGCCCGCTAAGAGTTGCATAACCAGTCCAGATGTTACTATAGGGGTGATTCCAAGCTCCATCACTGTGCCCCTGTTTGAGGCAAGAATAACACGCATCCAATAGAATGGATCTGCACCAGTTGTGGAGTGTATGCCATACAATGGCAGCTGACTACAGACTAGGAAAATGAATAGAGAGATGACCGTGTATATAACCTTCTCTCTGAATGGAACTTTCCTGTCTGCACTCTGAACCTCAGGCAGAAACGAAAGAAAGGGACGAACCAGATGGAGCACTCTAAACCCACCTCCCATTTTGATTGATTAAACTACTTCAATAACTGCATGTCACATTTTAAAGAGAAATGATTCAGCAAAAAGAACAAGGAAAGGACATTTAATTCCAAAGAATTGGACAACTAAATCACACATGGCTTAAAATTGAAACTCATCAGAATACTCATACTCATACGGCACTATATGTGTTACAAAATCATAAACTTAAAAATTCAGAAATCTTCATTTAAGCTTTCCAATATAATCAATTTTGCTCATAAACCATTTTTGTGCAAGAGATGTATCAAAAGATATTTTAGATGAAGTTCCATAAGCCAGGATATAAACTTTGGCACTCCACAACATGATTAAAACCTTTTTTTTTTTTAAAGAAAAAATCAGGGAGGAATTACATGAACCACCTCAAAATTAGTTATTGATGGTATAATGCACTCTGAATAATAAGCAGCTGAACAGAACGTTAATAGTATAAGGTTAAAAATGAGGCACACTGTAATTAAAAAGATAATGAGAGGGCAGATTGACTTATATAACTTTACACCCAAAATCTGCATATTTTTCCAACGACACTGAATAATAAGGACTTTACGATCGTACGCAATATTCTAAAACTGAAATATAAAACTCGCCAACTTATAAAACAGATAAAACATAATCAAAATTTCATCAAAAACTCAATTTAAAAGAATACGTGTGGTTTTTCCTCTGTACCTGGAACTCAATCACATGGAACGCCCAACGGCATCTGAAACTGATTCGAAACCTAATGCCCTAGCCTTAAAAATACTTCTTCGTCTAAAATAACAGCTTAATCAAATCAAAATTAATAATCCAGATTTACGATTTAATTATTTAAAGATTCAAATCCAAAATCAAAAATAAAAAAACGATGTAGGACGTGTGCTAGATCTGTAATTTACAGTAACATTCTGCTTCTCCTTTCAATTAAACTCAGATGAAAATCAAACACGAAAAAATAATCTAATCGAATGTAACTACAGTGAAAAAGATGAACACAGATCGAGGTTTCACAGATCTGAAAACGATTGAATGATTTGAAATAATAGAACGATCTGAAAAGAGAAATAGGAGAATTGTACATACCACACGGGAATGCCGATCCGAATTCGAAATAGGGATCTATTCTCTATTTCTCCTATAATTTGTATTTATATTTATATAATTGTCGAGAGCGTTTGGATGTGAAGCACTGACGTGGACCGTGACAAATTATGTCCAATAATTAAATGACACGTGTATATAAGGAAGGCCAGGGTCCAAAAATAAATAAATAATATAATAAAATATACGAGTAACTATTCTTTATTTGATCGCTACGAGTAATTTTTTTTTTTGGTATTATTAGATTTCTTACCATTTGTGGTCATTCTATCATCAGGACATAAATTAATATTAACAATATGAAATTATTTCAAATTTTTTTGAAGTTATTAAAACATTTTCTTATTTAAAATTAAATCTCATAATACTTGGAGAAAGAATTTCAAATAAGGGCTCAATCTAAATTTAAATCTTAAATTTTAAAATGTCTCAAGTTAAAATTTTATTTTATTTTTTCTCAACTTAAAATTCAATTTTAAACTTTTTATCAAGACCTAATCCATGTTCTTATTTCAATCTTTTCTACATCAATAAATTTGAACCTATGTTGGGCTAAGTTGTGTGCTTGAATCTTTACTTTCAAGGTGGGCCTCAAATATTTGAGTCCAATGCGCTGTTCTTTTGGGCAGCCAAGCAGATTGGGCTTGACTAATTAGCCGACTAGATATATTTTACACAATATATATTAGTTTATGGGCCCGGTTAATAGACACACCTCATTAATTTTTTTCTTAATTTAGTGTAATTACAAAAGGACTCATATACCTTTACCTATATTTCACGGGTAAGGGAGTGCGAGTGCGGAAGCGATACGATACGGGTGCGGGGATACGATTTTTTAAAAAATTAGGGTACGATTCGTGAAGGATATATCTATTTATTTATATTTTATTATATAAAAAATATATATTTTAAAAATTCGTAAGTCAAATGTATGTAATTCACATTTTTCTTGTTCAAAACTTAAATGTATAATTAATAATATAATTTAATTAAGTAATAAAACAACAATTCAATTGTGTGCATCCAATACGTAAATCATAATAGTGAATACAATCTAAAATGAGTGTTACAAAGTTAATTTAAGTTACAAAGTTACATTACATAATAAAATTCAATTGAAATAATATATTTAATATTTAATTGAATGTCTCCGTCTAATCATCAAGTTGGATTCGTCCACCGGATTCGCGAGTGCGTTAGTATACTTATTATCGATTCGCCATGTGGCGGTCAGATTCGTGATGGATTCGCCACGTGGCAATCGAATACGCAACAAACTCGCGAATTTGAGAATCTCATCCTTTTTAGGGGCGGGTGCGAATCCGATCATCGCATTGTAGTATTTTTAGAAGAATCCGTGCATCATAGACCTTTACAATTCAAAGTTCAAACAACTAAGGGGTGGTTTGTTTCACAAGACTGAATGAATCACCATGATAGGATCTAGTAGGATTATATTATTTAGATTATTTTGTTTGAAAAAAATATGTGTGGATTGTTTGATTATATTTCTCATGATAATTTGTGATTGAATTGTAGGATACATAGTGTAACTCTATTAATTATCAAATAAGCCCACAAAGAATGTCTTTTAAGTTAAAATTGAAGAGTACTTTTGAAATTTTGCGGTTGGGACAATTATATTTTATTCACACACGCATTGGATAAAAAAATCCGGCTATGTACGTGATAGGGTGAGGCCTCTAACTCGGCCGTGTTTTAGTCATGGGTTGCAATCCCTTGAACCAAACACTTGATTAGGATTATCGCATCCATGTCAACTAGTCTTACAAACCAAACGATCCCTAAATAACTAGAATTCATATACCCCGTATTATGGAAAACGTCTATCATAATCTTTTCTTCCAAAAATAACATTGATAATAATCTTATCTTCTAATCACACGGCCACCATCTCATCAAATGACCAAGATTCATAGCACATGAAAGACTCTTAGATCGCGAATTGTCCGAAAGACATGGGAGAAACGAGCGAAAATTGGTAAATTTCGAAAGTATTGTGCTAAAAATCAAACAATTTTCGAAAGAAATTTTTTTAAAAAAAAAAATTGCAATATTTCGAATAATACTTTTTGAAATGGCTTCCACAATTCACAAAACCCTTTTCGAAAATATACACATTAATTATTTGAAAAATCAGAGTTTCAAATCAAGCCCTATACCAATTTTCAAAATAAATCATCAATTTTCAACCTTTATTCAAAATCAACAACATCATCTTAACCACATATTTACACATTCAAACCCTAGATAACAACATCCTCAAGGACCTCAACATTTGTAAGAAGCAAATGAACAAGACATGGGCGCTCCCCTTCCACAAGGTTGTGGGGGCTTTAGCCCCTAACTTGTTAACAAATTAAAATTATATACTATATATACATTATTAGTTAAATATTAATTATACATTAATATATCTTAATTTTTAAGAGTTCCACTATTCACATTAAAAAACTAAAATATACAAACTTGTGTTCTTTTCTTATTTATTTATCGTGAATAGTATATATCTAAATTGAATTGATCATTTGGTAATGAATTTTTCAACCCCAAACCCAAGCCACACACTTTTTCCTTTTCACCAAAGTCCAACTCCCAGTATCTCAACTTTTACTTCTAGCTAGATTGTCTATTCTAACTCATACTTATTTTCCTTCGATTCACTAAAATAAGGCCCATATATTTTTCCTAGGTTGAGATAATATTTTTATTTACATTTGCTATATTACTTATAACCGATATATATGCCTAAATTTTATTTTTAGCCCTCCAACAAAATTAGTCTAATTCCGCCCTGTAACAAGAAATAGTAGTAAATGCTTATTGTTTTCCATGTTCAGTGGCGCAAGGCGAGCGACGTTTGGCCAGAGCCTGATGGGCGGAGGCGTCTAAACATAAATTGCAACGATAGTTTGGGGTTAGTGGCATTCGGCCGTAGTTAGGCGGCTGAGGCATCAAAACAGAAACAACGATGGGAGTGTATTGGAATTGTATTTATATTAATGATATGAATAAAAGGGAGGTAAATTAATATAAATGTGTATTTACTAAAGATTGAGGTGTATTTAACCTGGGCCTTAGTTTATTCCTAACTTGTAATTTTTAATCAAATTTGTTGTTTAGCAATCAATAGTCTTTTTTTCTTTTCTTTGACGCAATCAATAGTCAAATATTTAAATGGGTTATCATCCATTTTTCTTGATCAAGTCTACAATAAAGACATCATAGATAGAATCTAGAGTACATGACAATTTCAATTCATATTAATTATAATTCAATGTCTTGCTAGTAAAAATATTTATGAAGCTCATGGTTGGTAGTCAATGATATCACAATTCAAAAGTTTAATATGCATTGGTGTTCTATATTTCAGTGGTTAGAATGCACATTTCATATTGTCTTTCAATTATATTAACTTACAATTTTTTATTATATTTATATTACATTTCAGTTTTTACTAACTTGCATGTTTCAACTGATGCAAGTGAAGCTAATTAAGTTCAATAATATAGTTAGGTATATCAAAACTACATATAAATATTGATGATATATTAAATTGAAACAGCGGAACATTTTTAAAATTAAAAATATATAGATTATGGAGAAGAATGACAACAAATGTCAAGGGCTCACATGCTGCATGTAGTATTTGACTCTAGTCTAGAGCTAGCAACGTTAATATTGTGTCATGCTTATCCAATTATCTTATTTTATATATCCGGATGGCCTTAACATGATTTTAAATCTCAAACACTCAATTATATATGTCTTTATATTCCACAAATAATCTAAACAGGAATTAAATATCCAAATTTTTTTAGAAAAATAAAAATAAGGTATGGCAATAGGTGAAATTGTATAATCAAAGAATAATAGTAATTTTTTGTCCTTGGAACTTTTATTATTTTTCACTTTTTTACTTTGCTTCATGTGCTTTCTCTTCTACTTTATTTTACTTTTTTGCATTCTCAACTTTTCATTTTCTTGTGTTTTGCTTGCTTTTTTGAAAAAAATATAAAACCAAGGGGGATAGAAGTACTGAGGTAAAAGTATATGAAAGTGAAAATACATTTTCAAAATTACAAGAAGATATAGTGAACTAAAAATACAGGGAGCTAAATTACAGGGATCAATTAATGGACCTCTTTAAAAGTTAAAACTAGATTATGTTAGAATATTGATGAGAGAGAGAGAGAGAGAGAGAGAGAGAGAGAGAGAGAGAGAGAGAGAGAGAGAGAGAGAGAGAGAATGACACAAAAGTGACGGAAGTGATAGTAACACGTAGTCATGTATGAAGTATGAACTGCTATATGGTTTCATATGTTGTCTTATACTGTTTGGTTGTGCCTTTGGCTGTTTGCTTCGACTCATTGTTTTAATTAATTGCCTTTCCACTTTTTTACTAAATTATTATTCAACTCTTTATATAGATTGAAGGTAAAATGCTTTGTTTTTCGATCTTCTCAATGAACTAGATCTATTTTTATATGATTAATTATTTTTACACTGGGTGATTCAAATCTGAAATTTATAAAATATCATATTCCTAAATCTCAAATTTTTACCACTTCAAGTTCTCAATAAATTCTCTAGTTAACAGAGTATGTATGAATTCATAATATTATTTAAAAATGCACTTAAATAATATGATACACTTAATGATACATATTCATTTTAATATTGTTTTACTTAAAATGGAGAGAGAGAGAGTAAGAGTAATGTGTTTAATAAAATACTTGAAAGATTCTGAAGCATTAACAAAAATCAAATGTAGAAGTAGTATTGAACACATAAATCTCCATCAACCATTTTATTAAATTGCACAACTTGATTGTCTGCAAATGGAAACGTCTATTAATTAAACGGGATCTATATATTAAAACCTAATATTAATTGCACAACTTTGACTAATTAACATTAAATTTGGAAAAGACAGATCTCTCTCTCTCTATATATATATCCCTTTTTTTTTTTTTTGAAAAGATATATATGTATATGTATCCCTTTTGTACATAGGAAACTAGAGAAAGTAAATCCAAAGAAAAAAATACACATAAAAGTGCCAAATGAAAAGCACCACACTGAAAACTACCAAGAAAGCCTTTTCAACAGCATGTTTTTCTATAAATCCTAAGATTCTTTTGGCCTTTCATGCATTCAATTTCATGCCATAAATACCCCCACCCTCCATACACAACACAAACACTTCTCTCTCATCTTCTTGCAAAATTATTACAATGAAACATTACACTACCACACACAATTACAATCCCATGATGATGATGATGAAAAACAAATTCCCATCTCCCATAAATTCATGGGAAGATCAACAAGCTCCGACTTCACCTTTTGTCCAAGAACCCATCGGAGGGTTTATATGGCCTCCGAGATTCTACACTTGTACCTTGCAGACGAGAATTCCGGTCGGCACAAGCTCTCCTGGAGGCCATATGAACGTCCACCGCCGCGACAGGCTCGTCTCAAGCAATCTCCTCCTCCACAAACTCGTGATTTAAAGACGGATTTAGCAACAACTAGAGTTAATGGGCATGAGTATGAGGGTTTTATTGAAACCAAGTTGTCAATGGGCATAGAATTGTTTGATAGTGGGAATGTTATATGTAAGAGACATAAAAAAAGTTGCAATGTATCTTCTTCTCCATTGCCATTTCTTCATACTTCTTCCATGGAGGACATAGATCTTGAGCTCAGGTTAGGTGATCCTCCCGTTGTCAAGTTGGAGACTTAATTAATTTAATTTCTTCTAGGATTTTCTATTAAGACAATATTTCTTCAAGGATTAAAATCGATATTTTGCTTAATTTTGAATATATCATAACACTTATGTTCAAGTATGTTTATAGTTACATCTTGTGATCTATTATTAGATTTGTTATTTCATCTTATATTCCAAATAATGATTACGCATCATGTGTATCAAATTAATGCATTAGATAAGGGATCCTTTATAACCCCATGCTTTATGGGGTTTACTTTAATCTTATTGCAGTGCCAAAGTATTAACAAGTATTATTATGAAACTTGTTTTGAAAGTATTAGTTGTTTTATTAATTAAAGTATATTAGTTATTTTATTATAAAATATTAGTTCTTTCATTAAAGAATATCGCTTATTTTAATTATTAGTTGTAAATCAATTTCACGATAAAACTTATTCACACAAGACTAACTCCAAGTTTTAATCTTGTAATACATGCATTTACACATTATAAAAGACGATTGCAACAAATTAATATTGAGATAAAACACGTACAATAGTCGACTTCAAATTTTGTTTAATTAAAATGGGATAAAATTGTCCCGCGGGTCGATGCTGAGAAATAGTCAACAGCATGACCCATAATGGATATAAAATCCAATTATATTAGCAAAACAACATTATTATTATTATTATTATTATTATTATGAGAAAAAAATTTTTGGTCCCATAACTTATTGAGTGTCCAGTTTTGGTCCCAAAATAGTTGTCTGTCCAATTTTGGTCCCATAACTATTCATTTTGTCCAATTTTGGTCCCATTTTCACGGAAAATCCAAAACGACGCTGCTTTATGACACGTGACATGCGCATGCTGGCGAAAATTGGGGATTTCCGATCTGAAAGCCGACGTGGACGCCGACAAGCTTTTTTTTTTTATGTTTTGAATTTTTTAATTTAATTTTTAATTACACCTAGGATAAATTTGAATAAAAATTAAAACAAAATTAAATTTAAAATCCAACTCAACATTTAACACATAAACAAATTTAAATTGTATTTTCTAAAATTCACAGAAATTTAATAAAAACAAGAAGAAACGAATTTTATTTTTTTTTAAAAAAACAAAACAAAAGGAATTAATACCCCCACCCCACAAACCACCGTCGTCTTCCCCACTTCTTCTTCCCCAAAATAGTTTCACATACAGAAGTTAAATACAATTGTTAAAGAACAAAAAAATCAGTTCATCAAAGAACATCATCTATTTGTGAAACGTCTTCTTCTATTTCGCAAAAACTCCCAAATTATAAGGAAGAGGGTGCGAAACTCACAGCCGCCTCCAACCGTAATACCACCATCTTCAACCCCTCAAATCCACCACCTTCTTCCTCCCCTCATCAAGGCCGCCGCCGCACAACGTTGCCGGAAATGACCACCGATCTAAAAATATGTTTGTATATCCGAAAACCCTAAATCCAAAAACTCGCCGGCCGTGCCCCCACCCCGACGCCGCCGCACCCGGCCATCGCTGCCCCCACATTAAAGAGGGACAAAATTAAAAGAAAAATACATCTTCCCAAGATGAGTTGGGATCACAATTTGGAAATTTTTGGGGAAATCAACGACCTTCGCGATTCGCGATTTGGGGAAGAAGAAGAATATGTATTCTTCCGTATTCTCCCGATAATTTCTAATTTTTTATTTGTTAATTTTTTGTTTTAATTTATTTGTATTAGTTTGTTTTTATTTTTATGCTTGTTTTGTTTTATTTTAATTGTTGAGTGATTAGTCAGCATTTTTTATTTCAATTTTGATTTAATTTTTATTAGTTGTAATGGCATATGTTTTAAATTTTGTTTAAAAAAATCAAAATATAAAAATAACTTAGTCGGCGTCCACGTCAGCTTTCAGATCGGAAATCCCCAATTTTCGCCGGCATGCGCATGTCACGTGTCATAAAACGACATCGCTTTCGATTTTCCGCGAAAATGGGACTAAAATTGGACAAATGGATAGTTATGGGACCAAAATTGGACAGACAACTATTTTGGGACCAAAACTGGACACTCAATAAGTTATGGGACCAAAAAAATTTTTTCTCTTATTATTATTATTATTATTATTATTATTATTATATATAACACGTAAATAGACTATATTCAAAGTATGAGGGTGAGATTAATTGCAGGTCATAGTCCGAGCATACATAATGCTTGAAGTTAACATTCAGTGACTTTTTTTTTTACAATGTCAAAGCCATGATTTTACACAAAAAGGGGCCGGGTGACGAATTTTCGTGCATGCATACCTGTTAAATTATATATAACATGATTAAAATTAATCGACAAGTTAAATTGAATTAGTGGGTGAGTAGTGGTAGTAAAATAAACAGATCTTAATTATCTTATAATTAGTCTAACGTCCCACAATTTGCCATTACAAGTAATTAATGGAGGCCAAAGTAAGCCGGCAGTTATTTTGACATAAGATGCATGTATACATCCAAATTAATAGTCATGAGGAATATATTAATTAACCTTTTCACACGCTTGACCCTCCGATTTAATTATAGTAATAATTTTATAATAGCTAGAAACTTCCAAGATCCGGTCGTTCCCTAAGCAAGCAAATAATGTTAGCTAATCTTCTATTAAATAATTTAATTTCTCACTAATTTATGTTAATTAACCCTATATAAATTATATATGAACTAGAATAAAACATTGAATTCATGCCAAAATTAATGAGGCGTGAACGCCTTCTTGGTTTAGTTTCCATCATATTTAAAATTGTTCACAGTATGAATTTAGATATATATTAATGTTATTATATTGATTCAATAATTTTGTTATTCTTATAAACTAATATCACATATAGTTTACCAACAAACAAGTTAGTTTATAAATATAATAATATTATTAAATTAAGATTATAATATTAATAAATGAAAATTTAATAAGATATAAACAAACTTTTCTGTATAGTACTAATTAACCACATGGAAAGTCAATATCAAAAGCTACAAGCTATTTGGCATTTAAGTCCAAAACCCTAGAGCTAGAGCTATATATATACTAAATAAATACAAAACTTCTCAAACCCTAGCATGCATGTAGCAATTAATTTGTAGTCCAAAGTTGGCACCATGGTACCGAAGGTTCTTGCAGAATTCACGGCAACACTGCCATTAATTATATAAATGGAATATTGATGTTACATGCATCATGGTTTACATTATTCATCAGAAACTGACATATATGGGAGGAATCAATGTTCCCGACAATTTTCATATATATATATATATATATATATATATATATATTAAAAATCGAAAATGATAACATGTCAATCGGTGTACACTAACTTATATGATCACCAATATTATGTTTAGATGTCATATAAGTAATTAATTATATAATGAGTTCTCATGATTATGTGACATCTCATAATAAGTGGTGGACATATAAGTTGGTGTCTATCCATAGATCATTTCCGAATGAAAAATAGATCTATCAAGACGAGTAAATAGATCTATCTTGTAATCTGTATTTTTCTCTTTTCAGAATTACAAGAAATTCACTCAAATTAAATAAACTGTTAAATAGGATCCATCCCAATTCTTGATTCAGAATAGAGCTCTCGATCAATTTTCCACCTAGAGCGCTGTAAGAGACATCAGTTGGCATTGGTCCAAAAACAGTTTTGCTAATTAAGTACATGAAATTAAAGTAACATTAATTAGTGTCAGATTTATATCTCTGTTTGATGTGTGAGAGAAAATGTAAAATAAACAAGGGTTTAATGGGTTAAGTTTCTTTGAAACAGTAGAACAACCATTAAGTAACAAACTAGCTATATAAGGTTTGTGACTGTTTCCATTAGGGTTTAAGAATGATGCTCACTTTCCACATGGGTCATATGGAAATGTCTGTTTTTGTGTTGATATATAAATATATGTATTGAACTATTATTACAACTCTTGATGGGTGTGTGTACTAACTTTAACTAGCAGGAAATGGAATGATTTCTTAAAGCATACACATAATATATATGTAGATCATTTAGTCGAGATGCATGCATGGTTCGAATCTTGTTTCAAGATTGTAGTGATCTGTGCTACTTTAGGCTAGTTTGATTCCTCTATTCCGTGTGTATTTCACGTTTCATCATATATTTCACAATTTGGATTTTTACACACATTTACATGTGATATACATTGATTTTTATCCTACGTTTATATAATGAAATACTCCTTCTTACATTTTAGATGACTTAAAACCAAATGACACGGGTATTTTATAAAAATATTATTTATTAATATTAAAAGTGTAAAGTAAATGGTAAATAATTTTTTTCAACTTTATTTAAGTGAATAATTGAGTGAGAGGGATTTATTTATAGTGGAATATTGATTAGCATGAGGTGTAAATAAGATATCTTAGTTTAATAGGGTAGAATTGTTTTTGGTATGTGAAAATAAAAATATAATATTTATTTTAAAATTTTAAACAATATAAATTGTAATGGAAGAAATACTAAATAGGATTACGAATAACGACACAAGTGATTTGGTGGGCAGTTGGGGGAGCCCACTACTTCCTTGTGTCTAAGAAAATATAGCACCGTGTAATATATTTTAAATATAGAAAATAAAAATTTTACGGAACAAAAAAACTACGGGTCAAAATCGTGTTATATATGGTCAGTATCATTTGTTTGTCTATTTAATATTAGGTAAATAAGCAATACAGTATAAACATGCAATATTAATATACATTATTAGTATTATTTGTTTCGATAATCGACCCCGATCTAAACCGCAAGATTTTGGGGACTTGTTATAATATTTTTTCCCTATATTTTAAAATGTTGCATGAGAGTGACTCATAAGGTTGTTAAATATAATTAAGAGGAAATGAGAATGTGTATGCTTGACAATATAGTGAGGTGCAATGACTTTGTAGTATTATCATTCTCTGATGTCAACTAACACTTTTATTTAATTCAATTATGTTCTCTTTCCCCAAAACCATCCAATCGAGCTAATTAAGACCCCTAAATTCCCATTGAGACGACATAAAATGGTTATTAGCGATTTTTTTTTTTTTGGATATCATATATGCATGAATTTTACAGTTTTTCTTCGCTTTCATTGACTAATCTGCATTCATAATTTTCTAAAAATTAATTTTTGCCCATGCAAAGTAATTCATTATTTATTTGTAAATCTTCAGATGCATGTCACAAATGATTTGATATTGCGTACATAGAGAGGCAAAATTTGAAGAAAACTACGGTAAAATTGACACCGTCAAATTATATTAATATAATTTTGTTGAATTTTGTGTCATTGATAATAAAACATTTAATATAGAAAACTAATAAAAAAAGTCATTGATAATGTAGAGAGATATATATTCACCGTAAGAGTTATATATTAATTAGCTATCCTTGTCTCCCATAGTAGATCGAGAATGAGTCTGGTGTGAAGGAGGCGGCAATATTACCATGTACACGAATCATATATTTTATATTTGGAATTCCATTTTGTGTAACGTATTGTGAATGAGTATTATGAGAGTGAAAAAAATAATCAATGAATGACATACAACATATTAATATGTGTTAATATACAAGATATAATAGAACACCAAATGAAATATGAAAAGTGAAACGGATGAATCCAACATGTGGACGAGGGTTTGAGAACATTATAATTATATTTGACCTTCGATAATGGATATTTAATTAATTTTAATAAATCAAGTTTGAGTTGTTCAATTAATTTATTTTACAATATTTCTCTTTGATTTCCTCTTCTTTTGGGGTGTGAGCTCGAGTTGAGCTTGTTGAAAAGGTTGGCCCACGTCACAATCGTAAGACCTCGGCCGCTATTAACATTCACAAAATTATAATATACATTTATTTTATAATTATGTTTAAAATTAAAGTATGAACGGTTAAAAAATATTGTTGTACGTAGTAACATACAATATAATTATGTGGGTAGGTTAATAATCGTGTCCCAATGTAATGGACTCGTATAGTGCATGGTTTATGGACATCTTCTTCCTTTGAGCAATAACTTTTGGTGATAATTTTTTTAATTAGTCCCTAAAACATCGTACATCAGTTTTCGTTGTACAATTCAAAATAATATTAATTGTTTGCATTATAACGTAACACTATCAAATTAATATATTTTAATAAATAATTAATATTGTTTAAAAATATAAATAAATACAAACAAATTTTACGATAAAACCATTTCATAATATACTTTGCTACAGAGTTATACCCATCAAAAAATAAAAACGTATCAGATTTATAGATGTGATTCATTTTTATAATTGATATGTTTGTGTCGACTAGCTAATTTTATTTTTTATTTTTATCAAATTTGGATTGAGATCTAATAATTTAAATTCCCACACATTAGTTAAATACATAGTTCTCATTTCAAAGTTACTCATTACTTGGTATAAATGTCTGGACTATGAACACATAACTAATTTAAGTTGATTAGACTAGATAAGTCGATCTAAATTACTATAGTCAACTAGAAACATAGAAAATTTATGTTCTTTGGTCATTTTTACTTCATTAAAATAATTTGACAATTGGTTAATGCTTATGCATGGCTCTCTATTTTGTTTATTTATATGCCACTAATGCAACAAATATAAAGAATAGCTAGCTAGCGTGCGGCCTCTGAATGTTCAAGTTGGAATATTAGGTTTTTATCAGATCCATTCTGTTCCGTTAGAATTTTGGACCCGCCCCACGAACTCAATGGATTTTACCGACTCCGCCCTACCTATTTTTTTAATTATATCAAATATTGATACACTTTAATTCTAACTACACATTTTATTATTTATACAATACATGAACTTAAATTAATACTATTACAACATATAAACTTCAAATATTCAAAGTCATGCATATTATTCAATGATAGATTATAAAATCTAAAATTTGAATTAGTGAATTTCAATTGAGACCAACAATCATATCTTCCACTCGAAAACAAATTAAAAAAGTTTTAATTTGATGAGATGAAATTTAGAAAAAAAGTAGAAAAGAATGCATTGTGATAAAATAATAAATTATAAATATATTATATAATTAATGTATATATATATATATATATATATATATATTTGGAGCGGGTGCACTTAATACCATGGTCCGTCCCATACCAAGCGGGGTTTGTTTGACCGGGTCCAAACCCGCCCTATACTTGCTTGACCGTATTTTTATCCACCATATGCGGGCCGGTTTTGTGGTGGTCCGGGTCTCAACACGTCCCATTGGCGTCCCTAATAAATATGTGAGCACAATATCGAGCCCGTTGCATAATATTGTCTAAAATAATTTACTAATATCTTCGGTGAATTTAGGTTCATGCGAACTTTTTTTTTTTTCGGATATCACTATTTTTCTCAAAATCGCTAAATAGTGACATTTAGTATGCTAAACAACCGACATTTCGTATAGCAAACGGTGATACTTTGAAGAAGATAGTCATGTGAATTTATAAATTTATAAAGAAGATACAAATTTTTAGTAATTTATAAATTTTTACACTGTTTTTGAAATCGAATCAATCGAGAACTGGCCATGAGACCAATCGAATTAACTCAAAAAATTATTTTGTAAGTTGAAACGGAAAAAATAGATCAAAACTAGTTGAATTGGTTTTTTTATAAAAATTTCATTGTTTATTAAAGTTTAACCCGTGATCTATCCCTCACTTCCTTTTATTCAATATTTTAATTATTAAATTTACTAAATAAGTTTCTTAATTCTCAACACTGTTTCTATTGTGTTTATATTAATATAAAATATTTAAGTTATAATTTTAAATTTTTATAATACTAATTTATTTTTTGATTGCTAGTATAATATTAAAAATATTATGAAAAGACTGATGTTAATAACTCAAATACAAGATTTTTTTTTTTCGAAAAAAATACAAGATTTTTTAATGGGTCTCATGAGAAACTCAAATTATCGTTGTAATGTGGGTCAAATATACTAATTTGAACAACTCATCCACGTACCCAGAACCAGAAACTCAACTTGAATTTCTTTCAATCTGAATGATTAATCAATTCATGACCATTTTATAAGAGAACATCTCAATTTAATCATACTGATCTTGTACTTGTTAAAAAGGCATGCTGTTGAATGTAAAAATAAATATACAGATTGCAGCAATCATATGAGAGCCTCATTTCCCAGATTCTTGATTGAGATTTTACTACATCCAGAAAGATTTGCTACTTACAGAACAACGTCTCCCTCGTTTCATTACCCGTGACTGGGTTCACCCTGTTAATAAAACACAGGTTATACAGAGCCAAGAAGCAGAGTTTTGAATATAATGTAGTAGCAAGCAAGCAATCGTGGATTATTACCCATCAGCGATTTTACAGAGGTACTCCCGTTGATCGCCTCTCAACGGGACATCCGTGAAATCTGGAACCCGAACAGAACAAACATCAGCAGAAGATGAAGTAGAAATTAAAGAAAGAGTCTCAATCGATTTTTCGTAGCTTGTTTGAAACGGAGATATCCTCAAACAAAAATAAAGCATATTTTCTCTGAGCTTCTGTATTTGCAGGTAGGGTATCAAATGAACTAACAACACACCAAAAAGAAATTTAACAAATGGACTTTGTCATTTATCAAGAACTGCTCCTTATATCTCTGACATACCTGCACCTGTGATATTTGTACCCTTGAAAGATGTATTGCCCGTTGCAAGTGCTCCTTCAAGGTTGGCGTTGCTCAAATTTGCCTAATAACATAAGGAGTCATACATCACATAAAGTAGCAGCTCCATATGAGCAGCATTGAACAGAAAATTTACAATTCCCAATCGCTTTAAAATGTGGCAAAATAAATGGTGTCCAATGAAATGTGACCAAATATTTAGGCGTTGTTTGGTTGGAGAATTTTTCAGAGGAAAGAAATGTTAGAGCAATAGAAAACAAAACCAAAGACATTTAAAATCATACGTTTAAATTATCATTGTCTCAACAATTTTACATTTTGAACTTACCTTTTCGTGAAGAATTTGAGTTTTTCCAAAGTATATGATATCCATCATATGTTTTTTCTTCTATCCCACCAATGCATATATATCGCGGATCATGGATTAGCATGTACACATACACTACCAGCAATGCATATAATTGTGGATCATATTGGCACCATGACAAATTCATTACAATTGTTATGATTTCAAATGGTATGAAAATAAAGAGTTAGAGCATTTGCACCTTGGTAACATTTGCCAGAGAGAAATCGGCACCTCTAAGATCAGCATCAGAAAGATCTGCTCCTGTAAAAGAGTAGAATTGAAAATGAACAAATAATTAAAAAACAATGTTGAAGGCTAAAAAAGAAAAACAATGTTCACAAATATAGATGCTACACACAAAACACCATCAATAAGCTTGATACATAATACTATCTCTACATGTTAGTATGAGCAAGCTTCCATCGACAAAGACAAAGCCTCGTCAGAAAGACAAATTAAAAATCAAATAAAAATCAAGCTGGATGTAATATTAAAGTTATGAAGATCCTCATCACACAATTGGATGGAATAAGGATAGAATTTTAGACAGCTCACAAATACAAATAAAAATATAACTCAAAACAGTCACGTGAATTTTTTCTGGCTGCTCTACGACAAATATGTGGGCCGTAATAACCAATTCAGGAACTTACACCATATCATGTAGTCTAATAGTGATAATAATCACCAAAAGACAACTAAACATCACAGAGAAATAGATTAATAAGCCAGCTCTGTGCAATTCAGCAAATCAAAACTTTATTTACTGACATTTCATATCCTAAATAAGTTTGTTGTGATTCAAAACACACAATTAAGACGTAGAGAAAGAGGAGAGGCAAACTTAGGATTGCAAAAATGGAATGACCTGTTAAATCAGCATCAAAGAAGCTGGCTCCTAATAAATTGGCACCTTTGAAGTTGGCTTGCCTTAATATTGACTGAAAAGAGAATTACAGTAAAGAACACAACAAACTCATAATTACTACATAATCAAGAATCAGCAAAAAATTTGAACACAAACACCCCAATTGACATTACAAACACAGAGTGAAATACGAAAAGTGGAACACAGAGTGAAATATGAAAATCGTAACACATAGTGAAATACGAAAACAAAAGTGGAACACAGAGTGAAATACAAAAAGTGGAACAGAGGAATTTCCTCCAACTGCTATACGTTGGGCCACAAATTGAATAATCTGTAAATCGCCCAACGTGAATAACTAACTCATGAACAGATCACACACTCGATCATAGACAAATGATTTTCAGAAATGCATACCGTCTTAAAATCTTGCTTGATTAAAGTCTTGCCACTAAAATCTTTCCCAGAAAGATCCTGCCCCCTGGTAACTCCAGCACCGTAGGGGCCTCCCCCTTTCAGTTTCGAAATTTCCCCCACGAAAATTAACGTCAACAGATCCATAGTCAGGAACTCACAAAGCAAAGAAGAAAATCATACACAGCATAACAATTTCAATTCTATCTTTAATCAAGGTAAATCACAAAAAAAAAAAAAAAAACATGATTACCTTAAATGCAAGAGCGGGATCGGAAGCAAAGACAATTGAAGCAGATATAAGTGCAAGAACACTCGCTTTAGAGATTGACTCACACAAATCAGAAAAATGGCTCCGAATTTGAGTAACCTGCAACAGAAATGCAAGTTATGTTTAAAAAATCAAAGTGAATCTTAAGGCAGCATTGTTGTTGAGAGTGTACCTGCGGTGTAGGATAGATTGAGAGGGAGAAGGGATTAAGGTATGCGATTGAGAGAGAGAATTTTTGTGGGGAAAGAGAGATTTAATGGGGTTTGGAGGTGAAGGGAGCTTGGAACAAAAACAGAGGTTGAGAACAGCCATTGGTGAATGCTGCTGGATATCAAGTTTTGCTCTTTCTAGTTCTAGGATAATCCGTACAAATATCTAATTATCCAAAGTTTTTGGAAATCTTGAAAAATATTAAACTAAGTTTGGATTTCTATGATTTTTAGGCCACCTGTAATTTTATTTTATGAATTAAAAACATCATCAAGGAGAGAGAAACTTGTGAAATTTTGTAATTGCAATTGAGAAATTTGACTTGATATCGTTGCATAAATATTATGCCCTCTCGCTCCAACTCTTTCGCCACACCTTCTTAATCGCTCATTCCAACTCTTTTTATATATATACATCTTAAAATGAAAACATCACACAATATTATTACCTTATAATGTCATTTAAATTTAAAAATGACACTCTTATTCTACCTTACTTTATTCTCTCTCCTACTATATCACATTAAATCACTCAAAATACTCTTACATTTTGTTCTTTCTCATACACTTTATTATCATAAAAATCAAAAGAGTTAAATTGTCTTAATCTCCGTGTCGGGAGAAGTATGTGGAAATAATCGAGACATAGGGAGTGTATAGTATTATTAAATAAATATAATAATATTATTAGATGATCCAATTTTATACTGTGCTCAAGTTTCACATGAAAGTTTGTTCAAAACGTGTGAATAAATAGTATGCTATTAGTTTATAAACGCACTGATTTCACGGTGAAATCGACATCTTGAAAAATATTAGTTTTTACTTTTAAATAATTATATTTTATTTAAAAAGTATTTTTTTCTCCATTAAACACATTTTCTGATGAAGGAGTGAAACAACCTCACACAAATATCCTATGCTATAATTAAAAACAATAAACGAGTATAATACAGAAATAATTAGCATGGGCTTACAAGTAACAAGTCACAATGGGTGTCAGTGCACTCTATAAAATTGGATATATTAATATTCGGGCCAAGATAATAAGTTCGAGTCCTACAATTTTATTTTTATTTTTGAAACAGAGTCCTACAAAATTTAACCTACTTAAAGCGAAAAAAATAAAAGCTGGATCAAACCAAATTATAAGTAATTGGGCCTAACTGTGGTGGATTAAAAATGCTACGACAGCCCATTATTCTGTCCACGTGTTAATTGATTTTTTTGGGTGCTGTACAAGTACAAGCATATATATATATATATATTTGTTCTTTTATAATTATATAACTATTTTTAACCAAATTAAATAGTAAAAATTATTTTTATATTATTTCCAAATCGTATATTTTATTCAGGTAGGTTTTCTGTTTAATGAATT
Source organism: Paraleonurus japonicus (assembly GCA_030762865.1). NCBI lineage: Eukaryota > Viridiplantae > Streptophyta > Magnoliopsida > Lamiales > Lamiaceae > Paraleonurus > Paraleonurus japonicus. The sequence continues at coordinate 5,951,477 of CM061053.1, forward strand.
AAAAAATATATCCAAAATAATTCATATTTATAAATTATTATATATTTTCTATTACTCTGAATATATTACAATATCTATTTATAAATTGATAGAAGCCATTAACCATGGATTTTGGCTTGCACCAAAATTTAGATTAAAAATGATGTGAAGGTTACGCTGATCTGATGAAATCTACTGGGCATGTTCTTTTTTTTTTTTTTTTTTTTTTGAGAAAGACTACTGGGCACGTTCTTAAGAAAGGAAGACCAGAATTTAGAACAAATGAACTGCTTCCTTAGTAAAAGTTTTGATTTTCATATTTATTTGTTTACTAAGTAAGAATTCATCATTGTTAAATGGAATAAAAAATTACGATTCTTATTGAAGAATTTTAACAGTTGAAAGATTTTATGTTATTAAATTTGGTAAATCATGGATTAGAAAACATGCCATCTTGCAAATACGTTAGAGTATATCTTGAGCAATTAAAATAATTGGAAAATAGAGTATCCATCATCCATGCATTAATTAACTTTAGATCTTCTTATTTGCCTAAGAATCTAGCAACACTTTCTAGCTGGAAATAATTGCCTAATCTAGACATTTATAATCAAGTACTATTGACACATAAAAATCTTTAACCACATGATGGAAAATTAGCACATTTAATTCGAAATTGAATTAATTAATGAAAAAATTGGATTCTGGTGATACTTGTGTCTCATTGTTGCTCATTTACATGAAATATATTTCATACAACTTCATGTTCTTATTACATAATTTGAGATTATTTTAAATCACATACAAACTTGAAGTAAAATTTATTAAATAAATACGCAACTCCACTTCCCTAAGAATATTTTTCTTAAATATGTCTCTGAGAAGTTTGAAATTATTTCACCGAAACATCTCATGTGATGTGCAACACACATGCCGGGGAGTACCTGACGTTAGGCCTCTAACATTCAAGTCAGAGAGTGTTTTCTAGAGGGAGAAATATTCAACAAAATGAATAATATTGAGAAATGGTGAATTGCTACGTTTACCATTTGAAAATGAGAGTATTTATACTTTACTCAGCACAAGCGTTTTTAAATGACTTTAAGAGAGGGAGGGGGAAGGGAGAAAGAGAGGGAGGGGAGGGAGAGATAGAAAAATGTGTTAAAAAGTATATAATATATATATATATATATATATATGTGTGTGTATTTTTTTTTTTACAAGGTTAAAATGTATTCCTTCCGTCCCAAGAAGTTGTGCACACTTCTTGGGACATAAACTAAGAAAAATCAATTTTGTTGATTTTTATGAGAAAAAAGTGTAAGATAGAGAATAAAGTGTAAGGGTATTTTGGGTGATTTAATGAGATAAAGTAGGAGAGAGAATAAAGTAGAGAATAGAATAAGAGTGATATTTTTGTGATTTAAATGATATTGTAATGGTATTAATATTGTATGATATTTCCATTTTAGATTGTGCATAACTTGTTGGGACAAACAAAAAAGGAAAGTGTGCATAATTTTTTTGTTGGTTTTTATTATAATATTTTTAGTTAATTTTGTTGGCACATTTTAATGATGATAACATCTACTCCCTCCGTCCCATGATTTCTTTCATAGAGAGGGAGACACATATATTAAGAAAAGAGAAGTAAGTGTAGGAGAGAGAATAAAATGTAAGGGTATATTGGGTGGTTGAATGAAATAAAGTGTAGGAGAGAGAATAAAGTAGAGTAAAACAAGAGTGACATTTTTTAAATTTAAATGATAGTGTGAGGGTGTAGTTTATGGAGGTATTCCATTTTAAGGGTGTGAAAGTAATTGCGGGATGAGAAAAAGTATTACTTTTTTGTTATTATAATACCTAGTATTTTTATATGACATATTTGAGTGCATGAATGTGAGATCAATTTTTTTTTTTTTAAATGAAAGAAGAATATAATAAAATGAAATGCATGTTAGTTAAATTTTATTAGATGTGTTTAACAAACGGGGTGTACTTTAATTTTTGAGTTGTAGCCTTGCAGGTAGTGATACTAGCTCCAATTTAAATTCGAAAAATAATTGTCATTCACACGGCTTTCAAATACAAAGTAGAGAGCGATTGCAATTAATTAGAATAGTACTTGGCCGTAATACTAGATTAACTTTTTTTTTTTAAACGAAAAAAGAGGAGGAGGAGGAGGAGAGATTAATTTAATTAGACCTAAAATAGAGTGCATGATTTAGATGTTTTCTCTCACTGAGATACGTTAATTATAAATATTAATATTATATTATTAACAATTGATTAATGTTAATGTATACACCCTCTATTTAATATTTAAAATTTAATTAACTTTACATGAAAATACCAAAATTTCTCAAATAAAATAATTATAATAAAATATCTTATTAAATAAATTATAATACTGTTATAAGCTCCCAAAAATTAATCAAAATGGGTTATCGGTCCTACCATACTTGAGAAGGGGGCAAGGAAGTAAAATTGGAAAATTTCGCCGATAATCCTCTAATATATTATTGTTTGGGAATTTTTGATATGAGTATCTATTAGAATGAGATTTTTAAAAATATCATGATATATCGATATCGATATTGGTAAGTTGTAGTTCAAATTTTTTTAATTATCGGGATATATTGGCGGAAATATATTTAATATATGATGTATTGCTTTTTTCAAAATATCAAATTTTTTAAAAATATATCAGTATTATTTATATTAAGATGACATTTTCTCTTTTACATTTGAGTTTCATCGGATATCATTTTAATAATAGTTGTCTAATATTAAATAACTATGAATATTTTTGTATAATAAAATTAATAATAATATTATCTAAAATTTCATATTAATTTGTTATCATTTTAATAGAATTTTCATTTATTTTTTATTTGTTATCCATATCATCTATCGATATATTTATAAATTAAGGTACAAAATATTTTGATCTCGATAGGGGTGGGTGGGGATTAATGGAATGAATGGTATTTTAGGCTGCGGCCGCTGGAGAGTGAGAGAGAAGAAATTTAAAAATGGAAGTTGTATTGGTAGACTATGGCGGTAGCCGCCCTCAACATTATCACCAGTCACCACCTCCCTTTTCACACTCTTTTATTCTCAGAATGACTATAATGCCCTGATTTTTTTTTATTTTTTGGCCTCTATTTCCATTATAATTTATAACAAGATTTTATATGTTTATTATTTTTTAATAAAAAGTACTCTCACCGTCCCATAAAAGCTTTCACACTTTTCTTTTCTTTTCGTCCGTCCCAATTTAAATTTCACACCCTTAAAATGGAAAACCTTTTATAAACTACCCTCACAATTTTCACTAATTTACACAAATGTCATTACTTTTACTCTCGCATACACATAACTTAATAAATTTTTTTACTTTGTACATAAAATTTTACAAATTTATCCCTCAAAACTTTAATCATTACACTTTTTCTTAAAGTATGTGTTCATTTACATATGAAAGTTTTTCCTAAGACGGGGAATATTATTTTTAAAACTATATAAAACCAGTTTTATAAAATACAAAGGGATACCTATTCAACACACCGAGCCACTCTCTTTTTTTCTTTTGAATCCACTCATTTTATTCAAGTCATTTAATCAGTTGTCATGAAAATCTCTATGTCAAAAATTAGATTCCACTTTCCATATTTTATTCTGCATATATGTCACTAGTATAGTTTAACAAAATATAAATTGTTGAGTAATTTTGAATATTAAACTTATGATTTATCTCTATAATAATGAAACACAAAAATAATTACAAACAAATTTACATGATTCTTTTCACCAAAAAAGTGAACTCTAATCTGTCACCCCAGTGTGTGAAATCGTATTATATAATGTGTTTTGTTTGATAAAAAAATCAAATAATAAAACACTCAAGATCAAATTTTGAATATATGATTCCTTTTACACTAGTTTTAAAAGTATTAATTGTTTTATATATAAAATAAATTAGTGCAGTAAAAAATTGAAGTGTATTAATGGAAAGTAAGATTCTTTTATAAATAAAATAATTATTTTTAATAAAATTAATGATAATATAAATAATTATAAAAATGTATGGAGGGTGAAAATAAATATTTTATGATATAATTTTTCCAATTTAAAACATACATAATAAGTTGGACATACAAAAAGTGAATATATACCTTCAAAGTTTGGACAGGGAAGTAATACTTGTCTAGGTTGTATAATATATAAAAATTTATAAGGAAAATATAAAATGTAAATTTTCAATTAAATAGAACTACTTTTTATTTATTTATTTTTCATTGCACATGATAATGTAATGAGTTCTGCAGGACGATCTCATACAAGTTCCATCACATAAAATAAATTGTATTAAACCGTGATATACTAGACTTGTTCTTATATGCATACTAGTGTTAAACTCACGTGCTACACGGATTTTGAAACATTTTATATAAAGTTTAAATTTTAAACTATATTTTTAAATATAGTTATTTAATACTCTCGGTGTCCCATTAAAAACTTCTTATTTTTTCATTTTAGTTTTTCACCAATAAAAATTTATCTTTTTCTTTTTTTAGCATACCATTTCAATTTCCAAATTTCAATACATATATATCTACGCTTTATATTTATTTACACCAATTGTCATTCACTTAATATATTAAATTGCATTTTATTTTACTTTTTTATTTCTCTCAATCAAATTATTTGTATTATATTATTATATTACATTTAATTTAATTTATGTGTCGATACCAAATAAGAAATTTTCAGTGAGGCGGAGGAGGAAGTAACATATCTCAATACACGTTATTTGGCAGAAACTAACTATAGCCGATATGGAATACTGAGGAATTAAATACACTCGTGGAGAAAAATTTGCGAAAAGTATGTTAATAATTATTTAGGAAATTAATAATGTGATTCTAGTTATAAGAAATACTCATTTATATATATATATATATATATATATATATATATATATATATATTGTTAAGGAGAAAATACGCAAGCGTAAACCCCCACACCACAGGCCCCTTAGTTAGATGGGTTGTAAATCGAAGGATGACACGAGTGGCGACCATGCAAGAGAGATGACTTTCGGGATACACGAATTCAACAACAACCCACGAAATATTTCAAAGAAAGAATTGTCACCACACGAAATCAAACCCGAGATGTCGAGTGTTTTAGTCACCTCGCCCACTTACCATCTGTACATGCCTGGGGCTACTCATTTTATATTTTACTACGCAATATTAGGATGGCAAAGGGGCAAGAGATGGTCTATGTGAGTGTATGCATGTATTTGAATTTTAGTAGCATTATTTTTTAGTTAATTTTGTTGATATATTTTAATTATGTTAACATTTAATAATTTTTTGATGAAATGATATAATTTAAGTGGTTGGAACCCCACTATCTATGTCAAAAGTTATGGGTTCGAGTTACCATTTAATCGATAAAAAAATGTGTAATATTTTTTATTATTAACTAACATTTTTTATTTATAGTGATATTTTTCAATTATAACATCTAGCAATTTTAATGATGGATTAAAAATATATGCATAAAGTGATTACATATAGGATCAAGCCAAGGAGCAAAACATTCCAAGTAAAAGTCATATTTATTTATAAATTAATAAAATTTTTACACATTAAAATTTGTCACTTTTTAAAAATATGGCACGTGAAGTTAAACATACCCTACAAACAATATATCATCAAAGCAGAAATAATTGGGAATCGAATATTTGTCATTTTCTCATACTTCATAATTTAGTCAAAAAAAAAAAAAAATTCACCTGCCATCTCAAGCATTGTCACTCTTACCAAAAGGACTTTTCAACTATATCTCATTTTAATTACGTTTTTGGACTAAGTGATATAATTAAAGTGATTAAATCTTTACTATTTATGCTATTTGGTAAATTATTCAGAGTTACCATCTCCTTGATAGAAAGAAATTACTTATTTGAAACGAAAGCAACCACATATTCTTTCGAAATATTTATGCTATTGTATTAAAGCAACTGGATATTATATCAATCATTGATTTCAATGGATCCGACTGACTTAATTATTTGACAACCTTATTGAGCATTATAGAATTTTGACACATGTAGGTTTGTTAAATTTGTGTTTATTTTCTTTTTATTTTAATAATATTTTCAAAGCATGTTACTTTGCGACCATAAATTAAGCATAATAATATCTAGTACTCGTCGGTCGTCAAATTCAACTCTATCGACATAAATATTTATCTAATCAGCATATAAGTATTAATATTAAGAATTTTTATTAATTAAAATTGAAATATTCTACTATGCCAATTTCAAATTACTTATTTTTATTTTCAGCAATCAATTTAATTCCTCTATTCCATTTTTTGTATTGCACTTGATATTTCATCTTACCAAATTATTAACACATATCATATGATATATATCATCGATTGAGTATTTTTCACTGTTTATATGTCATTCATTCACTATACGAATACACAAGATAATTCACCAAATTAAATATAGAACATATTATTTCGTGCTCCTTTCAGTTGTGTAAATTTATATTGTACTATACGTAACTTTTTAACTTTTCTATTATGCTAATTTCAATGTCCAGATTGTGCGTGAATAATTTTAAATCTATATAATTTCAAATTTATACGTTCAAGAAAATTGAACCACTAATAGATAAAATTTCTCAATCTAATAATTTAGATTTTTTTCTATATATAGGTTAATTAAAATATGAAAAACATGATGTATCGGCTTCATCTTTTCAAGTCTTACCGCATTTTCTATAATTATTTATTTATTTTACTTTGCACACATAAACAATTTACTTTATTTTAATTAAAAACTCAATTAATAATGAAAATTAGCTAATATAGTTGATCAGAGAACCAAAAAAATCCTAATAAATTTTAATATTCTCGGTACATTTAGGTTATAATATGAAAATTATATGTATCTATCAAACAAAAAATCTAATCAAATTACATATATAACTATTAATTAATAAATTGAAAAAAATCGTCTTTATTATTAATTCTAACAATTATTAAGTAGTTATGTATTCAATGCTTAAAAGGAAAGAGTGTCGTGTTTTCCCCCAACCCTCCAAAATTAGGAGAAAAAGAAATAGGTGAATGCATGTGATTAATTAGCTAGCCGACAAAAAAGAGAGCCGGAAAAAGGAAGCTCTAATAGCTGTCACCTGCCACCGGGCCCCGTCGCCCGCAATCCACCAAATTCACGGGTAGGGCTTGACCCGTTTTTTTGTCAATCGAATTTTCAACTTAATTGAATTAATTTGACAGCATCCGCCTAAGTGAGGGCACCCTGCCAATTTTAATTTTGGGTTAGGAGTAATATTTAATTTTTGATAATTTAATAAACTTATTTATATTATTAACCGTTGAATTATATTTTCATAAAGTGTATATATATTTTCAATACGGCAATGATCATATGATTAGCTTTTGGATCTAGGAGTGTGCTAGCTTGCTAGGTTAATTGTATTGTTTTAATGTAATTATACTGCTTTGTTTTGTTTTGGTTGAAATAAATTTTTTTGATAAACTTATTGTAATCAAATAAATACAAAATTATTAGAAATTCTATATAAAGTTTTAAATTATAGTAAATACATTTTATGGGTATAAAGTTAATTATATGAAATAAAATAAATAAGCATCTCTTATTTTAAATTAATTAAACAAATAAAAATACCGATAAAAAAATTAAACAAATAAAAATACGACAATATGCATATCATCGACCATCACATATAACTGTAGCTCCATTAGTTTTGATCAGTATATATAATTTATTCGACGACATTTATCTATTACGATCGAAGTGAAATGAGAGAATATTTTTCAAACGCTGCGCCAAGATATTCCATGCTCAAAATTCTTTTATCTTATCCAGGTCATGAAACGACCCAACTGAATGTTCAAGTGTGTATAGGTACGTTATTTATTTATTTTTTATTTCAGTTCAATTCTTAATTAATTTTCGATTCTTGCTTTAGAGTATTCTTTCGAAGTTTAACTAGCTTTTAGTTGTTGGCTGATTAATCTCAAACAGTTACGTTTTCTAGTATATTTTTTGTTAGTTTCGAAAATTGCTTAACATTTATTTTTAGATCGAATTGTCTTCTCCTTACCTATCCACTACGGGCGTATTTGTTTTGAGTGATTCTTAGGGATATAGTTTGTTTTTCCCTAAAATTCAAGTGTTTGTTATTGTTGATTCGTATTACATGGCTACGCAAAAACATGAAAGTCTAACATATATTTTCCCATTTTTGAGTGAAAATAGATCCCTTCTTTTATGAGGTGTTAAAATTATCATTTATTTATTACCAAGTTAATTGACAAAAATATCCCTTTTTATTTGAAAAAATAGTAAATAGGAGTATAATTGTAAAATATTAACTTATCATATAAATTAAATCTCAATACAAACACTTAAAAATATTATGACTCATGATAAACTATGTTGTAATATATATTAACAAACATTTGATTTGTATGATTTAATAAAACATATCACACATATAAAATCAAATGTACCACATGTTTCACTATCACTCAAAATTTAATACCTCAAAACAAACGTGTCCTAAATTTAAAAGGAAATTGTGTGTCACAGTAAATATAATATTTCCTTGAGCTGAGCTTAAGAAAAACTCGCTGTTATCTCGCATGAAACGTGACACACTTGCAAATATATATATTTAATTCTCGTTTCAAAAATTAAATTTAAATAATATTATAAACCCTTATAAAAATATTATAAAAACATTTTATGCCAATTAAGAGAGGTATTACTATAAGAAAATAACGAATTGATTACAAATTATTTTTTCCAACAAAATTAATTTTGTACTTAAATTGAGGATTGCCTATATCATGCCTACAAATTTTATGATTTATTTTACAATACTTCATCTATAGAATTATCAATGGATCAATTGAAGGTAATTAAATACTTATAACATATTTAATAGGTAAAACAATTCTTGAAGATAACTTTAATATTTGTTTAAAGAATATTTATAGGTAATTATGACCCACAAATTACTTTTTGGTAGGCAAACAAATTACTTACAATCAAATGACCCACAAATTACTTTTATGGTGTAATATTGTAGTATTTGAGGGGATAGATAAAAGTAAAAAAATTATTTTATTACCATTTAAAAAATAATGCAATGAGTACGGGGCCAATTTTTTTGTGAAATGTCATGATGAGTATGAGATGGAATGAATAATAAATAGTATTTAGTTTTTTTTTTTCAACCACATCATTTATACATACACTATTTAATTTAAGTTATGTGTGAAAAGCGAATAATAAGTTTTTACGAGGGAGTATAAAAAAGGTATGTAGAGAGGAATTAATTATATCGATATGTGGGGCGTGGGCCAGATTGGGAGAGTAATTTTGGTGAAGAAATCAGGATTTGAGACATGGGCATTTGATACCTACCCGACACAGACAACCAACCTTGTCTCGTGCGCACCTTGCCCCACACCACCGCTCCCCCACCCCCTGCTTTCTGTACCCACCCCGTTCGCTTCATATTTACTACACTACACAAAGCAAACTCAATATGTTATGTTGTGCAGCCTCTCTTTTCTTCCTTTTTAACTAATTCCTGCAAATATGTATGAACGATCTGACCCTAGCCGTACAAACTGAAAACCCTCCCCTGTCAGAATATGAAGGTATCACCTCAAATTTGGAAACATGCTTGTGAGTGAAGATTCAAAAAGGGTTTCTTGATTTGGCTTTAATCATAGATCTATTTTTGGGTTTCTTGATTTTCATTATGTTTGTGGTGAGTGGATAGATAGATAGGCTTTGAAATTGAATACCTTGAAAAATGTGCAAGAATTTTTGGATGATATATAGATAGAGTAGATAGAATTAATTGGTGTGTCCGATAAGGAAAGGGTTTCAAGATCCATCTTTTTAATTTCCACAACTAGTAGGTCACTGGTAGTGGTATCCCTTGTTTGTTCAACTAATTTTGAAATTGAGAGAGAGAAAATCTTGTTGCATAATGGCGAACAGATGGTGGGCAGGAAATGTCGTCATGAACCGACCCGACCCGTCTCTGCACCTCGGGGAGAAGACGAAAATAATGCGACCTTTAACGGGTCGAATAGCAGCGGTAGCAACCCTAACCATGATGGGGAGAATATAGAGGCCGAGGAAGATCAAAACCCCGCCGGAGATCTCGAGATCTCCGACCCATCATCGGGCTCCGGCCGCCGCCCTAGGGGCCGCCCGCCGGGCTCCAAGAACAGGCCCAAGGCTCCTATTGTTATCACTAAAGAAAGCGCTAACGCTCTTCGTAGTCACGTCTTGAAATCAGCGGAGGCAGCGATGTTCTCGAGACCATTGCTGCCTTCGCCCAGCGCCGCCACTTTGGGGTGGCGGTGCTCAGTGGGAGTGGGGTTGTAACCAACGTGACCTTGCGTCAGGCGGCGGCGCCTGGCGGTGTGTTAACTCTTCAGGGAAGATTTGAGATATTATCCTTGTCGGGAGCATTTTTACCCGAGCCGTCGCCGCCTGGCGCCACCGGATTGACGGTGTATTTAGCCGGTGGTCAGGGGCAGGTGGTTGGTGGCGCGGTGATGGGCACGCTCGTGGCGGCGGGGCCGGTGATGGTTATTGCGGCAACTTTCTCAAACGCTACGTATGAGAGGCTGCCGCTAGAAGACGACGCTGCCGCCGGCGGTGAAGGTATTCAATCACAGGCGGCAAATACGTCAGGTGATCCGCCGGTGGCGGCGGCGCAGCCGCCTTTGTATAATATTCCGGCGAATATGGTTCCGAATGGGCAAATGGCGCATGATGTGTTTTGGGCTCCGCCGCCTCGTCTGCCTCCGCCTTATTGATCGACTGTTTTGTATTCTATAGCGTCTGTGGAGTTCTTGTAAGCATAGGAATCAAAGGTTAGATTTCGTTCAATTAGCTCTTTGTGTTCCTTTCTCGATCTTAATTAGTATATTACAAGGTTTTTTCTAATTTATTTACTGTGTTTTGTGACTTAATTTGCAATGAACTCATGAAATTCGTGACACAAAATAAGGGCAATAGTTTGATTTCGTATTTCACTTGATTTTGGCCTAATTAAGTTTTATCAATCAACTTAAAACTTTCCGCACACAAATGATGGCTCCATTGAGCAATAAACGGGTTAGGATCCCCCACCAGTCGTGCTTGTTCAACACAATTTATAGTACTGTTGGAGAGGATCCAAATCTGCAGATTAAAGGACACAATTTACTAGAAATATATAGTACTGTTGGAGGATCCAAATTGGTGTTTGTCTATGTGTTCCTATCGAGCTATAATTGATCATGTGTATTCTCCAGATTCAAACAGCAGCTCAAATTGATTGAAAGTCAGAAACTTTTGGTTTTATATCACATCAGTGTCGATCATGTGGAATGTTGGTGCTGATCTAGCTAATTGCAACTGGATTGTACTTGCCTTTATTTCTTGCAGCTTGATTTGGAAGTTTTGGTTAGGCTGACTTTGCATCCATGTTACTAAATTAGGATATTATTGCGTTGCTGGGAGGATCTTTTATAATACTATTATGGCATTTTCTACTGGGCTTATAAAGCACTATTTGATGCTCGATCCTAAAATTCGCTAGATAAACTACTTACTGTGCATGTAATATGAGGTGATCTTTTGTGAGATGGTCGATTCAATGCTAATTAGCAATTAATTGATCAGATTAAGATCACATATATATTCTATTTTGATATCTTATCTTGTGTTTTATTATCTTTAAAACATGACATGTGTCGTTAATAATGACGTGTGCGGTTATTTATTGCACGAGTCATGTCTAGTGAGCTAATTACAAACAAAAATATTTGTTACGATATTTTGAGGAAAAGCATATTATATATTTTGCAATTGAATTGAACTTTTAATTGCCATCCATATAGATTGATGAGTCATAGGGTAGCTCCTTGAAAGCATGATCAACTAGGCTTGACCGTAACAGCTGGTTTTGTCAAGAATTTTACTCTATTAGTTTTTTTATTTTTCTGAAAGCTGAAATTAACTTCATTATGTTCTTTTGCAATTATATGGATGCAGAATCGATTTAATTCACCTTCTAATCTTCTATACTAATGTAAATTACATTCGTATGTGATATGTTTGCGATATTTATGTGTTGAATGAGTAAGTGAGTGGATATATCCATTTGATTTTTATCGTCAATAGTATCACAAAAATTTGTATGGGATATTTCATGCATGATGTATATTTTTGAAGGTTCTAGTGATATTTTTTTGAAGGTGATTAAAGTGCATGTCACACTTTATGACACGATCTCATATATATATATATATATATATATATATATATATATATATATATAATACTTCCTCTGATACTTATATTAGCATAGTCTGGACTAAGACAAAGAAGAATGGAGACTGATTATTTGGTACTAATGAATTTGCTGGTAAAAATGAGTCACTATGTCTATGCTCAGCTTTGGAGAAAATAATGATCAAAGTATTTATTAATTCCATAGAAATTGCATTTGTTGTGATGTTTTTCTGAGTTTTAGTTGTTTAATATGTAGCCTTTTTATTTTGTAACTATTTCTATTAGCTTTGTTAGTAATGTTCTTGGTTATTACACAGATTAGTATGTACGATAGATATTAATATGCACTTAATTAGAGTTGCATATAATTTTATGTTGATGAGTAGGTCATGTGTGACATCGTTTCCTGTGTGGAATAAAAAAACACACGAGATCTTTTTTGTCACTGCGCTTCAGTCACGTATTTTAGGCTGTGTACTGTTTCCAAGTTATCGAAAGCACGATCTTATGTCGTAATTTCTTGAAGGAGACTAGCATATATTTTTTTGCTAGTGTTGTGAATAACTTTTGTCTAAATTAATAATATTATTTCTTTTGTAGAAGCTTTTAAGATTAATTTATTCAAGTCCTAATTCATGTATATGTGTGTGTATATATATATATATATATATATATATATATATATATATATATGCAATAATTGGTGTAATAAAAAGCTTAAACTACGTAGTTAATTGTAACTAAAGTGTATGTCTTGTATATCAAATCTAAAACTTCATTATGGCAAGTATATAACTAAATTGCAGAATCTCTTAAACAAGGGGTAGTAAAGGGTATTACCAATGTCACCTTCCAAATTGTATGCATGCAAAATCAGGTATGGATCCTCTCTATAAATTTCTTATGATTTTCGGGGAGAGATACACACATGTTAACATAATGAGTGTACCTTACTTTGTATATTTTACATATTATTACTTTTGCATTGTGCTTATTTCTCTCTAAAATTTACACAAAAAAAATAATAATAATAATAGGGGATCCATTTTCGAATCGGGATCCCAAATGGCTTCTAGGATTTTTAGTTCTTTTTGGTAAACAAGTCATGAAAAAATACACATGATGAATTTGGGTGACATTAAATTATAACCTTTGTAATTACGCGAGAAAAAAATAGACTCTAATGAATTCATTAGTTGGAATAAAACAAAATATGATGTAATAAATTAGTAACAGTTTGTTTGCCTTGAAAAGGGGGATATTGGTTGTTTTCCCTCGAATTCTGCCGTTTGTTACACATTATTTAGTTTGCCGAAGGCCTGGTCAATTTGGTAAGTCCGTAGTTTTATTTTCCAATTTCGATTGATTATGTATACCACTTGGGAGGTGGTATTTGTAATATCCCACATTATCCCACAAGGACAATTGACCAAAATAACTCTTTTCTTTCCTAATAAAACCTATTTCCCTCTCACATCTCCAAGGTCTGCGCTCTTAAAATTAAAAATCCTTAAATTAAAAATCCTATGATTTGGGTCAACGATTTCTTGTGCAAACAATCTTCCGCCGTAATATTGGTGATTGAACGCCCGATAATCAATGAAAGCTATCATAAAAATGAAGAGAAGGTTGTCGTTAGAGAGGCTAGGGTTTCTTGATAAAGAATTGCTTCGTCCAACACATAGGTTATGTGAGGGGCTAGAGTTTCTAAAAATATATCAGAGAGTAAAATAGGAAAATAAAAACTATCATAAGAGTTAATATTGAAATACAAATGGTTGAAGATAAAAAGGAAAAATTTAACACATGTTATAATGCATCCTAACAACAGGTGAATTCTACTAACTAGTAAAATATATTATACATATAAGGTAAAATTAATATATCATATAATTTATTTTTCCATAATCCAAAACAAACAGACTAGGTGTAATAAACTATCAATCCTATAAAGCAAGCTAGGTTAATATGATGGCAGTTTTGATTATAAAGGGCTATTTTTGTCATAATCATGGAAAATGATCATATGTTGACCTTAACGATATAGCTATAATCTCTCGTCTAAGAAAATGTAGTCGAGGGTGTGTCTTTTTTTTTTAACCAGTGTGTCCATGCTTGTTAAAATAAATAAAAACATTAGCATGGTGAGATATTAGTTGATATTTTAAATGTTAAATTTGATACTTTAAATTTAAATATTATAATACAATTTTTTATATTAAATATGAATATTTAAATATTAAAAATTAAACCTGTCAAAAAAAATTAAAAATTAATCATTATTGATATTCTTAAAAAATAATATGATACAATTTATTCTCATTGTTGATACTCTTAATAAGATTCTCAATACTTTTAATTAAATATTTAATATTTTAATTTTTTTAAATAATTTCATGATAAGTTTATCATTAATCATTTTTATATAAAATTATGCCAATTTTAGAGGGTTGCGCCTAAACACACCATCAAAATTACTTATTTAGACATAACATGCATGATGCATCATGTATTTTGGAACTAAAATGTCTTTATGCTAAATTACTATGTAACCCTTATACAAATATATGGGGAAAAAATCCCATTCAAAAAATATATGGAAAAAGATCAAAGTAGACCCTTATCTTATGTCTCAAGAGAAGGTAGTTAAGTTCTTTATCTACTTTTTTATTTTTTTAAGTTTATATTCAAACAATTTATCTTTAGATCAAATAAATTCTTCAACCACATGAACTCTTTTGGACATTTCATCGTATATCTTTCTTATAGTGATCTATTTTCTGACTACCACCGTCAATTCGAGTTTCTTTGAATACTATCGAAACCTTTTATATGGTTCACCATAGCACCTTTTCTAAGGTGACCTATATATCAAATGAATTATGATGAGTTTATTTTTTCACGAATGATTAATTAAATTTTTGGGATAATTGAGAAACTAATTGATGCACAGCGCGCGAGTAAGATGGAAACAAAGGAAAAAACTAAATTAAAACAGTTAGTTTAGAAAATTCATTAAAATTTAAACTTAATCATCAAGTATTTTATATATTTTCAAGTTTAACATCTTTATTTCTCTATTTTATAAAGATTTTGGACTGTTAGATTTTCTTAATCTTTCAAGTTTGTCAAGACCGTCTTATCGTTACACTAGTATTATTTTTTTAATGAAAATGTTATCGTGAAGTTTATCGAATTTTCAAAATTTTGTGTTAAAATGATACATTTAACATATATATTTTGAAAAAGTGATATAATTAATTAATTAATTAATGTGAAGTGAATTATTGCTCAATTTTTTGTCTTTAAATAATTCACTTTACATACAATTTTTGAAAAATAATATCACAATTTATCTTAAAAGTGATATCGATTTCACGTGAGATGGTCTTACATAATACTTGCTCAATTTTTATGTGTTTGCAAGCCAATTTCATGGAGATAATCGCTTTTATTTAAAAAAAAAAAAAAAAAGTCAATTTTATAATGTTTGCAATTATTTTTAAATTTATTTTGCCAAAACAAGTTTTACTTGCTTTTGAAAATTTTAAAAGCAATTTTCATTGGAAAAAGAGAAAAATAATAATTACTTACACTATTAGCAAAAATGATTTTTGCAAACACAATACTTTTTCAATTTGATTTAAAATCACTATTTTCAAACACTCCTCGCTTTTAATTTTACTATAAAATTAATTAATATCACTTTCTAAAAGTGAAATAAAATTTCAAAACACAATTTTTGTATGAGTGAAGTGCATTATAGGTATAATATATGTATGTAATTGAGTTAAAAAATAATGATATTGATATAAATAAATATATATTATGAGAGTATTAAAAATAAAATGTGTTTCAATTTATATATATGCAAATAACCGTAAAATAAATTAATAAAATAAGTGTGCAATCAATTATGGGAACGTGAGGAATAATATTTTGTGAGGCTCTGAGTTGGCTTTGCTCATCATAAGATGGCGTGGCAGTACATCTGATGTGGCGTGATATCATTCGCGACAAGTGTTGTTGGGCACATGAGCACACGTGTCTTGTTGTGGCAGCGCACCGTAAGATCGTGAAAGTTCGCAAGATTGCGGGCCACAGGATAAATAACTAAATATGGCCCAATGTTTATTGGGTCTTCTAAATTGGGCCCCGTTAGGTCGACATGATCCTTCCAGATTTAATTGGACTAATTATTTTTTATGTCCCGCCATTTCTCTCATTTATGGACGCTCGAGTTAACTCATCACTCCAGCACCGCCGTTCGCGGCTGGATATGCAGCCATTGCGAAATTGCATACCGCCACCAGTATAGATATGGTGAGTGAAACCATGTCTCTAATTAGATCTCTGAGTTTTGTTTGCCATATGTCGTTTACTTTACCGGCTATTATGTACACTTATATATATTTGTATATTGGTGTGTATGAGAGCTGCTTTTAGTTATTCATTTTTTCCCGCTAGAGCGTGTGTGTAAGATATGCCTCTTTTTGTTTATTCAATAATTTCAGCTAGTAGCCATAAGTATCTGTTGAAGCTTGTTACATGTAAAATGATTATTTATAAATAAACAATTTAAGTAATTAAAAAGTTTTTAAAGAGTAAATATAAAGTGTTGTATTGTTTTTTTGAAACAAGACTAAATTCTTTGAACATATTAAAAAGAAAAGCAGGATTAAATTTTTGGATAGAGTGAGTATTAAACCTCAGTTTCCTGCGTCTTGAATTTGTTACGTTTATAGTAATCAGTGGTTTCGATGATTGTGCGTTTCAAAGGAGAGCTAAAGCAAGAGAGAAATTGCTGCTGCTTATGAAATTACAGCCCCTGAATTCTTACAAGTTCGTTCTGTCATTCCATCTCTAATCCTGTTCTAGAATATGACCTCAGTATGAATAGGGGAATGCCTATATATATATATATATATATATATATATATATATATATATATATATATATTTGTTTGGGATCCAATAGGCAAATACAGTGTTTTCTCTGGAGTACTTTCCCTAAAAAAATTCTGTCAATACGTATTCCTTGTGGGGACAATGATGGAGACCTCGTCATTCAGCGTCGTTAGAGAAGTGGTCTCGAGGGATGTAGGATCCTGCAAGCAAGGTATCTAATACAGGGTTGCTCAAGAGGTTTTGCAATTTAATGGCATTCTGTTAACTCTGGAGAGTGCAACAGCTGAGCTTCTCAAATTGGTCCAGAGCAAAATCTCAAATCAAATAATTGGGTGAAGACTGAGTTATTTCAAGTGAGAAACGTGTTGTGCTTATATGGCTTTTAGGGGAAACCTAGGAGCCTGATATTTTGAAATTGAAAGTTTCCTTGATGAAGACATGGTAGAGAGGTTAAGTATTTTAATAACTGCGGCTGTATTTCACCACTGCTTGGTCAGCCTATGTGGTTCCAATATGTGGTTTGATGGAAATAAGGAGGTACTCGTTGATCATTGATGGAGGAACTGAATCATGGTCAGAAGGTCAAAGTAGTAATTTTTCAGATAGAAATTGGATACTATCTAGTGAGTTATAATATGGATTAGTAAGGTTTCGATCTGATTCATCTGTTAAGCATAAACCCTGAGATCTTAACCGAAGTTTAGTTTTGTTTGCCACTTGCATCATTATTGTTTGGTTCTTCCAAGTTCTGCTGTTCTCTGATTCTTGTACTTTCTATTCCAATTTTATATAGTAAATTGTAGTACTTTGAAAAATAGGACAAGAAGAAGAATGATGAGAAAGACTGGCTTGAATCGCCAGGTTTTCTTGTTTTTTATTTGTAGTTTAATCTCAAATATACTTCTATTTCTGATATGCCTTTAAGGATAGTTTAGATGAATAAAACCTTAACGATTTGGGATTACGACTCATTCTTGTCCTGGAGAATTTACATTTAAACTATCAGCATCATACGCTCTTTTTAATCAGTGCTGTGATCTACTACTGAATGGTTAAGAATGAAGAAGTTCATTCCAGACTTCCCAAAAGCTACCTCTCCTGCATTGATCAACTTGAGATTTGTTTTCTCTCTATATATATTCAAACAAGGGACAGTTGCAGAGAAGTTAGTTCAATTCCAATGGTAATAGAAGTTCTAGAATGCTACGTCTTTATGGAAATTGTGTTTTGAAGTTTGGAACAGTGTTTTTTGTGAACTGGTTGTAATAGGTTGTGATTGAGTTGGTTTTTGGCCTACTTGTCCATTTTCGAGTTGTATTGATGAAGAAATTTTGTTGATTCTTGAATGCAATTAAATCAAGATGAATTCTTCATGCTTGGGATTGCAAGCTTTAAAGTCTGAACTAAAACAGTAGCTAAAACTTTCTTACAGTGGAGACATGCAGAAAAGGGTGCTAGACGCGAAGATAACAGTCGATGTATGTACAAAAGACGAGAGAATGAAGTAGGAAACTAATGCATACTTCCCCAGAGTGATTGCAGGTAGTAGTCTTGGATGAGTTCTTCTTCATGCAGATAATAATCTTGGTTTAGTTCTTGAAGCAGCCACTCAAAGATACTAGAATCGTAGTATCCTTGAGAAGTCTCATCTTCTGTTCTGGGAAGCTGCGACTCCATGTAGCTGCACCAATCTTGATTTACCAATGCATTGTCTGAATGCAGAACGGTTTGGCTCATGCAGTTGCTCGTGATTTCAGACTGTGTAGCAAAACATTGGTTGCTCGTCTCGTAAGGTACAATCTCGACTCCTATATTAGCCATTTGGTTTCCGATGGTTTCTATCTCCTCCTCAAGGCAGGCCACCTGCAAGATGTGTTTGCATATCAATCAAAGTGAATTTCTTTTCATTTCGTAAGAATTATGGTTTTCGAGATGCTCCTCAATGTTTGTCCAAATTACCAAAAGAACCATGTGGTTTTAATAATTATCATATACTCCCTAAGAACAACAGAAAGTTAGGAGAGAAGTCACCTTTGTTAAGGAGGGTAGGGCGGTGGAGTGAAATTGCCTTGTTGTATTGTTTGACTGACGAATAATGCGAAATCACTAAATATTCTATTGATGCGAGAAAATCCCAGTAAGTGAAATGATTTTGCATTTCTCAATCAAACAAACAAACGGTTCTGATGTTTTTAGGGGTATTTTGTAATTATTAAAAACTACAAGGTTCTTTTAGTATTTTAGACAGACCTAGAGAGGGAACTGTGGGAAGGAGTTGTAATTTGAAACCTGTTGTTGTAGGGCAAAGATATGGGCGACACAACCATAAATAGGGTCGTGCATACGTGCAAGGGCTTCGTAAGATATTGTAATGGCAGCGTCACTTCTGCTATGCACGGGGAGATGTGAGAGTAACTTCGAGACATTGCTCGCACCGAAAACCTTATGGACAGCTGCAAAGTGAGTCGAGGCTTGCTCGTAACAAAAATAAGGTGCGAAAATACATTCACTCGTGCACCTTCTTCTTAAAAATTTGCATGCTCCACATGAAGAGCTAACTCCAGTCATTGGCCTCATTCTTTTTGCTAAGTAAACTAATAATAGTTGTGTAAGAACTATGAATATGTGAGTTGAGATCTTAGCTTTATAATAGTTGCAGTAATAGGGTCATATGTGCCTTTCATTAGGGGTGAGAAACATTCTAACTTTATGTTAGAAAGTAGATACTTTTAGGTCTCCTTTGTGGCCAACATTTTCATTCACAAATTGGGTAAACTTTCCTCATTTGTGTCTTTAAAATAGCTCTATCCATTCCAAATCATGGAAATACCCAATCATAATTATATTACATAAGCTCCATAACTGAGAGAACATTGCTGATTAGCGTGGTCTATTCTAATGTCTTTTAAGCATAGACAGCTAGTCAAGTACAATACCGTCTCTCTCTCTCTTAATTTTGCAATAATGAGTAAAGCCATCATGCTTTTCCCACGAAAAAAAAATATTATTCATAGGTAAACACCCAGTACCTTTCCACTGTACATAATTCAACTGTGTTTAGTGAGTGCCAATAAGATATAATGAAAGTGAAAGTAGGTTTGTTTGTCATAATCAGCAATCAGCTTATAATAATGTCAGCTTGTAACCTGTATTGGGCCATACGGTTTATTTAACTGTAGAAATTACAACGATTATTTAATACTGCAGTTAGTGTATCATCCATCCGTCGTTGATTGCATGATGCTCCTTTTCATATTACACATCCGGATGTCAAGAACACAAACTTCTTATGAAAATTTTCATATCTATTGATTGCCAAGGTATAAATTTTACCGGAAATAAAATTATACTCAAATTTGTGTGTTATGTTTGTTGATTAAATAATTTCGACATCTCTGTTCCATGTAAGAAATCGGACAACATATATCATGGACACTTATACCTTGGTTTTTACTTTTGGGACTGGGCTTCACCTACCATTCATGAGTGACTTATCAATTAACATACCATTTATGTAAAACAACTTATGTAAACATATTACTATGAAATAACTCTCACATAAAAATCGTTGAAAAAAGTCAATTGTGCAAATTCCTGCGGGACGGAGGGAGTACTATATTTTTTTATTTGGACATCCAAATAATTTGTACACCCCAAAAATAGAAAATTCATCATAAACTTCATCCTCACATTATCCATAAATTTACATAAAATGTCATTACTTTTGAATCTACACATACACACAATTCAACTAATTTTTTATTTTATACATAAAATTTACAAAATTATCCTTTAAAATCCAATTCATTACTCCATTTTTTAATTTTGTAAGACCACCAAATGATATAAATTAATTTGGGATGAAGGGAGTATATCAAAGATACTATTTGAAACTTCGTCTCATACAAGATCTCTCCTTAATTATTGTGGATTAATTGTTTTTGAATAAAGAAAACAAAGTTGTTGGCGGAGTTTAATGTGCTATAGTCCTGGTTTCAGATTTTCACAGCGGTATTTACAATATATCCTACTAGGTGATGTTTTCAAACTCAATAAGGACATCAAAGTTTTTTTTTTTTTAGAAAAAGAAAATTGGGGCTACCAATTTTTTTCAAAAAAGAAAGTGATTTCACACTATTGAGGATGCATCTGTTTTGAATGATTGTTAATGATATAGTTTGGGTTTTCTAAAATTCAAATATTTGTTATTGTTGATTTGTATTATTTATAGCTCACAAAAAAAAAATCTGACACATGTTTTCCCATTTTCGAGTAAAATTGTATGTCTCCCTTTATGAGTATTAAAAATATCACCCATTATATTATCAAGGTAATTGACAAAAATATTCTTTTTATTCAACAAAAATAGTATTTTAGACGGGATATAAATATAACATTGTTACCCGTTGCATTAATTCTCAATACAAGACTTAAAAATATTAGGACTTGTGTTAAACTATGTTGCAATATATATTAACAAACATGTACTTTATATGATTTTAAAAATATATCACACATAAAAAGTTAAATGTGATATATATTTCACTATACTTTCAAATTTAATATCTAGAACAAACGGTCTGAGTATAGTTTCAAAACAGGCAATGAGCGGTCCTGAGTTGGAATTCTTACATATTTTAATCAATTAAAAATCATTTAATTTGTAATGTGTAGCCATCCTCTGCCTAGCTAAGGGAATGGAAGTAGACTAGAATAGATGAGTCAGAACTCCAACGTTGTGTGGGCATATTCATTTTCCATTATCATCATCCTATGCATATATTTAATCTCCAATAACCATGCATCAGCATCTTGTTCACTCGGTTCAAGGAAAGAAAAGATTGATACCCTCGAGAGAGAGAGAGAGAGAGAGAGAAGAGTTCATACAACCTTAGACAGTATGAGGGGTTAAGGTACTGTTGTGTCACTCGTTTCAGTGCTCTAGAAACAGAGGAATGCCGAAAGTACGGATAAAAACACACAGTTGGAGTTCATTTTTATAGAGGTGAAATTAATTTCCAACTTTCCGTGCTGTCCCCAGCTCGTAAAGTGAAGTTTGAATTTTTGTTTTTAGATGAAAATACAGAGTATTAGCAGTGAAACAACGATGGTCTCTCTGAATATGGTGGTGGGGAGGAGCCTTTCCACTTTCGAGCTTAACGATGAAAGTGTCTTTCCCTATCATTACATTAAATAATATATATATCTCAAATTCCTCCCAAATACTCTAACCATTCTTCTCCTCTTCATTCTTTCAAAAGCTCATTTCCTAATTTTTATAGTATTATATATGTGCTTTTGCTGTTGAACGCAGTAGCAAAATAAATACATAAAAACTTTATGAGGAAGCCATCATTGAATTTGTCATATATGTAACACGTATTACATAAGTTGGTTAAAGTGATTAAAGTATTCACTAGTTTAAGTTTATCAAGGAGAATTAGGACTACTTAGGAGGTTTAAAACCCTTGTAGCACCTTATATAAATAATTTTCTTTCAGTTCTTTTTAGGGTAAGTTATGTTGTATAGTGTTGCTCTTGTTCGAATTGCACGTATAATGATACTCCCCTTCTCATAAAACTCTTCACATTTTTTTTTTTTTCATCTCTCCTACAACAAATTTCACACCCTTAAAATGAAAAACTCTCTATAAATTTTACCTTCACAATATCCATTATTTTACACAAAATATAATTACTTTTGGATTTTCATATACACACAACTCAATAAATTTATTTATTTTATACTCTCGTATTCCGTAATTAGGCTTCACACTTTCCTTTCCCATTCCAAGATTAGCTTCACACCTTTAAAATGGAAAATCCTCTCTAAACTTTACCCTCAAAATATTTTCAAAGTTTCACAAAATGTCATTAGTTTTGGGTCCACACATATACACAATTCAACTTATATTTTTTTATTTTATATATAAAAACTTACAAAATTACCCCCACAAATCTCTACTCATTCTTCCACTTTTTAATCTTCGTGCCAAACAAAGTGTGAAGATAAAATTGAGACAAAAAAATATACTCCCTCCGTCCCATTAGTTAAAAAAATGTAATGAGTGGAGTATTGAAGGATAATTTTGTAAACTTTTATTATTAAAGGAAGATAGTTGGATTGAGTAAAAAAAGTAATGGCATTTTGTGTAAATATATGAATATTGTGAGGGTGGAGTTTAAGGAGGATTTCCTTTTTAGAATGTAAAAACTAATGTGGAATGACCAAAAAGAAAAGTGTAAAAAACCGATAATAACAGAGGAGAGGAAGTATATAGTAATATAAAGGTTTACAAAATTACCTTTTTAAAATTCCAATCATTACATCAAGTTCAGGCTTCCGAAAAATCAACCCTGTGGAACCGAAAAAGATGGCAAAAGATGTAAGTTTTTTTTTTTTTTGAATAATCTTGTAGTAGTAGTTTTAATTTATTGAACACGTTTATGTTTCTTTCTAGGTTTTCTAGAATATCTCATTTTGTGATGTTTCATTTCTTGTTAATCAACTTCTGTTTTGACAAGTTAATCAGTGGCTTAGTCAGCCACCTGACTTCTCATTTTAGTGGGAGTCCTGGTTCGATTTCCTATGGGAACGAATTATGGAGTTATAAGGTGGCTTGGAGAAAAAAATCTAGGAATGTTTTGGTGCTTGACAAACTAACTACTAACAACTAACAAATTAATATTTACCGATTAAAAAAATCTGCTTTGACAAGTTCTCTGTATGTTGTAAAAATATTATAAAAACATGTAAAAATATTGTAAGATGATATCACACAAAACTTCCTCAATCTAAAATAATTGAAATTGGCTGTCTAACCCATTAAAATGGTAATATGTCAAAAATGGATTCGTCTCACGGAATGAGTTCCATAATACTTCCTCCTTCACATAAAATCTTTCATACTTCTTTTCATCCGCCCCACTATAAATTTCACATCTTTAAAATGAAAAACTCTTTATAAATTCCACCTTCACAATTTTCACTAATTTACACAAAATGTCATTATCTTTTGACTCACATAAACACAAAATCTAATTTTTTTTTACTTTATATATAAAACTTTACAAAATTATCCCTTAAAACTCTAATCAAATCATTTTTTTCTTAAAGATATGTGCACTCCCCCATGAAAATCTATATGTATTTTCATGTGGGATAGAGAGAATAATATATTTCAGTATTATACAAATTTGAATAAACTCAAATCAAGCACCTATTTTCATTCATCGATCAAATCATTTCCAGAAAAAAATAAGTAAATGATTTGATGTTCTCTTGCAGTTGAACATGAATAATGCAGTTATATCTCTGTATCACTGAATAAACGAACCCTAATTAAAAATATGCTCAAATATGACATAATATTTTGAAATTTCCACAAATAATTCAATTAAAATTTGTCCAAAGTAATAATTCGCATGAGTCTTTTTCCAACCCAGTTGATGAAGGCATCGTAAATCGACCAATTATAATTCCCTGAGCTAATTAAACGCAGCCCAATAAAAATAAATAAAAATAAAAGGTACCCCCACCCCCACAATAATGCATGTAGAATCCAAACAGAGAAATCCCAATAAAGACAGGTAAATGTACTTTTCAAAATTTTAAACCATAAAATAAAAGGATAATGCCTCAATTTTTGAAGGAAAAAAATAATATTGCTCTTGTTTTTATGCTGAGATCGAAATTGGGCCTATAATTCAAGAAAGAGTTGTACCCAATGCTGTATGTGTGGTAACAAAGATTACCAAATTAATTTTGAGTGGAGAAGAGTAAAGCTCACTCCCATGCATTCTCCTATTGCCACGTGGCACGTGGGCAATCTTGTTTGTGTGGACATTGGGTGTTTCATATCCCAATCTTGCAATTTGTGAACACACTTCAAACACCTCCTGCTATATAACTTCTCTAGTCACTTCATTTCTGCTCTCAAGTGTAGCCTGATCACAACACCAATTTCACCTCAATTTAATCACACCTAGCCAGAGGTGCTCAACCGCCATGGCCGCCATCTCGACCATCGGAGCCGTCAACCGCGTCCCGGTACGAATTTCCTCGTTCGAAATACGTCTATATTATTATTATTATTATTATTCATGTCACGCGTATTAGTTTATAGACCTAATGACATTATAACATTAGCAGTCTTGATGTATGTCTAATTGTTTGTTCTTTTAGACCTGCATGATCTATTTCCATCACGATAATAAGTAGTTCTAAACTTGTTATGTCTAAACAATTGAACTTGAATGGTTTGTGTACTAATTTCCTCACTGAAATATACATGCTACGCTTATTCTTTTTATAAATTTACAAGACTATTAGAACTTATAGCATCTTTATGTATGTCTAATTATAAAAATTAGTAAACTCGCACGATCTATTTCCATCACGATGATTAGTTCTAAATTTTGAAACAGTTGAACTTGAATGGTTCCGGTGCCGGAGCTTCGGTTCCAACCTCATCCTTCTTGGGCATCAGCCTAAAGAAGGCGAACACCAGCAACTACGCGAAGGCTTCATCCGGAAGCTTCCGCGTGGTGGCCGAGAAACAAGAGATTGACGAGAAGACGCAGACGGAGAAGGACAGATGGGGAGGTCTGGCCACCGATATCTCCGACGACCAACAGGATATTGCAAGAGGAAAGGGTATGACTGATTCTCTGTTTCAAGCCCCCACCGGTATGGGTACACACGACGCCGTTTTGAACTCTTATGAGTACCTCAGCCAAGGACTTCGCACGTAATAATCCTCTCTCTCTCTTCCCTCTCTCTCTAAAATGATTCCTAGCTAATTATGTCTATATTTGATAATAGATACATGGACAACACTGAGGGAGGATTCTACATTGCCCCTGCCTTCATGGACAAGCTTGTTGTACACCTTGCCAAGAACTTCATGACATTGCCTAACATCAAGGTTCGATTCCACACCGTATTTTTATACTCCTTGCGTCCCCGTATAAATCTCTCGTTTTTCATTCGTCTCACTATAAATTTCTCATTCTATTTTTGACAAATACCTCCTATTTATACATCTACACTTAACTATAGGAATATGTTTTATATGAATATGTTAAATACTTGATCATTAAATTTTTTTTTTTAAAAGTCAATATCTAAACTTAAATATTACTCTATAATATTGTGTTTTGTATATTAAATATGGATAATTTAAATTA
The DNA here is from genome assembly GCA_030762865.1 of Paraleonurus japonicus. Classification (NCBI taxonomy): domain Eukaryota; kingdom Viridiplantae; phylum Streptophyta; class Magnoliopsida; order Lamiales; family Lamiaceae; genus Paraleonurus; species Paraleonurus japonicus. The sequence continues at coordinate 5,977,941 of CM061053.1, forward strand.
AAAAAAAATTATTGTTGATACTTTTGAAAAGTAATATGATACTACTTACCTTAATTTTTAATACTATTGATGATATTCTTAATACTTTTGATCAAATATTTAATACTTTAAATTTTTCAAAACGATAAAACTTTTCCCACTATTATTTCTCACTCAATTATCTCCACTTTTGTCTAAACATCTCACCTTTTTTCTCTCATCATTATATCATTTTACTAATTATTATATTTATTATCATATCACTTTGATGCTAAAAACAAATAAAATGTTTATATAGCAAGATGGAGAAAATACTGTAAATTGATGATGATGTTATCAATCATACAGGTTCCACTTATCTTGGGAGTGTGGGGAGGCAAAGGACAGGGTAAATCATTCCAGTGTGAGCTAGTCTTCCAAAAGATGGGAATCACGTGCGTAACCAACAACATATATAAATATTAATTTCAATTTCGCCATACATATTAATTAATGATTAACATATTGTTACATAAACAGTCCAATCATGATGAGTGCCGGAGAATTGGAAAGCGGGAACGCCGGAGAGCCGGCCAAGCTGATCCGGCAACGGTACCGTGAGGCGGCTGACATCATCAAGAAGGGAAGAATGTGCTGCCTGTTCATCAACGATCTCGACGCGGGTGCGGGTCGTATGGGCGGGACGACCCAGTACACGGTGAACAACCAGATGGTGAACGCCACCCTCATGAACATCGCGGATAACCCAACCAACGTGCAGCTCCCCGGCATGTACAACAAGCAGGAGAACGCACGTGTCCCGATTATCTGCACCGGGAACGATTTCTCCACTTTGTACGCCCCTCTCATTCGAGACGGGCGTATGGAGAAGTTTTACTGGGCCCCCACCCGTGAGGACCGTATCGGTGTCTGCAAGGGTATTTTCAAGACTGACAACGTCAGCGATGAGGCCATCACTAAACTTGTCGACACCTTCCCCGGTCAATCCATTGGTTCGTCTCCACGACTTTTCAATCTTATTTGACTATAAAAATTGATACATGATTATATAATTTTTTTTTTTCTCTTTCAGATTTCTTCGGTGCGTTGAGGGCGAGAGTCTACGACGATGAGGTGAGGAAGTGGGTCGGAGGAGTAGGAGTCGAGAACATCGGCAAAAGCCTCGTGAACTCGAGAGATGGGCCACCAGTATTCGAGCAGCCAAAGATGACACTCGAGAAGCTGCTCGAATATGGTAACATGCTTGTGAGTGAGCAAGACAATGTGAAGAGGGTGCAATTGGCTGATAAGTACTTGAAAGAAGCTGCACTTGGAGAAGCTAACAAGGATGCCATTAGCAGAGGAGCTTTCTAGGTTGGATTCTTCACCTTGGACAACCAATTTGAATCCTCTGCATTTACACATTGAATGTAGGAGAAACAGAATTTCTAACATTGTGTTTACCTGCAGGTCATGCAGTTCAACATGTGACTGTTAATCATGTTGCTGATACGAATGCGACTAACTTCGATCCAACTACAAGAAGTGGTGATGGAAGCTCTGCTCATACAAGCTCTAAGCATGATCTTTCTTTCTTTTCTGTTTTTTTTTTTGTTCATGATTCTGTTTTGTGTTTGATGCAAAAATGAGTTCCATGTCAAGACAAGAGTCAATAACCTTGTGTTATTGTGGATTGTTTGTTATCTGTAATTTTGTGTTATATACTACATTTTCCTCTATTTCTTTTACATGGTTTCTTTGATTTACCATTACTGCTCTACTTCACTGTGCTCCAAGGTAAAAGATGGTCATTTTTCATTCAAAGATAATAAGATTTAAAATAAACTAATTTTGATTAATTACAACCTCTATAATCAATTCTCTCCGATCATTCATCTCAACTTAATTATTCCAACATTAGATCAAAAATTAACAATATAATCATCATTATTATTATGATTCGTTATTTGATAATTTTCATTGAAGAATTTGAATCAAATATGAATCGTGTGTTTCGGTCTCTCATTCTAACTAATACTGCTAAGATGTATACAATTACATTATTATGATACACGTGAAAGGTATTCATGGTGTCTGAAATTGGACATGAAGGAGTCCAGACATTGGTCAAAATCTCATTCACTCAAAGAAAATGTGTGCGCGATAGATAAAATTTATTAAATTACAAATTCTTTTGAGATTTTGGTCTTCATTCATATTGTAAACAAATTTAACATGAGAATGACTCCTATTAAAATTTAAAATAATTTAAAGATAATGTTATTCCAATTTTTAATTATCATGAATGATTTGTTGCATTCCTATTTATTAACAAGAATAAGAACACAAATAGTACATTCTTACCGAGATTGAAGATAATTATTAATATTTCATCATTAATTTATTTAATTTAATGATATGTAATTTCCTAACGAATTATTTTAACATTACAATACCTTTATCATAAAATATTAATATTTTAATTTGTAGTATTATGTTAATTTGATAGTCTGACCTTTTTTTTCCCTTAATCAGTCAACCCAAATTTAAACGGGCAGCTTGAGGGAAAAATCTATCTTCCTTGAGCCAAAAGAAAGCATGGAAGAAAACTGAGTAGTCTTCTTCTCAGTTCACACCTCTGCCAATTCTACATTTACGCGTGTTACATAGATCTACACGAATTATCCCATCTTCCACAAAATGTCGGAGTATACTCAACAATTCCTCAACAGCGTGCTCTCTCAGGGAGGGTCGACGGCGCTGCCGTATGCGGAGGGAATGAAGTGGCACGTCCGCCAACACATGGTGCACCTTGCCGAGGCCTACCCTAATCTGCAACCGAAGACCGCCGTATACACCCACAACGACGGCCGCGCCGTCAGTCTCCTCCAAGCCGACGGCACTGTTCCGATGACTTTCCAGGAGCCACCTACAACATCCCCGTTATTATATGGTTAATGGAGTCGTACCCCCACCAAGCGCCTCTGGTTTTCGTGAACCCCACGCGCGACATGATGATCAAGCGCCACCACCCCTTCGTCTCCCCAACGGCGTCGTTTCTATCCCGTATGTTAATTCATGGGTCTTCCCTCATCCAATTTGGTCGAATTGGCTAGATATTTGAGCCATGTTTTCGCTCGTGATCCGCCTTTGTATTCGCGGAGGAAATCCCCAAATCTTAACCCTAACCCCAGTCTGAATTCTAACTATGGGAGTATGAATTCGTCACTAGGATCGGATGTAGCGCGACCGGCGATACCACCAAGGGTTTATTCGCCAACGCCCCCATATGGTAGTGGCAGATTAACGGATAACCCAGTTGAAGTATTCAAGAAAAATGCTATAAATAAACTCGTGGAGTCTTTCAATGGTGATATTAGGGAGATGAGGAAAGCGAGGGAAGGGGGACTGGAAGGTTTATTCAACGCGCAAGCTAAGTTGAGGAATCACGATGAGGAATTGAGGTCAGGGTTGAAGGAAATGCAGGATGAAAAGGAAGCATTAGAGCAACAACTGCAAATGGTGTTGATGAATACCGACATTTTGGAAGGATGGTTGAGAGAGAACGAATCAAAATTGGGAAGCAACAATTTGAATAGAGTGAATGTGGATGAAGCATTTCTGCCGTGTGATGCACTTTCAAAGCAGATTCTTGATTCTACAGCTTCAGACATGGCTGTGGAGGATACACTTTACGCATTGGATAAAGCTGTGCAGGAAGGGGCAGTCCCTTTTGATCAATACTTGAGGAATGTGAGGCTTTTGTCTCGCAACCAGTTTTTCGATCGAGCTATAGCTTCAAAAGCCGGAGCTGTTCGGATGCAGGCTCGGGTTGCAAGCATGGCATCCAGGCCTCGTCCCCAATACGCATTCTCGTGATTTTGTTTCGGGTATGCGGAGAGAACTACTACTTCTCTTTCAATGTTCTCTGCTTGTATATGCTTTACAGTTCTGATTCTTGATTGTAGAAAGCAGACTGGTGTTCATTGATTATCATAGGCAATAAATCTTTTTCTGCAGTTTGTACAATATTTTCTTGATCTGTTGATTTTCTAGTTTAACTTTGATGTACATTATATATTTATATACTTTTTACTTCAGGGTGCAAAATTGACTCTGTTAGGAGCTAGCAATGATGTTTCAAAACTAGTTGGGTTCCCTCTGGCTCTCGTACATGTTGAACTTGTGGCAAGCTAACGCATATTCTTGCTAAATTTATATTACATGGAGTTTGCATAAAAGATGTAGGGATTGTGTACAACATAATCTTTGGGAACCTTCGGTTTTATCATTCACTGATAGGTCCCTGCTTCATGTAAGCGCATGTTCTTGCAAGAAGCTGTATCAGTTTGGTGTGTTGATTGTCTGAACATTTTTGCTATCAACTTAACTAAGTGGTACGGATTGAATTCATTTCTCTGTTGGCGGGCTTGAAATGTAAAGATAGTCATCTTCATTCTGCTGTGAAAGCTTTTCTTCCCTTTCCATCTTCACAATAAAATTTGAAGCAAATATGGTGTTATTTTTCATTTTTTTATGAAAAAAGAAAACCTTATGATTTCCGCCTCGCATCTGCACTGCCGCCCCTTCTCCTAAATTTTATTTTCCTTGTTCGATAAAATCATTGTCGGATGACTCGGATCTTGTTGTTCATTTCGGCCACCTTGATCGAAAAAATATTAAATTTTTGGCATATTTGGCCGAATTCATCAACAATTTATTTTTTCAACACATTTGACGAATTCATCAATGACTTTTTTTTTTTTACCGAAAGCCTCGCTAGTTTAAAACTTTCAATGACTATTAGATAATTATTTCAATGACTGATCAAAAAGATATTTATTTCAATTATCCAATATGTTATCCTAGGGTCATAGTCATCAACTCATCATAACATAAATTTAATAATTCCAACAAAATCATTTTCAACTTTATTTAAACACTAATTCGTGTATCATTCGTGCAACTAGTTTTTTTTTAAAAAAGAAATTAAAGAAGTTACACGTATAGTTAGTACATGCAAGAATTACTATTTTTATAATAATGATATAATGCACATTTTGCCAATTTAAGCGAAGATACCAAAGATGGTGGTAATAAATTAAATAAGAAAATAACCACCCATATTGCCAAATGCAAAAGGTTGAAACGGCAAAAATGCCCCAATTTGCTTAGAATCTTGTCTTATGTGTTGGCATCACCTCACCTCTATACACAAAAACTTACTACATAATATGTAAGAACATGACAACTAATTAGAGCTAAAACCAGAAATGTAACATGTAACGAGCATCTTTTAAATGAACAATTCACAGATTCCTCCTAGTCCTATATATGTGAAGTCTATAAGTGCACAATTTTCATATGTAGTTTGTGAACATGGGAACTGAGCAAGAAGATGAAGGATTAGGGTATGGAAGTTCTTTGCCTGTTCCAAGTGTTCAAGAAATAGTGAGAAAAGATGCTGAAAACATACCTGAAAGATACGTAAAAACATCGAAGATAGGCCTAAAACGGGTGATGTTTCCTGCATTTCTCAAGATATTCCCATCATAGATTTCTCTTTGCTTGTTAAAGGAGATGAAGATGAACGAACAAAGTTAGACATCGCTTGCAAAGAATGGGGATTCTTTCAGGTAATTTTGCATTTGCTTATGCTTTTCTTAATATCATAGAAAGGAAAAAAAAATCGATAGCAAATTTTTCAGAAGGGAAAATTTTATGTAAATCAATTTTATTGTTCAATTTGGCTTGCATTTTGTGTGTATTTTTAAACAATGTTAGTTATTTCATTATAAAATATTAGTACGATAGAATTAGGTGTTTCCTTAAAAATATTGTATTAGTTATTTTTATGAAATGAGAGTTATTAACATGTTATATGATAAAATTGATACCAACTCATTTTATATAAATATGTTAAATAAAATCATTTTATGTTTAGCATTAAGGCAACAAAATTGATACAAATTAATATATTTAGTATCAAAGGTGCTTCTGATGTTGAATTTTTAAGAGTTCGTCATGTGTGAACCAATTTTACTATGAAATTGTTTACAATTAATATTTTATAGTAAGATAATTAATAAATTTTTAATAAAATAACTAATATTATTTAAACCTAATATCTTATAGTACAGATAACTAATGAAATAATTAATTAATACTATCAAAATCAGTTTTATGGTGAGAGTTGTTCACACAAGACTTTGTCATGCCAAAAATCATTCTTCTTGCAGTAAAAATTGTGATTTATGCAGATCATAAAGCATGGAGCAGATGGGGTGATAACGAAGATGAAAAAATGGTATGGCAGAATTTTTCGATCTCCCATTGTCGGAAAAGAAGAAATACGCTATGGCATCGAATGATATTCAGGGATACGGACAAGGGTACGTAGTATCCGAGGATCAAAACTCGATTGGAATGATCTTCTTTTCTTGATTACATTGCCCAAAAACTTGAGAAACGTCAAGTATTGGCCTCTCACGATACCCGGTTTCAGGTACGTACAAACAAATGATCATTCATGTACACATGATTTCCATACTAACTACAACATTTAAAAGTAGATTGCATTGCATGGGTGTGTAGAATTTGTGAATGAAAGTTTAGTTGAAGTGCAGGGAGGCAGTGGAAGAGTATGCGATGGAAATAGAGCGGGTGGGGGACGAGATCTTTGCGCATTTATCGTTGTTGATGGGCGTGGAGCGAGATTTTTGAAGCGGATGCATGGAGATGTGAAACAGGGCATAAGGATGAACTACTACCCGAGTTGTGCCCGACCCGATTTAGTCCTCGGAGTTAGCCCGCATTCGGATAGTAGCTCCATAACGTTACTTGTACAAGACGACCACATCGCAGCTCTCCAAATCAAGCACCACGGCTTCTGGCTCCCCGTCAGGCCAATTCCAAATGCTATACTTGTCAACATTGGTGATGTTATGGAGGTACAAAATTTCTACCAATATATTATATTAATGTTTTATTACTCTTCGAGAAATCTCACACATAAAATCAAATACTTTTGCTTCGTATGCTAAAATGTATTATTATTTTAAAGAAGCGAGTTGATGTTTGCATTGCATTTGAGCCCTCCCTACTATTTGCGTTGTGTTTATTTATTGTAAAGTTGGTGGTTTTTGGTGGTGGTATAGGCGTGGAGCAACGGCAGATACAAGAGCATTGAACATAGAGTTATAACAAGTGTGGAGAAACCAAGGATCTCTGCCGCTGCATTTGTGATTCCAGGCAATGATGTTGAGTTGAACCCCATTCAAAACCACATGGGATGATGATCTTCATCCTAGGCTTTTCAAGAATGGTGTTAATTATATTGACTACCTTAGGTACACATTGGCCAAGAAAATGGAGGGTAAATTAGCCAACATCGACTACCTTAAGCTACATTATTAAGTGAACAATATGATGAACTTGGATTATATTATACTCCCTCCTATTCAAAATACATGTCGTTTTAACTATTTATAACATTTGCAATTTAAATGTCGTTTTGCACTTTTCAATGTTAATTAATTGTGTTTCTTTCCAATTTATCCTTTTTAAATAACTTAGATAATAATAATTTTTAAAATCTTATTTAGATTTCAATGCTATTAATTAAGGATAGAGGAGGAAGTCAATAATTTTCATAATATGTGTGTATTAACCTAAAATGACAGGCTTTTTTTTTTTTTTTCATATCGTGTTTCATTACATTAGTCTATATCATGTGTACAATAATAGCATATTACTGTACATAGAGTTATTATTCAAATCGACCCGAGCTGAGTATCTAAAATTTGAGCTCAACTTGAGCACTTATCGAGCCAAACTCGAGTCAATAACATTAACGAGATGAAAATAAAGTTCAATTCTCATCTCACAAACGACTCTACTAACAAATCAAACCGAACCTAGCAAGCCTAATGAATAAAAAAAGTTCTCAACTATCGAGCCTAACGAGTCGGCACATCAGTTTATCAAGTAATTTACAAGTTCAAACTCAACTCGTTTATCAATATAAACGAGCCGAGCTCTCAAACTACTCGATTTTTAACAGCTCGAACTGTATATACAAGTCAAGAAAAAACAAGGATCCACTACATTGTTAGATACAATATATATTAAACTGAAGTTCAGATTAAAACAAGAAACACATTATGGTTTCATACATATACCTATCCCATAATATTGGGGTTCTCTGCACGATTACAACACGTTTCTCCTCTTTTACACCCACCCTCAACTTGTACGACGCTAAACCTATGTTCGCCTCAACGGGGTATATATATATGTTGAGCCTCGTCAACCTGACTTTCGCTATATCCTTAAAACTAAGAATGTACAACTAACAGGTACAGCCAGCATCATTTATTCTAAACAACTCTTTCCGTTTGAAAAACAACAGAAAGTCGTGGTTGCTGGCATTGCTCATACTATTATCAGTTAGCTGTACAATTTTCTCCCCCATTCATTTAGGCATCCCAGCAGCCGACAAAGAAAGGCTGCTGATCCTCCTTTCTGCAACAGATGACCGTACATCAGACAAATAATAATTAAAATGAGGAAATAAAAGCAATTTTAGATAAAATACCTCCAGCAGCTACAAGTTTCTCTATGCGTGCAACTATATGCTTCCCATAAGTATACTTTTTTAGAGCATTTAAGTGAACCTTTATTCGGTTAAGTAACACTTCAAGTTGCTGATCGTCACAAGTCTCCAGCACTTTCTGTACAACGTAGTTTGCATACTGATCTTTCATCATTGCCTGACTCCAAATAAGTATTATATCAAGTCAAAAGGTTGATATCGAATGTGAGTTCTGAAGATAATGGAGCCTTCATCAATCCATACAAAAGGGTAAAATAGAACTTTATACCTGGAAGAGTCAAACTAAGATGGAAAATGCTCCAAATATACCATATAATATGCTGATATACTAACCTGGAAAGGCTCATAGTCATCGCTGCTGCCAAGCATCTCGTGCACTATAGCATTACGTTCTTCAGGTGTTCCAAAAGATAAGCATTTCTCTATCACATTGGAAGCAAACTTTTGCTGGCTCATCTCTACAATCTTGCCAGTCAATTGGCTAATTATAGTGGTTCGTTCATGAGGCTTTCCATGTTCCAACACATGCTATCATGTTACACAAAGAGTTAGTGACCGAGAAAAAATCTAGTGGATTTCAAAATCTTAATATCAAATCGATGTGTATGATTGTATGATGTAATTATTATTATTGTTGATTGTAATTGTAATGAATGAATGATTAGAGTGTTCTATTGGAAATTGTAGTGAAAAGTGACAAGAGTGGGAATTAAATAAGGGTTAATTGCAACATATGTTTTTAAAATTTGCAATTCTATACATGACCTTTTTTATTTTTGCTATTGTATCACAGGACTATTTTCCGGAAACTTATACTAATGTGACTGACAGCTGGAATATTTTTGAAAAAATGGCAATTAAATTCACAAATTTGTTATTACTTCAATTTAACCACAACCTTTTGTTATTGTTTCAGTTTAATCACAACATTTTAATGTTTTGCAGTTTCATAAACTGACATGTCAACGAGACTAGCTGAAAATAGTCACCTGATAGAATCGCAACAATTTGAAAGGTCACGATCGAATTGCAAATTTTAAAAACATATTTTATAATTGATAAAACATGTAAAAGTCGTGATTTTTAAGCAATTAGCCCATAAAATAATCATATTTACATTAAAAGAGTCATTGGAGAGAGAGTGATGGTAAAAAAATGGTATTTATAAGTATTTGCAGGGGTGGATATATTGATTTTTTTAAAAATGGATTATCAAATCCCAAAGTAGAACCGAATTTAGATTTCCAAATCTCAAATCCAGGTTTGGAAACCCAAATTAAACATACCCTAAACAAATAAAACAAAACACACACAGCTTCATTTAAAAAAAAAAAAACAACACATTTTTAAGGCATGAAATCATATGATGCCCGGGTAACAACATTATACACCTCAAAGAAACTTGCTTACATACCTGAATAACATAGTTTCCATACTGATCTTGAGCCAACATGCCAACAGATTGAAAAATCTCGGTCATCACTACACTCTGAGTTTGGGGATTACGGCAATGCTCCAGAACTCTCTGACAAAGAAATCAAAGCTTTAGAATCATGGCTCTACTTTTTACCATGGTTGGTATTTTTAACTTACAGGAGATGGAGAAAGCAATTAACCTGTATCACCCTACAACCATAGGGATGAGTAGACAAAGTGACAACTTGTTCATAAAATGTATGAATAATAAAGTGAATGGCGGCTTCAGGAACACATTCGATACATTTTTGAATGACGTGATTCCCATTCTGATCACGTACACAACGCATTACATTGCCATCAAGTTCTTCAACCATTTGAGTCTGCTGGTCGAGTTCGATGACTTCCAACGCCTGGATATTTAAGAGAAAACACATGTAGGATACATGTTTTTAAACCTCAAACATGAGTCCTAAACTTAATGAAGTATATGTATTTAAAATACACCAGTTCTCTATCAATGTTTCTACAGCCATTTAAGATTTACCATTACAACTTGCTTCCAAGTCTAACAAAATTAACCTAAACATAGAAATTAAGGCTGTAGCTATGAGAGATCTATTCAATCACCGAGTTAAATTACCTTCTGGATAACACGGCAACCATACATTTGGAGGCTAAGAGTGAGGACATGTCCAATTAGCTGCTCAGCCAGTTGTCTAATCTGGGAAGGACTTCCATGTTCAAAGAACTGAAAATAGAGAGCAGGAGGGTAAAAAGAAGTTAATGTGAACTATTAGTGTACTTCACAAGATTGGAAACACACATTGAAGAAGCTTATAAAATATTAAAACATAACAAATGGGCCTTAATAAGCAATTAATTACCTTCTGGATCACATAGTTACCAAACACATCTGTCATAAGGGAAAGAGCTTGGGGCATTATCTCGAGAAACACCATGTCCTTCTCTTGTGTACTAGCAGTTTCAAGCTTCTGTTGAATAAATCGACTTCCATACTGATCCGCACTGTCCAGAGAAATGAACTTGTTAAATTCCACTTCCAATGGTGATTTTTTTATGTTTTTTAACAATCAAAAGTAGAGAGGATAGAATACCTGAATTCGACAACGTGACCTGCAATTTCTGCAAGCTCAAAACACCTAGTCTTATTTCCCTTGAACTCATCCAATAAAGAAGCAGCAAAACTTTCATCCAAATTACAGCCAGCTTCTGAAGGCCATGGTCCCATAAAATTACCAGCTACGTCCCTTAAATTTGAAGGAAAATGCATCATCTGCTCCACGTTCCCGACAGGGCTACCAGATGCAATGGGGGAGTTTGGGAACATTGAGGCCCCAACAGGGTTTCCAGGGTAAGGAAAACCAAGACCGAATCCAGAATTTCCAGGGTAAGCATTATTCATAGATTTTCCATAACCCATGCCATATTGGGACTTTTGAAGTAAAGCTTCAAAGTATGCTTTCTGAAGAGCAAGAAATAATGGTGCGTTTGCTACTGATTCTCCGTGAATTCTCTGATTAAGAGCAGCAGCAGAGTATTCATTCGGTTGTTGATATTGAAGATATGGGTCCATAAGTGCCATCGGAAAAGCATCTCCTGAGCTATGATTTCCAAATCTAGCAAAGTTCTCTAGCTCAGCTGCTGTAGCCAACGAATTTGGTCCAAATGTCAAGCCTCCTTGGAATGCTCTCCCATCAATTCCAGATACACCAAATGATGTCCCTAGAGTGCCATTTTCAACCAAAGGTGGAATGTTACCACCCCCATTTGACTGCCCAACATTAATGGCGAAGCAGGGAATCCACCTAACCCATAGTTTGATAAGGACGAATTTGGGCTGGAACGATACTGGGACGGTGAGCTTCCTCGACTATTCATTGTAGGGGTGGATGGCCCTTTCAAGTTCTCATTCAAATACGAATGTTGTTTGATGGGAATCTTGTTTCTTTGCAAATGAAAGAGGCTATTTTGGGCAGCTATTTCATCCTGCATTTGGCTTCCAGATGAAAGGCTCAAGTCTGACAAAGAAGCAACGAGATCTGCAGACTCCCATTTCAGGTGTAACTTCATCATATAAGTTTGGAAGACTTACATTTCTCCTATCGAATGAGCTCACTCTAGACCCACTTAGAGCAGACATGTGAGGACTAGGAGATCTAACACCTTGAGGATTAGCAGCATTATTTCTCTGCAATGAAGCACCCGTAATTTGAGACACTGATGAACTGATGCTTTGAAGTGAGGAGACGCCTGGCATATTTGTGCCAGAATGTACTGGATTACCTACGCCATCCTGCATCCGATTTTAGATAATATAATTATAGCCTTAAAAGCCACAGAAACAAAGAATCAAGAGTTAACATGCCAATGAGAATATATATATATATATTAGCATAGCAAAAAAACAGCATAACAGAAAGAGAAATAATCAATAATGACCAAACTTCTTCTAAAAATTTCCGCGGCACAATAAAACCCATCGATACCCTCACAGGATCACATTAATTAGTTTTTATATTTTAACATAACGGCACATGAGTTCAAATTTATATAATAAATTAGAGTAAGTGACATCATTGGATTCGGTGGGTGGACCAGTGCTGATAAAGGTGGCAAAACGTTGAAATGCATCTATTTACAAACGACAATAGTGTTAAATGCACGAGCAATTGGAAAACTATATAAAGAAAGTATATATGAGTCAATGTACACATGACCAGATTAGAGAAATATTTACTGTCGAAAGGAAAAGATGACTGGATAGAATTCTGATCCAACCTAAAACTGCAAATTAGAAATCGAGACACGTGTATGAAACTTGCACCGTATGGATATGATTAGATTTTGGCTTATTCATGTGTACGTACTACGTTGTCCACTTTCCTTTTCATTATTGGGCAGCATGCAGTCATGTGTACGTATCCCTGCTTCTCTGCAACTATTCCATACACACTTAAAAAGCAAGAATAATCATAACACAAATTAGCATAGGGTCAGTCATATATGGTTTAAAAACAGTGAGTGAACACCCCAAAAGCATAACTAATGTTTATTTCACAACAATTAACCATTTTCTTCTATTAATACATTGCAGAAAAACCGAAATGGCCCAAACATGAATGCACTTTGAAAAGGTAAAAATGAACATTCCCAAAGGGAACGAAAGGTTGACCATATAATATCCAAAAAAACGGAGAATAAGGTTCAATGTTTTATATTGAATGCATCTAGCAACAATAAGCATCAGCTATACAAAGAATAGATAAGCAGCAAAAGTCTTCACACCAAGATAACTTCACCAACACTATTCAACTAAAAAGTCAAGAAAACACATATCAATTTCAAGCAATATCAATGCCAAGCAAAGCTAACCTCAATTACAAGCCACAAACAGCAGTATCAATGTCAAGAAATTGACAAAAAAACACAATTTTCAACACTTGATTTTCTACCTGCATCATATCTGCCACGCTCTTCTGCCGACTCCCTAATCCCAACCCTGCAAACCCAATAAATCCATCGCTGCTCCATTCATTCCCCTGCGATATATGCTCTTCTTTCAGACTAAAGCCCGGCTGCATGGAAAAGAGAGACTCCTCCACCACCACCACCGCCATTACGGGAACCAATCTGATTCACTCTCCTCCTATCGCCAACAGCCAAGCTCCCTCGGGTCGGGCCCTGAAGACGGCCCGCGGAAGGATTATCCATTGGAGGCGGAAGACGAGGGTTAAGGTTCACATTTTGATAATAGTAAGAACTGTAATTCGGATCAGACCTTTGTTCCTCCTCTGAAAATTCGCCACCGCCATTCCCATCAAAAGCTGGCGCCTAAAGATCCCTGCACGATTGGCGGCGCTGAGCCGCTGCGAAGGCGGCTGAGTTCTCTTTCTCTGTCACTCGACTCAGTTGGTCTCTCTTTCATCAGCCTTCCCAATTCTTCGTTGTAATCGACAGATCGCACTCCCATTTCTGGTATCATCTCCGAGTAGCTTTCAGTAATCATCGCATATACAAATGTACATATGTAAATGAACGAAAGACAAAGATTTTTTCTAATTACTAACGAGAAAACCCACCAAGAATTCTTCAAGCAAATGAAGCCCTCTACGTTAAATTAGCAAGAAATCTGTAAGGGGATTAGAGAAATCATAAACCCCAATCTTAATCAAATATCCCAGTACACTTATAATTACACATTTTGGGGATAAAATTATAGAAATCTATGAGCAATCTTGCTTAGTTTGTATCGACTCTATATCATCGAAATGGGTTTTAGATTTTGTAGAGAGAAATAGGGATCGGAGTGAGAGTGAGTGATGGTAATAGGAGTGAAGTCATTCTTATATGTGAGAGCGAGAGGGGGAGGGTTCTAGCGAGAGGGGGAGGAGCGATGAAGTAAGAAGGCGGAGACAAAGGAGTGATAGAAGAAAATGGGCCGTTGGATGACAAGATAAACGGTCTAGATCAAAAGTTCAAAGAAAGGGTACCATTACGGTGCAGTTTTACTGCGACAACTCTCTAGGGTTTCTATTTCTGGATTGTCTAAATTTAGATTTCTTTTTACCAATGTTAGTTTTTTTTTTTTTAATATCTTGCTTCTAGATTCTGACAACCTATAATCTATATACGCAAAATTTTGAGAAAAATAGTCTTACAGTAGAACATCACACAAAAAAATTAATACTACTTTCTTTATCTCAATGAAAAATTTATAAAATAATATCATAATACAAGTAATGTGATGGAAAAATATAATAAAATGTAATAAAAATTTGTAAAAATATATTAAAATTATTGTTGAGAATATAAAAAAGAAAACAAAATTTTTATTGAAACAAATTAAAAAAAAACTAAAAACTTTTAATGGAACAGAGAAAATATTAACCAATCAAAATATTTTTTTTTTTTTTGATCGGTAAATGTTAGTTGTTAGTGGTTAGAAGTTACCACCAAGTCTCCTTACAATTCCAAACACTCCAAGCCCTCCTTATACCTCCCACTCCAATTCGTTCCCAAAGGAATCCGAACCTGCGCCCCACTTAAGTGAGGGGTGGCCAAAGTGCCTCAGTTACCAATCAAAATATTAAAATGACATTTTTAAATTATAAATTTTTTATGAATTCGTCTCAAGCAAGACTTATTCCTGTAACGGTATAAAAATAGGTATAGTGGATTGGATTAAAAAAAAAAAAATTGACCAAGTGTAATATATCAATAAGAATGACTTGGTCTTATATAATGTACCCCATATGTGAGAATTGCACTTCATTTTTTTAAAGGAAAAAACGCTTCATGAATGAATAGGATTTTGAAAAATAATTTCATAATAAAAATATAAAATAAAAAAATTGGTTGAATTGTGTCTACATTTGTGCTAAAAAATAATGATATTTCATACAAATATGTGGTTATAGTAAGATAGTAGAGTTTATGGACAAATTTTCTTTTTTAGGTGTGCAAATATAGGGAGTAATTGATTTATAGTAAATAATTAATATTTTTTTAATAAATTAACAAATACTATCAAATTAATTTTTTAATAAAATAATTATTTTTTAAAAATACACCCAAAATAAAAATTAATTACTCCCTCCATCCCAACTCTTTCTACATACTTCTCCGGGCACGGAGGTTAAGACAAACTAATTTTATTGACAAACTAATTTTATTGATTTTTTATGAAAATAAAGTATGAGAAAGAATAAAGTGTAAGAGTATTTTGCGTGATTTAATGAGATAAAGTAGGAGAGAGAGTAAAGTATGGTAAAATTAGAGTCATATTTTCTAAATTTAAATAGTATTGTGAGAGTGTTAATATTGTGTGATATTTTTCATTTTAAGATGTGCAGAAAAAGTTGGAAAGGACAATTAGTGAAAGTGTGAAGAAAAAGTTGATAATGATGGAGTATATGCATACCATTTTTCTTTCCTTTTATTTTTTATTTTCTACTCTTCATCTATTATTATAATTTAACGCATTATATATCAATTTTTTTTGAAAACAAAAAATTTAAATCTACAAGTTGCAAGTACAAGGATGGTCATGAGGAGGTTCTACCACAAAGTTCGACAAATCATTCCAACAGGTGAGAGCTTTCAAAGAGACAAGAAGCTCTCGCTAATTTGTGAGCCCAAATATTGACCACTCGCTTAACAAAATGAATGAAATAAAATGGAGAAATAATATATCAATCTTTTACTGTTGTTAATTTGACATTCATATTGTATTTATAAAAATCTTAAATATTAATCTTACTATCTTTAAAGTGTCTTTATTTAATTTTAATTTCAATTACACGGGCTGTATTTAAATTTTGTTATTTTTTATTTACGAAAACTTGTATATATGTAATGGACCGTGTAATTTAAGTATAATTTTAAAAATATTAATTATTTTATTAAATAGTACATGAAAATATAATGTGCAATTGTTGTGGAGGGATGTTACTCATTTTTTATTGCTATATAAGTTTTATTGAATTTTAATATAATTTTATAAATTTTGGTATCTGTGGTGATTTTAATGCATTATTAAAAATATATAATTAATAAAATAATTATGAGACACATACATTATTTCATAAAATTCATAAATGAATAAAAATATTAGTAAAAATTAATAAGTATCAGCTAGCAAATGTTCAAAATGATTTAATTAAAAATATATAATATTGTGTAAGATTTCTTCGAGCACAATAAAGTCAAATTCTAATTTTGATGGGTAGATATCTTATCCACCAAATATACCATGCAATTTAAGGACAATTTTTAATAGTAAAATGTATTATTTTCACTGAAAAGTGTTGCACTTTAAGTAAAAATAACTGAAAATATTCAAAAATACATTTGAGTTACACATTGCACCTATTCCATATAACACTTTATCGATTTTAAATTCTTAATATTTTTTCCTTTAACTTAAAAATTATTTAGCAACCAAAATCAGTTATCTTAATTTTTTTATTTGAACTCGAATAACAGTAGTGCTAGGATATGATTCAGATGAACATTGGCCGCACCTTCATAGTCAAGTTGCTGCCTCTTTCTTAAATTAATAAATATAAACTAAAAGGTGCAGCCTCTTTGTTATGCCTTCAACAAAGGCGCAGCACTGAGACAAGTAGTGCATTTTATGCATGCTTTAATTATTACATCATTTATTTATGATTTGAAAAATATGTACTATTAAGGAAATGAAAATAAAAATTCAGAAGCAAAAATCCAACAGCAAATTTTAATTTGGTTTTCAATTTCGAGAGATTGATTCTTTTTTTTAGTTTCAATTTTGAATCTTGATTAACCGAATGAAATTAAATCGAAACAAAAATTAAAATAAGTTATAAATGATCTTCTTATGAGATATTGGGGTTTTGTAGTTGATTTTGGTTCATTCATGGCAATCACTAACACACTCTCTCTCCTCCTTTATACTAAATCCAGACCTGATAAATTAGACGTAGTCCGACCTAATGAATTAGCCCAAACGACCCATAAAAAGATTGGGTTGAATTAATAATTCAAAATTGGTCTCTTTGATCCGACCTAAATACTTTGTGGGCTGGATGGACTCGGCCTATTTGACTTGACGTGGTTGGGCCTGCCCATTAACCTATAAAAAAGAAATCTACATATTATTAATAGGGAGTTTGTTTTTGTTTGGTGTCAATTTATGGTGAATTTTGCTTAGGTGTCAATTTTTAAAGAGTTTGTTTATGTGTAATGATTATGTGTCAATGTATAATTAGTCACCTATAATTATTACCATAATGAGTAAAATGATTAAAAATGATTGACTCAATTAATTTACTTTATTTCAAAGTCTGTGTCATTGTGAGCCCCTAGAACACGGACACTTGTCTTGGTGCGTTCATATGTATGAGTTGACCTCTTGTGAGTTGAAAGCATGCATACACTCGAATTTTGTTATGATATTTCTTTGTTAATTTTACTAGCGCATTGCAATGATGTCAAGTAGCATATTTTATAGTAATGACACTTTTAATTTGCACTGCACTATTTTATTATTATAAGCGATATTTTTTATTTATAGTGTCACTTTTTAGTTATAATACCTAATATTTTTCATGATGATCTGAATGCATGCATAAAGTAACCTAATGTGAGATTAATCCCTATTTTTAACACAACAATTAAATTAGGTGCAAGTTTATTTTATTTTAATTTAATTTATAAGAGTGTACACCATACTGAGAAGACAGTAACAAAAAATAAAATAGCGGGATAAATGTTATCACAAATAAATTGATCGATAGAATGATCAATGCAAGTTCAACCGATGGATCACCTTCAACAACATTGGAATCATTAAATGCAAAAGAAAAAATGGTAAAATAAAAGACAATTGCGCTATGAATGTGTATTATTTGGATGATATGAAAATAAAGAAACAATATTATCATCAAAGGGACAATTTGAGATTGTATCAAAATAGTGGATAGATTTAAAACTAGATCATGGAGTTAATTGTCTGCAAAAGGACATAGTATTCGAAAACTTTACTCATTCGAAATTATTAGAACATCCAATGAAATTATTGGAGAGTTGATGAGAGTTTTTGTACTCAACTACTGACTTTGATATTGTAACGTATTTTGTATCTCTCTATACATTAGCTTAATAAAAATTTATTTTACCTATAAAAAAATATTAAATCTTGATTGAACATCATATATCAACAGTTGCATTTAGATTATGATTATGAATTCTCTTGTAAATAAAATGTGCATTTGCACTTAACAATTTAACATGCTCGATTGTTAATTCAGAAACATTAATTATTAAACACTTTAATAGAAAAATAATGTCCAACCATCATATCGGGAAATTCCCAAATCCCAATGTAACCAAAACATAACAAAATGGTAGTATTAAAAAAACATAACAAAATGGTAAGTAAGAAAGAATACACACAAACCCAATACTACCATAACCTTCCGACCACTTTCTTTAACCCGACCCGACCCTTGAGACAAAATCCCATCGTTTCCAGCGAGAATTCGATACTTATCCTTCCTCGTAAAATTCGTACACTCAAACCCTAGCGTTGCCGCAAGAATCCTCTGCACATAGTTCGCCACATCATGGGGGCTTTTTCCCGACGAACAAGTCGCTTCAGCCGGCAACTGGTTCAAGAAAGTAACCTCGTAGGTCGGCCGAGGATTCATGAAGAAGAAGATCGGGTTCATTGCGCCGTCGTCGCGTGGAACAACCCTGCTCTGTAATTTAACGCCACAGGCACAATTTGATCTGTTAGTTCAGCGAAAAGAGCGCTGAATCGTAATAGAAATGGTTCCCGGCATGTTGTTCCCTCTGGGCAAACGACCAAATCCCTCTTTTCGAGTTCCCGTTTAATTTTTCGGCTGTCGACGTCTCTGATTCTGGTTAATCGGACGGTGGGGATGGGGGATAGGATCTCGGAAAATCGGGAGATAGAATAGGTGACGGCGGGGATGCGGCGTTGGAGGACGGAGGAGAGGTTGATGAGGTCCATGAGGGTTCGGTGTGTGCAGACAAAGAGAGCGCCGGGAGAGGTTGCGGAGGGCAGCGGCGCCTTTGACCACCACTCTACCTCCGAAAAAGGGGGCTATGCGTGGTAGGGCCTTCATTGGAAGTTTTAAGCCAACTGTGATTCGGATGAGGGCTAGGAGGATTCCGATAGGGATCCATAGGAGAATTAGTAGTGCGGCGAATGGCGTCGGCCGCTTCGCAAGACGTCCGTCGTGGAAGATCACCGGGAGGGGCCGAATGTGGCCGTCTTGTGCTCCTTTGTCGCCGGAAAATGGTGGTTCGCGTTGTTCCTGACGCAAGGGGTTAGTTAGTTATGATGGAAAAATAAATCATGTTATTAGATGTTTAATTCAAAATTGAATTTGATACGTTGAAAATCAAACTCAAGATCCAAATATAAAAATCCATTTTAACTCGACTCGATATAAATATTAGACAAACTTGAAAATACGTGAATGTTTGATAAAGGAAACTCGGCTCGAAATTGAACAACGCGACCCACCATTTTCCGGCGATATAACCCTAATTTGATTTGATTAAAAAAATTGAAATTAATAATCATACATGTGATAAGACCAACAGCCCACAATCACCCTTCCCGCAAACCTCTAGCAAACGAATCACGGGCCATAGAACGACCAACAGCCCGAACCGGATAAGCCCGGATGCCTCGAATGCAAGCAGCATCAAGTACGGGAAAACGTCGGGGTCCTTCAGAAGGGTCCCTTCAAACTCAGAGACAAAGCATCTCATGATTTTAGCTCGATCGATCGATTAATTGTCTGTGTTTAATGATACTATCAAGAATGCACGTAGGATAAAATTGTACGGTGTAGACTATAGAGAAATATTTTTTCTTTTAAATGACAGTTGAAAACCTTTTTTTTCAGAAGTAGAAAACTAGTTGTGTCTTAGCAGTTTGGTTGGAATTTCACAGAAGTTGATCTTTGTAGCACGTAAAATTTTCATATTTAGAAACTTGGAAGAAATTAAAGGTCATAGCAGTACAGATTACATTAGCGTGTAAATTGCACATTAATTGTTAGACAAGAAAATACACCAAACATTACAAAATATTGATCGATTTTCCCCCTTTTGGCTAAAAAAGAGTCATATATGAGAAAAGAAAAGGTTTGGGCTTTTTCTCCCTTCTATGGCGAAAATTAGGCATATATTAGATAAAGTCATGGTCATGCATGTTAAACAAGAAATGAAAACTTAAGATTAAAAAATTAAAAAAAAGTATATATATTGAAAACAAATGCGAAATATTTTCCAGTTTATTCATCTTTAAATATAATTACTTAAAGTGTATTTTATTTAAGATTGTTAAAAGTATATGTACCTAGCAAAGATTTGTGTAAACTCTGTGCATACGATTTAACTCTACTTTTACTATTACTATTACTATCATACACATTCACTAGCAATAATTGTTCTTAAACTAATATACCCTTAATTTAGATAATTAAAATTTTAAAAAAATGAGGGGGCTCAATGCCCCGGCCCCCAAGTGATCATAACCCTAATTTTTCCGATTTTAAAAGAGTAAGTGATCTTTTTAATATCTCTAATTTTCATGTACAACATTGACTTGTAAGCAATTATAATTTATAAGAAATTTGTTTATTAATGGGCCAAAGTTGTGACCTACAACCACGTAATGATTAATGAGTCAAGTTTCTCTCATCGTAAAATTTTAACTAGATCGAGAGTATTAATTGCAAATCTAGACCTTTTCGGGTTGTTAGAGATTATAATATTTTGACGACATGCTAGTATTGTATGCTCACATGATTCTCACAGCGCGTGTCTGGACAAAATTAAAGTGCTTCTCAAGCCTTGACCATAAATAAAGCTCGATCATATGGACATACATACTATAATTGAAATTTTTTTCCAACTTATTATATTATCACTACCTATAACTCTACCGTTAGTTTTTAGTTTTCTCCGTTTTTTCACATGTTTTTGTTGAGATTGCGTAACTAACCTTTTGACCCCGCAAGACTTTAATAATTAAATAAGCTGAAATTCTTAAGATCTTGAAGAAGGTAGGTTATCCATTGAATTTCAGTAAGAAATGAAGCTCTATATCCTGCCTTGGATGAAGATATGCTAACAATAGATTGCTTTTTGCTTTTTCAAAATATAAGAGAATCTTCCAAGTAAATTGAGTATCTTGTTATGTTTTTTTGGTTTGTTGGCATCTACCCCAATCTGAATCAATGAAAGCATTGATCTTATAGTTGTTACGAGAAGAATACAAAATACCTTAACCTAAAGTGTCCTTCAAATATCTCAAAAGTCTACGAAAAGCATTTGAAAGATGAAGTGGAAAATACTTTTACTTAACTATCACAAGGCCATACATTCTTATTATATCCTGTTATTTTGAATTAACAATTTATCTTTTAGTTTTTTAGCTTAACATGTGTCAATCGTCTTATTCTTGAGAACATTTTTGTGATGACTCGTGTTGATCTCCTTGTTCTGGGTCTTTACATGGTGTTTTTCTTTCAATGTTTTGGATTTTGATTCATTTTTCTTGTTTGTTTATGTTCTATGTTCGTTTATATTCATTTCATTTCGCTTAGGCAGTTAGTAAGACAATTATCTAGTAGTTGACAGTTTCTTGTGGGGAAATTTATGATTTCATGGAACACCCTTGACAACATGTTAAAATTGAAAGAGTTTGTAATCCTTGTTTACGGAGGGAGAAAATGAGACCATAATCATTAATGACGATTTTCCGGTGAAGAGGTATATTGATGGTGTGATTTTATGGAAGTTTCTATAAATCTTATTCTTGCACATAACAATAAATTAACAGTGATTCGTTGCATATTACATTCTTTCTCATCCATTTATTTGGTGTAAGAATATTTAATCTTTTTCTTTTAATGAATAAAAGTCTTATTTATATTAAAAGGTTACAGTTGTAACGCACTAACGTCCAATTTGAAGGGCGTGAGCGTGAGGTCAACAATTCAAAAATTCTGCATTTCTTCCGAAGCGTTTAGCACAAGCCAGCTCCCAAGTGCTTTTACATTTCTAACCCTGCCCCGACTTTTATTCCCACTCCTAACCACCATTCATATTTGTGTGTCTGTAGTCGTAGATTTCTATTCAAAAACTCTCTCAGATCTGAAATTCGATTCTTGCGTTTCTTGATTATCTTTGTATAAATATCACAACAAGACTGCTGGTCTTTGCAATTCTTCATTCATGTCTTCAACATACTGGTGTTATAGATGCAACCGTATCGTTAGAGTCGGGAACCCGGATTCCGTCGCCTGCCCCGATTGCAACACCGGATTCATCGAACAGGTCAACACTCCCACCCGATCTTCGCTCTCCGACTCCAGACGACGCCGTTTCCCCGCTGCCGCCATGTATATGATGCGAACGCCGGATTCCGGCCCCGCATCCGGTTCGAGCCCCAGGCTGAGACGAAGCCGCAGGAATGGGGGTGATCGCTCACCCTTTAATCCTGTTATCGTTCTCCGTGGGCCCAACGATGGTGGGGGTGTCGCCGCCCCTGGGGGAGGGTTTGAATTGTATTATGAGGATGAAGCCGATGCATCGAATTTACGGCCGCTACCAGCTACCATGTCGGAGTTTTTACTCGGTTCTGGTTTTGACAGGCTGCTGGATCAGCTAGCGCAAATTGAGGTGAATGGGGTTGGGAGAATTGATACTAATCCTCCTGCTTCAAAGGCTGCTATCGAATCTATGCCCACAATCGAGATAATTGACCAGCATATCGCAGTTGAGTCCCATTGTGCTGTTTGTAAAGAGGCTTTTGAGTTGGGGATAGATGCTCGTGAAATGCCCTGCAAACATCTGTACCATCAAGATTGCATTTTGCCATGGCTTTCTTTGAGAAATTCATGCCCTGTATGTAGGCATGAGCTTCCAACTGATAATGAGAATAGAGACGCGAATGAAGCAATGAGGTCGGAACCGATGTTGATTCGGTTGGATTGACGATATGGAGATTGCCCGGTGGTGGCTTTGCTGTCGGGAGGTTTGGCGGTGTGAGGAGGGGCGGAGAGAGGGAGTTACCCGTTGTGTACACGGAGATGGATGGTGGATTTAATAACAATGGGATACCGAGGAGGATATCATGGGGTTCAAGAGGTAATGTCTCGAGGAGTAGGGGAGGAGTGAGGAGATTCTTGAATGGTTTGTTCTCTTGTTTTGGAGGAGGTGGGTCTTCCAATTCTAGTTCTAGTTTGGATACTAGAATGAGTAGAAGGAGTGGCTCATTGTCTTCGGTTTTTAGCTCCACATCTAGGCGAGGAAGAGGGCTGGGTTTCGAAGTTAATGAGGAAAGTGATAGAAGATGGTGAATCTTGAACTGGGGTTTCTCCTATATGCATAATGTTTTCACATGATTAAGAATGTCGGAGGCCCTGTTTCTTGGTGTAAATAGCAAGTTCGAGCGTTCTTCTGTTTTTGCTGATTAATCACTTGAGTGGGGAATGTGTTTGAGCTTTAAAGATCATAAAGACATGATGATGAAACAGAGGAGAATAATCCCCAAAGCAAGAGGTCTCTTGGGCTTTTGAGAACTGGGAATGAAGGTACCCAATCTAATGTGCTATCTTTGCTTTTGAATTTAAGAGTGCCTTCAGTTTTCCCTCTTTGAGACTCATTGCAGTTTGTAGATTCTATTTCATGTATGGTTTTTGCAACTTTTGAGTCCTAATTTCTCTCTCTATATATAATGCTTGATGAGAATGGTAAGATTCAGTTTCTCCCTCTTTGATTCATTGCTTCTATTTATAGTTAAGTTTGTTGATTCAATTTCATGTAGTGTGACTTTTGCAACTTTTGAGTCCTAATTTCTTTATATATACAATGCTTGATGAGAATGTTAAGATTCAGATTCTCCGTCTTTGATTCATTGCTGCTATTTATAGTTAAGTCTGTTGATTCTATATATGATGCTTAACGAGAATGGATAACATTAATGATAATTGGATTAAATGTATGAACTATGAAGATCTTCTTGCTTTCATATGCAGGTTGTCTTCATTTCTGGCATTATGTCACTTCCACAATAAGATTAATGACAAATGTATACGATGTTAAGCATGAAACCAATTGAATATTTTGAGACATACACGTGTCGTAAATGAAATGTAGCTTTTGGATGTGGATGATATCCCTGGTGTGTATTTTATTTGCAGCATACATAGTAACATTGATGGTGTTCATTGCTTCAATGTATACGATGTCAAGCATGAAACCATCAAATATTTTGAGATATACACGTGTCGTAAATGAAATGTGGCTTTTGGATGTGGATGATATTACCTGGTGTATATTGTATTTGCAGCATACATAGCAACATTGATGTTGTTCATTGCTTCAAAACCGTGAAATTATGCTTTCATATGCATATTGTCTTCATTTTTGGATTATGTTTCTTCCACAATTAGGACTCATGTCAAATGTATGCAATGTTAAGCATAAATGAACTGTGGATTTTGGACGGATGGATATTGTCTTTGCAGCATACGTAACAACATTGATAGTGTTAATTGCATCAAAACCGTGAAATTGTGGTTTAAACTGTCTATATTATGTTTTCAGAATCTGGAAATCTTGATGAGCCTAGAGACTGCTAGATTCCATCATCCAATCCAAGATTCTAATTTTCAAACGCAGGAGCTACGAAAGATCATCTGGGGTTCTGGGCGACCGATATTTACTTTTTCTTGGAAGTAATTGAAAATTATACTATACTTTTACACAAAATATATATATGAGATGGTCTTCATGCATGAAATGTGATATTTTTGTAGTTTTGTGTGATACTATAAAAACTCGAGTGTATTATGCCTCATGTGAATACTTTTATATTTTCAAGGGGTTTTTTTTCTTCTCAAGCTTGATGTTTGGTTACCCATTTTAGAGTTTCATATTCAAAATTCATCTGAATTTTTGCCTGCCCATTATAACCTCCCCGAGTGTATATTGCCGCTCGTTAAAAAACAAAAAGAAAAAGAGGAAAATATTTGTGTTCTCTTGTCCTTTACTTTTCTTTGTTTAAACAGGGACTTTGTACTATTATTTCTAAACCATAATTGTGTCTTTGTATTATCATTACTTGCAACTCTTTTTGGGACTGTACATGCACTTTCATTGAAGAAATTGAGTTCTCGTGTTTTTATTTGCATTTAAAGTTTAGGCTTACAAGTATAGAATTAGAAAAAATGTGTTTGGCAAATGGGTTTATTTAAGTATGTTGGTTTATAATTGCACCAACGATGGCTTTTACAAGAAATGGACGGAAATAACAAAGAAAAGCAAGAGAAAATTACAAAAGTAAAAGAAGATTACACAAGTGATACTTTTTACTACTAAAAATATTAGTTTCTTCTTTTCCCCACGAACAATCTTCAAACGACCGCAACAATGAACTAGATCAACCACGAGCGACTTGTAAGTCGAGTCAAGGAAAAGATCCTTTGCCCGCAAAACAAATACGTCGGCTAGTGCTCACGGTCCGACGTAATGTTCCCAAAGGTAAAACGACTTTCGTCTCGTATTCAAGTAGCACCACTTGAAAACGAGCTCCAACGAATCAAGAACGTGAAATCGGATCGCAAACTAGTATGTCCCACTGCTATACATGTGACTATTGAAATGCTACGAATCCTGACATCCTTCGTCTGCATTCATTTCGACTTTTGAACTCAAATTCAAATTGATTCACATGAAATGTCACCGAAATTCAAATTCGAGATGACATTCAACTTCTTGGGCGACTCGGATTGGGCCCAGGGATTTTGGCCTCCAAAAATTATACATACACCACCACCAAGCCAAGTACACCCAAAGTCCAAGTCCAAGGACCCGGGCTCGGTCTCGGCTCGGCACGGCCGGGCGGGCGGGCGGCGCGCGCGCGCGTGTGGCCCATTTATGTATGCATAGCCCACTTATAGTTTGAGTTCTTTTAATCACTTCTTACTTATAAGGAATGCATTAATTCCCACATTAACCGATGTGGGACAATTACACTTAAGTTTAATGTGGCACATTTATTACTTAAGTGTGATACCTTAGCATCTCAACATGTATATCAATTTCTCACTCACCGAAATTCGGTTTAAGAAATTAATTATACTCTCCTGTAATTTCGTTTAATTTCCCGAAATTAAACATCAAATTATTTTAATTAAATAATCAAATAAATTGATTAAAATAATTAAACCTAATTTCTCCAACATTTCATGAATAGTACGTCCATATCCTACAAGCCAACAACTAAGGAATGACCTATTTTTCCATGACTTTCATAATTTGATAACAAAATATTTATTTTTATCTCATTATTTTTAATATATTTAATCATTTCTCATCATTTACCAAACATCATAATTTTATAAAGAATACTCAATTCATTCTTCACTACTATCATTATTATCTTCATTCCAATTTTTTATAACAAACCAAACGGTCCCTTGATTTATTGGAAATTAAAGTATAAGGTTTTAATTTATATGAATTAAAGTAAAGGAATCTAATTCAATAAAAGTTGAAAGTAATGCTTATATATTTTCAACTTACAAGTGGTGAGTTTGAAGAAGAATATGAGTAAGGTTTTTCTATGGTTATCCAACGATATTGAATTTGAATACTATATGATATTAACATTTCACAATATTATTCTTAAAACAACTATCAATTATCAATATATTAATGGTGCAATTGCAAAGGATATCAATAGCAAATTAATTTTAAACATACATACATATACATATACATATATATATATATATACATCTATAACTAAATTAATATTATACAATGTTGCTAACTAAACTAATATTATATAATGTTTGAAATAATACTACACTATAACCAAACTAATACTATACAATACCGAAATAATACTATATTGTAATATTATACAATACATGAAATAATACTACACTATAATCAAATTTTAAGCACACAATTTTTATTGTGCATAATATGCACACAAATACTACTCATTTTAAAATGATGACGATGATAATATTAATAATAAAGAACCATGATTTGCTGTTCAACCAAAAATTGGTTCCTCAATCCTCATTCATGATTCAACATTTCAACTGTACCTGATATTGAATTCTAAGCAATTGTAGGCTCCTAACTATCAAAAGCTGGAAATTAAATATTGAAATATTCAACAAAGACAGACATGACTTGACTGGAATTTATTATGAGAAATTTGGAGTATCCACATTCTATGTATCTCATTTAAATAAACCATTTTTAAGATTTTTCAGTTGAAGTCGTGTCACGTGTGGATGTATTTTTTTACTTTTGGTATGATTTATAAATTATTATATGCAAGTAAAAACAACTTACGTAAAATTTAAAGGAGATTAAAAATAAATAACAATGTTGCAAAATTTTTACCTTCTAAGTTTGAACATAAGAACCATATCTCCACAAATAAATCGTTCTTAATACACGTATTTTAAAAACATAAATATAACATTAAAATATACTCACTCATTTTTATATGTAAATTACTCATTTTGTCAAAACTGGTTAACCATTTCTATATTTGTCAAATTTTTCACTTTACATCTCTCTATGTATCTCCCAAATTCTTTTTCCTTTTTCCCTCAAATTTCAATACCCAATACATACTAAATCCTATTTTTCCTTAAAATTTATATCATTAAAATGGCCAAACGGGTAATTCACACATGATGAGAAAATAATATATATTTAGTTTTCATTAAGGTCACCAGGATGAATCATATAGTCCAAATGTAGCATTTCTTGATGCACAAGTGACACGTGTTCCTTCGATATGTCTAGTATGACCGGGTCAAGTTTACATTGGAACACAACCATATCGGTTCGGGTCAGGCATTCTAATCTCGGGTCCGGTACCCAGTTCTCTGATTTAATCTTACGCTTACTGGTGACACCAATTTATATGCCCACCATTTATGAATATATCAATTACCTGTCGCCATACCACATATACAAGGGAACCCACTATTATTTAATTAATTAATGTGACATCAACGTGATTGGTGGTGGGACATATAAATTGCAGTATCCACCTATAGGCGTAAGATCAAATCCGTCCATTCTAATCCATCTTTATGTGGAAAATGAGTTATATATATATCCAATTTTTTTCCAAGTTGTGGGTTTAAATTCGGACTTGATTGTGAATTAAAATAATAATAATAACACCCACAGTGTCTTTATATATCATCTTATTCCAATTTATAAAAGTAAAAACAAACACGTGAACCTTTGTCTTGACCACATTTTGTTTTATAACATATTAAGATTTAATTTTATTTCATTGATTAATTACTCTGTACAATTTATGGTCTACCTCTTGTTTTTGACATGACAAAATTAATATGAGAAATAAATGGTGGGATTGATCATGAATGTATAGATATATCTATTCATATCTGTACTTGCTTCTCTATTTGTGAGTCAACTCAGTTGGTAGGATAAGTTGAGGCGAGTTACAAATTTTGGCTGCGTTCTACATTCATTGGGGGTCCCCCGCAGTAGTCTTTCTTTTCTAATGTTCCATTCAATTCAATTTTATGGATCAACAACTCAAATCCAATCACCAATTCACGATCTTATTTATTCTGTGAGACGGTTGTAAAATTATTATAATTTTTTACTAAATTGTTATCACTTTTTAATATACTATTATCACTTATAATGTAAAGTGTATCACTTTTAATTTTTTTATCTTAAAATGATACATATTACATACATTTTTTAATAATGATATAATTTAGTATGAAAATGTTAAAATTTTATTAAAAATTAAATCAAATCTAACATGAGATGCGTGACACAGTTTCAAGCCAAACTTACTCTTAATTAAGTCAATCGAATTGCATTTGGTTATTTTTTTCTTTATAGTTGTTATTTAATGACGTGTGCGTTTGAAGATTTAGTCCGTCTTTAAGGGTATTTTTTTAGTTGTAAGAGACACATTTTTTTAAAGAGATTCTAAAAATTTGTTTGTAATTTGAAAACACATCCAAATTGTTTAGACAGAGGGAGAAATTATATTATAACCCCTTCCCCTTGTCCAATGAT
Organism: Paraleonurus japonicus; assembly: GCA_030762865.1. NCBI lineage: Eukaryota > Viridiplantae > Streptophyta > Magnoliopsida > Lamiales > Lamiaceae > Paraleonurus > Paraleonurus japonicus. Next base: position 6,007,588 of record CM061053.1, read on the forward strand.
TTTTTTAAAAGTTTTAAGAAATAATAGTAATTTTTGTGTAAAGTAGATATACTTTGAAAGTTATAAGATATTATGGTGCCCATTTATTAATAAAATTAATGTCAAATTGAGTGGTCAAAGAGATGTTTGAAGGGTAAGGATAAAGTATTGTATATTTTTTTGTAAAAATACTCCCTCCGCCCAATATTAGTATGCATAAAACTTTTTACACGGGTTTTAAGAAATATTAATAGTTTATGTGTAAAGTAGATATGTTGGAGGGTATTATGGGGTATTGTGGGGGTCCATTTATGAATAAAGTGATTGATTGTGAATAAAGTCAATGACAATTTGAGTAATTAAAGAGATATTTTGAGGGTGAAGATAAAGTATTGTATTCCATTTTAGAACATGCATACTTAAATTGGACGACAATAAAGGAAAATATGCATACTAAAATTGGACGGAGGGAGTACTAATTTTTGGATAGTAAGATTATTTTTTTGGATTTAAGGAGTATTAGCTAGGATGTGCTTCTATGAAAAAGAATTTATATTCGTGACATATCCAATATTTTATTTTATATACTATTAGTTATATGATATGTATCAGATGATTTTAGAAATTGAAATACAAAAATGAGAAGAACGCTTAATTTTAATTTTTTCCTTACGCCCTAACATGTTGCATTTTCAAATTTTCGAAGTCTGGTTTTTAAGAATCAAGATATTAGTTGAGTTGATTAACGTGGCATGTGAAAATGTGAAAGAATTATTGACTTGCATGTTTTTAACTTGTGGCACTCTCTCGCATGAGATGAACATGAGATGGAGTCCACTTTTCAATAAATTGTTATCACTTTTTTTTAAAAAGTTATAACAATTTATTAAAAAGTCGACTAGGTCTCATATATAAGATCGTCTCATACAAGTTTTTGTCTTTTAACTTATAATAGCACGGGCGAGATATTTAAGGAAACAAAAATACCGGTGAGATATTTTCCCCGGTCGGTGTTGAAAAATGTGCTCATTGAACAGAGGTTGAAAAATTATGATTGGGAAAATTGATATATATAGGAAGAAACCCACTTGGAACTTGCAAGGTGTTATGATGGGAAAATGCTCATCCACTCTTTACGCGTGCACGCAGGGGGTGCAAATCATGGCAAGAAACACGAATTTGTGTGCGAGCGCGACAAAGTGGTGGCGGCTGAATAAGCTAACTTTTGCCTCGTTTGAGTGACAAGTGTCCTATAATTCACATTAGCAACGAGAATGAAGGACATAACTCCTTTAATTAATTATTTTGGACAAATTTTAAAAGTATTACTCCCTTCATCCCATAAAACTTTCTACACTTTTCTTTTTTTTTGTCCCACAATAAGCTTCATACTCTTAAAATGAAAAAATTAGTTATAAACTTCACTATCACAATATACACTAATTTACACAAAATGTCATTACTTTTGAACTCACACATATACACAATTCAATAATTATTATTTTTATATACACAGAAGTTTTAAGGATATATTAAAAAGATTGTAATTAATTGACATTAAAAGTGAACAAAGTCATTTAAATTGAACTAGACGAAGTAATTTATTTATTTTTGCTTCGTGTATACATTGAATTTAGATCCCTCCTGGCTCCTATACACATTGAATTTAGATCCCCTCCTATAAAAAAGTTTCAATGCATCTATCTCAACTCTTGATCTAATTTTTGCACTTTCCCAACCTTTAGATTTTTTATTTTTTCAAATACAGTCATTAAATCTGTTTGAAACAAATTCGATCAATGAGTGGATTTCACCCTGCATAGGAGGGAATCTGATTCCTTAAACATTTAGCATATTCCAAGAAACTCTTTCAACTTAATTAGGTTAGGTGGTGTTTGCAGGGGACATAAGTTTGGAAATGGTCCCTTGCAAATTCAACTAATTAAATTAAATTTATGTCCAACCAAATCGTAATATATGAACTTGGTGAAATATTTATTTTTCAACATTCTATCATTGCTAAACGTTTGAATCTATACTATAATATGAAACGATGTAACATGGGTAAGTGAATCCAAATAGACTATCCTTCTCCATTTACCACTGACCAATCCAACATGTAATATTTTTTTCGTATGTGTCAATCCGAATTTAAAAGTTAATTAGTAAAACTATAAATTTAGGGTCTGTAATTTTTTTTTATATAGATTCAAATCTAAAAAATAAAAACAAAAATCTATCAACTTGAAACCTTAACAATAGAAACTATCAATTTAACAATACAATATATTATGACCATATTCTAATAGTTTATAATTTATATCTTTATTTATTAATATACATATTATTTTTTTCATCCTGCTTCTATTAATATATATTTTATATTATGACCATGTTGGAACTTTAATTTACAAAAATATTGTTGGACAATTAGAAATTATTCATGGTCTTAAAATATGTGAGTAATAATTAATATTTTCTATCTTTCATGTTATAAATTGAGACTCTCTCCGTACAAAGAATTTAGTTCTACTTTCTTTTTAGTTTGTCCAAAGAATTTATTCTTGTTCAAAAAAAAAAATATGCACCACTTTATCATTATCCCTCAATTATTTCTTTAATTATTTATTGTCATTGACTTTATTTATAAATAACCACTTTGTTTATAAATGAATCCCACAATATTTTGAACAGAGGGAGTACTTTCTTATTTTATAGGTCCTAAACTAACCAGAATTTTTTTAGGTCCTTAATTGATAATTTAATTATTTTTCAAGCTCTAAATAACTTTTTCTTCTTTTTTTTTTTTCCCATAAGTTTACTTTTTCTTTTCACATTAAAGTTTAACTAATCAGGTTTACGTGAACTCTATTTAACATAAGTTACAATTTTTATTTTTTTTTGCAAATATTCCACAACATCACCTTCAAATCTTTTTGCTTCCTCATCATATCCTTCAAAGAAACAGTGGGAATATTCCATGCGTTCACGATTTAAATTGCTCAAAATTAAATAAAACTGTCCCTTTTTTAATTTTGAGCAATCGAAATTGTAACCAATGAAGTACTATTTAACATAATATGTTTTAAAAATATATATATTTGATTTTATGTATTATTTTTCCCAAAAATACGAAACCATAATTATTAGTATGCTAAGCAATATTATTTCTCACACCAAATAAAATTACTGAAAACATTAAAATACTTTCAGTTCTAAACTTTAACCACACAAGAATAATCCCAACCCAAACAAACTGATTTTGTTATCACACTATAAAAACCATCATGTTCACCTTTCAATCATGAAATTATTTTGGGTACCATTTTGAGGACTAATTCTTGAAACCTTATTGATGTAAAAAAATGGACAAGACTTTGTAATATTATGAACCATAAAATGGAATTCTATATTCACTTTGATTATAAAGTAAGAAACACAAAAATACAGATCTAGCCTTAAAATAGTACTATAACAAATAAAAATATATTAACATCAGACCCAAAATAAAAAAGAGAAGAGTCTTGGCTGAATGTTTATTTTGACCTGAAAACAGAAATCGAAATGTCAGAACTATAAAGTGTTTGAAGATACAAGAATTCTTTAGATGACCACAAGAAATTAAAAGAATATAAAGATAGAGCACAAAATTTCACATACCTGAATATACCCACCATGTAATGCAACATAATACGACATTTTTCCGTACACTTTACTTCTATTAAAGTACAAACATGAACACATTCCTTCTGTACCGGAGCAGTTCTTGATTGTACCTAGCTAGGTTTTATTTGCCTGTAGGTACAACTTACAATGTACAGATCTAGATAAAGGGTAATTCCTAAATCAGAGGACCTTTGTATTCAACAATATATATATACACACACATTAATATGTTAAAACAGTGAGATTTCTGAAATCTTGTATAGGAATTGAACCAGTCTAGTATTCCTTGTTTCATCAAGAGTATGAAAAATATTGTGTGAACAAGTTTCCCTTTTATTTTGAGAGTATTAATAGTTTCACTTAAATGTCCGTATTACTATTATTACTGTAAGATATTAGTTTTAAATGTATTAATTGTTTCATAAAGAATATTAATGAAAGGGTAAACAGAGTTTTTACTAAAAAAATATTAATTGTAAAACAAGTTACTCGTTTAAAAATGAGAATTAGTACTTGCTTTGTACAGTAAGATGATTCAAAACCCTAAAGATAGAAGTATATATGTACATACAAATTTTCTTTTTCAGAAATTCTTGTTTGATTAGTAGATGATGGAAAATGGAGGATTCATATAACCTTCATAGAGGATCTTGATTCATTCATTATCTTATAACCCTTAAGAGAAATCATCATGCAATCATAAGAACAAGGATGTAAATCGTTAAAATATATACCATATATATATACCTAAAAATTGAGAACCATAGAGAGAAATTGAAAAATTAGTCATTAGCTGCCGCTGCAGCATCATCAAGATTCTCACATTCAAGAATTCTTGACTCACACAATAGGGTTTCGAAGAAGGGGTTACCCCCTCTCATTGAGCCCCATATTAGAGTTGTGTGAATCTTGATGATGCTCCATCAGCAAAAATGGCTTAAGGTCCTCGTAATCTTCAGCAATCCGTCGCAGATCCAATGGAGAAATTTGAAAAGAAAAAAAGGGTGAAAAATGATGATAAACCCTAATCACAAAGAAAAAAAAAAGAAAGGCTTAATCTTCAAATAGTACTAATTCTTTCTTGGCCGAACAAAGGGTCGGATAAAAAAATGGTTGCAAATGAGAGAGAGAGAGAGAGGAGGGGGCTTTAAATTTGAAAGAGGGAATGAGATATGCAGAAAGAAAGGGTTTGTTATATAGGGTTTGTGGAAGAAGGGTTAAGCAATAAATCCGTAATTTAAGGAACTATTGTTGGGGTGTGGGGGTGGGGAATAGAGATTGGTACCTACAACAGTTAAGCATCGCAATCCAAGGTACTAAAATGTCACAAAAACATTAATCCTGGGAAAAGTAAAAGTTACACAGAAATTGGATGGGAGGATTTGTTGCGTCCTGCACATTGTTTCCCGGAATTGACATTTGAAAGACAGACTATAAACCTGCTTCATGTGTATGTATGAATGAATAGCCATTAGCCTCAAAGGGCCCCTCATTAATATATAATATATATATATTTTTCAACCTTGCCATTTTTAGCTCAATTCCCTTAATTATTGCGGGTGCAAGTGCAATAATTTTTAACCTTGCACTTACATCACCCCAAATATGGTCTTTATTTTGCTTCGAAATGGTTCCCTATTTGAGCCTAAACTGATTCAAAATAGTCCATTGTGTGGAAAGAGTGTTTTGCTTCTAAAAACTTTCTCTCAGTTTATGTAATCATATAATTCGAGTGCATTTTGTTTGCACCAAATTGCTACAATTGAATAATCTTAACTGTTTGGTAAAAAAAAAAAAAAATTGATACGATTTAAAAATACACTTAAGTTCGTACAGTGAATTTGATATACAATCTTGTCAATACTTAAATGTTGTTTTACAAATTTAATACTCCCTCCGTCAAAATGTTCTTGAGTTGACTTTTCACCATTTTTGTGTGAGAGTTATATCATAGTATTATGTGTACAAAATTTATTTTATATGAATGATATGTTAGTTCATAAGGTTAACTAGCATATCATTCATATAAGATAAGTTTTGTACACATAATACTATGATATAACTCTCACACAAAAATGGTTAAAAGTCAATCAGCAAGAACATTCGACGGAGGGAGTATATTAAAAATGTTATGCAATGACTAATTTACCTTTATTTTAATTTAATCATTACAGTGTCCATTTAAAATAATTAAGGACATGTGTGGAAGATTAATGAAAATGATCTCTTGAATTTCCAAAAATAATATTTTTGGACAACTTTTTTTTTTCTTTCTAAAACGACATTAATTTCTTTTAGGTAGGGGAGTATTTTCTGAAAAAATGAAAACACGTGTATAGTATTAAGAAAAAAAAAAAGTCAAATAAATGGTGGTTGTACATATGGCTACCGAAATAAAATAATATTTTAAGTTTTTGGTGTAAATTTACACCGATGACTTGAAAATTCGAAGAGCAGTCTGCCCCCAATGATGGAAGAAGAATCGAAATACAAGATCTCAAATCAACTTACACACGTGATACTAACTTGTCCCGATTAAATTTAAAAAAAAAAAAAACGTGATGCTAACTTGAATATATGTGACAAGATATTATGTGATATTTTATGGAAAAAAACTCATATATACTATTTTTACGTATTTAAAATACATAAAATTATTCATATAAAAATAATTAGTAAATTCCCTTTAAAAAAATCGGGAATTCAAAACTCATATAAAATATTTTTACGTATTTAAAATTCATAAAATTATTCATATAAAAAAATTCGTGAATTCTAGGTGGGTCGGATCGAGTTAAAAGGATTTTTTTAAAAATATTCGCGCAAAGACAAAAATAAAATTTCTCTCCCAATTCCAGGATGTGTTACTCTAAGGTCAAACATGTGTTTTTGTAAGGATAAATATGCTGTTATTATAAAAACAAATAATATCCGTAAAAAATACATATTTGTCCAAAACCTTGCTAAAAAAAAATTAACTCACATGTTGTGTTTGTCAAACATGACTATAAGAGCAAATATATGTGTACTAAACTCGCAGGAAAAAATAAAAATTCACTCCCACCTGTTGTGTTACTATAAAGGCCAAACATGTGCTAATGTAAGAGCAAATATGCCACTATAAGAACAAGTATACATATTTGTCCTCATAGATATAAATATTTATCATTATAGTAACACATGTAAAATATTAAAATATGTGTAACTATATAAACACAAATGTGTTACAATATGCGGAAAAAGGTTAATATATGAACAAACTAGTACAACACATGGACAAATATTTTATTTTTTTAAGGACTAGTAACACATATTTGTCCTCACATTAACTCATATTTACCTTTATAGTAACACAATTTGGGAGAGAATTTTTATTTTATCTATATTTTTTCTTTGTTTTTCTTCATTTAACTGTCATGAATGAAATTTGTTATTGTTTTCACTGGATTCTATGTTCATAGTTGCCTCTAAAATCCCTTTGTCGCGATTTCGGTGTTTCTCTGCTTTTTTTTTTATTTTTTGTCTCTGATTTGTTGCCCTAACAAATCCGCACATTTTTTATTCTTGACCTGATTTTGGAGGATGGCCAGAGAAATTTTAAAATTTTCATTTTTAACTACCGGTAGAAGGCAAAAACTTGTATGAGACCGTCTCTACGCATGAGATCAATCACTTTTTAATAAATTGTTATCACTTTTTTAAAAAGTGATACAAATTAGTATAAAAGTGATAACAAATTAAAAAATGACAACAATTTATGAAAAGTGATAACAATTTATGAAAAAGTGATAACAAATTATGAAAAAGTGATAATAATTTATTAAAAAGTGACTGTCTCATGTCCGTCTCATGCATTTACTGCCTCACACAAGAGTGCCCCCGGTTGAATATTTTACAAGAATTTTTTGTATTTTATGAGACACTAATATTTAAACTCAGGGCATTTTTTTATATTAATTGATTAGGAAGATAATTCAATATGATGGATGTAAAAATCTAACCGTATTAACAACAAGAACTTTTCTTAATCAGTTTTATACTTCAATTCTGGAAAGTAGATCGAGGGGATTCGCAGTTCATTGGACGCGGATCCTCTCCTATAAGTAAAATTTTCCTAATTAATTTATTTTCATTTTATATGTATTTTTAACAATATTAATTATTTTATATTAAATAATAGTATTAATTTAATAAATATATAATTAAAATAACTCATATTTTTTAAGTTACACAATAAAACAGTTTTATTAACTTGATCTGATTTGTATTGATATCTCTCAGCTTGCCACATCACTCGACTAAACAATGCTCCATTTTATTCTCCTCAATTGAGTTAAGTTTCTTTTAGTCAATATACAACGTAAGTTTACAACTTTTAAAAAATTTAAATATCAAATATTTGATCAAAAATATTAAAAATCTAATCAAGTACTATCAAGAATTAAGTTTAACGATATCATATTTGACCGAAAGCATAAAAATTTGATCAACAATATAAAAATTTGATGAAATTGAAAAATTATATTTAAAGTAGGGATTAACATCAATTTGGTCCCATAACTTTCCTACTTTATTGATTTCGTCCCATAACATTTTACTTTTACGAAATAGTCCCATAACAATTCAAATTTATTCCAATTTCGCCCCATAACATTTTACTTTTTCTCAAATAGTCCAATAACACTGAATCTATCCATTTCGCCCATAACATTTTACCTTTTCGAAATAGTCCCATAACAATTCGAATTTATCCAATTTCGTCCCCATACGTTGAAAAATGACAAAAAATGGCATCGTTTCGATCACGCCGCCGCACATGTCATCAATTTTTGCCAACGTACACTACAAAGAAACCGTGAAATATCGACGGACCAAATTCCGTCACAAATAATGACAAATTATTGTCACATGTGCGATGCACGTGGCGAAACAATGCCATTTTTTGCTATTTTTTGACATATGAGACGAAATTGGATAAATTTGAATTGTTATGAGACTATTTCAAAAAATAAAATGTTATGGGATGAAATTGGATAGATTTGAATTGTTATGAGACTATTTTAGAAAAGTAAAATGTTATGGGACGAAATTGGATAAATTCAATTGTTATGGGACTATTTCGAAAAAAGTAAAATGTTATTGGACGAAATTGGATAAATTCGAATTGTTATGAGACTATTTAAGAAAAGTAAAATGTTATGGGACGAAATCAATAAAGTAGGAAAGTTATGGGATCAAATTGGTGTTAATCCTTTAAAGTATCAAATATTCAATCAAGAGTATCAAATATTTGACCAAGAGTATAAGTGAAACATCGTATACGATGTATACGAAACACATAAGACTTTGCCATTAAATTTTGTTTGCTTTTTCGCTTTTCACATACTAATTCCTTTCTCTTTTTATTGAAGTCTTGTGTGAGATCGTATCATATATGAGACGTAATATACATATTTTTATATATAAATATTATAAAAATAAATAAAAGTATCACGTTTCATTTATAAAACCATCTCATGCAAATTTTGTGTTCTTTTTTTAATAAACTTCCTTTCTTTTCGTTGTTCTCCAAACTGAAGAAAAATTCAAAAGGTCAGAATCAAAAGCAATGTTTCCATCATTTCCTACAAGCAAGTTTGGAAATGGATATGGACAAGTATAGAGTTGTTATTCCAATTGTAACTCGAAAGCTTAGCTTGTTAAGTCTTGAACTCGGTTCATTTATTTTGATAAACGAGCCAATTTTGAGCTTGACGCTCGATTGGTTCGATTTGTTTGGCTCATTTACAAGTTAATTTTTAACTCGTTAATGTAATTGAACGAGCTCAAACTCGACTCGACTCTACTTTACTTGACTCGAATAATATATATAACTATGGTCAATACATAAAATTTGGTGATTTACAACTTAAGAGGAGGATGAACTGTTCATGCATAGCTAATATTTTTATTAAAATAATTAATATTTTTATTGAAATATTTAATACAATAATTTTAGTAAATAATTAATATCATTTAAAAGTATGTTTGAATATCAGTAAATAATTTTGTTAACCAGTGATTTAGGCAAGAGCTAGAGATGCCTGTGACCACAAAAGAGGGATTACCTAGTTCATACATTTATCCAAGTATAACTAGATTTGAAAAAAGTAAGTTGAATTATATGGTGCACCTAGAGTATATAAATTTTTATCTTTTAAAAACTATATAATTAGATGAAAATTGATGATTTTCTGTATAAATTTAATACGTAGAATCATGAAGGGAGAAAATTATTTGTTTAGGACATCAATTATAAGGAATGGTAAAATTAGAAGAACACTACGATTTCTAACAGTCAATTTTGACATATTACTTATAAACTAAATATCGCAAATGTTAGTTCTCAGACATTCCAAAAATTTCTCCAATCCACCTTATAACTCCATAATTCGTTATCAAAGAGAATCGAGCCCAAATCACCCAATAAAGTGAGAAATCAGGTAAGCCAAACCACTTGGTTAGTTGTGATTTACCCTACTTTTTTATATTATTTCTCCACCTTTCTATTTTTCTTACTCTTTTCCGTGATAATTTTACAATAATGGTATTAAAAATTTTGTTATCTCTCCAATGTTAAATTTAAAGAGAAATTGAGAGAATATTATAATATTTTAGTTAATTTATAAGAATAATACTATTAATGAATGAATATAAAAATATTAGGTTAACCGGTGAACTAGGGGTGGATCGGTCACGGTATACCGAAAATACCATTCCATACCGTATACCGTACCGAAAATTTTGGTATGTAAATTTTCATACCGTTACCGCATTCGAAATTTTTGGCATACCGAATTCGGTATACCAAATTTCGGTATAAAATAATTATTTATCGATACCGCATCGAAATTTCGGTATACCGATTTTGAACGGTATCGGTATATACCGGTCCATACCGAAATTTTGGTATACCATTTCATACGAAATTGCGGTATACCAAACATACCGAATACCGACACATATTTTTTACCGAAAATATCGAAATACCGAAATATACCGATTTTTTCCGAAAATTATAAAAGTGCATACTGCTTACCGTATCGAAAATATACGGTATGATATGATACCTACCGAAAATTACGGTATACCGAAAAGTCGGTATTTTTGGTATTTTTCTGTTCGATAATTGCGATATACCGAAATTTTCAGATTTTTTCCACCCCTACGGTGAACCTGATTCACTGGATATTTAATTATCCCCACTAAAACTTGCTATCCCAATTTGGGCCATGAATACAAATCAAGTACGTATTGATAATATTATTTTATATTATATGAAATAAAAAATCAAATTGGATTTTGATCAATATATATACAGTATCGTAAATAAGAAGTTCATAGTTAACTAAATTACAGATTTATCATGTGAAAACGATACAAAAAGTTATCGAGATAATTCAATTTGGGTTACAGCGCGAATATAGTCGTGAAAATGGAGACCTCCAAGCAAGGCTGGCTGTAGCTAATTAAAGACTTGCATCTACGGCTTGGCGTCGTCTAAAAGCACCGGCCAAGAAAAGCTCCAGATCCGGCGGCCGGAAATATCCATCTTTTGGTGGCAAAATCCTGGGCTTCAGATAGCCACCACGCTTCTTACTCGGCGCCGCCGGGCACGCCGCCGCCGCCGGAATCTTGCACCACTCGTGCCGTGGGGTCCTGCACGAGTCTTCCACCGCTTGCACCTCCATCAGCAGCTGTGATTAATTTAAATTTGATTGGAAGATCAGATATTTCAGTTGTAATATTAATGAATCTATATATAGATAGTGTGTGAAATTTTGAAGTGGATTGAGAAAGCTTGTTGTAGAAGACATGTAGTCCAGTCGTGCTGTGGAAGCATTAATCTAATTAATTTATACTTGAAGGAAAGATCCTATATTTCATGTTTTAATTATTTTTTTAAGGAGGAAGAGGTTCTTAACTTAATAGTTGTGGTTGGAAAACTCTCATATCTCCTGTCAACCCGTAAAATTAATATTCATTTAACAAAATTTTAACATTTATTTAATAATAATAATATTACACTTATAAATTAATATCACAAAGATAAACATTATTGTGTTAGCTTATAAGAGTAATGACATTATTAAATGAATGTTATGATATCGCTTTTATATGATGAACAAATAAGACAAGAGAGAGAGACTTAATTATTTTATATTTTGTGAAGGCCATACGATTTAAAATCCCTATTATACTAATAGGGAGTTTAAAATTGCTTGAGGTTTCGCTTCCGGTTGATTTCGCTCACGTGTCGCCTTTTTGGTTCATTTCAACATGTGTCGCCTTCTTGCCGACTTAATTTACTTATGTGTCAATATGTTATATATGTTTGTATATATGTTAAGTTTATATTAAATTCCTAATATAAATGGAAATTTTGAATTTTTGTAATGATACTAATTTCCTAAAATTGTGCGCTTTCAATTTATTATAATTAATATTCTTTCCTCAATTCACAAAATTTATTAAAATTTGATATTCTATACTTTATAGTTTAAAATACATTTTTATGTAAAAATTTTTAAGTTTTTTATATTTCATATAACACGCGTAACACGCGGGATTTGCGCTAGTATTGATATTTTGAAGTATTTTAATTAAAACATGATAAAAGTTTAAAATTTCAATTGTACTACATATATATCTTTTAAAATTGTGTAAAAAAAAGACAAAAACTTGTGTGAACTGCATACGATGAACTCTATTTTACTATCGTTGTCATGCACATTCGTTGTCATCATTTGTCGTATACATATATTGTCATCATATTTACTTATAATAATGCATATGCATGACGGTGATAGTGCATATGCATGATGTGATCGAATGTGCGTAGCGGTGATAATAAAAATAGAGTTCAGTAAATATCTGCTCATGTAATGTTACTAAAAAAGGGAACACAGCCAATACAAATTAGCCAAACTCCTAAGACTGCAATCAAGATGCACTTGTACTCAACCGAAAGCATTTTTAATTTTATTGGACTCAACAGAAAGCATTAACTCAACCAAAAACATAAATAACGATAAATTTCTTAAAGTAGGACAAGATTGGAATTACAACAATTTCAAAACTCTAATTATATATGGGATTTTTAAAATAATTATTAAAATTATATATTAGCTTTTTTAGATAATCATTAAAATATAAAATATATTTATTTCTATATATCTATTAAAATCTGAATATCAACAAAATTGAAAAAATTGAAGAATTGATACATGGAGAAATACTAAATCAAATGGAGGGAATTAGTGTGTGTTGAATTTTAATTGTTATCATTTGAACAAAAAGGATGTCGTTTGTGGCAGGTTGAATATTATGAGTTATTATAATCGAATTTGAAAGTCTTGAAAAATTAAATGGAAGAATAATGAAGATGAAAAATAATGCATTTGAAATGATTTACGACAAGAAATGCACTTTTTTATATTGGAAAATTGTATCAGATGCATTTAGAGATATTGTACTAAATCTTATTCTTTTGTATCCACACAATCACATGTTAATAACCTACTTGCACACTTCATGTAAGCATTATTTGTGAAAATAGGTGAGATTACTATCTTGAAAATCGAATTGAATCAGTCATGAAATCGATTTAATTATTTCTAAAAAATAATTTTGAGGTTGAATTGAAAAAAACGAATACAAGCTGGAAAAATTAGGCAGAACCGAAAAACACTCGGTTGAATTTTTATTTTTTAAATTTCATTATTTTTTAAAAGTTTAAACAATAGCATATTTTGTATTCTCTTTTTATTAATATTTTAATTATTAAATTTATTAAACAAGTGTCACAATTTCCAAAATTGGATAATGCTTATTTATTTTCTCTCTCATTCTATTACTTTAGTATTTATTAAATTGGCGACCAATGCTTGTTCATCAATCTGATTATTTAAAACAATACTAGTTGATTTGATTGGTATGTGGTGTGAATCATATTAACCAGTGATAAAAGTAAAACACAAAATCGAGATTATTACAGAGAAAATAGAAAAAGAAAAGTGAGGAATCGAACCGGACCGGACCGAAGAAAGCAGCCGGTTAGCGTACTCCTCTTTTTGCTGATGTACTTTGTTTGCTATGCTGGAAGATGATACACAATACAACGGAAGAAATAGAAGGACTAGAGCGCGGGGCTCACTTCCCCCTTTCTTCTTGGGTAGGAAGGCAGAGTCTGGTTTTCGATTGATTTTGATTCACAGAAATGCCGTTCATCTCAAAAATTCAGAGGCAATCGGATTATAGTAGTTTCGCTTCCGACCATCCAATCGTTATCGACAACGGCGGCTCCTATTTTCGGATTGGGTACCCCAAACTAAACCCTAATCTGTTTTATTTGAGAAAATTTTACTTATAAATTACCCATGCACTATTTTTGGACTGAGAGTTGTGGCTATTTTTGCAGATGGGCTGGAGAGAAGGATCCTCGAGTTATTTTCCGAAACATTATTCAGAGACCACGCCATAAAATTACTGGTAATTTCAATTTATTTTCTGCTATTATAGTTTTCTATTTATTACATTAACGAAACAGTGCTGTAACTTATGATTGTTTTTGGGCGTTCTTTTGCTTTACTGTTCTGAGATGTTGGTGAATATGAATATTAGTAGGCCTTTCTATTTGATTTTACCTGCTTGGTTTATGAGCTCCTATTTTTATCTTTTTATTATTTCCGTAACTTTAATATTACTAATTCTAATTTTAACTAAACAATTCCTTCACATTTGATATATACTATGTGGCTTTGTCCAGCAGTAATAAGAGTGCACCTTTGTTAAATCAAGCAATTTTACATGTAAAAATTAAAACATGAGCGATTTATCTAGTTAAATTTGATTACTGCAACAAGACTTCTTATACGAGTGGTTTTTCTGAGTCTTAGCCGAGTGTAACTTCAGGGTGCCACATATCCAACCAGGTTCTCTAGCAATCCTTTGTTACTTTCAATTTTATGAACTATGCTACAGCAGAGTTTGATTTCCTGATCTTAGTGTCTTTAAAACCAGAAATGACACAGTGCAATTTTGAGTGGAAAGATGTGTTGACATTGGATAGACATTTTTTTTTCTTGACAGGAACATTGGATAGACATTTTAATATATAATGATTTTAAGTAATCTGGTAGACATTTTGAAAACAAGAAAATTTGCAGAGTCTAGTTTTTAGGGATAGTATATGCAAAAGTTGAATGTCATGGGTATTTGTTTGGGGTTGGGGGTGAGGGTGGGGGAGGATGTTCCATTCCTCACGCCTCCTTGAGTGACTGGGAAGTTAAAATTTACTAATTCTAAAATATTAAGGCAAACTAATTTTTCCGTCTTTGCAAGTTAGAACACATGAACCCAAAATATCTAGCTGCACTAGTACTCTCGTGCATCCCATTTTATTCTCCAAAATCTAGTCACCAAAATCTATAACATTTGTTCTCTTTACAGGTGAAACCATAACAGTTGTAGGGGACCATAATCCTGCATTACTGAAATATTTTGACTGCACAAGGTCAGGACCTCGATCAGCTTTTTGACGGCAACGTTGTTTATCAATTTGAAATAATGGAATATGTAAGGCTGATTCCCTATTTCTGATAATCAATCTCTTAATTTCCCCTTTTTTTGGATTATTTTCTTTTTCATTTCTTGTCTCTCCCTGTACATGTGTGACTTGGCATTTCTTTTTCTTCTTTAGAATATTTGAATAGGACTTTGTGAGGGTGGTGTGTCATTTGCATCAATGAACTTGGGTTGGTTGTAATATGCTTTGAGAATTGAAGTAAAAGAAAGATAAGCTGAAACTAAATTACTCTTTTATCATTGCATGAGTTTTAAGGCTGCTCAGTATTTCATATCAGAGTTTAAGTACCTATCATAAACTATATAATGACTGTTTTTCGCTTATATTTCGTTCAATCACATTATTAACAAGCTTTTATATATTATCATCCAGAGCCTCATAAGTAGTGCTAGATTAGCATGATAGTGTCTAGTGCCTAAATTAAAACTAAATCCGGACTAGTTACTTTCAACTTCAAATGGCCTGCACCATTATATATTGGTTGAAACAGCTCGTGACAGAAAGCAGCCATGGCCTGTTTTCCCGGTCGGAATAGGTGGATTAATCCCTTCCTTTAGAACCGTTCTTGAGAGTTTCCTACCTCATACGGCTCCTTGTTCAATTCTTTCCGTGTCGCGTTAT
The DNA here is from genome assembly GCA_030762865.1 of Paraleonurus japonicus. Lineage (NCBI taxonomy): Eukaryota > Viridiplantae > Streptophyta > Magnoliopsida > Lamiales > Lamiaceae > Paraleonurus > Paraleonurus japonicus. The sequence goes on from CM061053.1 coordinate 6,023,480, forward strand.
CATATCTAACGAATGGGATTTCTCATGGACCTTTCCCACCTTTCAGGCTAACCAAAGAGGTGCATTACATGAGTTTTAAACTGAAATATTAGCGAGTCTTTATCATCTTCCAGTCCCTCTGGGCACGTCTGTGCATTGCTTAGTTTTCGTAGCATCTCGAACTATCGAAATTTAGCTGGTCAGCAGTATATTATGGTCCTGATTTGAAAAATACAATTATCTGTATAACTATGTTAAAAGAACACCTCTTCAAGATATTGAAACAAATTGCTTCACTCTCTTGCTTACTAAGATTTTGGAAACAAACTAGGATGATTGTGTTGGCAACAGCTCAAAATGAGTGGCCTTTGACTTTTATTCATTTTGCATCATGTCTAGACACTAGAGATGGCAGGTCTATTTTTGTAACATTTATTGGACATCATGGTATTCTGATACTTTGTTGCAGCTTTACTTCTATCCACTGTAAAAAAGCGTAAGAGGTGCATACTTTGTAATTCCTTTCTTGAAGTTCTCTTTACTTGTATGACTAAAGTTGTTCATATATTTCTGAAGAGTGTGATTTGAATGAAGATATTAGGCCCTTTTTTTACCTTTCTTTAGGATATGAAAGTAGATTCTGAACTTCTGGGTGCAGAGGCATTTGACTTTATTTAATCATCTTTATGCTTTTTGGTGTTCAACCAGATTCTGGACTTTGGCCTAGATCGGTTGGGGGCAGATCAATCACAGGTACACCTGCTTAGCCATTTATCTATTTTGGACTTTTTGTACGTTTAATACTATGGTGTGGAGGGGGAATTATGGATCTTGTCCATTGCTTCTATACTAAGTTTAATATATGCATGTATATGTTAACCCAAAACCATGGTCAAATGTCAAGGGTTGACTCCCACTTATATACCCTTCTACACTTTCATGTGGAAAAAATGTGGGATATCGTAACAATATCTGATTCTTTTCTAATGATGGTTCACAAAACGATCACAAACAAAAGAAAACTGATAATAATAATAATAACAATAATAATATTCCCTCCGTCCCACAAAGATGGACTTATAGTTATTTTCACACAGATTAAGAAATGGAAGTTATTATAGTAAATGCATTAAATTTTAGTATTATTTTCTAATTTTGCCCTTATATAAGTATCCAGATATTGGTTTGAAAAAAAAACAAGATGCATTAAGTAGGGGTAAAGATATAAATGATAAATAAATGACACATTAAATATAGTAACTGACCTATATTTATGGGACAGATGAAAATAGAAAGTAAGCCTATCTTTGTAGGACGAGGGAGTAATTTTTAATTTTTTTATGAAGATTCTAAAATAACTGCAAGCCATCAAATGATATAACAAAAATAGATGGATAATATAAGTGTGATTTGTGTTGAGGACGTGCTTATACTAATTTTGAATGTAAAAACTAATTAAGAAAAGCTTAAAAGAATCGATAGATGGTGATTGCCTTTATCCTCCCCACCCCACCCCTCTGATATATTTAAGTATTTTGCTTATCTTTTATAATATCACCCTTACATTTCTTTGTATAACATTTGAGAAATCAGCTATCTTTAACCTGATATTTTAAATTAAAAGCTCCAAGTATTCATCTATTAATATCATTAAAGAGAGGTCTTGCTAATAATAGCTTGCATAGATGACTTTGTCTCACATTTCTATGTGCTTCCTTTATGTGTTCTTGACTATAATATACCATATCCAACAATTTGGAGAATCAAAGGTAATGCTTTGACGCTATCCTGAAATCCTTTAGTTCCTTTTTACCTTCTCCTACTGTTAATAAATCACCTTTCTTGTTGTACTTGTGTTGATAATTAGATGTATTCACATCATTTAAAATCAAAAGCTCAAAACTATGAGCTTATCGACGTTGCCTTAGCTTCTTTTTTTCCCTCAATTTGTTGAAGAACAGATCGACCATCCTGTCTTGATTACTGAATGCATTTGCAATCCAGTACAATCTCGCAGTAAAATGGCAGAGCTTCTTTTTGAAACTTATGGAGTTCCATCTGTAGGTAACATGTTGCAGCTTGTCAGAGGGAGTCTATCTCTATCCGCAGCTGTTTGAGTTTTTATTGTATTTTTGTCATATTAACTTTATATCCTTGCAATTCACTGTACCCCTTCGTAATTTTTATGTCATTGCAGCATTTGGTGTTGATGCGGCATTCAGCTACAAGTACAACCAACAACTTGGCATTTGTAGCAGTGATGGTCTAGCAGTCTGCTCTGGATTTAATACAAGTCATGTTATCCCGGTATGCTATGCTAAGTTAGATTGCTGAATATATTAATGTTAAATAGATCAAGGCATTTTACTGGCACAAAAGAACATATGGACAAAATGTTATATAGATTAAATGGTAGTCATCTAACCTCTAGAGGTTGGCCTGGTGGTGTAGGCTTGTGACTTAGGTCGCAGGTTTGAAGGGTGCCATCAATTTCTGTGATCCTTCTTCTTCTCAGTGCAACAATTGACTATAATTTTATGGGGTTTACTTTCAGTTTTTTAATGGAGAACCCGTGTATGAAGCATGCTGCCGGACTAATATTGGTGGATATCACGTGACTGATTATCTAAAGCAACTTCTTTCACTTAAATATCCTCATCACATGTAAGTAGGACTAACTCTATTAGTATTAATACGACAAACAAGAATTATATAACTGAATGGCATCTGCGTTAATCAACTCTAAGGTCAAATTTTACGTGGGAGAAAATTGAAGACCTGAAGATGGACAACTGTTATATTGCACCAGACTACGCATCAGAAGTACGATTGTTTCAGGTAACTACTTCCATTAGTTATTCCACCAGTGCCTTTTCCCTTCCCCCTGTCTTATTCCACATTCTCTAGACACAAAAAAAAAAAAAAAAAAAGAAAAAGAAAAAGAAAAAAAAAGTGATCATTTACCTTTTTCTTAGGCAGGGGACAAGAAAGCCGAAGAAAAGACCAGGTGTTGGCAGCTTCCATGGACTCCTGCACCAGTAGAGGAGGCCCCATCAGAGGAAGAACTTGCTAGAAAGGCAGCTTTAAGAGAGAAGCAAGGTCAAAGATTGAGGGAGATGGCTGAAGCTAAGAGGTTTAATAGAATAAATGATCTTGAAAATGAAATACGAGAATTGGACATGCTATTACAGAGGCTCAGGAATGCGACAGAACATGATATTTCATCAATTCTTGCAAAGACTGTATATACTTCAAAACAAGATGCTGAATCCGCCCTGGTAAAGGCAACACAATCTTTACGCAAAGCAAAGGGAGAACCTGTTGAAAGTGTGGACAAGATGGAACCTTCTTCTGCTGAAAAATACAATCTGATTAATGTACCTGATGAGATGCTTACTCCAGATCAGGTTCTAGTTTTATGTGTTAGCCAAATAAGTTCCCTTCTTCGTACAATTGCTTCAATTACTGTTTGTACATACTACCTTATCTCTACCATCTTTTCCATGTAAGTATGTTGCTGGTTCCCTGACATTACACTGAAATTTCTCTCATAACAGCTAAAGCAAAAGAGGAAGCAGTTATTTATCAAATCCACATCCGAGGCAAGGCAGCAAAAAAACAGAAACAGCTCGAAGAGGAATTAGAAAGAGAGAGACAAAAGAAACTGGAGGAAGAAAGACGCCTGTATGTTACTGTACTGACAATGACTGAATTTGCTGACATTTTATTTTCATTCGAATCTAGTTCAAGTGTTAGAATACGATTCTGATTTTTTGATTGTCGTGTCTTGATTGCTATCGGCTCTTTTTCTGAATGCTTTGCTGTTATGACAGAGAAAATCCCGAACAATATTTGGAAGAGCTGCGATCAAAGCACAGAGACCTTTCTGAGAAACTAGAGCAGCGAAAGAGATTAAAGACTAACGGTGGACATACTAATGGGAATAATAACGGATCTGGAGGTGTTGGTCGTGGAGAGAGGCTGAATCCCTCCCAGAGGGAAAGGATGCGCCTCTTGACTACAGCAGCCTTTGACCGGGGCAAGGGAGAGGATACTTTCGGTACAAGAGATGAGGACTGGCAGCTCTACAAGCTGATGAGTAGGGATAATGATGACGACGATGATGATAGGCCAGATCCTGATGAAGCTGAGTTAGCTCGCATCGCCTCCAGGCTACAGGTGAGTTGCATAAGTTGTTTTTTTGGAATTAGGCTAAACCTTAAGGGTAATTTTGCATTTTACTCTTAAGTGACAAAAACTGGCATATACAAGGTGCACCATGCAACTCAAGTGTTCTTTTAAATGGTATTAGTTGTTTTACTAAAAAGTATTGGTTTATCGGTATTAGTTGTTTTTACAGAAAAATATTAGTTGTGTGCAGTTACATCGTACAACTAGTGTACAAGAGTGTTACTCATCTCTAAATAGTTCTTTCCTCCTCTTTTACATGAATGACTTGTTGTACAGGAAATCGACCCAACCTTTTTCAAATCCGAACCTGGGTCCTCTACCTCGGAGGCCCCCGCTTTCGTCCTCTAACCAAAGAAGATTTCCAGATTACATTTGGAGTTGAAAGATTTCGTTGTCCAGAGATCCTGTTCAATCCAAACTTGATCGGGCTGGACCAGGCTGGACTGGACGAAATGGTTGGCATCTCTATAAGGAGGTTGCCTTCAAAAGGTGAAGGCGTGGGAGAAAGAATAACCGATTCAATCCTGCTCACAGGTGGAAGCTGTCTCTTTCCAGGGATGAGTGAGCGCTTAGAGGCTGGAATTCGAATGATACGACCATGTGGGGCCCCTATAAAGATATTCAAAGCCTCGGACCCAATTCTTGATGCTTGGCGTGGAGCTTCTTCTTATGCTGCAGCCCTGCAATTTCCGCAGCAAACGTTTAGTAGGATGGATTACTACGAAAAGGGTGAAGATTGGCTTCGAAGTTATCGACCCTGCAGGTATTCAATTTGATCCATATTAGCTTATGCAGAAAGGCAGAATTTTGATGAACATATGTAGATGCTTTCATTGCTTATTCTAGATTTTCCTTTTTCTTTTCTTTTTTAAGCGTATAGCTGCAAATTAACAAATTAACATGATAACTTCATTCCATCATTATTGTTACCTTAACTCTTGACCTTTTTTTTTTGGAGTTAGAATATAGTATTAGTTCGAGGTAATTCTTTCGTTTGCTGGAGATTTATTTAATTTGAAAAATGTGAAACAATCGGCTTTATAGATCGGTCGGAAACTAATGTTATCATTATCGTTACTTTGTTAATTGGCATGACCTATGGTGATGCTAATGCCTAATATCATTATCATTTTATCGAACATGTGGAGTTGGTCGCCAAAAATGAATTTGTAATTTGAAATGGAGTTGTGAGTGAACGTCATGATTTTTGGTTAAATTAAAAAAGTTAACTTAATTACAATTTTTAAATAGTGGTTATTAATTTTGCAATTTGGACTATAATAAAATAAAATATATTAACAAATAGAAATGTAGAATTAATTACGACGAGTCTGAAAAAACTGGAGTATCAACGTAGAGGCTGCATGTGATTTGTTGACGTGTGACCAATTATAAACTCTCGTAAGGTTGAATATATATTTATGCCCAAGTTTTCAATGCACCGCACATTAAATTGTTACAATTGTTTGTACGTAATAACTGTAGTTATTCAACGGTTATTATTTAAAACTAATCTCAAGTTCTCAACAGATTAGTAAAAATAAGGAAAATTACAAATAGGTGTAAAAAATTAGCAAAATTACAAACAGTGTAATGTGCAAATTTTTTGTGCTTACTGCAAAAAAATTGTGCTTACGTGCAAATTTTTACACCTAGTTGTAATAAGACTTACCTCTTTCTACCTTATTGTAAAAATAATTAATACTCCCTCTGTCCCGTGATTTCTTTCACAGGTTGACTTTTCAATCGTTTTTGTGTGAGAGTTATATCATAGACGTCGCCCAATTTTTTTTTAAAAAAATTAAATTTTTTTTTTTGTTACTCACATTACCAACTTCACATAATAAACATAGACTTATAGTCCAAATATGTAACATTACAAATTAATAAATATTAAATAAATTAAGAATAAATTTTAACTTTATAATAAAGTAACATAGTCAATATATGTCATATTAACATAATGAACATAGACAAATAGTTTTGGTAAGTGATAATTAAAATCTACCCTCCTATTTGTGAATTAAATTTCATTATTCTGTAATAGTTTTCAAATTCATAATATCCGGCCATTATATTCTCTATTTCATTAATTCGAATATTTTAAATATATATATATATATATATATATATATATATTCTTTATGTTAATTAATTAAGGGACACTCTTGTGTGAGACTGTCTCATGCATGAGACGGACATGAGACGAGTCACTTTTTAATAAATTGTTATCACTTTTTATAAATTGTTATCACTTTTTCATAAATTGTTATCACTACTCAATTCGTTATCACTTTTATACTAATTTGTATCACTTTTTTAAAAGTGATAACAATTTATTAAAAAGTGTGCATGAGACGGTTGATACAAGTTTTTGTCATTAATTAAATAGTTAGTGGGTGCAGTATATATCGGGGGAAGTGGGTGCCATATATTGGGATTATCTAGAATATTTTGGGAATGGAGTTTACTGGTTTAAATGATAGGAACGTCCCTCCATTCACGACTTATTAATAAAGGGATCAATTATATTTTCTAATTAAACAAATGGTAATTCGAACTAGACTTCACCGTATATGAAATGGGACAACCAAATATCGTGAATAAGTTTCACTTAAAATTGAGTCTTTACAATTTATTAATCAATTAAAAACAACACAAAATCTCCTATATACTAATATGGAATTTGATTTTGCTTAGATGTCGACTTATGATTAATTTCGCTTATGTGTTGTTTTATTGTGAAGTTTCGACTTATGGTAAATTTGGTTATGTGTCAAATTTCTATAAAGTTTTAAAAAAATATTTGTAAGGATTTGAACCTAACACCTCTCACATAATCATTTTAATGCTTACCAACTAAACCAATTTATACATATTTATATATTTTGAAAACTATTTTATTTAACTCCAGCCTATAAAAGTGTATTAGATATTTTGCTAAGAAAATTCAAGTACTAATTATGAGTATATCAAACACGTGAATCTCATTATATATTAATATGGAGTTTATAATATTTACGTTTATATTTTTGTGAGTTCAGATGATGTGTCATTGAATTGGGAAAATAATTTATGTGTGTGATTAGGAATCAATAATATAAAGAGTTGTATATTAGTAATGATTATGTGTCAATGTATAATTAGTTACCTATACAATAATATTAACTCTATACAATAATATTAACTAATTTAGTAAAATTATTAAAAGGACCGACTCAGTTAATTTACTTTATTTCATCCTAATGAATATATGTATAAATATAAGTATTATTAAAAAAATTAATATAATCATATATGATATTTATTGTAAATATATGATATATATATATATATATATATATTATACTATTAACATTACCATTATCATTACTTAAATTTAATATTATAATTACACAAAATTTTATACATATATATTATTATTTGATAGAAAATATTATATATATAATATATATATTATATTATACTATAAAATTTATTTAATGAATATACCGCGTAATACACGGGAGCTCATCTAGTTACTTGTATTAAAAACATTATATTCTTTCAAAACCATACCACGGATATGATATTATCCAATGAGACATGAACCAAAAGTTTCCTAATGAATATTCATATTGTTAAAAAATGATCATATATAAACCCCAATTCATATACCTTTAATAATGTATTCATTTATTCTCAAAAGCTCAAAAAACCAGTATTAGCCTAACATTTTGCGGCTTCTATTTTTTTTTTTCATTTCTCTTTTTCCTTTTTACTTTTCAAATTCCACTAGAAACCTTGATTGACAGGAGCCAAGACTTCCATTTCATTACTTTCTAAGGGTAGCTTGAATACCCATCTTGAATTTTATCTACCATGTACCCCACTTTATTCATTGAAATTCGAATGACAAATTTATATTTATATTTCTATCTTATTTACTATACGAAGTTAATATTATTATATTTATTTAATAATATTATTACTCTAGAAATTAATACCATAATACTTTACATTTTAGTATTAGTGTATAAGTACAATAGTATTACTAAATAGATATAATTATATCAATTTCATACGGGTATGTATTCTATTTAATTTTGAATCAAGTAGATGCTACGGTCCATGTGTAATGCACCAAAGTGCAAGTATTATTTTATGTTTATTTATACATGAGTACATCACCTATAAGTGTCGAGCAAAAACAGTGGTTCTCATAATTCATAAACCCATATAAGCCTCAAGCAAATAACACCAAAACCCTAATAAGAACATCACATAAAAGTTAAAATCTTGTGAGGTAAAAATGACAAGCAGATTGATCAATGATGCAGTGCACGAGCAAAGGCTCGTGCACTCCATCAAACAAAGTGCAACACGATAAAATGGGATCTTACGTCATACAAATAACTCACGAGTCCGTCTTGCAAATGTGTAATACGCGATTAGTAAGCCAAGAAAGTCATATTCGTGTAATGTGATCGAACAAATGTCTCGATGAAAATACGTGGTCATTACACTTACCAGAAATGTTCACATTGCAGGATGTAAAAACTGTGATAGTATGATTTTCAAGCCTATACTATGCAAACATCTTTCATATCCAATCTACAAACTCACATAACTAAATAAAAGTGTTAACACTATGAAAGGTTAAATTTTATGCACTACCACTTAACCTTGCGAGCATACGTGGTGGTTTGATCAGTACGATGTTATGGGATCACGTGTCATTGTTCATTCCGATTGAAAAACTCAAATCTGCTTCTGCGAATCACCTACAAAAATCAAATGTGATAAATTAAATTGCACTATAAGTTTCAGATAAAAAAACATTCACAATGACTGGTATGAGACAATCGTATGCATGAGACGTGGTTTTTATGATACTTTAAAAAAGTGGGTACTGCAAAAACAATTAAGCAAATGTATTATGTCTCATATAAAACTTCCTTAAAAACATTTGATATAGATGGATCCTTACCTAGCTATGAACAAAGGGACAAATCGACGTCCATAATTGATGTGGAAGTACAATAATAGCCCTAGTGCCGGATATCAATACGCGGGCCTCCAAGAAGAAAGGGCATATATAATACGTCCTTTCCAACCCTGCAACAACCATTGCCCATCTTCATCAATAACAAAATCTTTGTGGTAAGTCGACTTAACTCTGTTTCTTGCTAATTTCACTATCTCTTTGTCAAGAGGAAGCTGCTCGAATCCAGCTCTCAAGTTTCTAACCTGCCATTGCTTGTACGTCTCTGGCCTCTCGATTCTCTCAGCTGCTTCACAAGCAATCACATTCATCGCCTCTCGTCCAAACACTATTTTCTCAAGAAGCATCCTCTCGTGAATTTCTCGGGAATATTGGCATCAAGCATATCAAAAGGGATGAATAATGGAACAGAGCCTCACGGAATCTGGTGATAAAAAATGGGGCATTATAGGCACCATTCACTATCCCCTGAACAAAAACTGCAGGATTCATCTTCCTGATGAGGTTCAGAACCATATTTCTCGGGCTGTTCACTACTACAGTCTCGTCTAACAGATTCCTGAAACGATAAAGGCAGTTCACCACGAGCAATTCGTCTTCCTCTATCTTAAGATCTTCGAGTTTGATCGTTTCCCACTTTTGAGCTATCGCGTTGAACTCAAATGGAACTCCAAAAGTCTCTGCATAACTAGCCAAACGCCTCCCCGTCTCCTCAACCCGCTCTGATGGTCGGAAGCCCGGGCATGGAAGATCAATTCCCGTGATAATGACGAAGCTTGGGGGCCCACCGGGCCTAGAAGATAGACGTTGTAGAAAGCACGGCCATTGGAAACCATAGAGAATGCCAAAATCAATAATGTGGAGCCTTGTGGCTTTCTCAGATACACCCATGATTGTTTTATTCGCAAAGAAGTTAGACATCTTCCTGAAAGGGCACGTGGCAAGGTATATATGGTAGGCTCTCAAAATATTAGCAGCAGAGGTAGGCAATTTGATGAGGGACTTATATATCTGCGTCCCTGCTCCAGCCAAACGCGCTTCAAGACCGTCAGCAAAGTAATGTGCTAATCTCTGCATTCCATCCCCGTTGGAGAAGAGTGTTGTCGTATCTGCTTCAGAAACTCGTTTGCAGTTCTATGGTCATCAGCTGCAACGGCTTGTGCACAAAGGGTCAAAAGGGTCCTCAAATCTACCACATTTCTTTTGCCTCCTCGTTTCTTACCACTCGTTTTCCCTCCCTTCAAAGAATCGTCTTGTGAAGAAGTGCTTTTAGTTACTTCATTCAATTCTTTACGAAGAGCAGTATCGTTTCTTCCCTGACTGCATAGAAGCACCTTATCAAACATGTCTCCACTGACTGTTGATTCAGAGTAGACAGCAGATTGCTTGCTGCTTCGTTCCTCTGTGTACCCCATGCTCTCACGATATGGATTCTTCTTCCCTCTCGATATTTCAAGAAAATCCTCATTTTCTAACTTAACTCCCAAATCGGCATAGCCTATACCCAAGTTACTGCCACTAGGAAGGAATTTCCTTGCTTCTTCAGCTCCCTTTTTAAACTGCATAAACGGCTCATTAACACTGAACAAACCCGGAATATTGAGAGTGCTCACAGGAGAGTCTACGGGCCCGTCACTTGATGAACTATGAGATGATTGAGAAGTCGATTGTGAGACAAAAACACGATCATTATACCAATCGGGACAGAGAGACTCCACATCATTAGGAGCACAATAGTTCCTAAACTCTCCAAACAACTTCTCATCAGGGCTCTCGACACTCTGATCAAAAACTGGGACCAGCTGACAATCTATGGAAGCAGGGGGTGCTGCCCCCAAGAACCTCGTAGAACGACTTCTCTGCTTCTTGAAGAGCTGCAGACTCTTGAAACATACACGTTTTGTCTTCCACATCCTCTTCCATGAGGATGTGGTTTATGTACTTAAGCACTACATCACTAAAATCGAAATCCTCAGGCGAATCGCCCTCTGATGAGTCAAAATTGAACTCACTAGAAATAGGCATATCACTACTATCATTAGCTCTCAAATTGTTGATCATATCAGGGTCTCGAAAAATCGGTACAACATGATTTTTAAAATTGATTCGAGATGTGGGGTGGTCATTATAACTTCTAAAGTTGTGATCCATGTCCATCTAGTTCAGATTAAGAGTTCAAATTGAAAATACACTAAAACCCTAACACCCTCAATCGAATCGCATTCGACTTCAACATCTCTTATACTTCAACTTGTGATGACTTTTTCAAGATTACAAGCTCAAAACCCAGAAACGGAAATCCTGAAATTGTAACAAAAAGATGCTTAAATAAAACGAGAAACCAATCAATAGAAATGAAATCTTGAATTTAATTACACCTGCTTCACATAGAGAAGTATATCATCATTAACCAACAGAGAGATCACACGTCTTTCTTTCCAAAGCAAAATATAGCCATACATAAGTCGAGCAAATATATAAAAATCTTATCTTAAACCTCAAAAGTTCAAGTTGACAAGAATATGCATCTCGCACAGTCTGCAAGCAATAACTATAGAGAAGTAGCTATAGTAAAGTGAAGAAATACCTTCCAAGAACCCTATAGATAGAGAGAGGGTGTGCGGAGAGAGAGTAGAAGAAGTGCTGAAAATGGGTTCAACTTTTTTGACATTTAACTAAGCATTAAAAAGGGATGGGGCGAAGATAAAGCAGAGATTAATTTGAGAGATTGAATGTGAATATTCCATCGAAAAGGCTGTGGTGGAAATTGTGGGTTGACACACTCACGCAGTCAATAATTGATTAATTTACTTCGTACTTTTCTCAGTTGTTTAGTTTCTTCTTAAATTTCAACCATAGTTTGCTTGATAATTATCATGAAAGCACAAAACAAGGGCTGCTCCCCATCCCTCTCTTTTCTTTGTTTTTCTTTTGAGAAAAGAATGAAAATGACACTTGAAGTAGGTCGTTTTGTTTTTTCTTGTTTGGTATTGTTCTAGACAATTATTTTTTTTTTTCAATCGGAAGTTCTAAACAACTATTACACATAAATTTCATTAGAATTTCATAAAAGAGTAATTCAAGTTTATTTTTTAAATAGTATTCATTGTTTACATGGAAAGAACATCTTTCATTACAATGTGTTGTTGTTTTTATTAATATTTTTAAATAAAAGTAACTATGTATAAAGATAGAATAGTAGTTTGTTGGAGAAGTTGGCGCCAAAATACTAATAAATAATAAAAATATTATTTTTATGGAGCTGACATGTATTTGCGTATTTTTAATATTTTATTTTTCATGCTCTTAATTGATCCTTTTACTATTTTTAATCTTAAAATATAATGTTTAAACTTAGTTGAATAGGTAAAACTTTTGTGGGATGTAGAGACCTTGCAGTAAAAATGTCTTAAAAAATTACTAAGGGGGTAGTGAGGCTGGTTTGTGATAATTTGGAGAGAGTGATTGTTGATGGACTGAATTCTGTTTTTAGCTTGAAAATTGATGTCGGGAGAGAGTTTAGAACGAGATTTTGGAATTGTAAAAAAAAAAAAAAAAATTATGCATCATGTTTATTTTAATTTTTAATTTTTTTAAAGATTGGCTTGCAAATTCAAAATTGTGTATAAATTTGTAATCCATTTTGCTTTGCTCCAATTATCCTGCTCTCTGTAAACACTTTGTAACATTTGAGATATTTCTTGTATCCATTTTATTGACAAAAAATATAGGCTTATTGGAGGATTCAATACTTCTTTATTAATATTGTCAGTACTATAATAAGTAAATGTTAGTACTATCTTTCTAATAAAAAAATGTCAGTACTATCTTGTGCAAGAACCTTATTTGGTAAAAAAACGAGCACTAGGTTTACCGTTTACATTAAAACTGAGCAAGTGACACTCTTTAAATGCAAGGAAATTAATGTCAAAAAAATTTTGGTGAATGATGGCATTTTCGGAAGAGACAAAACAGAACAGAATATGAAAACAAGAGACGATTAATTGAGTAAAAAAGTGTGGTGCATCATTTTTTTTACTTTCTAAATACCCTCTCCGATTTTTAATATTTATAATTTTGGGGTATAAATTGAAATTCCACATTTTTTAAAAAGAAGACAATCTCCAATTTACAATAATGTTCTCCAAAGAAAGAAATGAAATCCTTTTATTTTTTTCAAACGATTAAATTTATATAAACTCTCATATAAAATTTATTGACAAGTATAAAATTAATATAATTATATTTATTCAATAAAATCATATCATTTATTTAGTAAATATTACTGTAATTATAAACTTATATCGCAATATAAAAAATATTATGATATTAGTTTATAAAAATAATAATATAAAAATGTTATAATATTAATTTATAATAATCATAATATTGAATGTAGTAGCATTTTTTTCATATTATTAACAAGTTTAACCAACTGTTTATTCTTAAATTTATTAATACTGTATCTCAAGAAAAATATTAAATCACGGGAAAGGCACCGACAGCCAATTAATAAGTCAGCAAAAATCCGAAATGATAAATCTTTTCCTAATTCAGAGGCAAAGAAGCCTGGGAACCTGTAATATGCATATATTTATTTTTATTTTTTTTTAAAAAGGCATGAAAGTAGATCTAAAAGATAAGATGAATCTTTTTTTTTTTTTTTTTTGCCTCATTTGCATTTTGTATACGTATCTTAAAATTGTAGGATATATAATGAAATATTATTCACAAAGAATTAATCATGCTATAAATTAGACAATTATTATTCTAGGAAAGTCAAAATGTGAATATTAACCTTGCTCCATCACGATAGAAAATTTTCGAATCAGTCTCCAGTATATCAGTTGAACCGTGTAATTATGCATAAGAATAAATGCGGCACTAACTTTGATTGAAACGTGACACTTTTTTAAGTGAAATGTGCAGGCTAATATTAAATTAAACTTGACGTAAAATTTGAGTGAAACTATAAAATGAAATGTGACACTAATTTTAACCGAAACATGACGAGTTTATAAATCTAACATCTATGAGATCTTGCAGAAAATTTCATATGAATAAAAGTATTTAGTGTTATGAACAATTTAGGCAAGAAAAAATCAGTTACATACACACTAGAGAAGGCTGGACCAGTTTAATGATATGAGTGGTCCTGGAGATCACTGGCCAGCCCAGTGTTGAAAAGATTAGGCCCACTACAGGATCACCATCACCTAAGTATTATATACATGTTTCTAATATAAAATCCTTGGATTTTTTTATAGATCTCACGTCAATATAAATTAATTAAAAATAAATTTCCATGGATTTAGAATTTTTAATAATATATAAATATTATAATTTAAAATTTATATAGAATATTTAAAAAGTCGCATAGCAAGTGGGATTATGCTAGTGTACAAATATTGGTATGATAAATAACCATCATTTAACCTACATATCGCTTATTATATAAATATTTAATATTATTTATATATATGTGTAATATGGAGTTCGACCGTGAATTTTTTACTGAGCTCAGTATCATCATAAATTATTTGTACATTATACTATGATATAATAATTTATGTTGATACTGAACTTCATAAAAAAATCATCGTTGAAATTCATATCATTATTCAATATATATATATATATAGATTTTGAGTGATAGGTTTGAATTCGATTGATTATAATATATTATTATATGTAGATTGAACCTTAAATATAACAATAATTTTATTTATTTACGACTCATTCGATTCATCCAATGCAAAATAATAACAAAATAAGAAAATCAACAGAAAAAAAAGTTAAGGTAATAATTGAAAAACTGATAATAAAAATGATATAGATGTATAAAATAATAAATTCGTATATACTGGATTGTGTAAGAAATTAATTTACAATACCATTAGTACTTCAATAAACAAATAAGAGTTTTTTCAAAAAAAAAAAAAACAAATAAGAGCAAATTCCAAACTATAAAAATGATAAACTTAGACCAATCGACAAAAATACTTGTACATAAGCTATGCAATAGGATTTTAGAAAACAATTTCGAAACTTTGTCGATATTTCGGAAAGAAATTTTTAAATCTTGACATATTTTCAAAAAATAACCTAAAGCAAAGATTGTTTCAGAAAGCAGATAAATTTGAGAGATGAAAATGTTTCCTCTTCAAATAAAGTGGCAACCACGTTTTCTGTTCTCACGACAATGTAAAACACTTGTTGCATCACAACTCAAATGTTTTTCCTTCTCTTTATCAAGCATAATGGCTTTACCAATAAAAGTATATTGTATAACTCACAAAAAACTACATTCCCATGTGTTTTGAATTGCAAATAACCAATTGAGAAAACGTACCCAAATTTCAATTTTGATCCACACAGTCTGCATCAAGCTCCCATGAAGTAGGGAGAGATAGTATCTTTGGTATCAGTGTCATCCCAAACCAAATTATCCCACCATTCTTTGGAGCAGTAAACCGTTGCCAATTCAGAAACATTGTGAGCTTTGAGGGGAAGTTTTCTCAACTTTGGACAATCAATAACAGCAATCTTCTTCAGTCTAGGGAAAAGCATAGCCTTTTCACAGATGCTTGTCAATTTAGGGACATCTCTTATGGACATGATTTTAAGGTTCGAGAATGCGTTCATGTAATCCTCTTCCATCACGTCTTCCTTGCTTATCACTTCTTCCATCTTTTTACAGTAAAATATGTACAGCACCTCAAGCTTCGGGAGCCTCAAAGTCCAAGAAACATTCTTCAACTTGTCACAGTACGAAATGTTTATACATCGAAGGTTAAGAAGGCATCCATAGCTCACGTTATTTTTCCATACTGATATAAGGTTGGGAAGGCCATTAAGAGCAAGAATCTCCAGGTTAGGTAGCCAACTCTGACCTGCTACCTCATTGATCGCCAAGTACTTCAAGTCCATGCAATTGTTGATGCTAAGCCTCCGTAGCTGATCTCCGTCTCCAGCATGCGATGATAATGGCAGCTGGTACAGACTTTCACACTCCTTGATGTATAAATACTGTACGCATTTCCTCAAGAAATTACTGCGTGAGACACTGGTCAAAGCAGACAAGTCAGTTACAGTGATCCCAAGGGAATCGAGGTTCATCAAAGATTCCAAGTCTGCGAGTCTTAGTTCACAACACTCTACACCATTTTGCATCTCCCAACCAGAATAACTGTAATATAAATTCAACACTCTCAGCCGATGCAGTCCTGATATTGCCTCACGTGGAATTTTCATTAGATACTGATTCCGCTGCAAATTCAAATGCCTTAGATTTTTCAGCAACCCAAGTTCTCTTGGCAGTGTTTTCAACTTGGTTCCTGATAGATCAAGATGGCAAATCTCTGCTAATCTGCAAATACTTTTTGGAAGCTCTTTGAGGCTGGTGAATGATGCATCCAAAACTTTGAGAGCTGGCATATTCTGGAAAAATCCATGGGAGATTTTGCTCAGACCGCTGTTCCACTGGAGCAGTAAGGTGGACAGATTGGGACAAGTGGGCACTTCCAGTTAATTCTGTGATTGCATTGTCCATTAAAGAAATTCTCTCCGCTTGTTTCCAGCTATCAACACTTGGAGCTTCTGTTAGTCCTGCGCTGGCCTGCATTATGAACTTCTTCTCAGTGATGCTGTGCTCAGACACAAGCCATATCACAAAACTTCTCACAACATCGTGGAGCTTCACTTGTGATTCATCCTCACCAGTTTCCATGAAGCATGCGAGTTTCAATGATTCAATGATAGCACGCCCCATAATATGCAGTTTCCCATTTTCTGAGCTATCTAAGAAACCTTCCCCCGCCCAGTATTCAATTAGCTGTTCTTTCTCAATACTATAGTCTTCAGGAAACAAAGAACAGTATGAAAGACATGATCTCAAACTATCATTGTCCAGGTTGTCATAACCAAACTTTAGGAGATTATAGAAAACATCTTCCATACCTCGAAATTCTGAAGGAGTCTTGTGTAGCACTTGTGTTGCATATTGCCACTCCTCCTCTGTTTTTTTGTTGGCCATTGCCCTTCCCATGGTGACTAAAGCAAGCGGGAGGCCTCCACATTTTCTAACAATGGTCTTAGCAAGAGCCGAAATCACAGGTACGTCAAGGATCTCGCTTGCACCTAATTTCTGATGGAAGAGCATCCACGATTCCTTCTCATTAAGGAAGTCCACCTTGAGCTTGTAGTCGGCATCCATATAGCTGCACGCTTCCAATGAGCGTGTTGTGAAAATCACTTTGCTTCTATTTTCCTTGCTGGGAATAGGAATTCCGATCTTCTCAAGATCAAGGCCTTCCCAAACATCATCCAAGAGCAACAAAAACTTCTTCCTTCTCATCACATTGTATATCCTCAAAGCTCGTAGATCTTGAAATTGAGTTTCATCCCAAGACAAGCCTAATCTCACCCCTATGGCTTGCTGAATCTTTTCAATCACAAAATCCTTCGATACCACAGCCCAAATTACCACCTCAAAGTCATGATCCAAACTCAAAAATCCATTGTTTATGCATTTCAAAAGAGTTGTCTTACCAACACCTCCCATCCCGTATATTCCAATGGTCCCAACATTCTCCTCCCTCAGCAGTGTTTGAACATTATCCAACATCAAGTCAAGACCTACAACCGGCCTGTTCGGTATCTCCACAACTGGCACAAGAAGCAATCCATCTGGTAAGCCAACTTCCAGTTTTCCTTTACCCTTGAGATCAGTAACTAAAATGAGCTTCTCTGTTACTCTCTTGCTGAGTTCATACCTTGAAACGCAGTTGGCATTACAGCAACATAGGCATTGCTTCTTCAGATTCATATCATCTCTAATTAGTGTTACTTCCGATCCAACTCTCTCTACCCTTGCTAGCCATCCTTTGACTTGGCTAGAGAGGGTTAGCCCCAGTAACTCTGCTTGATCTACCTGCTTTTTCAAATCATCCCTCACCTCATTCAGTTCCTCAAGAGCTGCTTCAAGTTTTTGAATTCTTTTATCAAAATCATCAGAAGTTATTACTCTTTCAGAAACATATTTAATCAAACTTCTGACAAGGAGATTACGGGGTAACAAGATCCATCAAGAATGTTTTAGCAAAAGTTCTTTTGCTTTTACGTTTCAGAATTTTAGAACAGAAATCAGGATATTCATGAAAGAAGAGTCATGGTGGTTTACAACAAATTGGCTTGATTGGTCCCCCTTGGGAAGGTTCGTTGTCATTTCTGTAGCATGGATAAGACGACTTTGATCAAACAATTAATGAAAAGAAAAGTATTGTAAGGAGAGAGGAAGGGGGACCCGGGGGAGGGGCAAATGGAGGAAGAAAAGTAATTGTCAAGGTAGGAAGGCCACAAGTCTTCATCTTTATTTTATTTTATTATTCTTTCAAAGGGTTTATACTTGCTAGATTATACATTGTATTAGATTAATTCCATTTAACTCCCATGAACTTTTGATTTTTCTTTATTTCATCAAACACCTCATTGTAAAGTTTTTCAACTTATAAAGGATTACAAATGCAATTTGCCATTATTAATATGTAACTAGTATAACATTCTACGTTGCACGATTAGTAGTAAGTATAAATTTAATATGATCCATTTATTTTTGTTAAATGAAGTCAAAATAATTATTTTACCTATAATTAAAAAAAAAAATTCTTGTCCAAAGCGTTTATTGTTCATTTTATTTATAATACTAATACCATATATTTTTTCAATGCGGTGCATAATTTGCGAATGTTTTGTGTCATTTGAATTAGACGCAAAAGATATTTTGTGCTCAAGATGTGAAAAATATACATTAAAGTTAGTTAAGTCAAATTTCAAAATATCTTTCTATTTATATAATTAAAAATACATTCTTATAAATTATGTTGTTTATCGTTTACTTGTTATCGTCATATATGAAATTGTCAAACATTGTCGTTTGGTTACTCTATGCACAAAAGTGTATTACTACGCTTACTGCTACTAATCTGCGTTAAATGTACTGTTCATTGATTTGATACTATTTGGTCTTCCCAAAGCATCTGTCCTTTCTTTCGTTTGTTTTTCTTTGATTGTTCTTTCATTATTTTACATTCAAAAATAAGGATTTTCTTTGTTCTCTTTCTCATTCAAAAAACAATAATGCTAATTTTATTCTAGTAATGTTTCTACGGGTTTTGATATTAGGTGGGTTTCTCTTTTACATTCTTGTACCCTTATTTCTTAAACAATAATATATTACATGTGCAATAATATGTAATAATGTTGCACATGTGTAAAAAAAGGCTTAATTGCATATTAAATCACCACATTTTCCGAAATTGCATTTTAATCTAAACTTTTGAATCTTAGCAAACAAAACTCCAATTTAATAATTTTTTGCAATTATAGCTTACGGGCTGATTTGTCTCTGCGCTTACGTGGTGTCACGTGGGTGCGAAAAAAAAGCGACATCGTTTCATTTTACAATGTTTAATTGCAAATTAAATCACCACCTTTTAACAAATTGCAATCTAATCTAAACTTTTGAATCTTTTAAACAAAACTTTAACTAATATTTTTTTGCATTTCGATCTTACGAGGCATATTAGTTTCTCCCCATATCTAATGTATCGTTGAAATTTGAGGTTTTATTTTCTTTGCTTAAATAGAAACTAGCGTAATTTTAATATTTTTTATTATATTTTTACTATACATTGTAAAATAAAGCGTAAAAATAAATCAAAACTAAAACTTAAAAATTAAACTAATTTTATTCCATTTAAATTAAAATATTTTCATAAATTAAAAAATAACAAATTAAACGATATCATTTCGCTCACGTGTCGGTCACGTGCGCACATAACCCGGCGAAAATGAATGACGGTACATTTTTATCTGCGTGACATGTTGACCGAGTATTTCAATTCATTGGGAACTTGACAAAATCACGAGATGTTTGGTACCTACTAAAAGCGACAATGTCGATCTAATTTCAAATTTCGACGCAAAATTATTTAACGGAGTTATGATTTGAGATTTAATTTTGATTTGGTTTTCCAAATTTGATTTGAATAAACAATAAAAATAAAATTTAAAACACAGACAACGCTAAGTAATGATAATAAAAATCCTCAAATTTCAACAACACATCAAAGCAACAAGGAGAAACTAATACATTCGTAAGCTCGAATCGCAAAAAATATTAAATTGGAGTTTTGTTTAACAAGATTAAAAAAATTTAGATTAGATTGCAATTTGCGAAAAAGTAGGGATTTTATTTGCAATTAAATATTTTTAAATAAAATGACGTCGTTTCTTTCAACGCCACGTGGACGCCACGTAAAGCGACGAGAAACAAATCGCCGTAAGTTATAATTGCAAAAATTTATTAAATTGGAGTTTTATTTGCCAAAATTTAAAAGTTTAGATTAAAATGCAATTTCGGAAAAAGTGGTGATTTAATATGCAATTAAGCCAAAAAAATTATGAAGAAAAGAAGACATGTTTTGATTAATTGCTTCCATAGAGATCGACATTTTAGCAAAGACGATAAGATCACGAATGTTCATCAATGAATTTCTTTTAAAAGATCTTGAAAAAAAAAAAAATAATGAACTCTTTTCTTTCTAATTCAAATACGAAAACCCATCTCTCTCGTACACTAAAAGAAGAAAAATTTCTAGAAATTATTGAAACTAGAAATTCATAGGAAAGAAAATTTATAGCTTTAGTGGGTATTTCTTATTTCGCTTGTAAATGAAAAATAAAAGGCTTTCAATTGTAAATTTCAACACAATAGATTCAACCGGTAATTTCAACACAATAGATTCAACAATAAATAAACTAAAACACAATGGATTCAACATTAAGTAAATTAAAATAACTTCGATAAAATTATTTTTGCACAGTGCAGAAAAAAAATTACGCACATTATCCGTTCCACCGTATACAAACAACTATTAGGAAAAAAAAACAAGAATAAAAAAACCAAAGCACAAAGAATCAAGAAATAAAAAAGGAAAACCGATCGAAAAATGCATAAACCCAATCCAGGTGAAAGAAATGAAAAGAAGGTCACGATTGAAAAGAAACGACGGCGAGGAACCCGATCGGATGAAAGAAAGAAGCAAGCATGACTAGATCTTCTTCCACCTAGCGGTGCATGATTTGACCCTCGACATATTAGATCATTATCCTAAAAAATACAGTCCATCAATGCCGTCGTCGCGCGTCGTGCTATCTCTAGGTCGAATGCACCGTCGCGCATAGCACCTACCACCGGACGGCGCCCTTCGACTCGCTCATGGGATCGGTGATTCGGGACTTCATAGCGTTGGAGTTTCTCCGAGCTCTGCTGCGCCGGAGTTTCTCAAATTCTCCAGAGTTGGTGCGATGAAAGAGAAGGAGGGAGGGGTTGGTGCCGATGAAAGAGAGGGAGGGTGAGAGAGAGAGAGAGAAACGTGAATGGGGGAGAAATGGGGTTACGATATATTATGGTGAGAGAGAAAGTCACGTCGAATCGATAGAGTATGAAGAGAGAGAGAGTCGGAGATAGAGTCAACAAATACAAAAAGGTGATTTGGGAGGGTAAAATAGAAATGGAAAAAGTAGAATCGTATCTGACGGTGATTTATTTTTTGGATATTAACCAATAGTAAAACTCTTAAGATGATACCTTATAGTCATGATTCCATAAAGTTAAGTTAGATATGTTAAGATATGAGCTTTTTTAACTTCTCCACATAAATTTTTGGAAAATAATTTTTGGTTCGCAATTTTAATTTCAACAGTTAACTATATATTTGACAAAATTCATTAATTTATCAGATTTATTAAATGACTATAGGACAAAATTGATTTTAAAATTAAAATATATATATATATATATATTTTAACAAAATTCCTAATAATGCGTGTATTTTATGTATCAAAATTAGTTAGTTTTGGACGAAAAATTCCTATAAAATCATACTCCCTCCGTCCCAGTAAAAGGTGATGTGATTGAGAGAAATAAAAAAATGTATTAAATATATTAATGAGGAGGTATACCAAAAAGAAAAAGAAATTTTTATTGAAACATATATACTATGATACTAACAAGGAAAATAGGAACCTTTTACATTGTTAAAATTAAAACTGACTAATCTTGTGAGGCAAAAAATTTATGTGACTGAAAATGTAATCAACACTTGACTTCTCATAACTTATGTCAAGCTTCATTCAAAGCTTTTTCTTCTAATACGATGATTAATAAATTTTAATCTGATTACATACCAAATACGAGACACTCAAAGCCAAAAAAATGACGTGTTTTTTTCAATCTTCAATAAATTTCTCGATGACCATGAATGTCTTTTACAAAATTTTCAATACAATTTAGTAAGCAAACTTTTCAATTTGTATACTTCATTTTATTATATATATGAGCGCTGCATATTATGCAAATATTAGTAAAAGCTATTGTTCATAATATACAGTATATTTAAGTAGTAATGAAATTCATGTTTTAATATATTTATTTAAAAGAATCATATACATTTTATTTTTCATAATTCAAAAAAATATTATACAAATAATTTATTGAAAAATCCAAACAAGAACTTTAGTTTAGAATCAAGTGAAATAAATAACTTCAGGGATCTCACTTGGTACACACCATCATCCCACACCAAAGATTGACAAATCTTCACGCTCTAAAACCGTTGCATTAAGCTGTCACAACAAAACTTTGTTTCTCCCCTACCGATGTAAGCGACAAGGTGGTTGGTTGGACTTGGATGCTTAGTCTTGTCACCGTCGTCACAACCGCCTTATAGGTGGACGACGGAAACCCCACATTTGTAGCGATCCTGTGGAAGACGGCCTCCACAGAGCCGTTACATTTGAGACCGGGACGTATTCATTAGAGATAGTGAGGATGTCACCAGAGAGGCAGAAAAAGATGGGTAGTTAAGGTCGTTAGCGTTGGATTTATCGCCATGCAATTTACATTATTATCTCTGTCGAGAAGTCGCAGTCTTTCGTTTGTGTATCCTTGTCCGCGAGAGGAGGTTGGCGTAGTCGACTTCATCGATTTTGTACACCAACCCCGGGGACGCAGCTTTCCGGGGTTGATCTCGCCCGTGAGCCGTGCGCTAATTCCGAGTCGTTGGAGAGCGATTTTGCGGTCATCGTTGCACGCATGGTGAATTTAGAGTAGTTATAATAAAAGGGATTTGAATATTTTAAGTTTGTGTTGTTTTAGCGGTTTTTGTTGAGATTTTTATTATTTTTTTACCGGTTGTCATCGAGCGGATTTGATGGCGGCTAGAGACCATGTGGGATTGAAGGATTTGACGTAGGCGGCTACGGCGGAGGCGTGGGGACAAGACATGGATGTTCCCGACAAGATGTTGTACGGTACTACTCGTGCATCCCGAGGTAATTCGGTGACGGCATTAGCCTCCGACCATCTTTGCCGCAAGAATGTCGACTCTGAGTGCGATAACATCGGGCTATAACAAAAATGAAAACAAGAAAATTATATTTGCAACCAAAAAGAAGTTGGTAAATTTGTGAATCTGTTACACAAAAGTTTTTGTCGGGAAGAAAATTGAATAATTGCAAGGTGAAGTCATCTTTCAAGCATGGATCTTCTCCATTTCAATACTGTAACGTTTTATAAGTTTTAGAGAGATATTATGTGCGCTCCATTTTTTTATATTTTCACTCATTATTTTATCATAGAATTCACCTTGAGAATGTTACTTGTGATGGCATTTGGGCCCCTCGAAGAAAGCGAGACAACAAAGCGGTATCGATGTTTCATTGACTTCGGTATTTTTGAAGATCGTCGCGGTTGGATTCCTACATCGAAAATTAATATATAACTTACACAATGGTGTAACATTTTCTTATATCAATCATAAAAATGAAATAGAAAAGGAAAAAGTAATTAAGAACCTTGTTTTGTTAATATAATCAAAACTTGGTTGCCATTATCATCTCCCAAATGAGAGGTTGGTATGAGATAAGATTGACAACATTGTGGAGGCTATCAATGTAAAATATAACTCCGGATGCACCCGTGGCCGCCGGTATTTCTTCTCCAACCAACATTTTGCAGAGGAGAATCGTACCATTAATTAATTTGGGGTCTAATGTGTCCAATATGCACATCCCGACTTGGTATCTAACTTGTTCTATGAGTCATTTTTGTCAAATTGTTATCGAGGATTGAACATTAAGGGTATGTTTGTTTTGAGATTTAGGTGTACGGAGTGAGTGATGAGAATTTACCCAACAAGCCTAGCAATTGAGTTGCCACGAATTTTGCATTTAGTCCTCTAACTTTTCTATTGCCTAATAGCGGCTAATTTGCAAGAGTTGTATTTTCTTATTATTTGTCGGTTGGAGTTGTTAGGAGTTAGTTACTTGGTTAGGTGGAATTGTTGCCTATATAATTAGTTGTATAACTCATTTGAGATATATGAAATATAGCATAATAGTTCTTGAAACAAATTCTTGCTTTGTGAATTGATTCGAAAGCTTACTTGAATCGGGTTTCGTTGCTTGCTAACCCGAGTTAGGGCATCGAAATTACATGGGATTGAGGGTTCATTGTTTGCCAACCCGAGTTGGGACGTTGAATTCATCGAGCCTAATTCGTGGTTCTCATCAATTGGTGCTTTTATTGAGAGTTATCGTCGGCGAGAATCGCGCTTCAAAATTAAAAGAACGATGGATGGTGTAGGCACTCTCGGAGAAAGAATTGATAGAGAAGAGATATATAGTTGAGGCGATTTTCTATTGATCGGGTTTTGGGAAGTTTTTAACTTTGAAAGAAAAAAGAACCGAACAAGAATACACTTGATGTTCAACGGTTTTGGCGTTTGAAATGGGGGTGGTGTATGTATTAATACTTGAGTGAGTAAAACTGAAAAGGGTAGTAGTGATATTTTATGTGTTTTTTTTTTTAAGAGTAATTTACATATAAATTCAAAAAAGGTAGGCTAATTATAAATAGGTTCAAAATATTTGTACAAAAGCACAAAAAATATTTGAAACATACGCATAAAAATATTTGTAAATGAACTATTTATAATTTTAAATTTATTTGTAATTTTTTCAAAAAAATAATCAAAATCCCAAGCAATGTTCAGCCGAGCCGAAAATTATATGGGCCAATGAAGCCCACTGTTGCTTTGTTTTGAAGGGGCATTCCATTTGCTTCAATCTTAAACCGTGGGTATTTAGGATAATGGTAAATTCTTATGTATTTCGTATATATGGTATTTTTATTTTATTTTATTTTTCAATTATAATTAATTTTTTATATTCTTATTCAAATATTCGATATTTTTAGATAAATATTTGATATATTAAATATTATTTTTAAACTTAATATTTTAAATTTAAATATTATAATACTTTAAACCCTAATTCTTGATATTTCGATAAGATTTTTAATATTGTTGATCAAATATTTGATATTTAAATATTTCAAGATTGATAACACGGTAATTTTACCCCATATACGAAACACATAAGACCGACTCTTTGATAATTTGTTTTATTCCCTCCTACCAAAAAAATTATTCTCTTTCTTTTGGCAAAGATTTTTAATGAATATTAGTAGTTTATGTATAAAATAAAAATGTGTGATAAATATGTGGTGTTTAAAAGGTCATGAATAATGTAGTGTGAGATAGAACAATTACTTCAAAATAGAATGTGAATAAATTTCTTGAATAGACTAAAAAGAAAGTGAGAATATAGTCTTTTAACGAATAGAATACTATTTTCAGTGACATACATGCTTGGGATCACGAATAGTTGAATTTAGTTTAAAAATTCATCATAAGTAGATTGTTAAATTTATTTGTTAAACTCAAATATTAATGAAACTTATTGCACCATAAAGAACTGCTAATTTCTGAATTTGGTTGGTGAATCATTATCTTCTTAAAGGAAATATTATAAAGAGGAGCGCAGATATTTTGTTTACATTTATATTTAACAATGAAACTCACAATTATTATCCAGAGATACATATTGAGAATGACTTGGTTGGAAATTCTTGATAGCAATGAGAATGAGAATTAATTTAAGGCAATTGTGGTGCATAATGAGAATAAAAGATGGTGTATGACATTATTTTTCTCCTAAATAAGGTAATCATTACCCATTATGATAATCTTTTTCCCATCTACAATCATTTCTCCTCAATCATTCCCATCCACCACCAATAACAAGCTTCTTTAGTCTCATTTTTTCCAAAATTGGAGCACAAAACCAATGATGTAACCAATATGAAGACAATTCTTCCTCCAATAAATTTGGGGGTATAGGGGAAAAACCAATTTCATTCTCATTCCCATTGAAGATTGCGTAACAAAGCGCTGAATAATTTTGCTCTTTTAAAAAAATTATCAAATCATAGAAAAGAAAAAGGTGGATCATGTAAGACAAACTCTAATGTGACTAGTTATATCGACGAAGTGTTGAACTCATATTATTGATCGTTGTGCTCGCCTACTTTATTTTAACTCGAAACATTTATACAAGGGATACTTTTTTCTTTTTCTTCTTAAATATGGACAAGTACAGCAAAGAAATGGGTAGGAAAAGAATTTGGTGGAATGGTGTTGGTCAAAGAATTCGTGAGTAAAATATTAAAAAATTACTTGTAATTCAAATCTATAGACAATACTTTCATGGATAAGCCCTTACACATTGTTCATCTAATTGATAGGTTATTGTAAAAACATAATTTACTCAGTGCGCATTTTCTGTTAGATCATGCAAATTCTCTTGTCATTATAAAAAATCACTAAAAGTGAATTAGTGCGTAAGTGACAGATCATGCAAATTCTCTCGTCATTATTAAAAAAAAAAATCACCAAAATTGAATTAGTGTGTAAGTGAGTATTCTTGATGGAGATAAATATTGTATTAATATTTATATTAGTTTTAGAATATTTTTATATTTTTATTAGTGGGTCGGACGTTAGGTTATAATGCCTAAACTCTAATTTATCTATTATATATAGGGGTTTTATGAATGTGGTAATACAGTTTTTGATGAATTAAAAATATTATTGAGATGTTTTCTCTTTTATTTCCTTATTGTCGGTATTCGTAAGAATCAACGACGATTGAGAAAGGTGTTTATTTCGGTATTCATTTGAATCAATGGATTAATCACCGTATCGTTTATATCGTTACGCTTCCTTGCATCAATTCTTCTCCCATGTCACTCCAAAATTTGTCTTCTTTATTTATATCCTAATTAAATTTGTCTTTTGTCTTAGTGAAGTACAAACACACCTTCAATATAACATTACATTAATAAAAGTATACGTGTCCATGTTCAATTTGTCGCCATCATTTCATATAATTTTTTTTTTTTTTTGACGGAAATCATTTCATATAATATTAATTAATTTTTGCCCGTAACCGTATACGACCTTGTGGCCACCACATAGTTGCTAGGTTCACCTCTCTCTCACACACACAGAGATAGATGTATATAATATGTTGATAATACGTCTTAGATAATTAATTTACGCAAATGTATTTAAATGCAATTTAGAGTTAGGTTCTGAGGCATTAATGGGAATGAGGAAGAAGAAATTGCACCAATCAAGCAATTAATTGATTGATTAGTGAAATTCATAAATAATTTTTTATTAAATTTAGATGATTATTAATTTTAAAAAAAAGTCCCAAATTAAAATATACGGTCAAGATTAAGTCAAAAGATTACTATCAATGGCTTCAAATGCTTCCCACCCATTTCTAAATAGGAAATCAATTGATGTATCATATATTTATAGCCTCTAATTCTTCCAGCCCATTTTCCATTTCTAAAAGGAAAATCGATTGATGTATTATATATTTATAGGTAAGATGATGTGCATGGTTCTTTTAATCTTTTTTATTTTAACTTCAGCAAAGAAACAATTTGCATTGATGAAAAACAATCAAGACACGTGTAAGTATGATATCATTATCTTTGTTTAAAATAATATGTGCGTGTATATATATATATATATAGAGAGAGAGAGAGAGAGGGCTAACGTAAAACGGCCATGTTTCTTCTGCACTTGCTTTATCCTTACCTAATGTAAATATGAAGCCACCCTTTATATTTCTTTTATTCAAAGCACCCTTAAAAGTAAATAGTTGAAAAAGAAAATACAGGTTCTATTATTTAAACTCCTTTATTCATCAAATTATTTACAAAAAAACCCCAGTCCACTGGAAAGTCAGTGAAATAATAGACAATGAATCAGTGAGTGTAAGAATACAGAATTAAACTTAAATCACATTTTACAATTTGATTCTTAAACTAGTCACATAATAATGAACATTTTACAGTCAATCAGAATCAGATCTATGATCCTTCAATCAAGCCCCGATGATCTCCTGGCAAGAATTGCCGATTTTCAGAGGTTCGATCGGATGCTTTCCGTGTTGTTTCGACTGATGCTGCGACCAATACGAGTGCACAGATAAAACCCGGGTTAACAGCTCATGCGGGACCGGCTCCCCCTTCTTTGCTGGGGAAATGGTAGCTGTATGAACAAGGGTCTTCCATTTATCCTGCAATAAACAATGAAAACCACATCACATGGCCATAAAGTTGGTCATTAATTTGCTTAATTAAAACATTTCCATGAATCTAAGCATATCCACAGCATCCCATGTGCCAGATGATTTGGCTTTTTTCATGAACCATAAGATTCAGTTAGCAATAGTATATGCTCAAAAGCATGTGCCATACAGAATATATATATAATGTAAATCATCACAGCCTTCTGAAAGAAAGGTATCTTGAGCAATTACTGAAAAAGGTAACTCAGATAATAGAGCCAAATAGCAGTAGTAATTGAGACAACTCATTTCGGAGTTAAATTTACAGCTCAAACACAATGTAAATCAACAGGCGTAACAGATAGATTTCGCACCTTTAAGTCAACATATGTTCGGTAATCTGCATTCTCAAAAGCACGCATTTTAACATCACGCCATCTGGACAACCAAAAGAAACAGAATTAGCCATGGAATGATTTTTGAAAGATCAAGAAAATAATCTCAATAATCCATATTCTGTATAAATCCAACAGTTTATAATATTTATTTTACCTTCCAGTTCCTAGAGTTTCAACTGCTTCGACCAGTGCTTCCACTTCTCCGACAGAGAACGGTCTCCTTGTTCTACGCTGTGAAAGCTCACTGCGTTTAAGTTTCGGGCTTGCAGGAACTACAGCAAGTGCCCCTGCATTCATTGGAGGGACGACAATCAACGCCTTGGAGTCAGAAATGGGTCCATCAATTAGTGCAATATCTGTGGTTTTTGGAGAGGATATAATTTCGTTCTTCTTTGCATGGTCAAACTTTGAAACAAACGCATGATCAACTGAGGCATTAGAGATCTCTGAGGCGACCATTGGAGAGGTAGGAGACCTGGAGAATGTGATATATGTTAAGTGTCTCAACACAGAAACATAAATTGATCCATCATCTCCCATTAGATCAGAACGAAAACCATTTCAATACATCATTTCAAAATATTATTAAGTTTATAATTTAAGGTCAGCTCCCATAATTATTCAACTCTATCAAAACATTTGCAATAATATATATTGATACCTTGACAATGTTTGCTCTGCAACACATGGCGATGTGACCAGAGAGTTTTTCAGTGTTACAGACGGGGAAGCTTGGGTAAAACTCGGCTCTAAAGTAAACCCCAGATTATCAAGGTCGCTGCACTGGGAAATACCAGCCTGCTTCAAAGTCCTATGGTCATCTCTGACCTTTTTTCTTGAAAAACTATACCAACTCGTATACCGCTCCCAAGAATAGCATTAACAGCATCCATCACAGTTTTCTGAAAGGCAGAAATGATTTTTAATTTGATAAATAAGCATACCACTAGTTTTATCTAATGCCACAGAATAATTCACATTCAAATAAAGAAAGCATGATCATGATAACGAGACTCTCAAAATAAGAGAACACAAACCTTCAGAGAACCAACAGTGGCAGTTTCAGGGACCTCAATATAAAGTTCTGGCACCATGAACGACTTAATGCTAAATTTCACTGAAAGAACATAACACATCTCAGCATCATTCGCACAAATAATATATCTACGCTTAAACAGAAGAAAGTTCATATGAAGTTCTTGTACCTTGAGGATCCTTTGTTTTTGGAAAACCTTTAGATGATGCCCCGCTAGCTGCACAATGTTACAATAACATTCAGAAAATCTGGTAACACAATAAGTTTCAAATAAGAAATACGATAGAGGACCTCTACAAAAGATCGTATTCGAGCTATTCTTATCTCCCCTAGTCCCTTTCTCAGGCAAATTGGAGATACTGTCACTGCTGCGTTCCTGATCATATGCACAATCAAAGCTGTGATCAGAAAACTTCCTTTTCTTGAGAGGAACTTGTTGACATCTTTCTCGAGCATACATGCTCTTCCTGTATCTGTAACAGGACATCATTCCCTCGCCTGAAAACCAAAATCATGCAAGTGTAAAGAGGATATCCTATATAAAAAAATATTGTGTACGTCAAAGATGGATATCATACAATCCCAACTTACTAGTGTTAAAAAGTTCATAATCCTTCAATTTAGGAGCTGCCTTCCGGTATCTGGATGCCATCATCTTCCTCATTCTATGGCGTCCAATACGGGGTTGTGGCCTTAAAGGCCTACTCTTGAAGCTAGACTTATAGCACCCAAAAGAATTTTCGTCATCATCTCTAATTCCTAACTTTACATTGTTCCAGCGCTTACGCAAAAGCACCAGGAATGGAGTCCCTATACAAGGGCAACTTTACACTACTCTCTGAGTTAATCACTATGTTGGTATTCACACATTCACCAATAGGATCATTTACAATCGATGTGTTAGCCATAGATGATAAGTACCCTAATGGATTTTTTTCATCTTCTGATTTACTCTCTATTTTACAAGTAACATTTTCATCTCCATTCTTGCCCTCACAGATTCCTAGCTTTATATCACAATTAATTTTCTCTAAAGAGTCAGAAATTGCATTTACAGAAGTCTGTTCGACAACATAATCAGTTTCTGCTGGAGGAATACCCTTAAAGTTGGATAAGAGATTAATCTCAGGAATAAATGAACTCTCAGCACAACCTCCATGTTCAAAGTTCTCTGATTTCAAAGCTTTATCATCTTTAAGATTAAGCTCCACCTTTTCACTCCCTTCTGCCAAATTGCCAACACGGGACTTCCCTTCTGCTACATTACTGGAAGCAGAGCTTTCAGTCTCCGTAACAGCTTCCCGGCTACAGCTGCAAGTAGTTCAAAGGCACAGAGTTTGCTTTCATCCACCAATTTCTTGCGTGGGCCACTCCTCTGGGAAGACATTCAAATATAAGGTTCTTTGTTACAAACCGAATTAGATGGATGGTACAAAACACATTACTCATAAACTTGGTTACCCTAATTGATCTAGGAGCTCTGGGAATGACGGGGCTCGGTAGCCACGGAATCCAAAATCCAGCCTCTTCTTTGACACCATACCAAATTGAGATCTTCAAATGCAATTACACTACTACTTCAATCTACAGAACATTCATACAAAAAATGATCAATGAACATAAAATTTTAACAAGCAATTCAGAGGGCACAAAGGAGAAAAGCAAAAAAAAATCCCATCTTTGCCATCCATCAGAACATATTTCAGGGATTATGATCTGACTTTCAAAATCGACAATAAATGTGGATGATGAACTAAAACCTCAAAAACCCTGAAAATTTGCAACAAAATTCCCAGTTGACGGCATAGAGATCTATGATCAAGAGTACAAGAAGAACAGACGATGCAGAAAAAGATTCCTAATCCAACAACATATAAATAATATTCCACCAAAATCTTGCCC
This sequence comes from Paraleonurus japonicus, assembly GCA_030762865.1. Classification (NCBI taxonomy): domain Eukaryota; kingdom Viridiplantae; phylum Streptophyta; class Magnoliopsida; order Lamiales; family Lamiaceae; genus Paraleonurus; species Paraleonurus japonicus. Next base: position 6,055,524 of record CM061053.1, read on the forward strand.
ATGCTAAAAATCAAATTCTCAGACAAAGACTTGATGATCATAGCAGGCAACCGATCGCTCATATCATAATCAGAAACTACGGACAAAGAAGCCGTTTGTTGGTCAAATAGATCAAAATTAAAAAGGAATGACTTCCCATAATCCTTCTGCTCCAAAAATCTCCATTCACAAAGCTTCTCTAAATCATCAACGGTAAAAAAATCACAAAATTCCACAGTCAACTGATCGTCGGGCCTTGATCAACTAAAATTCGGTCCCGTGAAAGAATTAAACAGAAGATCTCATAATTCTTCATCTGAAGAAGAAAATGCGGAAATCAACATATTGAAGACTTTAAATTTCAAATCACAGGCCGGGTTTTTCTTTAAAACTTCAGATCAAAACAACTGAAGAAACACATACACACACACACACGCTTCTACAAAACTTGATCAGATCTCTGCAGAATGGATCAACTAACACCTCATCAAATTAACAATTCACTTAACATAAACTCGAAATCCAAAATTAAAACCAGCAAAACCCAAAACAAAAACCCACATCACATAAAAAGAGAGAGAAAACCGATCACAATTGAAGATAAAGTAATATTACCTGAAAACAATTTGTTTCTGGCGAGAAATCTACATGCGTCCCTCTGTTTTCCCCCAGTTTTCCATAATAATTCCAACTAGAATTCCGAATTTACGTCACGCAAATAAACTACTCGTATATTGAAATTTAGAGTGCACAGAGAAAAAGGAAAACTGGAAATTAATTTGTGGACAGGAATTTCGTGAAAAAAATTATATTTATATGTAAAAAAGAAGTAAATATAAAACCTCTGGGTTTGCGAGAAAACCAACTAACACATGGCAAATGGCAGCGCTAAAACCCCTTTGTGGGCTTTGAGTTATATTGACCAGAAACCGGTACAACCGGTTATAGGGGCAGAATTGTCCGGTAAAATCATCCCAATCTCTTGGGTGAGTTTTGTGGGTAGGAATAAAGGATGTGGATGCACCGGGAGTGGTGGGGGAATGGATAGAGTGTTGTGTTTTATTATAATGGACTTGTTTAATTTCAGGATTTAAACCAATATAAAAAAAGTAATAGTTTCGGGCCCGTTTTGTGGACCCGTCGGATTTAATTCGTTTTCTTGTGTTCATATTTAAATTAATTTTAAAATAAAAAAATATTTAAATACTACTCCCTCCATCTCGGGAAAAAACTTTCGTATGTAGGTGACACACACTTTAAGAAAAAGAGTAATGATTGAGGTTTTGAGGAGTAATTTTATAAATATTTATGTATAAAATAAAAAAATATTATTGAGTTATGTGCATGTGAGAGTAAAAAGTAATGACATTTGTGTAAATTAGTAAAATTGTGAAAGTGGAATATATAAAGTTAACTTTCCATTTTAAGGGTGTGAAACTTATAATGAGACGGACGAAAAAGGAAAGTGTGAAAACTTTTATGGGACGGAGGAGTAATTTTTTTAACTATAATTTATAATTATTCAAAATTTAACATTTATTTAATACTTAAAAATAACACTTTAAATCTATATAAACACATATATATATATATACAATAATATGAATACAAATTTATGTTAATATATACTTATATATAAAATAATAATAAATATTTGTGGTGGGTCCTAATCTGATTTGTGTGGCGGGTTTGACAAAAATTAAGACCCGTCTTAAACCCACTCTGTTATAATCATTAGATTTTATAGGAAAAGATCAAATGAGCCCATAAACTTATAGGTGTGGATCAAAATGACCCTTGAATTTATTTTTGGTATATTTATACCCTTTTTCTTAAAATCAAATAAGCTCATAATCTTATACGTGGGAATCAAATAAACCCGAACTTTTTTGATATAAATCTTTTCTTTAATGGTGATATCAAATAAGTCCATCATCTTAATGAAATATCACTCTATTAGTAAAAGAAAGTTGTCGAATAAAGTTTTAAACCAAATTTCTCGTAATTTCTTTAGAATAAACATTATATTCGATTTTGAGCCCCTAATCTTAATATTTTTAGTTTTTTTCAAAAATTATTAGTTTATATTTTAGGTATGTATTTAATATCAAGAGTTTTAATTATTCAATAGAGCAAGAAAAATATTATGAAAATTTAGAGATAAAAAAGGACATAGTATTTTATTATTATTATTATTATTTCATGCAATATGTGAAAAACAATGTAAATTTAACATTTCAATTATTAACCATACATTATTTTAGAATAATATAAGTATAATCACCATTTAACCAAAAAAATTATAAATATAGATTCTAAATGGTATATAATGGGAGAAAATCATTCTCGTAGTCATATCTTTGTGTCTACCAAGTAGGATTATTCAAGGTATGGGTGTTCATATTGAAATTTGGTTAATTTTAAAATTTAAGTATTTGTGTCCGTACCAAAATTTCAATACGGTTTAGTGTGAATATTTTATTTTCGATCCGATTTGAAATGAATTTTTGGTTATAATGGAGCAGATTAGATCGAAACGGTTTGAATAAAAAAACATAGAGTTTTTTTCAACATTAGAAACAAAAATGTAGAAAGTAACACAAAATAAAAGAAAATATTTAAAGGTATCAATAGAGTATCCCAAAAAATAGTAAATAAAATCTTTTCTTTTCAAAAAAAAAATAGTAAATAAAATAATTTAAGATAATAAAATAATAGTAATAAATAAATATAGAAATAATATATTTTAACAATAATTAACAATAATTATCCATACTTAATGTTTGGTTGAGATAATTATTCATACTTAATAATAAATTGAGATTTATATAATTGATTATGATAATAAAATAAAGGATTGGATGTATTATTTGTTAATTTGTATGTGAAATTATTATTCAACATTTAAAATAAATTGAGATAGTAACACAATAAATGATAATGAATAAAATTACGATTAATTTGCACAAATACATAAATAATCATACTTAATAGTTAATGCAATGTTAATTAAGTACTAACTAATTTATTATTAATACTATATATATAATTTGCTGGATAAAAAATAAAGTGAATAATTTAATTTTAATATTTATTTAATTCAGTACGATTTACGATTTTTTGGTACGGTTAACTTAATAATATCCAGATTCATTCTCAAAAGATTTTGGTTCAATTTGGTACTGTTAAAATCAAAAGGTAAAAAAAAAAATTCAATTTTTTTTTCGAATTAATTTGGCAATCTCAAAACTTCATAAATAATTCAAAGTGAAGTGATAAAATTGACAAATTTACTTTAAGATGACACAAAATTTGAATATAAATGGAAAGAATATTATTAAATTGTATTAAGAAGTGGGACTCACTTAAATTGTCTTGTGTTGGATTTTCTAATTATCGATGTTGGATTTATGTAATCATTACAACAATAATAACGAGTTGAAAGATTGAATTAGGTCACTTTAATTTTAGTTAAAGTATTATGGTAAGTTTTATTTTGGCTGGGAGTTTGAATAATTGAAAAGATAGATCATCTGCTTGACCAGAAAATGAGAAATTTCTCCAAAAAGAGTTCTAGAATTGTACGTGGTCATTGTTTTTTTAATTACATTTATCATCCTTTTCAATTTCGTGCTTGATTTGGGTACCTATCATTCTATCAACATGTGGGCATTTGATTCTTCCCTGCATCTCTTTTTTCTTTTAATAATATTGATTTCTTAATTATAAAAATCCTCGAATTAACGAAAAACTGAGACACGTGATATTTTGTAAGTGATTAGAGTTATAAATTTAATGGCACCTTAGGAACATATTTAATATTCTATTAAAACAAAGTAAAGTTAACTAAAAATATATTAAGATTTTTTTAATTTATAGGGCGCTTGTTCAAAATTTTCAATAAGATTAAATATAATGATATTATAGTGGTTAATGAAAAAAAAATCAACCAATTTTTTATACTTTATAAGGATAGTTAGATTCAAAATAATTAACTAGCTAGTAATAATTAAGTTAACTAGCTAGTAATAATTAAGTTAACTAGCAATCTAAATTATAAGAGTATAAGTTGTTTTTTATGGTGGTATGATATAAGACAATTGTATAGTGATAAATTAGATTAGTACTACGAGAAAAATTGACTTTTATTGCTATTTAAATAAATCATGCATTAAAGTTGGGTTTGACATGGTGATTCATGATGATATCGGTTGTTTTGTGGCACCAAGAACAATGAAAATTTCGGGTCTACTTGAAGCCATGAGTTTTGTGGAAGCTTTGTCTTGGATAAAAAGTTTGAAAATTAAAAGAGCAATTATTGAAGGTGATGCAAAAATTGTAATGGATGCTATCAACTCCGATGATATTAGTAGGTCTTCTTTTGGAAACTTTATTTTATTTATTTATTTATTCTTTTGGAAACTTTATTGAACAATATAAGGAGTTGCTTCTTGATTCTTCTAGTTTTTCTATTTCATTTGTTAGATGTAATGCTAACTCAATGACACATGCTTTCGATAGGGTTGCTCATGTTTTTCGAGCCTTACTTGTTGGGTTGATCCACCAGATTTTGTGGTGAGACTTTCCTCCCGCTATTTGTTTATACAATTAAGTTTCTTTTATTTAAAAAAAAAAAAATTATGCATTTAGTATGAGATACATGCAGAATTATTTAACTTAAATTACGATACTATATCTTTTATGAAACAATATTTCTTCTTACGCTTAACAATATTAGTTACTTAGCTGTACAATGCTACATCAAAAATATTATGGTTCGTTGTTTCATTATATATATGTGTAATGCTTACTTTATTATACAAAATGTAATATATTTTATTTCATTAAGTACTGTTAGTAAATTTGTGTATCACATATGAGTTAATATGTTCTAAAAATAAATGTGACACGATATTACTATTTATACGTAGTAATATTACTTATTTACTTATATAATATTACAATTAAAAAAATATACAAGCAAATTTAGTAAGTGTTTGCAAACTCAATTTTTTGGGAGAATATTTGCAACCACATTTATTTTTAAAATAATCACCTGAACAATATTTGCAACCACTATTTTATGCACTTAATATTTATTTTGGCAAAACTAGTTGATTTTTGAATTTTTTAAAAGTTAATTTTATTGGGAGAAGAAATTAACCCCATATATATATATATATATATATATATATATATATATATATATAATTATATCGATTATTAATAAAAGTAATTTTAGAACATGTAATTTTTAAATTTAATTTAAAATCACTTTATCGATAAAGCACCGCTAAAAGAATAGCTCAGTGCAAGCAATCGCTTACGGGCAAAGCGTGTCTTTGTATTGCGAAGTTTTCATCCGGATCCGAACTCGTAAATCTCCTAAGTTGGGCTATTGATCGTAAGGAAAGTTCTCTATTCGTATTCGTTAGGTATAGGCAGAGAATCACATTCTCGATCATTAAGATGCGCCAATCAACGTGTCGGGCAGAGATCGAAGAATCTATTGGTATGCCACGAGAGTTGTGTTGTCTTTAGGTGTTGGTGATCCCACCGGGCACGCAAATGTTCAAAGGGTAGGCTAGATAAGGCCACTCGGAGATTTCAAGGAAAGAAAATGGCTTAAACGCAGAGAAATTCAAGATTTGACCAAGCTAAGGTAGATCAAGTTCTTGAGCTAATAGGTGACAAAGAATCACACTTCGATGAATCCGTGTCACAACCATCTTCAAGAAAGTCAACGATCTCGGAGAGGCGGTGTCCGTAAGTGAAATCATGAGTTTGAGACCTCGGACGAGGAAGCGGGCGTAAACGTATGTTTTGTGGGAAAGAACAAGCTCCGCGGGCGATGAAGCGCTTAGACTTCTTCGCTTTGTAGCCATACCGTATAGAGTGCAAAATTCCTTTGTTTGGGAGTAGCTAGATGAAAGCAAGATAGTGCGGATTCTATTCATAGAGAGCCCCATTCCTCACTCACAAGCTCTTTCTCGGCCCAGGTTTAACCTAACGAGTGCATTCGATTTCATGTCCAAAATCGGTTGAAAGGACGTACAATCGGCGAGAAATGAAGTTCCTTTACTTAGGGAAGGACTCGATTGCCCTAAGTCTAATCCCTAATCATGCGCAACACATGGAATTGGACCTTTCTGCTTTCGAGGATTTGATGCTCTTTTGAGACTGACTTTGAATAGAACATAGAGCTCTTACATTTGTCCTAACGAGTTCACCGCCTTAATCCCTTAATTTTTCAAATACTATTCACTTTTAATTATTTTACAAAAATCAATTAATGTTTATTAAAGTGAATAGTTAGAGTTTGAACCATACACTTACTCGTTTGGTTTGCATGATTAGGGCATGACAAATGAGTTAACGGTGACAAATGTTAAAATGAAGTCAATCATGTCAAGGATAAATTAATAAGAGAAACCAAACGGTATTTAACATTAACACTATCAAACTAATGAAATATTAAGCACAAGCCCCGACATAGACATAGAAACATCCTTACTGGCACATATTCACCATCGGCGATTCTCATTTTGCAATAAATGAATTATAGATAATAAAATTTGAAATCATAATTATTTTCTTTACAGTTTAACCACATAGTTTTAATTCATCAAATATCTCCGTTATCTTTTGCTATTGATTGCAGCTTTTCGTGTAAGTATATTTAAAACCCAATCAAGTTATCGAACCCAAAGGAACTATGTCGAGCTAGGATCCCTAAAGCTAAGAGTTGGCATGGTATTATAGAGTCGGGCTCGGGTATGCAAAATTAAATCTAAATTAATTACTAAAAATAATCAAGAGATAATAAATATGAGAAAAATGTGTTCGGGTGCAAATCACCAAGGAATCCTTAATTATGAATCACAAATGATCGGGATTTCAATTAACGAGGGATAATAGGAGCTATCTAGCCAAGAATCACATATCAACCGTCTTTGGATAAGCCTAGGTTTAATACATCAAATGAGCACGTAAGATAGTTTAGAGACGACACCCTAAGTCTCCTCACTTAATCACAAGAAATATATTCAAACAATTAACGTATTCTAATGTAGGTTCTAATGAAAATTAACCAAGTCTCCTTGCGTTAACCCAATATTGAATTCAATTGTCAAAACTAAACCTAACACCTAAGAATCAATTTAATAAACCAAATCTCTTTGCGCAAATTAAATCAATTAACAAAGGATCAAGACCTAATTTAACAATTAAATCATACAAATCACAATAGAATAATTAATCACCCCAATAATTGAAATACCCAATCACATGATCATCACAATTAAATCATCCAAAGATCATCACACCCAAACACAAAAGGAATTTAGCCAATCATCATGAATTCAAGAAAACCCATGAAAATTGAAAGAAATGAATGAGAAGAGAACATAAGAATCAAGAAATTATCCACTAATAATTAAAAGAATAAGGTTTGATGTCACCTTGAATGTTGAATGTTTGAATTAATCCAAAGTCTAAACCTAATCTTCAAGAAATTGAAAAAGAATTCAAGAAACCCTAACTATGTGTGTTTGTGTGTGGAGAACAATGAGAGAAAAAAACCCTAAATTGAAAACTCCTAAAAACTCCTCTAAAAAAACTGCTGCGTCGTCAATTTAAAAAAACTCGCTAGGGGTGTACTTATCAATTTCATGGGTGCAGCTGGTGGGTGTATTTCCTAATCCGAAGGGTGCATGCGATTCTGGGTGTAACAGTTTGTTTTTCGCTGTCTCCTTCGTTCGACCGTATCTCCTTCATACGAACTCCGAATGACCTCATTCTTTTTGCGTTGCGAAGCTCTCTCGGCCCTCTTTCTAACCATATAATTTCTCACCTGATTTGGCAATGTTAACAGACCTCAATTTGCACTCAAAGTTGGCCTAAAACCTGCAATTTCAACTTAAAACACCAAATCCAACAATTAAATGCAATTGGACCAATTAATTATGAATTAACATGAAAATGATATCAAATTGAGGCAATTAAACACACAATAATCATACAATTTTCACACTAATCAGCTATATTATAAATTGTTAAAAGAATATATTTTAAGATCCTTAATTTTTCGTAAATTGCTAAAAAGATGTTTAATTTGAGATGTGGTATATCAATTAACCCTAATCTTTTGGGTATAACAGGACTATAATATTAATTAGTAAACTGTGAACAACTCTAAATAAATGAAGTGTAAATTTATAAACTACGTAGACCTCCGATTGATTAGTAGAAGAGATTGCGTTGATTTTCTAGCCCATGAATAAATACTCATAGGTATTAAGATGAGCCCAAAGGTTAAAAAATACAATATTTAAAGAGATGTTAATTTTATGACACATTAATTTGCTAGAGTTTCTCGGTTTTATGAAAACTTAATTTATTGGATAGACCCACTGAAATTTGTGGTTAAGCTTCAAAACACCTTTTGCATTTGCAATAATCTGAATTATGTTTGTTGGTTTTTTTTTGTTTAAAAAATGAAAGTTAATGTATCATTAAAAATTGTTAGGGGTATCAAATTTGTACGAACAAAGTCCATTCTCTTTTTCTGATAATTCTTTTGAAAAATGAACTCCATTGATTGATTTAGAACACCTCTTTTTCGATCTTGATAGTATTATGAGTACTTATAACAAAGGTGGGAATCACCCAATTTCCTGACTTATACGTATTGATATAGATTCAATATGTCTCATACAAAAGTGTACATTTAATTTAGGGTGTATATAAATTTAACTAACGCTTCACAATAAATTCAATTAGATGGAAAATAGGAGTAATAGCTTCTGAAAATAATTCTGCTCTGATTCATAAAATTTGCCAAAATAGATAATTATTACAGGCCATGAAAAAATACTAGCTAAGTAAATCAACAATAACAGTGACAATAATGATTGGGTGCCTCCTTTTTGAAAACTTTGCAAAATCCTCCTTTGGAACACATTTCTTTGCACATAGTATCACATCTTGCATCATCAATTCCTGGAATGCAACTACCAATGTGATTATCGAAGCAGCAAATCACTTTCCCTCCACAATATCTACAAATAATCGAAATTCAAATTTATTTAAATTCTTTACGACCCTAATAACATGCAAAATAATGTGCCAAAAAAATAATAACATGCAAAAATATATTGTTTATATAGTATACATATCTCAATCTTACATAAGATTGCTTCATAACGCGAGAGACGTGCGTATGACCAATACATATCTTATGTAAATTTTTGTGATATCATATTTGTGTAATAAAATTAAGAAAATAAAAAGATTAACCTGTTGAAAATGCAACAAGAGCAACAAGAAACAACAATAAAACCCTGGAGTTAACCATGTTGAAAAAGAGAAGTGTATAGAATGCTCTGTAAATCTATTGATTGTGGCAATGGTGAAAGTCGACTTATAACTATATATAATGAACTTTTACGTCTTAATTTGGTAGGTTAATGCCACATTAATTAATTTTGATTCAATTGGTAACTTTTACCATTATTTTGAGTGAATTTGGAAAATAGCATCAAATTTGAGGGAGGGCGCTAACGAAGGATCAATTTGATACAAATTTATATTTTAATTGACCGATTATATATATTTATTTCCTTTTGACTTTATTTAATTAGCATTTAAAAGATCATTGTAGAATGTTATATTTTTAATTAAGACAATGAGGTAGTTAAATGGAGAAGATAATTAATTCTAATAAAAATAATATTATAGCCAATTAATTCTAATAATAAATCAATATTATCCCCTACACACTAATAGGGAGTTAAGATGATGATATGTCATTTTTTAGATTCATTTTACCTAGGTGTCATATTTTTATGAAGTTTGGGTGAGTTATAATGATGTGTCAAAATTATATTGGTTGAATTAATTGATTAAGGACTCGTTTGTTTTGAGGTATTAAATTTTGAGTGATAGTAAACATGTGATACATTTGACTTTTTATGTGTGATATATTTTATCATACAAATTAAATGTTTGTTAATATATATTACAACATAGTTTAACATGAGTTATAATATTTTCAAGTGTTTATATTGAGAATTAATTCATGTGATAAGTTAAAATTTTACAATTATACCCTCATTTACTATTTTTTAAACAATAAAAAATGGATATTTTTGTCAATTAACTTGGTAATAAGTGGATGATTATTTTAATACCTCATAAAGGAAGAGATCCATTTTCACTCAAAAATGAGAAAACATATATTAGGCTTTCATATTTTTACGGGCCACAAATAATACAAATCAACAATAACAAACACTTGATTTTTAGGAAAAACAAACTATATTCCTAGTAATTATTCAAAACAAACATGCCTTAATATAATTAATAAATTCAATTTTGACTTAATTAGCATCCAAAAGGTCATTATAAAAATATTATATTTTCTAATTGAGGCAATGAGGTAGTTAAAATGGGAGGATACTTAATTCCAATAATAATAATAATATTATAAGCCAATTAATTTTGATATGTGTTATATTGTTATAAAGTTTGAGTGAGTTATGATGATGTGTAAAAATTATATTGATTGATTAGTTAATATAATTATTAAGGTCAATTTTAACTTAATTAGCATCTGAATTATATTGGTTGGTTGATTGTAGATTATTAAGTTTTTCTTGCTTATTTGTCTTTCTTAAGGTTGAATTGAATGATGTGTTATATTTTTCCTTAAAAAAATGATGTGTTATATTTTTAGAAAATATCTGTTCACGTATCATAATATTAAGTTGATTTAAATTAATTTGTATGATGTGATATAATGAGTATTTATTATCTTTTAATTTTAATCGTATTTTTTTAATAAAACTCAAAAAAGGGAAAAGTATTCTATAAAAGGAAATATATTATATGTGAAAAATTTGACTAATTTGTTAATCCTCTATATGCTTATGTGTCTTATTGAGGTTGCATTGGATGATGTGTTGCATTATTAAAAATGTTTATCCAAGTGTCAATAATATTAATATTAAATTAAGTTGAATTAAAGTAATTGGGATGATGTGTCGAATTATGTGTCATATTTTTGAAAATACTCATCTATTATAATATTACTAGTAATTTATGTCGTGCAATGCACGTATTGAATATTATAAATTTTACATATGTAATTAAAATATAAATTTAATTTATTAATTTTTAATATTATTTTTTATTAATATATAAATTATGTTGTTTACCCATGAATATATTACAACTATTTTTTTTTTTGATCGGGTATATTACAACTATTTAATTAATTCTATAATTTTTAATAGTTTCTAATCTCATTACAAATATTAAAATTCAACGAAACTTATATAATCTAAAAATTAAATTATTAAATTCAACTCATATAATTAAATCTTAAATAAAATTATTTAAATTCAATTCATATAATTAAATCTAAAATAAAAATAATAAAATAAATATTTAGATCTAAATTTATTTTTATATGTGCAATACTTATGCTAAATTAAAATTTTTAAAAGATAATTAAGTTGATATATAATGTGTTAAAATTAGATTTAAAATTAAAATTTATGAAAATTTGAAATTGTTGGTGTAAAGTAAAAAGAAAAAGAAAAGTTAATTCACTCTCTTTTAGTCGAGAATGAGACTCACCATTACACTACATGGCAGATCATTTCACTTGCTACCTCCTTAAATTTTACTTTCTCTATCCTGACTTATATATATATATATATATATATATATATATATATATATATATATATATATATATATAGATTAAGTGCGATTTTCAGCTTTGAATGTGAGGACATGGGCTGAAAATCAACTAACCAAATGGACCAGAAATAAAAAGATGGCGGCCCAATATACTTTCTTTAAGAAGTCAACATTAGCTGTTTATTGCCTTAATCAATTGCATCTGCTTGCTTGGAACTTTTAAATTGTTGAACACGCGATGAGCCTTTCAAATAAAGCTACTTCCCTTGAATTTAATGGGCCGAAAATTTGGTTTGATCAGTTAAGCCAATCTAATTCTCTTCTTTTTCATCTTCGCTAGTTTATTAGTTTGATTGATCTCAATAAATAATAGGCACACATTTGAAAGATGTTTGATCTTTCTTTCGGCAACACCGTCTTGTTGTGGCGTTTCAGCACAAAAAAGCTGCCTCTTGATTCATGTTGACAACAAAAACTCAAAAAAATTCAAAAATAAATTCTCCACTATTAACATCGGCAACTGCTTGATTTTTGTATCAATCTCGCCTTCAACCATTTCTTTAAATTCCAAAAACCTGACAAATACCTCTGACTAATGTTTCACAAAAAAAAAAAATTCATGTGTATCTACTAAAATTATCAATAAAAATGAGCATGTAAGAAATTTTTGAAACAGATGAAGCTCTTGTTGGTCCCATTAAATCGTTGTGAATAAGTATAAAATCAAGAATATCTTCAAGTCACCAACTAAAATAAGGAACCTGGTGGTCAAATGAGCTAAGCCACCTAGTTAATAAATTAATAAATTGGATTTGTTTTTGCACTACTATATCTAGTGAGATATTCTATCATGCCATACCTCTAATGTTACACTATTGCATGTGAATGATACATAATTAATGTCCTTAAGTTTTACTTAATAAGTTGGTTAGTCTTGCATATCATTAACGTTTATTTAATTTGTTCTATTTATTTTATTTGTTTGGGCTTTGTCATATATTTGTCTACCTTTCTCTGTAAGAAATTGGGCCGCCCCCTTTTAACAAATTGGGCCGATAATTTTGTAGAATGAAAATGTGCCGCTATTTTTTGTAGGCCCAGGTTATATGCACTCACTTTTTTATTGAGAATACCCACGTGATGAAAACACCCACCAATTATTGAGTACACCACCCGTAACTCCCTAAAATGCCCTTTATTATTTAATTTCTGAAAAATTGTAAATCGTTCAAATATTTTTACGAAAATATGTCATATTTTTTTCGGAAATTATTTTCGAAAATTAGGCTATTTTTCGCGAAAAAAATAATCAAAAGTTGGTCACATTTTCATAAAATCGACTCGAAAAATTTATAAAACTCAAATACCAAAAAAATATTTATCGTCGTATTTACGTTCATTAGCATGGAAAACAACTCAACAACAACAAAATTAATACAACAAATAACACACAAACAAAATACAAATAAGGTGATAAAGATATTTTTATCATTACACATATATTTAACTTTTAAATTATCTCGGTGTGTGTTCTCAATAAAAAGTGTGTGCATATAAACTGGGCCTTTTTGTAAGAAACTGGGCCAAGCCCCTTTTAAAGAATTGGGCCGTTACTTGAAATATTTTTCTAGGTTGGCAATTGTTTCGAATGAATTTCCACTTTCCAGACCTCGATATGATTGGTAATTAACTTTTTGGTTATCTTAATAATAACATAAAAAAAGTCGATAAAATCTATTATATCGGTCTAATAAAATTGAAGAATTTACTAAACAAATTGCATTTGCATAAAAGCTTATCGTGAAGGGCTGATTTAGGTTTCAGAGTCCAACAACTTCCCATCCCATTTTTCTAAAGATTTCAGTTTTAAATATATTTTTAAGAAAATTGACATTTTTAGCAATTATAAAATTGTCACTAATAATGTGTTACAAATTCTATAAGCGTCTATCCAAATATTTTAACATCTATGAAATCCAAATAATATAATATGTAGGGGTTAAAAGACAAAACTTCTATAAGCGTCTATCCAAATATTTTAATATCATGCATCATACAAATTCTTGTATTACTATAATAGCTCTTTCACGTAACATGTACTCTATTGATGGATTCGATCGGAGATAAATATTTCAAATTAGTTGGGTTTGTTAAAATTCTCAATTTGTATATTAAACTCTCATTCTTAAATGTATATTATGTAGGATATAAGTGTAGAAATAAAGACAAATTGATGTTGAACTTGATAAATTTCATTGAATGCTTGTGTTTTTTAGTTGTACTCGATGTTTTCAAGATGTGCATTCTCAACCTCCTGCACATCTTGAATGTCATGGGTACGAAGGATATAAATAAGTTTAGGAATGAAGGCAAAATTTTCAAAGTTGAACAAAAACCTTTCTATTCAATTAATATTTTAGTTTTAGTTATAAGGTAGTTTTTAGCTTATTTGCTTTATCTCTCGTCACACTTGTAACTTCTCCTATTTTCCAGTTTAGTTTTAGTTCATATACAGTGATATACTTGACTTTCTCTTTGTTTATACAACAAGATATCAGAGATGTAAACAATTTTTAATATATTGAAGAAAATGATTTTCTTTATTCAAATTTTATACTCTTTCGTCCCTGAGTAAGTTACATGTTTGATAATAACACAGATTTTAAGAGAAACTAATATTTAATGTAAAGTGATTTGTTGAGATGTGATGAGAAAGAAAAAATATAGAGAGATAAAGAGAGAGATATGAGGACACAACTTTGTGAGACGTTGGTTTTGATAAAATGAGTAATTTATAGAGAAATGTTCAAAGTAACTTTCTTGTTTAAATGGTGAGACAGGGTTATAAATTTATTCAACACTCTTCCATCAAATTAATTCAAATGATTTCGCTGAGCGCAACCTAAAAGAATTAATGTGGAGTAAAGAGGCGAATATATATGTACAAATTATGAAGTGAGTAGGTCCCATTAATTTGGTACATTTGTTGTTGAAGGTAGTTATGTTAGTTAATGGAGAAGTATGCTTATTAGAAAAGTGATTTGAGGAATGGGAGACAAAATGAATAGGCATAGATACTGTGAATTATGTTGCACAACTAATTTATCCAGCCTCATTAAGAATATGCTTCCAGAAAAAGGACACAAGATATGAATATGATTCCCACATCAATTGCATGGATTAATTTGCACAGAGAGAGACACACACAACAACTTCAGATAATGCGTAAAGCTAACAAAAACATCTCATAAAGACTGGACATAACATTTTCTTGCTTTTTAATTTTTCGGAACAATTTCTGTTCCCAGGGGTTTTTGATAGACCATAATCTACTTGTTTACAGTGAATATTAACCAAAATTAATTTTTCTTATTCCAATGTGTCAAAATAACTTACACTTTTCAAAATATAAACTCTTCTGAATGTCACTCTTACAATATTCGTAGTCTTATAAAATATATCATTACTTTTCCGGTCGTACACATATACGATTCAACTCATTTTCCTACTTTATACATATATAATTAAATTTCTGAAATTACGCACCTTTAAAAGTTTTACTCATTACTCCACTTATTTTTTGTTACTCAATTTTATGTGCAAGTAAGCATGGGTCGGATGGAGTATTAATAAATGAAATTTACTATGAAATTTGAATTAAGTATTAACTAATATGACTCGATTTTCACTTTTTCAGCCATATATATATATATATATATATATATATATATATATATATATCATGATGAGTTGCATTTTTAAACAAGTGGACATAACTTCATAATTATGTTTATTCAGATGATTATAATCACAATTTGTTGAGTGATGAAGCCATCTTGGCATGATGAAGTTAATTAGTCGAGTACGTATGTCTTTTATGGCCCTTTCTCTCCCAATTCCACCACCACATTTGATTTTACTAATGAACAAGTTTATGTGAAATTGTCGTACATAATACTTTTACAAATTTATGTAATATTTGACTTTTAAAAATATAAAAAAACTTACAAAAATATCTCTATCATATATCCTATATAAAACCGAGTTATATGAATTTTTATGTTAACGGAATCCACCTTTGCAAGCATCTTAATTTTGATCATTTGCTTTTGATTCGTTAAAATGAAAACTATTGCGCGGTAGTGATAAAGAAGGTCAACAATAAAGATAAATACAAATGCATGTGACAAAATGAATAATTATCACGTCAGGGTTACTCAACTTGCCAATTTTATATCTCAGTTTATTTATTGAAAAATGCACACAATCTTTTGAGCCACTACAAATAGCCTTTAAGTTTTCTGTTAATTTTACATTATTCCCTTAGTAGGTATAATTTGCAAAATAATAAATGTCAAAAGAATAATCAAAAGTTTCAAAACCTCTAGAAGAAATTCTATAGGTTAACCTGCAGTTACAAATTGACTTTGGACATAATTATTCACAAAGTTCACGATCTATTTACGTCTATTTTTATCAATCAAGAAATCTTCCACTTTCCATGTTGACCATATTAATTAATTGATTAATGCTTGCTCAGATTCAATTTCATATTAAAAGAAAAAAGAAAAAGAATACCAACTAAGCACTGTGTTCAGTTTTCATACGAAGAGACTTTCGATATCAAATGGAATTTTCTATTATAAAATTAAACTTCAACATTCAATATATATACAGCGATGGCACTTTTTTAATGTGCGTGATAATGAATGTTTAAATAAAACGTAAAATAAAACATAGGAGCATTTTATAATAAAAATTCAGTGAAATTGGATAGAACGAAGACTAGTGTATCTCAAACTTGAAAATGTATTATATGTATTTTGTGCATAGTGCATTACTAAACCATAGTACTAATCTTTATAAATAATAATATTATTTGGGTAGACTGGTAGGAGGAAAGTTGGGGCAAACTTGTTGTTGTTGGTGTTTGGCTAGGAGACGTTTGGATTCTATATTTTCAGCAACGAGGAGGTTTAGACTGTTAGGATTGAAATATATTAATTTTATCAAAAGTTTGGATTTATAGAAAGGTGTGAATTTAATTCATTTATATTAATTTTTAATACTCTCTCACCATGAGCTAGATTATCAACTCTCAACTCAAGTTTGGGGAGGAGGCGAGTGAACAATTTAATATGAATGAAATTGTTTTCTGCAATAACCAAACCCAAGCTTTGAATATGAGCCTAAGACTCTGTTACTATAAAAAAAAAAAAAAAAAAGTTAAGTTCATTTAAAAGTTCAAACTTGTAAATAGATGTGAATTTAATTCATTATATTAAATCCTAACAAAAATAATCATATAGTTAAAAGTAAGACTATAGAGTTAGTTTTGTATTAAAAATATGAAATGTTGTAATTTTTTTAGTGATTGGGCTGCAAACTTAAGCGGCTAAGGACTGATTTGATTTTGATGAGGCATGCCCTATGCTTAAGCTTGATGTTCTCTTCCTCCTTATTTAATAAATTGTCTTTGTTCGATCAATTTTTTTACTAATATTTATAAGAATAACATATTAATTTTTATAAATAATAATGTTAATGCTATACAATGTAGATAAAATTGTACTCCCTCCGTCCGGAGTTAGGTTCACATGTGTTGTGGCGCGTTGTTTAAGAAAACTTAAATTAAAGTAGGAGAGAGAATAAAGTGTAAGGGTATTTTGGGTGGTTATATGAGATAAAGTGTAGGAGAGAGAATAAAGTAGAATAAAGTAAGAGTGACATTTTTGAAATTAAAATGATATGGTGAGGGTGTAGTTTATGGAAGGTATTCCATTTTTGGGGTGTGAAGTTAATTGTGGGACATCCCAAAAAGGAAAGTGTGAAGATAACTCGGGACGGAGGAGCATAATTTATTTGGTCGAACTCCACTATATATGTGTTAAGATTATGAGTGCGAGTCATTATTTGTTTATTGAAATAATAATATACAATGCATAAATTACATACACCTTTGTTTTCAAATTTTAGAAGATAAGAAAATAAAAGTGTAAACTTATCTAAAAAAAAAAAAGGTGTAAACTTATCTAAATTATAGTTTGCGAGGGAAATGGGAATTGAAGAAAAGAAAAGAAGATTGAAAAATAAGGTTGACCAAAATTAGATTGAGAAATTGCATTGGATTGGATTGGGGGTGGGCTAATGAACGGCGTGATGTGTGGAGCGATGAATGCGGTTGGGTGGGACCACCCATAACTACACCAACCACCCACCCACCCACCCTACGTTGAGCATTGTGATTGCTTTTGTCCCCCTTCCTTTATACTAATTTGGCGGGTAAATAAAAACCTTCTTTTCTTCTTGGCGGTAAATTTCCTATATTTGTCTACGGATTTGATGTGTACATCGTATAATGGCCAGCCGATTATGTGATCTCATAAATAATTAATTAAATAATAGTGGATTCTTACGTATATGTAACATCATATGATAAGTGATTGACATATCACATTAGCGTGAACATATAAATTGGTGTCACCTACGTGCATAAGATCAAATTCGTTGTCTATATAACATAGAAAATTATTATGAACTCTTTTGTAAAAAAAAAAAAGAAAAAAGAAAAAGAATTGGCTTGACATCTTCCTTCAAGTATGATGTCCCACTAGATTAATTTATAATAATTGACCTTCATCAAAAGTAATACTCTTTTTATACACTAAATTTATGCTTTCATTGTTTATTGGTTCGTTCATCAAATATATATATATATATATATATATATAATTTTTTTAAATCATCATTAACTTTATATTTACAATCAATTACTTTATTAAAAAATGGACCCACAATACTTTTACTTGATCTACTTTATATAATTAATAAATATTTTTTAAAATCTTGTGCAAAGCTCCATGAACATAAATTTTATGTCCATTTAATTACTGGAAAAATTGAACTGTAGATATTGAATTGAATGTGATCTTAATATATACAATAGCATTGATAACAATATACTGATACATGTACGGTAAGGGACGGATTTAGGAGGCGCGGGGCGGTCGCCCATGGATTTAAATTTTTTTCACTATATGTATAAAAAAATTTATTTATATCTTAAATTAGTAATATTTTTCATTTCGCCCTTGAATTTTAAAATTTTTCTCTTCTTTCTTGTATAAAATAATTTGGCCCCTTGGGACGAAATTCTAAATTCGTCCCTAAGTACAATATAGGGGATGCTTTAAAAGTTAAAACACATGCTATATATCAATAAAATAATTATAAAATGACCATGCATGCAAATACAGATTTAATTAAAATAGTCAAAATACTCATTTCCTTTGGAACTATAACTTCCTCGGTACCTATCTGATTGTAACAGAATAATTGTCAAGTACCAAAGTTTCATATTTGTTTAGTTGCCCCCGTGGCGGCATTATGGCGTTTGATTGACACCTTAAACTTCTTCGTGACACAATTTCACATAGAGAACTTTTCAGGAGCTCAAAGTAATGAAAGGCTAAGGACTCAATTGAAAATAATAAAAATATTAGAGTTGAATTGAGCAAAGCAAGAAAGTTTAGGTTTAATTTTTTTGTTTGTTTATTTGTTTTGTTATCAATCAGTTATTTGAATTTTCAGTTGTTTTTGTTTTGAGCACACAGAATGATAGATATCATTATTTATATTAAATTAACGACAAAAATTCGTGTGAGAAAACGTCTAATCGTAAAACAAATTTTTAATAATGTTATTATTTTAAGTAAAATGTATTATTTTTTTATTTTTTGTTTTAGAATAATATGTTTTACATATAATTTAAATTTTTGTAAGGTGTATCACGTTTTAAAATTTTACATTAAAATAATACATTTTGCATACATTTTTTCAAAATGATAATGATTTTATTAGGAAGTGATGAGTATATTCTATATGAACATGGTTTATATAATTGATCATGCAACACTATTCAATTTTATTCAATTAGCGATGTTGGTTAAATATTTGATAATCTTAATGGAATATTTGACATTTTAAATATTTTAAACTTAAATATCATGATATTGTATTTTTTATATTAAATATAAAATAATACTATAAATAGTAAAAAAATTAATTGTTGTTACTACTTTTGAAAAATAATATGTCTGACTTAATTTTTGATACATATAGTGAAATTTCTTAATATTCTTAATTAAATATTTTATATTTTTAATTTTTAAAATGATTTCATGATAAGTTTATTATCAACCATTTTCATATAATACTTTCAATAGTTTTATAATGATTTCACAGTTTCGTATCAGACTTGTTCTAAAATATAATGCTTTCAAAACTCACCTGCATTTAATTATAGTGGGCACTTTTTCGAAATTCGGACAAGATTAATTGACATTTTCCCATTTTAATATGCAAATTTGGCCAACAAAAATACCTATGATACTGCTGACTAGGCTATTAATTTACCGGACATATTGTATCTGTCGGCTCGAAAGTGAGTAACAATTAATAGTGGATAATTGCCTAATTTCTGCTTTGTAGTAGTGCTTTTCTGCTTTAATTACGATCAAAATTAGTTGTTAGTCACCTAATGGAAATTTTGAAGACGAGATTAGGCAAAACCAGCTGAAAATACTGACCTAACATTGTAGCTAGTCAGTAACTTTTTGTACGAAAAGATTGATGGCAAATTTATTAAATAATCAAATGTTAAAGGATTAGCAAAAATATCTTGATAACAAACTGAGAAATTACCTGAATTATCAGAATATCAAAGAATAATCAAGTAAAATGAAGGAAGAGAAAATGGATTGTTGGAATTTTATTCGTAGATTTCAATAAATGCTCTCGTATTTTTCGATGTATATTATACAACACCTAATATGCTATTTATAATATAAAAAAATTGATTATTTGAGTATATTTTAATATACCAATGAACTTCTGGCCATTAACCGAAAACTATATATTGAGCAATGTATAATTAACTCAAATTTTAATATTCAAAATTATTGCAATTATATTTTTTCTAATCTGACAAATAATAAGTTAAACTCATTACTTATGACATAAGTACTAAAACTCTAATTAATTGATTATATCGCATTGTCAAAATAGTTGTAATCGTAGTTGTCAACATTGTATGTTTGCACGTTTCACCACTTGTCATCTGCATACTAGCCCGAATTGAGCCACAATTTACACCACATGTATACATGCGTACAATTTTTTTAGATTCTTGTTTTTTGAGTAAATATAATAATAGATTCTTACAACTACATAATTTTTTTATCTATATATTTCCTCAAAACATTTTTTTTTTTCGAGGGGTAACACAACTATTTTGCTTCTCCGTTATACTATTAATTTTAAAACTCAATTTCAAAACACTGAATTTGACAAATAATACGTCTAATTTAGAGATCTCTTAAATAAAACATATTCCCAACGAGCTGAGCTTTGAAGTGAAAAATGTTAATTTTATACTTACCTGTCGCCCAAGATGAGATAAAATTTTGTGACATATTAGACTATGAGACTTCATCTAGTTATCAGTTTGTACCCATTGTGGTTAACAACTTGGTTATGTTAAAATTCTATTTGAGTGTCTTCACACACACAAATATGATATATGTCTTTTACTTTTGTCAACGTAGTATAACTTCAACCAACAGAAATGAAGTGGTGGGCAACTCAATTGAAATGGAAGCATATCATACACGAGCCAATAAATTAGGCAAACACTTGTGTAATGGGTATATAATATGAATTCTATTTTTACTATCATTTTCACGTACATTCACTATTATGTATATTCAGTTATTCACTACGTAAAAATAGAATTTATAGTATACATTTAATTTATACAAATGTTACTTATAAAATAAAAGAAGGGGCCCAACTATTTGCATCAACATTTATTTTTATAAATACACCCTCTTAATATTTTATTTAAATTTGAACTAACATGAAAAAAAAAAAAATCTAATACCCCTTATTAAATTAGGGTACCACCTATTTTCTCAACCTTAACATACCAAAATACACCATTTTCACCCCCAACAACCTACCATACACAATCCTCCCCATCTCCTCCTCCTCCCTAATCGTGGCTAGTGGTCACGCCGTTACCATCGTTCATCCTTGCTTTCTCTCGTACATCCTATACATCATTTTAATAAATTTTGATCTCCAATACTTTAGGTTTAAAATTTCTTTAATTTTTTTCTTAGTGATTAGATTTTAGGTAAGTCTTATGTGTTTCGTATACATCGTAAGTTTACGGTGTTTCACTCATACTTTAACTTTTTAAAAGTGGTAATACAAGAGATTTACGGTGTATACGAAACACAAGAGACGTACTCCAAATTTTACCTATAGATTCAGGGAAAAAACTTATCACCCTAAGATGGAAAATCCTCCATAAACTATACCTTCACAAGATCATTTAAATTTAAAAATATCATTCTTACTTTATTCTCTCTTCTACACTGTTGTGACACGAATAATCCCGAAAGTACTCCACCTCGGCATACGTGTCGAGGTCCCTTAGGGGTCCCGATCTCGCCATAAGTCCGACGAGCGGCGAGCAAGCGAGACGAGCAGACAAGCCGGCGAGCGGACTACGAGACCCACGTCGCCCCGCCTCGACTCGACGAAACCCGAGCTCGGTAGGCGAGCAGATGACGGAGTTCGTATGGTGTAAAGTATTTAGTACGGTATGTATTAGATCGACGAATGTAAATAAAACCCTAATATAAAGGGTATAGATCATTTTTTAGCCTTTAAGCTTGAACCTCTATAAATAGAGACCCCTCCCCATTGTAAAAAGGACCTTGGGCTCTCTCACAAATTCTCATATATGCAATACTCAAGGCAAGAGAATCCCAAGAGAATTCCCACCGCCATCTTCAAGGGAAGAACCCACGGTTCTTCCCCCATCGCTCGTGTTCATCTTTTTATATTAGTTGTCAATAAAATCGATAACAACATACACTTTATCTCATATAACCACCCAAAATATTCTTAAACTTTATGTTTTCTCCTATATTAATTTAAGTTTTCTTAAACAACATGTCACTTTACATATGATTATATCTCCTGTACGGACGGAGTAATTCATATATACATTAATCTTCCAAACTAGTAATTACAATATTATATTATATTTAAGCATTTTATTTGCTCACAATATTTTTCTAATAAAGAAACTAGGCGTATAATTTTTATCAAACCAATGACAATGTATAATAATGCCAATAATTCTCAGTTACCATTAGAATATCCATCATTAACATTAGGAATGTCAATAGGACAGAACTGGCGGTCAATCCTCATCCTTGTGAGATTGGGGACTCTCTGCGTCTGCGAAACTGAGGAATCCCTTTCCTGTCCCCATGAAGCAAACATGGAAAATTCAATTCCCATCTCTGTGCCCGTTTATTTTATATATTTTTATTTTTCTTGTGTATTTTTATCATATTTAACATAGATTATTTAAAAATACATATAATATAAATTGTATTAATTAATATAAAAATAAATTAAGTAAAATATTAAAGTTAATTTTTTTATAAATATATATAATATTTTATATATAAATTAACTTATAATATGTATAAAGTTCTCATGTTACCTATGCACTGCCATTCTATCTATAACCGATTGGAACTCAATTATTCATGACATCACGTGTTTTTATCTATTTATAACGGATTGTAACTCTATTTTTCATGGAATCACATGTTTTACAACTACGTCAATACATATATATTTTTGAAGGCAAATGATATTTTTAGTAAGATAGTTGTAGTTTAGCTTGAAATTCAAGGATCAAATCAAACATATTTTAAAATCAACCTAACATGCATTTATCAACCGACATATACTTATTTCGTCATCAATTTTGAAAGATTTTTTTAAAAAAGAAAAAAATTAGTTCAATGGAATTTGATTAATTAACTATGTAAAAGTCAAATTCCAATTTTGCCTTTTAATTTCGTAAAAGTCAAAGGCCAAATTTACTCCTTAAAACCTACAAAGTCTTGCCTTTTAATTTGTGTGAAAAAAATGACATTATCTTAATGGGATCGGAGAAAATAATTGTTTTGAAAAAGTACACATAAAGACAAATAAAAGATAATAAAAAATTAATATACAAATTATAATATCATCAATTTGTGTTAAAATAATTACTATAGATTTATCTTTAGGGAGGGAGAGTATTAATTCTCACTCTCTTGTGTAAATGAAAAACTTTATCTACTAAATGGTAAATTATTCACTCTTAAATCGAACCATTATTCAATGTTTTTTTAATTATTTTATGTGTTTTTATTGACGGGTAATCTACCGCATGGATAGCATTCTGTTGCATAAATAACAAAACTGACGAAATTTATTGGGGAATAAAACTAAATAAATGATGAGAAACGAGAGAATACTGCAATAATGATAAAAATCTTTGAAATGATGACCTTTTTAATGGCACAACTTGCAATTCAAGCAAAGCGGCAAAACCCTTTCATATTTTGTGGGCCTTTAACTACAAATTTTCAATCAATGAAATAAATTGATCTTCCCTCAATACCCTTCTCCGTTCACCTCCCTCAAAATGAAGTCTTCAGCTGTCTGTCAAGGACATTTTCGTCCAAACAGGTCAAAGACGTTGGAACATAATTCCACCCAATATCTGCCTTAATTAAGGAAGCATTAATTGTGGAGGATGTCTCATGATTTCCCTGTGCTTCTCTCTCTCTCCCCTCCTTTGTGTTTCTCTCTCCTCCCCTGCCTCAATAAGTACTACTCCCTTTGCTCTTCACACTCAACACACTAACCAATCCCTACCCACCCCCTCACCTACCACCCACCCCCTTATGAAGATGGCTTTCATTGGTTTCACCGGCATTGCCACCTTACTTTTGCTAGTGGCAAGCTATGTAGAAGCAAAAATTCCCGGAATTTACTCCGGCGGTGGGTGGCAGACCGCACACGCCACCTTCTACGGCGGCAGCGACGCCTCCGGAACTATGGGTATGCATATCTTCCTCAAAAAATATACTCCTAATAATGCTGGACTCCATAAAAATTTAGCATGGGCTTCATATCAAAATCGTGTATTTATATATATAAAGTCCTATGCAAAAATTTGTGTGCGTCTTCGCTGAAACCGTTTATAAATTAAAACAAATTAAAACGTGTATCTTTTTTAAAATATTGTTCTCAAATTATTATGTTAGTCCGTTTTCACACTAGAGTTGCTCTGCTCAAAAACACGATTATTGAAACAGAGTATATGTTTTGATGGGCAGGGGGTGCTTGTGGGTACGGAAACTTGTACAGCCAAGGGTACGGCGTGAACACGGCGGCGCTAAGCACAGCGCTGTTCAACAACGGGTTCAGCTGCGGTGCGTGCTTCGAGTTGAAATGCAGAAATGAGCCACAGTGGAAGTGGTGCCACCCGGGAAACCCCTCCATCTTCATCACCGCCACCAACTTCTGCCCCCAATTACGCCAAGCCCAATGACAACGGCGGCTGGTGCAACCCGCCCCGAACCCATTTCGATCTTGCCATGCCAATGTTCCTTAAGATGGCCCAGTACAGCGCCGGCATTGTGCCCGTTTCTTATCGCCGGTCCGTTAATTTCCATCCTCTGCTTTTTTCTCGTTTTTGCATGGCTTATAATTATAACTACATAATGAATACTTTTTAATTTGAAGAATTGATGATAAATTAATATTCGTATCTTATAATTTGATTTGGTGGTTGGATAGAATCTAATGTTAATTTTGGTGTTTTTTAACTGTGGCATATGGCTTTTAATATTAATTAATGTTACCTGTTCATTGGTGATCTCATAAAGTATATGTGACCTTGTTAAAGACAATATGACAAAAAAGGAAACAATTATACGAAAGTTGTTTGAATTTTTAATCAAGTTAATTATTGGTAATCTAATTTGTTCCATAACCAAATTTCTCGTGCACTAGTGACAGTATTATTATACATACACCGTGATCACTAAGGTGTATGTATTTTCAGGAAAAAAGTAACGCTAAAAATTGTTTGTAGTTTGAACACACCCCCTAAAGATTGTGAAGTATAATTATTAATTGGACCTATAAATTCTGAACTATAATCATTTTACTTAAAATGAAACACACAATTGGCTTGGATGTGACATCTATACATATAGCATTAGCATATATTCGATCTTGTGAATCACCTTTATCAAATTGAATGTACAATTTGCCTTGGATTCTTTCCCTTTTAAAGAATATGATTAATCTTCATGCAACGAAGGCCAATGATGGGATGTGTTGATATGCAGGGTGGCTTGCCATAAGAAGGGTGGGATCAGATTCACAATCAACGGTCATCGTTTCTTCAATTTGGTTTTGATCACAAACGTTGCGGGTGCAGGGGATATCGTGAAAGTGTGGGTCAAGGGTTCAAGAACCGGCTGGATGGCCATGAGCCGAAACTGGGGGCAAAATTGGCAATCCAGCGCGGTTCTGACCGGTCAATCTCTCTCTTTTAGAGTCAAAGCTAGTGATCATCGAGGTTCGACTTCTTGGAATATTGTACCTTCCAACTGGCAATTTGGGCAGACCTTTGTTGGAAAGAATTTCAGGGTTTGATTGAGGTTCTAATTAATATAGTAAAAAAATGTCTTTTATTTATCTTAATTTTTTAAAAGGAATTGGGGTTGGAGAGTGAAATGAGGAAAAGTGATTGAGTGAGAGAAGAGGTGAAATTGGAGAAAGTGTAGGAGTGTGTCTTTGTGTTTGTCTCAACTTTTATGGAAACAAAGTTCAAGAAATGTATTAAGCTTGAAGTGGCTGCAAAATGTTAAGGCCCTCAGCTTTAGTCTTTTTCTTTTTGTCTTATATATGTCTACTTTGAGAATCTTTTTGCTAGAGTTGGTTCAACGTTGGTGGTATTTTTTTAATTATGTGATCACTTGCTATTTATACAAGGATTATGATTTACAATTTTAAAATTGAATTTAATGGTTATCTTCTTATAAGAATCGGGTTACTTTAAGATATTTTCGAAGTACGTGATTTAAATGACTGTTCATGACACAAAATGTTGATACATTAATCAATTTACCTTCACCGAAACTCTTGAATAGATTGAATCTTGCAGTAATTTGGCGTGCCGAATCATAAATTAAATTTGAAAATTGAAACTATAATTATGTAGCCTAGAAATATAAATCTTTTAAAAATACTTGATAATGGTATTCTCAAAAATAAGGTCATAATCTAAAGTAATTCCGTCATGTTGGAGTTGATCCCAAGATTTTCCCTGACTCCATCCGATTACAAGTTTTTAAAATTTTTGATCTGCTCTAAAGCAATTTTTCCACAAGAGTACATAATTTTAACTTTATATTAGATATAATTATATTGTCTGCACTACATGATACAAAATGAATAAAAAGCTTCAGGGTTCTGTCGTAAATAAGAAACGAGAAAGAACGTATGCTAAATTACTAATACCAACGGTCCTGTGTTTTAATTTTATTTTTATTTTTATTTTTATTTTTGGATGTAATTTTAAGTTGTGTTAGTGAATTGAAACGAAGTTAGAATTTAATATTATTCATGTGGATTTCATTTTTTTATACCATAGATATTATTAAAGCTATGTTGTAATCTTGAATTGATCCACTGCATATTAACGTACTACACGCCATGTATGTGTGGTTAGTTCCGGTTAATTAATATTCAAACTAATATGAATCCAGTCTTAAGTAATTTTTGTTTACAGGAGATCGACTCTTGTTTAAAATGCTTCTTTACAGTAAAATATAATCATGGAAATTGGAAGACAACTAAACATGAAATTATTACAAATTTACAACCTATAAAAGCATTCATAATTAATATTCTTCACATGATTAAACAAACATCCAACAAAAGTCAAAAAGAATAAATGAATAATGCATAATTACAACAAAAATTAAAACCCTGATGTGTTTGTGTGTGTATATATATATATATATATATATATATATATATATATATATATATATATATATATATATTGTGAGGTGAGTTCAATTATTATTATCACACTTTTAAGTTATTTTATTAGCACCCCTTTTACTTTTAATTTGCATAATATATACTATTATCTTGTTATCAATTAAGGCGCTGGATATTTGCACCCATATTTTTAGAAATACCTCCACTTAATTTTTATACAATTTTAACCTAATACAGAATTTTTTTATTAAATAAATGTACACCTATTTTTCGAACCAACAAAAGTAATCCAATTGAGGCACGATGCCCACATAAATCCATTAATTTTAAGAATACCTCGATTTGGTATGGTCTCATATATGCATACACTCATTTTCAAAATAATAGTATCATGTAAATAAAAAATAAAAAGTAATAATAAATTAAGCTGAAAAGTATCATAATAAAATTCGAGTGCATGCATGCACCTCCCCACAAGAGACCAACCCCAGGATTTATATGTAAAACGTGATTATTCCATTGATTTGATAAGAATATCAGAAGAATAGTTATTAAAAACTTAATATTTTATATTCATTCATCAACTAATTACAATAAATTACAACTTCAATATAAATAATAAAAACAACAACTAAACTAAGTAAATAATCTAATTAAATCAAATAAGAAAGAAAATAGAATAATTTAAATAATATATTTCTAAAAGTTTTGATTCACCAAATTTGCTTATAATTTTACGAGATTACTATCACGATCTCGTCTTCATTATTTCTCCTTTTGTGATACAATTTGTCCTTGAATCGGAAGCTGTTATCATTTTTACAAATATGTTCCAAGAAAATTCAAAATTAAAAATAGATTAAAAAATATTTGCAGAAGCATAAAAATATTTGTACAACAAACATATATGCAATTTTGAGATATTTTTTAAACCTATTTGTAATAATTCCTTAATAGAATAATAATATTTGTTAATTTTTATTGAATATTTGACGAAATGAGAGTATGACTAAAGTATAGTGCTTATGAACAAAATGTATGACAACACCATTTTCAATTTTTTTCTTTTTTTTTTCTAACTAGTTCTTTACTCGTGCATTGCACGGACATGTTTTTATAAATATTTTTTTAGCTGAAAGTTGTTAGACGATTATCATATATACCTCTATAAATAAGATAGCTTTCTTTGTAATTCATATGCACAAATTATGTAACAGTTTATTGATCATTAAAACAAATATATAATTTTTAACTATCCTAAATTATCTAATCAATAGTCTGGAACTGATAGATATACAATTTTAAAAATTATTGTAATCTAGGTGTTGGAAACTTTTTTCTTAATTATGGTGAAATATTTGTAAATTAAATTAATTTTATTATGCAACTATATTTACATACAATCAATTACTTTTAAACAATTTAATATATTTTCATTAATATATTGTTATTCTTTAATTTTGATCCTATACCATATTATTAATATATATCAAAATATTATTAATTTTTTTATTATTATAATTTGGTATTTAATCAATAATATATTACACCTTTAGTCCAATATTAGTATGCATAATTTTTTTCTTTTCATAAATTTTAAAAAATATTGATAGTTTATATATAAAGTAGATATATTGGAGGGTATTTTGGATCTATTTAAAACTAAGTAATTGTTTAGGAATAAAAGTAATAATAATTTGAGTAATTAAAGATAGGTTAGGAAGATGAAGATTAAAATTTGAAAGATTTAAAAATATATACTTTAATTTTTTAAAAAAAAAGCAAAAAAGAAAAATATATTTTGAAAGATTTGATATTATTTATATGTTTTTCGGCTGATATTATGGCATATACTTTCTAATTGACTATATTTCCTTGATTTTAGCATAGATTTATAGAGGATAAATAGACTTGGTAAACAATCCCTATATATATATATATATATATATATATATATATATATATATATATATATATATATATTTTCTTATTCTTCTGTCGTTAAAAAATAGTACACCAACCTTTTTTTGTGTGGGTTGATCAAATGAGTTTCAGCAATCCATTAATCCGTCATACTCACATTTTTAGAAACTGTTATACTTATATTTTTGTTTGATTTTGTAATACTTTCTAGATAGGAATACCTCGTAATTTTGGATAGAAATTTTCATGTTTTATCCGTGTTCCTTACTCAACTGTGAGTTTAGTATCAAGGATACCGAGTGGAGTTGATGGATGTGGATGATAGGAGTGTGGGTGAGGCGAAGGACACAAAGGTTATGATGAATGTACGTGATCGAGAATGAAATATAAAAAATAGTGGGATTGGATTGGATGACCTCAAAAAACAACTTATGAAATGGATAATTGGATGAGAGGCAGACTGCCTCAACTCGCCTTTCTTGGTATCCTTTGTTTAAATTTCATTTTTCAGATTGTTTTTCGAAGTCCAAATAATTTTTATTGTTGAATAATAAGTTATATTTCCAAAATAAAATTATCATTTTTACTCACAATCAACAATATATAATCGAGGATATTGTTAACAGGTAAAACTATGATAGCACGCAAACTACTGCACATGGTGGGAAAAGATAAGGTAATCGAAGTCCAAAGAACAAATCTAGTTGGAAAATACCAAAAACAAGTAACAAGGTAATATTACGTATAAATTATCTTAAAATTAATTAATTAAGTTATGGTATTACTATTACCAGATCACAGAAGCCTCGGGCGGCATTTTGTTTGTAGACGAAGCGTATCGCCTGTGGGGGCGATAATGTCTTTTATGGACAAGGAAAGAATTGTTGTTATATTTGCTGGCTATACCAAACCAATGAATCACCTTATTTCTTCCAATGAAACATTTTCCATTTCGATGACTTTACATCTGAACAACTTGCCAAAATTCTGCATCTTAAATTACCTAGTAAGGACCATAGGGATACTAGTGTAATGGATGTTGCTGCACTCATACAAAAAGGAACAAGTGCAGAGATGAATGCAGGTAGGTTTAAAAGATCAAATTTGGATTCAAGAATTGATGAATATGCAATGGTTACAATTACTTCTCAGGATTTAGCTGTTGGGCTTCAGTTGTTGAGAGCTGAAGAAAATAATAGAATTGATCATCAAATGGTAAGTAGTGATTAAATATTTATTTATTTCTTGGGTATTTCAAAATAAAAAACTGATTTATTTGATGATGAGTTACTCTTAGGTTGAGGAGTTGGTTGGTGCGAGAAAGAAGGAGAGGACTGTGCAGAAGAAGTGAGTCAGAAATTCGACAATTGATCAGTATTGAAATTTTTATGATGCCCCATATATAAACATATAATGTATTATTTAATAATTCTAACATTGTTTTGAAGTAATGAATGATGATCCCCGTTTGATGAATGTGTGAGTTAACTCGTACATTTTCTTAAAGTATTCATGAATTTTTATTATCTTAGGAATATTTCATTTGTTTGTAACTAGAGGTGGAAATATTCTCGTTGGAAAAGATTGAATTGAGTCTGAAAGTCCGCCTAAAACATATTTTAGGCCTATTTCACTTTAAAAATCAAAGTTAAATATAATTATAATAATATTGTGATTTTAAGATTATTTTATATGGTTACATTTTTAACGAGATTTATGATTTAGTAGTAGAATTCATTTAATCGAATAATTTGTTTAAATATATATTATATTGGAGTATATTATTAATTATATAATTTTATTGATATAAAACATAGTTATAAATATATAATATTTATATTTGATACTATATATCTATAGAGTTAAATGACCGGTCTGTTAATCTGACTTTTATAAAGGTCTAAATATGAGCTATTTAAATAAATAGGCTTTTAAAAAAATCTAAGCATGATTCATTTATTAAAAATGTCGAGTCAAGTAAATTAGTTCAATTCTTCTCTACCACTAATTATATTTTAATCTGTACTTTACTTTTATGGATTTTTAAAACATGGACCCAAAATTATGTGGTTCGTTGAATATTTTTAACATGCTACATATCATTAATCTACAATATTCAACATGGAGTGGAGTGGAGCACTAAAAATGGCACAAATTATTTTATTTGCTAGTAAATTGGGGCATAGAATCTTTTGGTAGTTAGACTTATTCACAAGCATCAAGAAGTGAAATACAAATAATCAGCATCAGCAGCACTATGTTGATTAGCGGCCGCATGCTTTTTGTAATTGCTCATTCAGACGAAAATGTAAGATATGTTGAATTTTGGGGTATGGAAATAAATTGTCTTTTATGGGCTGAAGAACATGTTAAGCCCGTTCCCGTTTTCCCCGGCTGATTTGGGTTGAAATTGTGGGCTATCACTTGGGCCTTTAATGCTGAAATTACGGGTAAACTTATTCTAACACACCAAATTATTAAATACATACACTTCTAAGTATTTTTAAATACACATCTGATGTGCGGTTGAATTTTTCACATAAAATGTCTGGTGTGCGTGTTGAATTTTTGCACAAGTATGTGTACTCAGAATGTGTGACTAAAAATTTTGCATAAAAACATTTGTTCGGATAAATTTTTCGCACAAGTGTGTGTATTCGAAATACGTGTGTACTTTGTAATTTTGTGTGTGGAAATAAGGTGACCTGTTATTTTGTTCTTCACTTGATAAATTTAGATTTTTTTATTTTTCCGCTTGTACTGGTTTTGTTCACATAGTAACACATCTTTCTTCATAAAATAACATATTTGTATTCATAAAGTAAAAAAATTTTCAATACCTACCATCTGAGAGTGAATTGTTATTTTTGCCTTTGTGCTTGTGTTTTAAATAGGAAGGGAGACACATACTTTAAGAAAAAGAAGTAATGAGTAGGAATTTTTAGGGATAATTTTGTAAATTTTTATACATAAAGTAAATGATGAGTTGAATTGTATGTAAGTGTGAACAAAAAAATAATGGTTTTTGTGTAAAATTTGGGATATTGTTTGAGTTTAGTTTATGGAGGATATTCCATTTTAAGAGTGTGATAAAATAATTTTGGAACGGACAAAAAAGGAGAGTGTGAAAATAATTGTAGGACGGAGAGAATATGTGTTATTTGTTCTTACAATAACACATATTTGCTCTTCTGATAATATGTTTGACCTTATAGTTACAAAATAAGAGAGTGATTTTTTTGTCTTTGGATGAATTTTTAGACAAATATGTATTTCTTATTCTTATAGTAACACATATTTACCCTTAGAGTAACATATGTTTGAACTTATAATAACAACCCAAGAGCGAGATTTTATATTTGCATTGTGCTAGTTTTTTTAAAATTATATGACTTGATTCGACCCATTTAGAATCCACAATTTTTTTATATGATTAATTTTAAATATCCTAAACTCATAAATGTTTTATATGAGTTTTTCTCCTTTGTTTGTAGTATAAGTTTTACTATCGGGAACTAAATTATAAAAATACTCCATCTATATAAAATATTAATTATTTACTTTGCGAGTTTAATTCTGAAGTATAGTTTAATAACCATAACTAAAATATACAAAAATGTTTGGTTAAATCTGAAAATGATCAATATTAAAAGTTACTTAAGTTAAAAAAAAAAAAGGATATAAAATCTAAAAATGGAGTCTTCTTCATCTTCCAATGCCTTTGATTCATCTTAATTCCATTATCCAGACAGCTATCCAATGTATCTCTTTATTGTGCTGTGTTTTCGAGGAGTCGAAAGTTCATAAATAATGGGATTAATTAAATGAAAAGATTGGGTATATATATAAGTTTTTAAAAAATGAATTAACGTACGTATACGAACATGTGAGGTGATATTATTTGTTAATTCAACAATCAATTAATTAATCCCCTTAAACCATTGGTATACTGCAGGAGGGAATGGCATGCAGTCATACAAAGGTTATGATGAATGCAATCGATAATGAATTGTCAAAAATAGTGGGATTGGATGCGCTTAAAATACAACTTCGGACCTTTCTTGGAAATCCTGGAACGGGTACTCAAAATTCCGATGTTTTTCTCTCCTTTTAGGTATGTAATTTAGAATTGTATTTTAAAGATAATAATTTTACGGGTTTGTAAATTTTAGAATGCTATATTTTAAAATTTATAAATATAAGACAATCAATTCCAATTAAATCTCACGTGTCTTGTACAATTTTTTTACATATTTAAATAATTTTAAAAATATATTTTCTATATTTATAGGCCCATAAATTTTTAAATGTAGGACTATTGTGCACTCAGCCTGATTTGGACAAATTTTAGCCCGATTGGTCTACATATAGTGATTTTAAAATTTAATATACTACAGGCTACAGGCACATAAAATTTCTACAAAATTATTTTTCCCTCTCGCTTAAGGTAGCTAGTTAACTAATATATCAGCGTTTGTTTAGTTTAGAAGTTGGAGAACTCGTATTGTTGATTATCCGAATCACGTATGCGATCATCGTCATTTGTATTAATTCGTTTGCAACTAGACACAGCCAACAATATATACTCGAGTTTCACAAAAATCTGCATTGAAGATATTTGTGATACTTTTTAGTACTATTGAGTATCACAAAAATTTAAATTCTCAGGTAAAACTAAGGTAGCACGCATGTTGGGTACACTGCTGCACATGGTGGGAATACTTCCAAAAGACAAGGTAATCGAAGTCCAAAGAACAGATCTAGTTGGACAATACATAGGTCAAACAGGGCCACAAACAAGAAAAAGGTAAATATATATTATATGAGTACGAATTAAGTCTTACAAATGTGTTTAAATTAATGATCATATATTTGTAGATCGAAGAAGCCTCGGGTGGGATTTTGTTTGTAGACGAAGCGTATCGCCTAGTCCAGAGATTTTGGATTAGAAGCGTTGGAGGAGATAATGTCCTTCATGGACATTGGAAAAGTTGTCGTAATATTTGCAGGCTATACACAACCAATGGAGCACGTAATATCTTCAAATGAAGGCATGCGTAGGCGGGTTTCCAACATTTTCCACTTCCATGACTTTACATATGAACAACTTGCCAAAATTGTGCATCTTAAATTGCCTAGTAATGATGAAAATAGCCCTTTCTACGGATTTAAGTTGGATACTAGATGTGCTAGTGTAAAGAATGTTGCAGCCTTGATAAAACGAGGAACAACTGCACAGCAGCGTATGAAGATGAATGGAGGTCTAATAGACCAAATGCTGGTAAAAGCTAAAGAAAATCTGGATTCACGGACTGATGTGGAAAGCACAAATTTATATTCAATGGTTGCAATCACCTTAGAGGATTTAGCAGTTGGGCTCTGGTTGTTGAGAGCTGATGAAGAAAATACAGGAAATAATCTTGAATTAGTGAGTAGGATCATCAAATTTTTGGAGGCAGGGTCGTTTTTATTTAATTTTTTCTTTTATTCAACTATCTACTTGTTTATTGTCCTTAGTTTCTTGGCATCACATACCCCATTCCAAATAGACTTTTAATCTGGTACTTCCTTGTCTTTAATACATGCTACATGAACGAATTCATATTCATTAAATATTGATGATGACAATATTGGAATATTCAAGGATAGTAACCTTTTTTTTTTGTTTTAAATGTAGTCCAAAGTGGTTACTATATAGGAGAAGTGACTTTATTTATGCAATGTATGAAAAGTCATGAAAAGGTATGTAGTATTTGAAAGAAAAAAATTGAAGCATTTGTTGATAATCAATATTTTTATTAAAACTAATGAGCAACACAATATACTCATAAATATTTATAAAAATAGAATTGATTTGTGTTATTTATGACCCACAAAAATATGAAAGTCTAATATATGTTTTTCCATTTTTGAGTGAAAATGGATCCCTCCCTTTATGAGGTATTAAAATAATCATCCACTTATTACCAAGTTAATTGACAAAAATATCTATTTTTTATTATAGTAAATGGGGGTATAATTGTAAAATTTTAACTTATTACATGAATTAATTCTCAGTATAAATACTTGAAATATTATGACTCATGTTAAACTATGTTGTAATATATATTAACAAACATTTGATTTGTATGATTTAATAAAATATATCACACATAAAAAGTCAAATGTAACACATATTCACTATCACTCAAAATTTAATACCTCAAAACAAACGAGTCTTTTAGTTATTACAATTGATACCCTTTATTAATATATATAATATCCTTTAATTATTATAATTGATACTCTTTAAAAAAATAAAAATAAATAAATCAAATTTCACTATAAACTTTTGAGAGACTTTGTAAACTTTTTTTCGTCTACGTTTGAGATTTAGGCCTTTCTGACTCCAAGATTGTTGCTTGCACGTGATTAGTGAAATTATTTGATAATGATACCTTAAATTTTAATTAAATAATATTTGAATAAATTCAAGAAATAAAAAGATTTTACAAACTGTAGGCGATATTCACTAAATTACATTAAATAAATAAATTTCATAATTATTACAAAAATAATACTCCACAAGAGCAAGAATTAGCTTCGGCTAATTTTCATTTGTCCACCCACCATCTTATTGCTGATCAGTTTCCCCCTGTATCACAGAAGCATGTATATTGTCATTTTAAAAATATAAATATTCTGTCTTATTTTATTTCTTTTGATTTTTGGCAAAAAAAAAAAAATTATCGGTAAATAATTCGTTCCTAAAGGGAATCGAACCAGGTCTCTCACTAAAGTGAGGAGTCAGGTGTGGGTAATTTAAGCTGATTTTGTCTTTATTCATACATGTCGATCGGCTTTGAGAAAACTTACATTTACAGTAAATGTGATTCCAACTTGAATTTCACCGTGGTAAGTTTTGTCGCTGGAAACAACCCTATACTTTTGAATAGGAATTTCAGCCTTGCCATTCTTATTTTCAATTCCCAGTTCAAATAGCTCCTTCAAATAAATGCTGCAAGTTTTTCATAACCGATTAATTAACACATACTATATGGCAATCTATGGAAAACGATAAACTTAAGTTTAAATATAACATTAACATATTGTCGATTTCGTTATTTAGTATGACAGTAAGAATTTCAAATTTTATTTTATGTTGGACTAATTAATCAGTTTCTAACAGTATTCCCGTAAAAAAAAAAAAATCAGTTCTAACAATATTATATATACTTGTATTAAAAAAACCAATATTATACTTATATGTATTCAAATAATTAATTTCAAAGATCTTGAATAATGTCAAATCAACACAATAAATCTTTTTAAATACAACATAACTATAATAAATCATTGCAATTGTACTTACGTGGCTTGACCTAGATAATCGTCGTTGGTGAAAGAGTCGCGGTCCATAATTTTGAGAAGAAGTTTTTGTTGTGGTTCTTTCCCTGAGCCTGATGTAGGATATTCCACCATGAATTTGAACTTCTCGTTCCATACAGGTCTTTTGCCGCCTTGTCCTGAGACCGATTCACTTCAATTATTAATTAACTAGACTAGACTACAGATTTTATAAGTCTAACTAATATGAATACACGATGTTTAAAGGCAAAATCTTGTGTCAAACAGTTTCATAGTATGAAATTAATACTATTAGAAACATTTACCGATAACATCTATTTAGTGATACCATTACACTTATAAACCGATATCACGGTATAAAATGGTATCAGCGAATGATTCTAATGGTGTTAGAGAGTGATTCTAATAGTATCGGTTTAATATTATGAAAGCTGCTTCTGAGAGAAAGTGACTCATGTTTAAAAGTTTTAATTATTTTAAAGTAAATTTATGGTTTCGGAACCAATTTTAAAAAGATGATACTGGATAAGTGATAAATATAAGAGTACGAGGGAAGATCTCTCTCTCTATTTTTTTCCAAAAATTGCAAAGTTGTTTGATAAGCGATACTGAATCTTCTATTCCAATTACACGTTAATCGACATTATCAATTATTAGGACACATGACACCTTACCTATGTATTGTGAACTAGTTTTTTTCAAAAAATTAAAAGATATTAATTTAAGAATAATAATAATATATAATAAAAATAATTAATATTATTTTGAATTATACGATAAGATTGGTTTTGAAAAAACTTCTATTAAATTAAAATATAAGATCTTAAAGCAATATTTAGAATAGATTTTGAAATGCACACCGTAACGTTTTAAGTTTAAATAATTAGCGACAAAATAAACTTTTTAACAGAATGTAAAAGTGTAAACATGTGAGGTTAAATTAAATTTATTAGTTGGGATCCTTATTTTATTATTTTATTAACACACGTTTATAATATGATGTCTATATGCTGCATAGATGACATTAAATATGATAACGAAATACTCACCCTCCCTAAATATTTTTACTGATAAAAAAATAATAATGATTAAGATTTTGAAAAACTATTTTATAAATTTTTAAATATAAAATAAAAAAATTAGTTTGATTGTATGTATGTGTGGATCATAAAATGATAATAACACTTTGTGTAAATTTTTTAATATTATAAGAGTGAAATATTTAAAGAGAATTTTATATTTTAAAAGTGTAATAAATATTGTTGAATGAACAAAAATGAAAAATGTGATTTGGAAGAGAGTAAGTAGTACTCCCTCTTTTCCAAATAAATTTGTACACTTTTCGTTTTGAGACGTCTCGTATTAACTTGCATACTTAAAAATAAAATATCACTCACAAACTACACCCTCACATTTATTTACACAAAATATTATTACAAATCAATTCAATAAAGAAAAAGTGTATTTTTGTGAATAAATTGCCCATATAAACTAATCCAATCAAGTATAAATTTCTTTTTTTTTTTTTTTTAAATTTCGTGTGTCAAAAATTGACGAAAGTTGATATGGGAATGAGTGAATATAAAAAATATTCTGCCAAATTCAGAGAGAATTTAATAGTAATACTTTACCCTGTAGACAAACACAGCACTGCAGTCGAGATTTCAAGGTTTTCTTACGACCAGTCGTGCTCTTCTGTTCTTGATCTTTGTATTGAATCAAAATGTACGGATCTACCTTACCTGCATTTTCAACATTATCAATACACACCTTGTCCTTTTTTTTTACTTGGCCTCGTGTTCGAGACTGTCGTCTCCGAAATTACCTAACGTCCTTAATTTAACTATATTAACACTGGGAAAAAAAAAAGGAAAAACGTACAATTCAAGAGAAAAATGAAAATCGCATCGGTCTAAATTATTCTCTCTCCTTTTTTTTCTTCCTCAGCTCTTGATTTTCTCTCAGAATTCACACAAGAAATTTAGAGGATTTATACTGTTGATTATTCAATCAATACAAAAGGGATTCAGATTAAATATATGTATATGATAAAAGGCTGCAGGAACTATTTATATAATTATATTCATCCTAAACCTTCTCTGCTGAAGGGAAGATTGGGGGTATGCGGTATGCCGTTTGCCTCCCCCATATTTTCCAATTCATAAAATGGTTAAAAAGAAAAAAGCAGGTAACGTCAGTGAGACCATATAATTAATTATACGCCACATATATTTTGTAATTTTTATAAACAAAATCGATATTCGAGGAAATAAGCATAATGATAGTTGATTTGACCCATTCAATTTTCCAGCTTTACTGCATATTTGACGAAGACTCTTAACATTTTTTACGCCTCATTCTTAATTCTTCCAAAAAAAAAAAAAAACACATAATCTTAAGGATACCGATATATACATACCGAAGAATTCCGTATTTTTGAGGTCTCGAGCACGCACCACCGTCACCTCCATTATTCCCCTCGTCATCTCTCTCTCTCTCTCTCTCTCTCTCTCTCTCTCTCTGTGTTTGCGTGGAATCTGCAAATAATTAATTTTGAGAAAAGTGGAAGTAGTTTACGTTTGAATTGGGGGAGTTAGGAATGCATGCGTTATGGTTTATATAGACACAAACTAGAGAGAGAGAGAATTGAAACTGTAGTAAAAATTTGACAGCTACATCTGTAGTTGACCCTTGTATATTTGCATTTCCTTGCCCTTTCTTCTCTTTGATTTTTACCAACTTGGTGTGCAATTTAACGAGTACAAATAAAATTTAAAATTCGATTCAAATGGATATATACATCCGATCAAATAAAAAGGATATATACAGTCGTCACACTAACCTAACGCGCGTGTATTTTTCTCTTCGATCTATGCTTCTATAAAATTTCCCTCCTCTATATTTGGTGCACTTGAAAAAAATATGTAATCAATAACTAGACAGACTGCAGAAATCTTTTTTTCTTTTAATTGGTTTATATATATATATGTGATGTCTTTCTAGAACAAACACAGGGGGTTATTATGGTATAGTCTTGACAAAATTATGGTATATATAGTCAAACTATATTAGAACGTACGAAACTTGCATGTATTTATCAGAAAATGATATTGTAATATTAAAACGATATATATTCAGAATTGGTGGAAGACATTGATTGGTAAATGACGCATTACTTATATGTATAATTAATACGTCACTATTTTTATTAATTCTTATACGCTATATCAATTTACTAAATAAGCAACAATTAACTAAACAATTTATATTTTCCTTTGGTTTGCAATAAATTATAGTTCCCTCAATTCAAAATGTGACACGTGGCATCCGTGTGTTGGTAACTTTAGGAAAATAGTTATTGTAAGCCTAAGCCTATACAATTTCATTTTGTATTTTAAAATAATTGTCGTCATACATGTGCATTAAATAAAACTAATTAACATGTGTATTATATATGTAAATTATTTTATTAAGTACTAGCATTGTGTTTAAAGATAATTAAAAAAAAAAACAAATTAGAGTTGGTCACAGTCCACTCGTACAGGGCTGCATTGAGCTTGAGGTTATTGTTCCTTTATTTGTTTCTTGTAATCTTTTGCCTTCATTCCGATAAACCTTAATCATAATTTCTATAGTTTCTAAATTAAGGGTTATATATATGTGTGTGTGTGTTAATGTAGAATAACAAATATTATTTTTATTGTTTTAATGATACAATTAATATTGTTCAAAACTACACACATAATGCAAATTAATTAAAACTGATTTACACTTGATTTTACCTTTGTAATTGAATTTTTCTAAAAAGAAAATATTATTGTGGTGCAATTAAATCTACACTATAATTTGTTAAACAAAAATATACAAAAATATATATATATATATACTTAATGATTGTATCTCTACGTAACTAATTGTTCAAATTATAAAGTTTTGAGTTAAAATGTTAAAATTAGGGGAATTGATTAATATAAAAGAATATAGAATTCAGAACATAATTTGGAAAAATTAAAAATAAAACAAGATAGAATATTGACAATAAAATCATGCGAAAATCTGCAGACAGCAAATTTATTTGAAAATTCAAATAAAAACGTGTGTTGGATAATTACCAACTTTTTTATTAAAAGCATAATTACCAACTAATTATATAAATTAACAGTGCAAAAGAATCTTAAGGTAACGAACAAATTGTTCATTGATCATTCCCTTATAATAATTCGAAGGCTGCTTCTATAATTTAACTTTATACATAACTACCCAGTTTTTAAAACTGTCTTTAAGGCAATTGATATAGCTAAAGTGGTTAGAGCTCCATTACCTATGTCCAAAAGGTCATGATTTAGTCACCATTTAAGCGATAAAAAAAAAAAACTGCTTCTTAAATTGATACATAACTAGTGATTTCAAGTGATTACACATCCCACGCTAATTTCAAGTGATTTATGACGAGAAGAGAGCCGAAATCTATATTATTTCCTTTCTCTTGTCGAGTCCATTATTTTGATATACTCCTCTATTGAGATCGGTTTTCACAAGACTTTTCAACGGTTTTTGTGTGACAATTATTTCATGGTAATATGTGTACAAAAGTTGTTTTATAACCATTCATATAAAACAACTTTTGTACACATATTACTATGAAATAATTGTCACACAAAACCGTT
Source organism: Paraleonurus japonicus (assembly GCA_030762865.1). NCBI lineage: Eukaryota > Viridiplantae > Streptophyta > Magnoliopsida > Lamiales > Lamiaceae > Paraleonurus > Paraleonurus japonicus. The sequence goes on from CM061053.1 coordinate 6,097,091, forward strand.
AAAAGTCAACTCATGAAAACTAATCTGACGGAGGTAGTATTTTTTATATTATTACGTATGACACAACAATTTTCGATCATTTTTCAATAATTTTTTGCCAAAATTTAAATTATCTAGTGAAATTAATCTATTTTGATATAAAGAAAAAACCACCGTTAATAAATAAAAGAAAAGGATTAAATTTAAATTCGATCAAAATTATAGGACTATTCAGAAATTATATCTGCTATTAGGCATGTGCATGCATTTCAATTTGCAGGAGCCGCCATTGACCCTGAAAAGTACCAAGAAAAGCGTCTAGGACGAAAATAAAAAGCCCTCTTAACGTCATTTTCCAACTAAACCACTTTGATTTTAATAATTAATTTGCAAGTAACACTTATTTAATTAGCTATGTACACTTTGATTTTAATAACTAATTAGCAAGTAGTAACACTTATTTAATTAGGTAAAAATTGGGTAGTTACGTACGAAGTAGTTGTAAACAAAGGCCTCTAATTTTTATTTGTTTAATATTTAGCCACCATATCTAATTTAATCTGAAGAGTTCAACTATTGACCGGGCAATTAATTAGGCAACATCATGATATAAATGGTGAAAATTGGCGGGAATGGAACGAAGGAAGAAAGACATGCACATTTATAGAAAGTTCATGCGTGGAACTTACAAAATCTTCATAAATTTTAAAATTGAAACTATATATATTTTTGGTAATGAGAAATTGCGAATTAAGCATTTATCATAGGATGCAATTATTAGACAAGATTATTATTATCTTTCTTTGGAATAAGGTACAATTTGGACCCTCAACTAGTGCGTCGGTACAAATTGGACCCTAATATATTTTTGGTACAAATTGAACCTTAAACTAATGTCTCAGTACAAATTGAACCCTAAACTATTTTTTAACAAATAAACACTTTTACTTTTACAATTGAACAAATAAGCCATTCAACTAATAAAATAAAATATGAAGACCCTTTTATTAAATGAATTGACATAGAACTTTATTAGGGTCCAATTTGTCTAGATACTAGTTGATGTCCAAATTATACCTTATCTTTTTTTACACAAGATTATTATCAAACACAAATTTTCCTAACAACATGCGGGGGCCGGAAGGGGCAGTTGAGACTTTTTATTTATGGGGCTAAGATGAAAATTTAATATTTAACACAACTATGTTAAAAAAAAAAAAAAGAAGTAATTTCGTTGATCAAATTCAATAACATAGTAGTTTATGCAATTTAAATAGGCCCTAGAGTGATAAAAAACAAAATGCGGGCTTAAAGTGCTAGAGCTGAAGAGACTGCAAGGAACAATGAAGTCCAAACTGCTAAAAATGGGTCTTCATTTACAAATCAATCCATATAGCATTAATTTTTACTTCCGACTCCGAGAGTTTGTCCTCAAGTTATACACCTTTTTGATAGGAGCTTCAGATTTAGTCTTCTTCTTAGCAGCACCTGGACGTGGTGGAGGAGGAAACTCATTCATGTATTTGTCAAAACCTCTCCGGAGGAACTCCAACTTCTTCACACTTTCATCCTTCAATAAAATTCAAATTTAATCATAATACTAAATTGGAACAGGGATTTGGTGCCAATAAACTTAATTAACAAGATGAAATCTAAACATTTGATGATCCTACTTACCATTTGACGATCAATTCTATTATTTTCTTCGGCACTCAACAACTGAAGCCCAGCAGCTAAATCCTCAGAAGTAATTGCAACCATTGCATATTCATCTGTGCACTCCACATCAATTCTTGAATCCAAATTCTCTCTAGCTTTAACCAGCAGTTGATCTACTAAACCTCCATTCATCTTCCTACGCTGCTCTGCACTTGTTCCCTTTTCTATGAGTGCAGCAACATCCATTACACCAGTAGCCCTACGGTCCAACTTAAATCCATAGAGAGGGCTATTTTTATCCTTAGTAGGTAATTTAAGATGCACAATTTTGGCAAGCTGTTTACATGGAAAATATTGGAAAGCCGTCTACGAATGCCTTCATTGGAAGAAATTAACCGGTCCAACGGTTCAGTGTATCCTGCAAAAATTACGACAAGTTTTGCATTGTCCATGCACGACATTATCTCCTCTAACGCTTCTAATCCAAAATCTCTGGACTAGGCGATACGCTTCGTCTACAAACAAAATCCCACCCGAGGCTTCTTCTATCTACAAATATATTCACTAATTTAAACACATTTGTAAGAGTTAATTCGTAATCATATAATATACATTTACCTTTTTTCTTGTTTGTGGCCCTGTTTGACCTATGTATTGTCCAACTAGATCTGTTCTTTGGACTTCGATTACCTTATCTTTTCCAAGTATTCCCACCATGTGCAGTAATTTTCCCAACACACATGCTACCATAGTTTTACCTGTTATAAAAATATCATAGTTAAACCTCGATTCCATGTACTTATAATTTACGAACCAGCACAAATTAACATTCATTTTTTCCAAAATATTAAACACGTCGTTCCAAAATTACGATCGGTCTAATTAAAGAAACGATTGTATGTTGCTAAAGTAAGAAACACATCCCAATTAATCAATTACCGGTCCCTGGATTTCCCAGAAATGCCAATTGAGGCAATCTTCTCGGCCCGACGCTGCTCATCCAAGATCATTCCCTTTAACCATTTCCTAAGTTGTATTTTGAGATCATCTAATCCCACTATTTTCGACAGTTCATTGTCGATGGCATTCATCTTAACCTTTGTAGCAGTGCATGCGACTTTTTGCTTTGCATGCTCTGCCATTCCTCCTGCAGTATAACAATGGTTTTAAAGGGGACTAATTGTTGAATTAACATATAATATCACCTCATATATATATATATATAGGGTCATTTACAATAAGGTAGAAAGAGGTAAACCTTATTACAACTAGGTGTAAAAATTTGCACAGAAGCACAAATTTTTTTGCATGAAAGCACAAAAATTTACAAATTACACGTGTTTGTAATTTTGCATAATTTTTACACCTATTTGTAATTTTCCCATATATATATGTTCCATTTTATTAAAAATTATGTATACCAATCTTTTCAATTAATTCTCATTAATTATTAATTTATGAAGTTGCGACTTTTCGAAAACACAACGTACTAAAGTGATACCTTGAACTAGTGGATCTGGACAAGATGAAGAAGAGTAGAAGGCTCAATTTTTAGATTATTAATAAATTATCTTTTTCGTAATTTAAGTAAGTACTTTAATTTAGATTACATTGATCATTTTCAGATTTAACTAAAAATTTAGAACAAAAAAAAGTTATAGTACTAAACTTTAGAATTTAGTTGGCAAAATTAATACTCTCTCCGTCTCATAATTACTTTCATATGTGTGTGGGCACATGTATTAAGAAAAATAGTAATGAGTAAAAATTTGAGGTGTTGTAAATTTTTATGTATAAAGTAAAGAGATAAATTATATTGTGTGTAAGTGTGGGCCCAAAAGTAATAACATTTTGTGTATAATTTGAGATATTGTGAAAGCGTAATTTATGGAGCATTTTTATTTTAAGGGCATGAAAGTTAATTATTTTGGGATGGACGAAAAAGAAAAATGTAAAGATAATCGTGGAAAGAAAGGCGTATTAGACTTATACCAAGTGTTAACTTTTTAATATTTTATTTATGGATTATAAATTTGACAAAAACTTATATGTAACGGATCATATTTTTCTTATTATATTTTTAGCGGGGTGAAATTTTACTTTATGTCAAATCAATATTTAAAAATTATTGATGGTGCATTATTATATCATATTGAGTGAGAGAAAAATATGAGAAAGAATTAGTGGATAAGTAATCAAGTAATTTGTATTGAAAAGAGTAATAATAGATTGTATAGGTATTTTTAGGGGAGGATTGAAATTTGGATTTACAAGTCCGATTTTAAATCCCTAAATAGTATGGGACGTGGTTCGTAAAGTCCTAAACCCATCCGTATGAGTCTCAAAACAAACATACCCAAAATGAAATTCATATATGAAATTGTCTCATACAAGACTTTATCATAGACTTTCTCATAAACTATGAGGTGGATACCGGCAAAATTTATTCAAATTTATAGATGTGAAGTTATAAATTGATCGAAAGGAAACAAGATATGCATTGCAGTGTAACTCTATTAAGACTACTAAAACTTTCATCTAAGTGATTGACAGAAGCTAGCTAGCTAGCCTGAGACTGATTCTCTTGTGCATTTTTTCTGATGGTTGAGGATTCCGAGCAGCTGCAACGCATGGCTTGCAATCGTGAGGAGGGTTATCCAAAACACTTATACGAAATGTTTGTTCTTTCTTTTCATTCCGGGAACATGAAGGAGAGCTTCCATAATGAGGATTTCCCAGTCACGGGGCCGTAGTATAGAAAACCAAGTATCATCTGCTCAACACAATACAAAAATCATCTTAGAAGTGCAGAGGAAGAAAGAAATAAGGCTTCTCTCTCCATATATTTACTTTTTCTTTGCTGAGATTAAATCAAAGTAGATGGGAACCTAGTCTGGTAGCTTTAACTACGTGTAATATGATTGCCTTTTGCCTTATCATGAATTCATAGAGAATTATATTATAAAAGAACTTTGATATTGTTGGGTAGATAAATGATCATCCTTTACTGAAACTGTAATACATACACATGTACAAATGTTGAGAGGTCGGATAATTGTAGAGAGTTTGTTACTACTTACTAGGAATGACACTCGAGACAAGTCATAAAAATTCCCCAGACATAACTGAAGGGAAATTCAATTTAGATACATAACCAATATCATATATATGCACAGATGTCCAAAAATGATTAAAATGTGTAACATGCAAGAGACTAAAATTCTTAATGATTAGATTTGTAATTGTTAATTAATTAGCTATGTGAATGTTGTAGATATAGTGTTAAGTTCACTATATATATTTTTAATCATTTTCAAAATGTGTAGATTGTTGGAGTTTCAAATGTCTATTTAGATTACATAAATATTAACTATTGCATGTTACCTATTTCAAGGTAACAAGTCAACATGTGTATCCACCCAAGTAACACCAACCAACCAACAAAACTGGAAATGCATCTTAGATTATTCTTCGGATGAACCAAAAACAACAGGCAAGATGTACTTTCAGAAGGGGGTAAGGAAATCAATTCTAAAAAATGAGCTTTGCTATAATGAATGGAACAAACCTCCATTACGTACTGCCTTGAGTTGAAAAATTCCAGTGCCTTGTGGTCCATAAACAGGAAAGGTGCAAGATACTGAGTTGCGCTTGTGAGCTACGGCAAGCGATGCATTATACCAAGGACCTCTCAAAATAGGCTCCCCAATAGCTTCAATTACTGCCGGGTACTTACTGGCTTTCTCCATGGCCTTGCTGCAAAACCAGTGCCAACATATTTCAGATATTCCACAATAATGTGTAATTATGGACAGACAGAAATAGAAGTCTGATATTGTAGGCATGGGATAATAAAATCGCATCAAAAATTGGTTTCCATTCTTAAGTTGGATGGCTCCATTCTCGAATTGTTATATAACGTTTGTATTTATATGATATAAATTGTTGAAATTGCATGCTCATTGTGGGCAAAGTGAGGGGAAAAAGGGAAATAATCCATAAGTTTCTTCTAGAAAAATAAATGCACTTTGTACTCGTAGACATGCATGAGTATGCAACAGCCTTATAGAAGCAAAAATTGATGGAATCTTTCAAATTTTGAGAGACCGCACTTCCGTAATTTTGGCAAAACAGAACCAACAGTTACATGCACATAATGGATATTAAGGGGCATTATAGAATTCTCGACCAAATTTGGAGAGCATTTCCAGTTCTTGTGACTGAAAACTAAAGGATTATGCCAAAAGAGCAGGAATGAAGGAGGTGGCTGCAAATTGTCCACATTCCACGGGGTTGATTCAATTTTCCAATTTCCCTAGCATGAGACAAATATTAGTATTCTTGAACCATTACGAGCCAGGAAATGAAGTTAAATCTTCAGTATCCATTTGGCATATATTCCCAGGATCATGTCTTAAAGATCTTCAGCATTTATGAAAAGCACTTTCTACACCAAAGTTCAAACATGCTTCACTTTCATTCAACGGGGATGCCCAGTATGCTAATCTTTAATGTTATGTAATGAAACCTGTGGAAGGAAAGTCTTTTTCAAAGATTCCATATAAATTTCTATATGAAACCGAGATAGTTACCCACCTTTCAGAAAAATCTAATGATAGGGGATTTTTTTCTTCTGAAGGTGGGAAAAAGATAAAATGAGAGAAAACAATTCAAATTTCAGTTGCAAGGCTGCAACTCAAAAGGTCACCTGAAGGATGCACATTTTTGGCCACCTTATTTGACGTTACATCCATTTGGCCTATGTAGAATTAATTTTGATTGGCGTATAAATGTGAATGGTGTCTTTTGTAACTAAAGGAAAAATGTATGGTGTGAATACATATTAAAATTCTCAATTCACAATTTAAATTTGATGCTTACTTTATCCCCATTACACTGCCCACCACTGTACCACAATATTATGCTGATTTGCTGGAGATTGCGTTAACAAATGAAATAATCTATATTCATGTCTTGCTTGTGGTTGGCTGGTTGCACAATTTCAATTACATAGTGACTTTGGAAAATGCTTAAAGATTAATACTCCAGATATGTGGAATATATGAAAAATCATGCACATTGAGGAAAAGTGGAAAACATAATTATAAGTTATAACCAACCGAACCAAGAAACTCAATTCGGTTCAGTTTTTATTTTTTCGATTTGGTTTCGGTTTTACATTTTAAATTTTTGGTTATTCAGTTTCTGTTTTTTTTTTTTTTTAATTGAACCGAAATGAAGGCCATATATAAATAAACCTTAGGCATTTGATTTATATAAATAAATCATTTTTATGTATGGTTAATAATGGCTGAGCTCATATTAAGTGGTTTTTATCATAATAGGAGAGTCCATCAAAGAGACAGGTTTTTTTTTTTTTACAAAAAATATATAGTAAATTTTGGTTATTCGGGTATTCACCAAAACCTTACCAATAATTTTGGTTCGGTCAATATACAGTTTTAATTCAATTCGGTTGGTTTTGGTTAGCAATCATGGACATTTCGGTTATTTCAATTATGAGATTTCGGTTTGGTTAACGCTCACCCTAGATTCACATCATGCACTAGTCTACGTTGGCTATGTCTGAGTATCGACCAGCAGTCCAACTCAATTGCATGTGAATCCACCAAGAAAACAGAGAAATGAATGCCAGATATTATCACCATGTGTTAAAAGGAAAAACACTTCCAGCAGCACCTGAAAGAATAAATGCAATTCTAGGCAGAGTAAGTTATTGTAACCTACGTTTTTCCCTTGCCTTCACTGATAAACTGCATTAGACTTCCACAATTTCCATGAGAATTATTATAGTCAGGTGAAACCAAAGGGAGAGAGAAGGGTTGGACTGGCAGGCCCCCAAATAACTGTCCACTTTTCCTAAAGATTGTAATTATCTAACAAACTTGGTATATTATGAGGTCAAAGCTAACAATATATCAATATAAGTTCTCAACAAGGCATTTTCTCGCGTATATAGAGAACTGGAAAGAGCAAAAGGCAAATAAGCTGCACCAATTTCACTCCCCTTTCTCCCCAACACTAACAAAGACATTAAATGTAGCATTTATAAAATAGAAAGTTCCCTAAAATTATTTTAGTGGATCAAATCATTCTATTTCGATTGAAGTGATCCTAGGGTATCTGTTCGACTGTTCAATATGCTGCTGAAACTCTACTAAGATCACCAATAAGATCATTCCAGAAGTTACCTAAAATACACAACACTGCAGTTTCTATACAATAATATGACTCTCCAAAACATAGTTAAATCTGAATCACAAAGTGAAACTCCATACATACATGATACATCACAGTTGCATCAGGACAAAAGAAAAAGGGGCAAACATTAGCATTTATGTATCCATAGAATTCATCTAATTACACATATCAAATCAAATGAAATAGCATAAAAAAGAAAAAGAACCCCAGGGATCAATTTCAGCAGACAATTCTTCTCGATGCAGTAAACTAGCAGACTTAGAGACAGAGTAGCATTAAATTCTTAGCCATGGGAGTAGAAACAAATCCCCAAATTAACCGCATTAATTGGCGCAAAGAAATAAAAAACTAAAAGATGATATTCAGAGCATAAATTTCAATTAGCCACGATGTAGGTAAAGAGATTAACCTGCTGCAACCATGGTAAATTACTAGATCATCAATCGCACTCAAAGCAACGCCTCCTGTTAAGCAAATCAATGCTCCCGACACTACTTTACGCGCCCACGATTTCGCTTTACCTTCTTCAGCAGGTAGCGGCGATGCCGCTGGAGATGCTGGGGGCGCTGCCGCCGGAGACGCTTGCGCCATCCCCGGTCTATTCTTCAGCATGGAGAGGACCCTTCGGCCCACCATCCTTCAGCTCGACTGCTTCCTCTCTGTTTCGGCGTTAAAAGAGTAAAAAATGAAAAGGGCAAAAATAGACGTGGGGCTAGAAAAGTAATTTGACAAAAATGATGCCTAGTCCAAACACGTGCGATGCACGTTGCCTATTTTCACCGGAGAGCATATTGCTGTTCGGAAAATATCTCCATCGGAGAATTTCACGCATGAGCAGATTCGACTGAGGAGAATTCATTTGCGAATGCAGCATTTAACAGCAAAATGAAAAATCTCTTTCTTAGGATTAGATTCTATCGATTACACATTTGTCTTGTTGTTTAAATTGATTTTACAAGAGTTCAACCCAATAATTGCTATACTGATCAAAGGTCAACTCCTTGATCTGAGAAGAAACTTTGGAGCAGTTATCTTACCCCCAAATATGGCTTATGCTGCCCTTGTTTCGCTTCAACAAACCATAGATCTCATCCTCAATCATAAGCATTCCATTTCTGCTACTGAAATAGAACAAATTACATCCATCCGTGTCCCGAGAAATCCAGCCGGTTGGAACGGAAAATCACAGATTTAGCTAACGAAGCAGAAGATGTTATCGATTTTCTTATGTGGAAGCAATTTCGGATGAATTGGTGAGGTGTAGGCTATCGAGAGTTGAATTTGAACACCAGATGAGTAAAGTAAGAGTGGAAATTGGTTCAATCACTGGAGATATGAAGGAAGATCCTCTCTATGATTTACCTGCTTCATTTCATCATCCGGAGTTGCAGGTGCGGGCAAAATGATGTGCTAATTGGTTATATGACGATCTTTAAGGGGAAAAGGGTCCTGTTTTTAGTCACTGCAAACTAATTTCAGTTTCAGAACCGTCTCTCACAGCTTTTGAAAAAATAATTCTAAAAATTATTTTGTATAGAATTTTGGGAAATCATCGTCATCCCAATCGTAGGCATGGGTAAGACTATTATATGCTTAAGATGATCCATTAATGATCGAGTGTTCCAAAACAATTTCTTTCAACAATTGAGGCATCGCATCTTGTGTTCCTTCACACTTTTGTCATTGTCATCTGCATCAGCAAGAAAAATTTACTTTTAGTTTTGCATGGGAAGGGTGAAGTTGAGCCTCCCTTGGAAAGATATCAACACCATTGCTGGTTCACAGCCTAACCTTGAAGTGAGGCATGGAGAATTTCATCACCTCAAATTTCTGCTCATTGAGAATTCAAATCCGCAGGCAATTGGATATGTGTAGTGCTTCATTGTTGTCGTCACGAGATTCCAGATAATATTGAAGAAATACTAGCACTGGAAGTGTAGTATCAGAGTTTTTGGCTCGACCAAATCCTATTCCAGCATTCAATGATGAATTCAAATGTTCCATATGCAAATCAAATATTGAGACTTTAGTCCAACACAAGGTTTTGTGAAGATATAGAGGCTCGATCTCCTTTTTTATCCTTTTAACAAGGAAATTTGAAGGCGTTAATCGAAGAGTAGCATTGTACCATGTCTACTGCAGGTTAAGAATTTAAACTCGTCATCGTTGATCTCGGCGTTAATTATTCTACCAACTCAAATTATCACCAACTTTGAATAAAAAGAATAATCTTAAATTATTTTTTATTTAATACTTCTCAAACAAACTTTATTTTTATTTTACATATTTAAATTCATAACATTTTTAGTTAACTAAAATATATGTATATAAGAACAATTTAATTATAAAAAAACAATAAAAATAACACGAGTTTTGGCCAATCATTTTGTATAAAAATGTAACTGAAACCTTTCCATGAGATACACTCTTATGATTTTAAGGATGCATGATATCACTTGTGATCCACATTTTAAGGATGAATGATATGTAGATGGCGAAAAAATAATTGACGAACTTTATATTTCATAACAGGTGAAACACAAAATAAAATATGAAAAGTGCACAGAATCAAATTGTATAATTTTAGCGCAGCCTTTTGGGGTTGGAGCTTTAACCTCTAGCTAGAGCACAAGTGTTATCTACGAATATACTTGCCACATGGAAGGATGAATAGCAATACTTAAATTCACGATGATGAATAGAAATACACAATCTCTTTAAAAAGAAAAATAACAGTCTGATACATTTTCTGGAAATATAAAACAAATAACAATTTCTTTAAATGGAGTATTTAACCAGTAAATAGGAACACATTACATAAATTGGCGGTACCATCGCAGAACAATTTGGCTTCAAAACATAGCATATGTATGATATTTCCTGATAATTTACATAAGCTGATCCAGTGAAAGCAATTGACATTCTCATGCTGAAGCTCTTTGCCAACACAGCAACGTAGATCACGAACCAATGTTGCCAACATTACGCTCTCGCCTCAAGATACAACTCTTCTACACTCAACTCTTTTGAGAGCTGGCATAAAGGGAAGACAATATATTATGTCATGCGACAGACGAGCATAAGAGTCACCCTATATAACTGCTTCAAGAAGCAACTGCCATTTCTAATTGAGAATCTTGGACCCCGGCATCAGCATCAGCAAGCAATGGAGTTTTCTGAAACTCATTTCGCAATTGCCCACAGGCTGCACTTGCATCCAATCCCCGTGTTTGGCGTACACTAACAGTAACTTTACGAGACTCTAGAGCAGCAGAGAATGCAAGAACCTATGTGAGGGTAACAATTGTCAGTTTAAGAGTAAACCCAATGGTCAACGTGCATAGAATCAAGGAAGTAAATATCTACTTTCTCATCGATATATCCACGATATATCAAATATTCATGGTCACTAATATTGATATTGGGGAGAATGATATTTCCCTAATATTCATAAATATATCGATAAATATCGGTACGCAAATTCGATATCAGTTTATTTTTAGTACAAATTTAGCCTTATATCAATAAAATATCAAGAAAATATCGATAAATATACTTAAAGCTAAGACTGTATTTGATAAAAAGAGAAAACAATAATGTATAAGGACAAGTATATGAGACAACATATATATTTTATTTTATGTATATTTATCATAAAGTTAAAATCTGTTCAAATTCTATTGCATAAACAAAGAGAAGAGGCGTACTGATTTCTTATAGGGACGCTTGTACTCTGAACCTTCTATTGTGTTAAAAGGAATTAGGTTTACATGGTAACCACTACCCCATTTACGAAGAAGCTCTGCTAACTCTATTGCATGGTCTACAGTATCATTGACTCCAGCTGCCATGGAAAAGGCAGAGAACATATATCAAATTATATGTTATGTTGCATACATGGTAATGCAGAAATGAGCTTTAAAACCTAATAGTGTGTATTCAAATGATACTCGTCTACTGGTTTCATCAAAGTAATGCTTGCAGTCCTCCATAATTGCATCCAGAGGATACGACTTTGCACTTGGGACGATTGTTTCCCTAAGTTTCTGGTTTGGAGCATGTAAGCTGGTGGTGGAAGTTGGAACACAAAAAGAGTATGAGAGTTCCATAATCAGAGAATCTTAAACATTAGTATATCAGCCTAATGAGTAATGGGTTTCTTATGGAGCCCAACAACAGCATAAAACACATGTGCATTGCAGCAATATGTACCAAGTGTTTTATGCTGGTGTTGGCCTCCATAAGAAACCCACCACTGGGCACCATATCAAAACCATCAGCCTAATTCTTTAAAAACAGTGGCACATGGGAAAAAGCATAGTTTTGAAAGGCGCGCCTCAGCGCTTGAGGCTATAAGGTATGCGCCTTTTTGAGTTTGTTTAGGCACACACATTTTTGCGCCTTTCGCGCCTCGGGTGAGGCAACCAAGGCACGCCTCTTGGCCAAAATGTTTTCACAAGTGTTACCTGAGAGCTAACGTTGATTGAAGTTTATGCGATGCCAGTCTTCTGATAGTATTTGGAACTCCAACAGTCGAAATTGTTATCATCCGTTGCCCAATTTGAATATCCTGAACTCCAGTAGATCAATTTTTAGACTTTAAACTACAGCAATAGCTTAGGTGTAGCACCAATGTGTATTTGTCCTATTATTTTTCTAAAAGCAAGAATAAACACAGATTGTAGAATGAGCATAAATTCAATGTGAGATGGAATAAGATTATCAATTAAATATTATATGCGCATTAATTTACAAGGTAAATCATTGAAAAATGCACTTGTTATAATGACATAACTATAAGAGACATCCTATTTCAAAACATTGAGTAGTTTATTTTCACAGTAAAAGAATCCATTTTTTTCTGCAGGTTCATGTATTACAAGAAAGTAGCAATAACTCGAATAGATCATCATATACTATTCTGGTGAAACATGTAAAAATATAACATGTAATTTTAGTCACTCATAGTCACTATACCTTGTTCAAGCAGCGGTGTGCTTCAAGAACTTCTTTCAAGTTCAACATCGGCTCGCCCATTCCCATAAACACAACATTTGTAACTCTGCGCTTGAAGATCTCTTCAATCGCCAAAACCTGAAAAGATTAGATATCAAACACAGTGTATAAGTCAAGCCTATAAATATAAAACTATTTAAATTGAAGACCATTAAAAATCCATGCCCCACGTTTTTCTTCAGTAGAAAGAAACACTAACCAGCGTTCTTTGCATACAGAACCTGAACATACATATTAAAAAAATGAAATTGTACACTGTATCATGAAATTGTCTTGTTTAGTGAATAAGCTACATACAAGTGATGATGGGTGCACCTGTGTGATTTTCACGTTGAGCCTGTTTAACAAAAATACAGAAACTAAAACATTATCAAGTTTCTGCCTAGCACATTAAGGATTAAGCAAAAGTAGGTCAAGTTGTTTTAGTGGCATACCTTAGAGCCTCTAACCAAGTAATATAATAGAAGAAAATAAGAATATACACCCAAATGTACTAAGGTATCTTCCAATACTTCAAGGATACATCCTTAATAAATGTAACTACACTTCTTCATGGAAAAAAAAGAAATTAATATGGGCCAGTGCGTAAATGAGGTGACAATTTTATTGTGCTGGAGAAGCTTCCTCAAATGACTACAGAAATTACTTAGGACCAGATATGAGCTAACCTGGTCAACAATTTCATGGCTCTTAAGGTTCCTCGAGAAACCTCCTTTGCCAGTGGCGCAAAAAGAACAGCGTAGCGGGCAACCAACCTAGGCCATTAAGTGGAATGGACAGTAAGAAGCATGACAACAAAGTGCTTATAACAACTCCTTAAGAGAAATGAACTATGCTAAAACAAACTCATTACTCATTAGGCAATCAGCATGGGAAGTTACCTGAGATGAGACACATGCAGTTAGTCGAGGTGAACCTCTGTCATCTACAGGTATGCCAACAGTTTCCACCAGCCTGTTATCCTCCAACTTTATCAGCAACTGAAAGCGACAACAATACTAATGATATCATTGGAAGAGGAGGGAAATTCCACGCACAAACAGATTGTGTCAATATTAACGGAGAATTCAATCTAGGGGCACGATATATCCCAAGAAAGAGAGCTTAGACTTGTTCAGAAATGTGAGAACAGTAGAACAATTATATGTTGTGCATATAGTTAATATCTTACAGGTGTAACATTATAATATAAAATATTCATCATGACCATCTATGAAACAGAAAAGGCAATTGCAGAAATGCAATCACAAGTATTTTTATATTATTGTCACAAGTATTTTCTTAGTATCGTATCCCAAGACACCTTATAGAATATCCATTCCGATCTGGAAAGGAAAGTCACTATATCTCAGTAGTGAGTATGAATTTTGACAAGAACAGTATTGTTCCAATTAGCATTAAAAATACCAATTTCAAAGACCTAACCATCAGAAAAATGATATATACAACAGGGATACATAACTTTAATACATCCTATTATTGTACTTGTGAACTTTTAACATAGCTAAAGTAGACTAGTGCAGGAAGTGCATCTCATCTACATGAGTTATGTTTTCCTCAATGTGAATTATTTATCATATGTTCCACATATCTGGAGTGCTTCTCCCTTCCCCTTTTTATTTATTGTTAGTTCTGAAACTGCAGCACCATAATCCTGTTCACTCTTGTGTGTTCCAAAGTCGCTGTGTAATTGAAAAGGAACAAACATACAAGAAAAAAAAGCAAGTTTAGATTTTAAATTGGGAATTTTAATATGTATTCACACCATACCTTTTTCATTAAGTTAGTGGACAAGAAAAAGCACCATTCACATCTATGTGCCTACCAATCATCAAAATTAATTCTACTTGTGTTAGCCAAATGGATGTATCATCAAAATAAGGTGGGTCAAAAATGTGCATCCTTATTGTCCATGTCTTGGCCTTTTGATTTGCAGGTTTCATTGCATTATAGATTAGCATATGGGGAATCCCAGTTGAATGAAATTGAAGCATATGTGGCAAGTCGAAACAGATAAACAATGAGGAGTGAAAGCAAAGGAAAATTAGCACAGCAAGAGCAGTAAATTCTTCACCTTAACCGTGCCATCAGCAGCAGTGACTTCCTTGTAGATAGGCGATCTACCAACACTCCACCCTGCTTCCTCCAACTCATTCCTGAATGCCAATGGGACTTCTCACCCACACCAAAAATTAAATTACAAATAAATAAACAATAAGTGTTTGATTGCAAGGAAAGGTTGCCATATATCTACAAAACCTTGATTAAGGAGAAAAGTATAAACAAGTGCTCACCCTGACTAAAATCCTGAAGTTCTCTAACCTTCCTCTTGTACAACAAATGATGCAATTGCTTGCCCCTATACTTTTCCTGATATAAATCAAAATAAAGAAACTCATATACCAAGCACTTGAAACACCAAGGGCGCTATTTATCTTCAATTTAAAGCTTACCTGTCCAAGTTCAACGGCGATTTGTTGTAAATCCATCTCCGACATGCCGAGGAGCACGCGACGTGTATCCGACTTGCTATTCTTGACGGGAGGTAGGGCAACTCTTGCGGGGGTTTCTATGCTACTGCTGCTACAGGCGATAGTGAGCGCGCGAAACTGTATGGTACGCGCCAATGGCACGTGACGCAATGCGGCCATGGGCATGTGAGAATTGAGAGATGGAAGAGATGAGGATGATGATGCAAGTACAAATGATAAAACCCCCTTGCTTAAACCTCAGCCTTTGAACGGAAAGACTTTTATAACCCTGGAGGATTGCAGTGAGCCACTGACCTCTTAACTTATAAATATCGGCATATCTACAGAAATGCCACATTAAAATTTACGAAAATATCAGTATGGATATATTGAGCTGGCTAATTTATGTAAAAATTGCACTTTTTAACATTGGTTATAAATATGTAGTGTGTTTTTATATTTTTAAACATAATCATATGCATGATATGCAATATGAGTCTAATGTCTTGTCCCTATGTGCTTCTTACGCAATTTAAAAAAAAAAATTGCGAAACTATCTCATGCGTGAGACGTGATATTTTTACACGTTTTTATAATATTTTTTACAATTTCATACATGATACGTGATATTTTTACATATTTTTATAATATTTTTAAATAAAAATATTATAAAATAGGCAAAAAGTATCGCATGATATTGTCTCCGCAAGTTTTTGTGTAAAAAAGTGGACATAAGACTCTAGTCGCGTCCAGAAATGCGACTAATTCTTTTGTAGAGTGGGAATTTGTGTAGTGGCTAGTGAGAGGAGGAGAGTAGTACAATGTCGTATGACTATAGTTGGATTCTAATTAAAAGATTTTTTTATCTTAATTTGTAGTATTTTGTATTTTTTTAATCGTTTAATTTATATTTTGTTTCAACATAACATATTGTGTGTGATTCTAGTTATGTATTTCGTTTCTTGATGAATGGCCACAGCAGTACAATTGATATACAAAAGTTTACACAACTTCTGATCAAATACCTGACCTAGTAAATGCAGAATAATCTACAACACCGACAAACAAGTGCAGACCCATAAAAAAATACGACAAAATCAAAGACAATAATTAAAACTTGATGTGTAATCACAAGTGAGAGATCACTGTTCTTCTTCGTTTCATTTCCGATCCCAACAATTCAACCATCACATAGATTTCCTTACACATTGTATGAGACTTGTCTCCTGAAGAAAATGCATGCAGATGTAATGAATCATCAAGATTGCCAACATCTACCCAACTAAACCCCACCTCTTTCATCACTTTCCTCTCTCTCATCATTTTCCTCATGACAGCAACATTCCCCCATTTACCCTTCTCTGCAAACAAGTTAGACATCAGAACATAAGAGCCTGAATCATTAGGTTCCATAGCAATCAACGCATTGGACACCCTCTCTGCCATCTCCACATCTCCGTAAATTCTACACGCCCGAGAAGGCTTTGCAGCACGGATATCCCGGGCCCACCAGGAATCCGAGTCATGAGTTCTTCAGCCTCCTTCAGCCTCCCAGCCCTGCCCAACATATCCACAATACAAGAATAATGCTCTGCAGAAGGTTCTACAGAATAATCATTAACCATTGAATTGAAGATTTTTATTCCTATATCGACCATTCCATTGTGACCACACGATGTCAACACAGAGAGGAATGTAATCGAATCAGGATTTACTCCTTCCTTCACCATTTCGCCGAAATACTCCATCGCTTTTTCATAGTCCCCGTGCCTTGAGTGAGCAGAGATTATACTTGTCCAAGCAACTTGATTCTTTTGTGCCAACTCTGAAAAGGTCTTTTGAGATTCAGATATGCTACCCGTTTTGCATACATGTCAAGAAGTGCACCGGAGACAACCGGGTCGATATCCAACCCGAGTTTCTTTATACAAGAATGACACCTTTGGCCTAGCTTAAGAGAAATTGATTCAGATGAGGCAATCGCGTGCAAGACACTACCAAATGTATATGCATTTGGTGTTAATTCATTTGAAGCTAACAAGAACACTTGAAAAGCTTCTCGGTACATCTCATTCAGAGAATAAGCTGATATCAAAGAATTCCAAGATATGATCTCTCTATATTCAAGTGCCTCAAAAACCTTAATGCAATCATCCACCAGCTTAAACTTGCCATACATGGTAATTAAACTGTTTGCCACATTAATTTCGGAAAGAAAGTTCGTCTTTACACAGTACGTGTGGACCATTAGACCTTCTTGCACTGCACCGTGCTTTACTATTGCATGAATCAATGCAATAAACGTGACATCATTCGGGCTTACTCCATCTCGTATCATCTCCTTGAATAAATCTACACTACCTTCTTCGTTTATGGAGATTATCGTTGTCCATGATACTACATTACGATCAACCATATTCTTAAACACCAATTGTGCATCTTCAATGATACCGCCTTTTGAATACATTGACATCAAGACATTGCAAACCGTGACATGATCACCATATCCTCTCTTCACTGACAAAACATGTATTTGCTTCCCGAAATCCAAGTTTCTCTCTTGACCACAGGCTGAAATTACACTAGTAAATGAGACATGATCCAAATTCATGCCACCTTTCACCATCTCAGCAAATCTTAAAATAGCTTCCACCCCATAACTTCCCTCCTGAGCATAGCCGGAGAGAAGGGCGTTCCAAGAAACCAAATCTTTTTCTGGCATTTCATCGAACACCCTCTTGGCATCCATGATTCGTCCACATTTCGAATACATTGTAACTAGTGCATTCCCAATGAAATTCTCTCTCTTCAGGCCAAATTTGAAAACAAGGCAATGTAATTGAAACCCAAAATCGAACTCTTCAATATCCGCACAGTGGGCAAGGGCACTGGTACAAGTTATTGCATCAAAGGCAATCGCAGCCGAATGCATCCCACGAGCAAAAACAAGTGCACTTTCATGATCTTCAAGCCCTGATAACACTGTATTATAAGAGACAGTATCAGGGTTCTTCAAGTTCTGAAAGACGCATAAAGCCCTCCTCAAATCCCGCGACTTACAGTACATGTTCATCAAAGAATTACAGACAGAAACGTAATTCATAAACCCAGAAACTAGTGCAAATCCATGAATTTGATAACCAATTCTTGGGATTCCAACACTAGCCTTAGAAGCGAGTGCTATCGCAAAATCATCAATTCCGGAAATACCCAATTGTAGATGCCTCTTCAGCACATGAAGCGCTTCACCACGGCGATTTTGGTGTATGAGATTGAGCATTATACGGTGAACAGAGACATTCGGTGGCTGTGGAATTTCATCGACCATGTGATGTGCATGGTAAAATGAATACGAATTCTTGCAAACTCTCAACCGTTGTATGGGTAATTTCTGTAGGATTTCAAATTGGCGGGTTATCATAACGTTTCAAATCTAAAATGACAAAAGAATAACAAATTATCTCCCTGTTAAGAGCAGCTCCAGCGCAACGCTGCTTCCACGCTAGATGCCATGAATCTGCTCCAAGGTCCTAACATGCCATATTATGGATGATATACATTCGAACTGGCTGCTGCGGGAGGTTTCTTTTTTTTATTTTTTTATTTTATTGCAATTAGATTTCTATCTCACGTCGTCAGAAGCTAACGACGGCGATAGAGAAATGAAAACAGTTCCACGTTAGATTCAAAGCAAACTGTTTGCCGCTCTACATGATTTTTGTCTTTTTATTTTCTCTTATATTTTGTTATTTTATTTTCTTTTACCCATTTAATTGTATTAAAATATGAAGCATTCTAAATTATTTAGTCAGATTTAATATATATATATATATATATATGCAGATTTATGAATATGTTTATTGTTTTATTTTTAGTTTATACTATGTATGCAGGTTTATCCATATGTTTATTATTTTCTTTCCTTTTCTTTTATTATTATTTATACATAATATATTCATTAAATTTATAATTATTTATACATTATACATTCGATTTTATCTATACAATTATATTTATATATTAAAGTGTATTTTATTTTTAAACCAATTCAATTAATTCATTAAAAATAATTGAATAAATACTTGCACTCAATTCAATTAACTTCTTTATTTTATTCATAAAAATGTATGAAATTACTCCTCATCGCTCAATTCAGCACTCTATTCATTGCATTTGTTTTAAAACTTTCTACCCAAAAGAGAGCACATGATTACTCTGATATTTTGTATACGTTCCTGAAACTTCAAACATTTGAGTTGAATAAAGTATGTGTATTAGGTTTTTCTCTATTCAGCCATATCCAAATCCACAATCAATCATATTATTTCCCTTTTTCATTTATAACCATTTTTTTAAAAATATGGGAGGGGCAAAAATAGAGAAATAGGTGAAAAAGAAAATTGAAACTTGATCTCTCATAAGTTCACCGGATAAAAACCGAGGAATGTTGCCAAAAAAGAAGATCAAAACAAGTTTAATTGAGGAAATCTTTAAGCACCTATCCATCATTCTCTTTCACGGAATGTTGCCACGTAAAACTTTAGATTAGTCCGGATGCAACAGTGCAATCCAACAAATTGAGACTCACCCAATATGTAAAACCAGTTGGTGATAGAAAAAGAGCTTACTAAACGTATAAACTAGTTTCACTTCTTTCAATAATTCAATAATTCAATGTAGGACAATTCACATACATAATTTTCATATTCTCAACAAAAACCAACCCAAAATGGATCACAAAAGATATGTTACCTTAATCAAGGAAAGTAGCAAGATCATAACACAGGTGGAAATGTGAACAGATTTATTAGTATTTAGTACACTCAAAGCATGTAGGTAACTTCAAAGTGCAGCAAAGAAAAGTAAATGCACAACAAAGTCACTGAGTCTATGAAGTTATACTTATTACATCTCCCCTCTCAAATGCTTCAAAAATGGACACTGTCCAGGAGACTTGAAACTCAAGCGTTTTTCTTTGTCTCGGCAGACTTGATGATGTCAATGAATTCCGGCTGTTGGACAAAATATTGAAGTCAGATATGTAAGAGCATGTATCCATTTTTAAAGAAAGTCATATCATTTAGACAGTCAGATAACTATCGAGTCAATAGAAATGAAGAATTTTACCTTAAGAGAAGCACCACCAACTAGGAAACCATCAACATCTGGTTGTCCAGCCAATTCCTTGCAGTTGCCACCATTCACAGATCCTGCACAAAGAATACCAGAGAAGCAACACAGTCAAGTAAACCATAAATTTACAAGAGTAATGAGGGTGTTGTGCTACGATATAGCCACTCTTCACATGAAATAAAAATTTTAAAAATAAGTAACGCCTTGTTTGTATCATGCAAAGAAAATCAACAATTTGGACAAAAGATATGCATTATGCATCAAAATGTCTCTAAAATATCAACCTTTGTTTCGATGTCCCAAAAATTATTTTTAGTTTTAAAAAGCCCTTTAAGTATCATAATTTTATTTCATGAGCTCTCTCAATAAAGAAATTGACCAAAAAAAAAGATTCACCTTAATTAAATACTCCTCCATCCCGAAATACCTTTCACGGGTAAGAGGGCACACAAAATAAAAACGGGAGCAATGATTGGGATTTTACAAGATAATCTTGTAAACATTTATTATAAAATAAAAAAATTGGTTGGATTGTGTGAATGTGTGGGTCCAAACGTAATGGCATTTTGTGTAAATTTGTGGATATTGTGAGGGTGGAATTTATGGAGGATTTTTCATCTTAGAATTGTGAAAAGTATTGTGGGACGGATAAAAGAAAGTGTGAAAGGTATTTCGGGACGGAGAAAGTTTAAAATTATTTTTTACAAGCCATTTTAGGTACCCATCACATGAAGAGTTGACTCAGAACAGATTTAGATATTAATAGAGTCAACATATACATTATTAATGATACCTATTAAGAACACATCTAATGGTATATTAACAGAACAAGAATTGGCCCAATGCTAAATGTTGTTACCTCCATAGATAATCCTAGTTGACGCGGCAACTTCAGGGTTTACATTTGTCTGGAGCCATTTCCTCAACTCATTGTGTACCTACAAGGCACGTTTGAGTGCCGTTAGACTTGCAACAAGTTGCTGAGCTAAATATAATGTCATTCTCAGTAATAGAAATGTAAATCACATTCATAAAAGAGAAGTCCTACCTCCTGGGCCTGAGCAGGAGAGGCAACCTTTCCAGTTCCAATAGCCCAAACAGGCTCATAAGCCAAGACAACATTTGTCCAATCAGAAATCCGTTCTGTAATGTAAAAAGGCAAAGGGAATTTAAAGGGGTGAGTATGTGAATTGAGGAACAATTTGAAAGGTGTGTTCCATGTAATATGTATCAAAAGAGGACATTAGCCAAGCCAAACTATCAAGGTGTAGAATAAATTATCATAAATACCCAACCATAATATAATCAGATACACTTTTCAATATTTAGAAAACAGAATCAATATATTGTGACATATACTTAACGAATATAATATAAAAATACAAAAAGTTACGAGGCAGATTTTTCAAGATGACTATCAAGTATCAAGAGAAGTAAGACTCATTTATGTTATTAAGGATAATCTAACATTCAACCTGAGTGGAATATGAACAGCAGGCTAGCATAGCATAATCAGATTAATTGTTCAATTAAATGTTTTTCTACTCAATGCTGAATAAAGAAATAAGAGAACACAAACATAAATAAAATCTCAGTCATAACACACTTGCCCACATGAGAAACCAATCTCAGATAGCTTCAGTACCTGCAATAGCCTTGGTTTGTGCAGAAACGACATCCAAAGTTGATCCTGCTTCTCTCTGTTCAAGAGTCTCACCAATACACGCAATTACCTTCAAACCTTTAGAAAGGGCATATGCAACTTTATCTCCAACAAACTGAAAATAGCAGAGCATAACAAGAATAGATTGATGTGAAAAAGCAGTTCAAACAAACATCGAAGGAATTTCTAGAGAAAAACTCATGGAAGATTTACCTCACTTGTTTGACCAACAAAGCTCTCCTCTCGGAGTGACCAAGAATTACCCAAGGTATGTCCAGGTTGACAAGCATCTCAGCACTACACAAGAATAGAAGATAAGTTATGAAACTTCATACTGAGGAAGCAGATAATAAGCACAATAAACCACAAAATTTGTCAGCATTATTAGGAACGTGTCATGGACCTTAACAAGAATTTATGTTACAAAAGAGGAGGCCTTCAAAGTATTCCTTACCAACTACTCAAATTACATATATGATGCAAAGTTTTATGGGACAAGAAGTCATGAACAATTGTAACACTTGAACTCTGGCTAAGGAAAACAAGGACATATATATATATAACAAGGCTTACCTAACCTCGCCGGTGTAAGCACCACCTTTGTTAACCCAACAATTTTGAGCTGCAACATGGAAATCAGGTCGCAGAGAACTTTACCACTGGAAGAAACACGTATGGAGGACTGACAACCACCTCTGCAGGAAATGATCAATGTATTGTCACAATTAAATGATAGAAAAACTGAATCTATATTTATCAAAGAGATTCCCATTGGTAAAAAAGGAAGGAAGTTGTATTTCTTCCCTACAAATTGTAAGATAACTGTACATAAACTGTGCTCGATTCCACCTCCCATGTACATAGAGCAGCGTCTCTTGTTATATACATCAAGAAAATTATTTTACTTGATGTTCAATATAATAATCTCAGGCTAGGTTATCACTTAATTAATTTCATGAAAAATATATATATATATATATATATATGGGAGCAGCTTCAAAACTATAGTTCCAAGAGGCTCAAACAGTTTGTTGTGGACCAATTTCAAACATTATATCACACATAAAATTAAAAACAAATTTGAAATATGCCAAATTTGATGAAAGTTGTCCCTTCACTTCAAAAGGGAGGATAATCCTTCCCACATGATATCATGTTATGCCAGCAAAACACAGACAAAAAGACAGTTCATTCTAACCCGTACAGGTAAAAGAAGAAAAACTTGTGGGGCCAATTCAAACATTATATCATACATAAAATTAAACAACAAATTTGAAATATGCCAAATTTGATGAAAGTTGTCCCTTCACTTCAAAAGGGTGGACAATCCTTCCTGCATGATATCATGCTATGCCAGCAAAACACAGACAAACAGACAGTTCATTCTAACCCATGCAGGTATAAGAAGAAAAACTTCCTACACAAATTCATATAAGAAGTTCATAGGGATTAAATGTGCTAATGGAAGTGATTATTTCGTTTCTTCTTTCACCATGGATAAATCCATCATTTATAAGCTTAAAGATAATGGGTAACAGAAAATATGTCCTCACCGACAACATCTTGAGATGGCACTTTAGCATCGTTGAGTGTTGACACAATCTTCTTCACTTCTTCGGAAGTCCCATTCTACATAAAAATTGGAAATTTTAGAAGACATGAAATCGCCGCAGGATTGTAACATAACTGATAATCAAGCAACAAATCCCCAAAAAATCAGGAAAATAGCATGCATTTAGTAGATGCTCCATGGAAACTAAAATTGAACTTACAAAAGCATAGTTCAAAGAGAAAAACAGAGTACGCAGCATAACGATGTTGCAGCCTTACAGTTAGGCCTTAGAGTTTAGATATTGCATAATCTGCCTTCATATCATACAAGTACGAGACGCTAAGTGAAAATACATTAGCAAATGATGATCTACCCATAATATCAACAAAATATCTCATAAAATAACATAAGCTGTGTTAAATCGGTAGAATCGAACTCTAAAATATCAACACAACAAAACAAACTATTCAGATCTGAACAGAAGCATTATTACTTTCGATTTTAAGGCTCCATATCCTTCCGACAGTACATTATCAAGCCAAAATATATCAATCTCATATTGCAATCCCGTGAAACACAATCAACTATCGCAACAAGATGGTACTCACTAAGATCGGTAACTATTGAGACCAACTTGAAACAAGGATAAATCCACGGGAAAAAAGTAAATCGAACAGTAGATCGAAAACAAGATCGGTGAAGATAACTCAAAATCAATCGTTCAACGAGAATCGGAGACTCACGCATTTCCAGTTGCCACCGACGAAGAATTTTCTGCCCATTTTTCGATACGATGATCACGAGAAAGAGATTGCTCTGCAAGAGAAAAAGCTTGGCTTATAGTGCTACTGATGGCTGGTTATGAGTAAGTGATAAATCCACAGATTTACATATTTATATATTTTGACAACACTCGTTAATTGCGGATCACGGAATTTGATTGGTCTATAATACCCTTGACGTCGTTTGATGATGGTGCGCCTTATTGACGACGTTACTTGGTTGACGGAATATTTGCATCGCACCCTCGAATTTCTCAAATTACAATAATCGCACTTTTCCCAAAACTATCCAATGAAATTTGTTCTTTTGAGATTGGATTTAAATTTATTAAATGAATTTAGATTCTA
Organism: Paraleonurus japonicus; assembly: GCA_030762865.1. NCBI lineage: Eukaryota > Viridiplantae > Streptophyta > Magnoliopsida > Lamiales > Lamiaceae > Paraleonurus > Paraleonurus japonicus. The sequence continues at coordinate 6,121,916 of CM061053.1, forward strand.
TCGTCATTTATTATGAGTAAAATATTTTTTTAATATAAGTCATGATAAAAAATTGTATGAAACTGTCCTTCATATCATTATCACTTTTAATAAAAATGTAATTATTTTCAATGTAAAGTTTATCACTCTTTAAATTTTTATCTTAAAATGATAAATTTTACATATATTTTTGAAAAGTGAAGAACTTATTTAATGCAAGGTGTATCACTTTTTAATTTTTGCCTTTAAAAGATACATTTTGCATACAATTTTTGAAAAGTGATATAATTTATTTTATGCAAAATATATCACTTTTTAAAATTTTGTCTGAATATATTTGTATACACTTTTTAAAAAGTAATACACAATTTAGCATAAAAGTGATACTCTCTTCGTCCCATTTTTATTGTTCAAGCCAAAATGACACGGATTTTAATGAGAAAGTTATTTATTAGTATTAAAAGATGTAAAGGTGGGGGTAAGTGAATCATTTCAATTTTATTGGAGTGGGGTTGCTTTAGTTTGGGAGGGTAGAGTAGGTAATTGAGTAGCATAAAGTGTAAATAAGATATGTTTAGAAGGATTTACTTTGAAAATGTAGAGTTTTTTTTTAAATAGTTTTGGGTATGGGAGAACAAAAATAAGACATTCATTTTTAATTTTGAACAATCTAAAATAAGGACGGAGGGAGTAGCATTTATATTGAAAAGTAATAATAGTCTCATTATGATCTCACACTTACGGTGAAATAGTCTCGTACCAAACTTACTCATAAGACATATCCTTCAATTACTACTACTAATACCTCTTAATATAAGGCATACTCACTCTGTCCATAAAAATAAACCTATAGTTATTTTTACACAAATTAAGAAAATTGAAGTTATTATGGTTAATACGTTAAATTTTTGTTTAGATATGATTTTTAAAAAATATCAAGATGCATTAAAATAAGGATAAAGATGTAAATTAAAAATAAATAATACATTAAATATTGTAATTGGTCTATCTTTGTGGGATGGATGAAACCTATCTTTTTGTGGACGAAAGAAGTATCATTCACTATCACGATTAATACTCTTTTATAATGTAACCTCAATTATCACAACTAGATACTATTATAATATATAAGTCATGCCCTTTAACTATCATTATTTATATTTTTTTATAATATAAGTCATACATCTTTCGGTTATTACGTTTAATACATTTTTATAGTATAAACCATACCATTTATCACGACAAATATCATTTTATAATCGCGGATACAGTTTCACGGATCCACTTATGAGAAATATCACGACAAATATCACGACCAGTTTTAATAAAATTTTACTTATCAAAAAAAAACTTATGAGAAATTATTTCACTATATACTTAATACTTCCCCATGAAATAAATTTTTATTTTCAATTACATAATAAATTATTTGAAATATATGTATATATATATATCATTTAAAATGTAACAAATATTAAAAAACTAACAAAATATTAAATTCCTAATGACGTTAACTTGGTTGACGGAATATTTGCAGCGCACGCTCGAATTCTTTAAATTAAAATGATGGCAATAAATTATAAATATATTTTGTCCGAACATAAAAGTATCAAAGTCTAACCCAATAAGTCGAATTAATTGTTATTTTCATAAGAAACATGTACTTCTTATCTTAAGTGGTATATTTAAATAAAAATATCTCCATCTTACAATAATTTGTAAATCATACATTCATATATGTAATAAACTCTAACAAAGTAACGATATATAGCATGCATCTTGCCACATGTTGGAGTAGATTTTTTTATTGAAATAGCCCAAATATCAATTCATTTTAGCATGCCACTGTAAGAGACACGATGTATCTGTCTAAAAGAAAAAAAGAGACATGATGTATTATGCTTCTTACCCAAGATTTAAAAATTGGTATGAAAATATTAATACTTTGAATAATAGATAAACATTAGCGAGTATGTAAACCTTTTTTACGAAAATATCAAGAATTCATCCATGTCAAGAATCATAAATATTAAAAATGTTGAGAATATATGAAAAAGAAAAAAGTGTCAAAATTCAAATGATATTTCAAATGTTGATCGTACATGCTCGAAATACATATTGTTTTTCAAGGGAAATGTATATTTTTACCATTGATGTTTGACTTAGAATTCAAATGTTACTTTCTCCTTGTTTTCAATGCATTGCTTCAAAATCCTATCTTCTTTTTTCTTTTTCAATTGATGAAATATGGACAAGTGAAACAAAGGGAGAAACAAACTATTGAAAAATGGGGAAAAAGATTCATTTGCTTTCAAATTGCAACATTGATTGTTACTTCCCAAGATTTAATCATTACAAACAGATTGTGACAGAAAAATTATTTAATCTTAATTAGGTCAAACACTAAAAGGTGAAAATACACTTATTCGAGTAAACAATTTGATTTTTTTTTTTTTAAAAAAACGTACTCCCTCAGTTATATTCTATTTTAGATGGTTCAGAATCCAAAAATAAATATATTATTTTTATTTTTTCATACTGAAATAGCAAAAATTAATTTTATCATCTCACTCAAAAATTATACTCATTTAAAATTCAAACAAGTTTTCCAATGAAACAAATTCACAGTATATTTTACCCAGTATTTATGCCGGAGCAGTCATGTGAAAGAAAATAGTAGTAGTTAAAAATTAATTAATAATGTATTAAAAGTAAATTAAAAAAAAAAAAGTCGTGTGAGAGATCTCTTTCCCAAAGCGAAGAAGACAAGTCGAACAATTAAAAAAAAAAAAAAAAAGCATACAAATCACTTTTTTAACAGCATTTAATACACTTGCACAACCAAGTACGTACATACATTTTAATCTCAATCCTCTGATTTTACAGAATTTCAAAGCATAGAGATAATCTTCAGACAATGTACAGAAAAAAACAAATAAATAGGAACAAGATTAAGATTACAAGGAACTCCATGGCCAAAACAAGAGGAGCTCTGTATCATTTACGTAGATTCAAACGAAATACAAACATTCAACAACTGTCATATCATCGATCATACCTATTTTCTTGATGAGTCGCCAGATGTCAATTCCCTCTCCAGCTCATCAAATTCCCACCCACCAATTTCTTCAGCAGAGTAATCCTGATTTACTTTTCCAAATTCAGACTCCAATTTTGCCAGCTCAGCTTCAGGGTCGAGCATCTGCTCCGACTTAGAGGGAGGTGTCTGAGGCTCGTTATCTTTCTCGCCACTAAGTCGTCCCTTTTCGCTTCCCAGTGAATTTTCACTAGAAGATGACTCTAATTCTTTAGTGGGATTCTCCATTTCTAATGTCGGCCTCTCAATGGATTCAAATTCCTCTCTTAGCTTCTCCATTTTATCGAATAGCTCTTTCACCTTCTGATTCCCTTTTACTGAAAGTAACAAATATTTATACTACATTGATTCAATGAGGGAGTCTCGAGGGAACATTATATGATAAATGAAGAAGAAATTTGAGCAGTCAGACCTGGGTAAACTTCCTTGTTGGGCATAAAACTGCTCTCTCATGTGGTCCACTACGCTAAAAGTTGTTATTATCTGTGATGAAAAATAAAAAAGAACTCATTTTGATGAGCTACTTTTATCACCGAAAGGAAGAGATATGTTGTTTTAAGAGAATTTATTTGGGAAAACAAAAAATAAAAATAAAAGGCTCCTAAATACTGTTTCTACGTTACAAAACACAAGATTTCATTTTCAAATCCTAATACATGTTTGTTTGCACGATTATTGAACCTAGATTTTTTTTTTTTTGACAGGATGCAACCTAGATATTAAAATCCATCAAATCATAAGCTATAATATCTACCCTCTCTTACAATCTTTCTCATACTTTTCATTTTCCCAATATCACACAATTATTTTTCTCAAAATAATAATTTCACTATCATTTATTTTTTCACTTTTTTCTCAATCCTACCCTACTACATCTTATCAACCAAACATAAACAAAAGTCAAATTCACCTTTTTACTATTCATGGAACTCTCAATTAGGATTTTCTAAATCCCCCTACAGCCCGTAATAAACATACCCTTGGTATGTTTGATTTGAGATTGGGGAAATTTGAAATTTGAATTTCAAAATGTTGATAAATAGTAATGGTGTGTGTTTTTGAGATTTAAATAGGATAACATTTAACTTTATATGATGTTGTATTAATTTATATTATTGTTGACTGTAATTGTAATGATTGTATAATTAATGTCTTTTATTGGAAGTTGCAAAGATGAGAACAGAAGGTATGAAAAGGTATAAATAAAATAAGCGTGAGTATAATTAAGTAATATTTGCATTAATGAGTCAATAAAGAGAGTGTGATGTAGAAAAAAATAGTACGTATTCGTAGGGATGGATGAATTGAATTTTAAGAACCTGATTCTAAAATCCCAACGTAGAATCGGATTTAGATTTCAAATCCCAAATCCGCTTTTCTTATCTCAAATCAAACATATACTCATATCAAGTTATCAACGCAGAATATGGTATCTTACCTTAGCTTCATAACCCAGGTATTCCTCCTCAAGACTTCTCCTTGGGTTCAATATTTCAGAATCATTAGTTTCGACTTCAGCACTCGGTGCAGACCTGTCAGAAATATAAAAATATCAAGTCTGCGGCCAAATTCAGAATCTACATTTTTTTTTGCAAATATAACTCAGGAAATACCCGTCATTCAAGCTCTTTAAGTTGTGCACGTATTTTCCAATGCGATCAATAGGTGGTCTCAATTGTTTCTGCATCAAAATGGGAAGTGTGTGTGTGTGAGAGAGAGAGAGGAGGGATTGTTCACAAGTTTCTAGAGAACTAAAGAGTTATGGCTTAAGTGGAATTGCTGCAGGTAAAATAAGCACCTCATAGGAAGAGAGCAGCTCTGTAACCAAATTTGTGAAGTACTCTTCGTGTCTCTCCAGTTCAGCACTTACAAAAACAATGCAAGATTAGCAACATTATTATCTGATACTATGTGTATGTGCATTTTAAAGAGCCCTTTGAAATGAAAAGCAGTTTACATGATGAACTTCTAATAAGGATATTTTTGGGAAGCACTTACAAATATCAAATATGTCAAGACTTTGGTAGAAATGCATTATAAATTGAAAAGAATATATTAAAAGCTCTAAAAAGGTACAACTCTCTGAAAATTCTGTTTAAAATCAATTAACAAGCATGCAACATGTTTGCAAAGTAGTTCAAGTCCAATAGGAATACGCTTGCAAAGATGTTCAATGAAGCTTATAGGTGTATAGCCTCATATATAAGAGAGGTGTAAAGATAAAATTAAATAGTAAAAGTTTGTCAAGTATAGAAAATTAAATGCATTTGTTTAAGATCCAAGATATCCATCAACTAAAGCACATGACCTCAAAATTCAGGCACATACCTGGCATCCTTGTCCTTATTCTCCGCATATGAACACTGAAGAGACCAAGTATCTTCCAAAAACTGATCCAAGTACTAAGAATATCAGTTTCTCCTCGACATGAAGTAATGGATCTACCTAGTTCATCATCCTGCAAAGCAGTAAAGAAATGCAACCAAAAATAGATAAGGCAGCTCACAACTTCTTTAACAATCTAGTTGGAAACATACAGTATTTATCCATGTGATCAGCAGTATTAAGGAGTAGCTAAAAAAATAGTTTAAAGGAATAAAGTACTTCCGACGGCACAGGTTTAGCATACCTTAGTTTTCAAATGGGCAACAATCTGATCATTAGCATCAAAGAATTGATCCCTCTCCTCCTTTACATTGTGAAGACGAGCTTGCACAGCAGACAATGAAATATTGACCTTTCAACAAAATGCACCACATAGATTATTAAAATGCACATAGAGAGGGAAGAACTGAACTGTCACGGTATTCTAGAAAACAATAATATATGTTATCTCATTATAGAATTTGCAATAGTTTACTAAGTTAGGAGGATAAAACACCTTTTTCAATTGAGCTTCAAGTTCATCCCTCTGTTTCTCAAGAACAGAAATCTCAGCTGCCAGTTCCTGATAGAAGAATTGAATTATAACTGTATAAGAACACCTAACATGAAGCAAAGCAGACAAGTAGCCACAACATTGTACAAAACTCATCCAACCATCTACCATACACAATGATTAATTTCACATCTTCTCTCCTGCAGCAGGAACTTGTTAACTACCACCAAATAAGCAATCTCAAACCCCAAGAACATAATTTATGTTATTGTAGAAAAGGAAGAGGCTTCAAAGAATAATTCAGCATTAACCTTCTTGAGCCTTGTTCTTTTCGGTTGTATTTATACAACAGAGTCATTCTTAAAGCACAGAAAAGAGAAGCAGATTTTCCCAACAGACATTGACTTCCTCGAAAGCAGTACAAGTTTTAAGTACAATATAGGTTTGACAAGGTTAAGTGATGCAAACTTTCAACAACTGCAATTCTTCTCCTCAGTTAAACAACTCATGCATGTTCGCCTTCACTTTCCACTCTTCCATAACATCATCTTATCCTAACAGATTGAAGTAGAATCTAATATGCATAATATATTTACAAAAGCATCCAATGTGCCATTTTAATGCAAAAGGATTAATAATGTCATAGATTTTTGTTTCAGTTGTTTGTTTTGATTTAAAGTTAGTTATCCATCTCTTATTGGTAGCTTGTTGTGCGATATAGAATTTCTTCTAAATTCTTTTGAAGTTCCCAAGTCTAAAAGGGCAAACATCACAAAATCTCTGCATATTACCTTTTCAATTTCATCAGCTTCATTGGCTTTACTCACTCGGAACTTTAATGCATCTTCTTTCTGAAGCCTGCAAAATAAAAGGTGAGACATTTAGAAAACGAAGAAACATCACAATAACAAAAGGAATTTCATAAAATTAAACAGGCAAAAAGAATGCTAAATATACAAGGTAGATTAAAAGAAAACAAATTTGTCTAAATATATTAATTCCCGAAGAAACACGAATACAGAAAAGACCACCCCATAATATAACCAATTTCACCTACTTCAGATACTCAGACAGATAATATGTAAGATTTGAGAGGGTTTTGCCCTTCAAGTGATTCAAAGGATAACTTTACTATGCCAAAAATTGAATAAATATCCCACTATCCAAGAGTTTACATGTGTTCAGATAAATCATTTTTTTAAAACCATATCTAAAGTCTTTTAATACTTTGAAGTTTTCATGATGCTCTAATCCATGGATGCACGTCACTTGACACTGAGAAACCAATCAGCTGCTAGCCTTATCCCTATTTTATGTTTGTAATTAATAGCATCACAAATGTTTTGCTTTGTGTATAACACTAGAGGTAATTCCAAGACACTTGATTCATTGATTGCCAAGCACTTTTTCCTATTGCTTTTGGTTTGTGTTCGTTGCTTTGTAGTTTGGGTTTATGTTTCTCTAGGTAATATGAAAAGAAGCAACAAACAGTAAGGAGAAAAGAAGATCACACTTTCAGAAAGAAGAATACAGATAAGAGTTGGAGCAAAAAAATGCTCAAAATGAAAGAATGGGAAAGGATATTAAACTGACAAAGCAATCTAACCTAATATGGAAACCTTAAAAAAGAATTAAGTAAGCAAGTCAGAAAATGAGATGATGGAAATATGAACTGCACACAGAATCTAGCACAATAATAATAAGCTTTTAAAATATCGAGAGATTGTTGATAACTGTCAATAACTCAAATAAGAAAGTTCAGTTTTCATGCGCAATATCACACCTGTAGTCAGCAATGCGCTTCTCAGCTTTCGAGGAGGAGCTTGCTAGGGATTCCAGCAATATTTTCAGCTTCTCAACCTGACATGCGTAAGCACAAATTTTCAGACATCAAGATTTCCTAGCTATAAAGAATTTTTAAGACAACTTGAAACAAAGTACTAAGTTAATAAGAATTTTAAAGACACCCAATTCACAAAATATCTGAAACCTGAAATTATACAATTGCATTAGGGCACAAGTACTTATATGGCTTTTAAGAATGAGTATGCTCTTACACCTTTTGAGAATGAATTTCAGGTGTATCTCCACATTTAAGAGCTTTCTTTTTCAGCAGAAGCCCTTCCAATCTGGAACAAACTCTGATACGCGCAAGTGCCTCTTTAAGAGCCTAATATAGAAAAAAAAATCAGACACGGAAAACTATGAACTTAATGTCCTAAAAACATCAAAGCTATAAGTGTTATCATGTATATTTGCTACAGTACATCTATATCAAACAACAAACAGTAACAAAAATGTGCTGTAGAATTGAAAGTTTCACTACAAGTAACTTGGAGATAATTGCAGTTTTAACAACAGATATATCTCCTTTTAAATATAAAAAGAGCAAAAGGTACAGTTTTTAGTTGTTCTTGTTGGAGTACCACGGATGAATAAACACGGGAACAAAGGGGCCTGCCCCCAACACAGAAATTTACATGAATACTCCTACACATAAATAGTGTAAAAATGCTCATCATATTCCAGACTCCATGGCCCAACTTGAAGGACAAAACTTTCCCTAGCATATATTTACTTGGTATTAACATGCTTGAATAACAAAACTATCTGTACAAAAGTTTATCAGGTTGCGAATGTTACTATTCCACCATAACAAATCTGACAATATATATGCTGAGTTCTCTTACAATTTTATTTTGCCCGCTTTCAACAGTATAAGGAGTGCACTTCTTTTAACTGACTAATAAATCACTTTTAAGCTGATTCCGAAAAGCAGACATACACCCATTTAAAACTGCTTAAAATGATTTTTATTTTTCTAGAAAATAAATACAACTGTATTTACAATCTTAACCTCTTTTTTGTTTTAAAGTCAATTTTAAGGGGGCTATCTGTGAAGTTGTTTAAAGATGTGACCAATTAATTCCAACATATGAAAGTTTGGTCAAAAGCATTTTCTTTTCAAACACTACCTACTTTTGGTTTTCCTACAAAATCAATTAAAAATTTAAAAAATCACTTCTTTAAAAGCGCAATCAATTGCAAACACCCCCAACGTACTTGCCAAAAGATTATCAAAGCCAAGAATACAATAAGAAAAAAATTAAACTAGTAGATTATACTAAAAATATCTAGAATGTAGAAAATAGTTGCAACGATCTGGACCATTACAGATATCATCCGTTTTCAATTAAGTGGTAAATCACTCACAGCAGTGGAAAGGAGACTGCAAATTTAAGATGGAGTAAAAGCCTTAGAAGTTTTTCAATATTGTATACCTGATACAGGAATGGATGTAGGAAAGTTAGACATCAATTCCATTTTTCAGAATCAAGCATAAAGCAACAGATATGATGGCTAAGGTCAGCTAGCTACCCCATAGTTTGAAAAAACAAGGGACTGTCTGAAGCCCGAATTAATATAATGAAGCAGAGAGGATATACGTATTGAAAAAAGGTAACACGAATAGTACACTCAACAAGTACCCACACCATTAACTTATTGAAAGAACAGGTAGGTGCAGCGATTCTCACTTCAATTGTTGGGGCAGCACTCTCTCTAGTGTTTGTTTCATCTCCATCACCACCATGGTTATGTGAAGCTCTTAATTCAAGTTGTTTCTTCAATGTGGAAACTTCAGCATCAATTCTGTTTGAAGACATAGATCATGGGGAAATGTAAGAAACCCTCATCCTGCTAAGTAGAACTTGCACCTTATTGTTTCCTTTAAAAGAATACTTAAATCTAATGCAGCTAGTTATTTTGAAAATGGTAGCCAAACAACACATAAATTTTCCCACAGGATGAGATTCTATATGAACTTGGCTTGATTTTTCACAAGTGGATCTTAAACAAGTTCCAATTTCACCAACACAAGTCAAGCTCAATATATATTTTCTTAAAGTCGGTATACTTGGCCGCCAGCAACAGGTTTAGCACATGAGTTTTTAAAGATTTGGAATTAGCACATAGGTGCATTTATCATATTTTGACAGATTACAAAAGGTTACAGTTTGGAATGAGCAAGTTACACTCATAATTTGAGACATCACAACCTGTTGTATGCCAATTCAAGACCACATTAAGAAACTGTTTTTTTCCATGTACATAATGTTCACCACCTTCATTCCATAAGAAAATATCAAAAGTATCACTATTTAATACCCACATTGCCTAGTTGCAAGGGCTAACAACGGAAGAGAAATGAAGAGCATAGTTGTAGCTCATCTTTGATAGGATATATGCACTATCATATGCGCTATTATAATTATCATTACCGTTCAGAAGAGAATTAATCTTTAAATAAGAAGTCGAATATATGTGTCAGAAACTTTTACTATGGCAGCATCTTTTCACTTAAAAGTGATATTGGTTAAAGTCAACAAACTCAAATTTTCACACAAAGAACCCAAAAAGCAACAAATTACAGAACTAAAACACCTCCAAGACCTATGTCTTACAAGAAAAAAGTCACATGTGAAAATATGTAAAATCTACGTTAGCACATAGTGGCTTAACTTAAAACTATCAAATATTCCATTGAGGAGGAAAAGCACATGCAGAGCATTGAAGCAATTGAAATTGAACATTCTGTGTTACCTTTGAATATCAGCACTGATTTTCAACCCTGTGATGGCTCCTTCCAGCAAATTGAAGCAACTCCTCTCTCTTCACCTACAAAAACATCAAATATATCAGCTACTTTACAGGCTTACATTTCAGACATATTGATGCAATGTTATGGCGTAGGACTTTCATCTTCAACTCATTCTGTAACATGATATGTAATTGACGACTTTGCAGTATTACAGAAGATAACCTAACCGGTGTAGATTAACCAAGATTTCTGCCATGGTTTAGGTCACAGAAAATAGATAAATTGGGTTTTGAATATGTACCAATACTTCATCTTGGTAGCTGGAAAAAGATTTTGCTAGATCCTGGATGCTGCTCACTATTGCATTATGAACTTCTTTTCCTCCTGTGAGACAGAGACTGCAGATGCACAATAGTAGTAGAAGATCAATTATAATCAGTATGTCATCTAGTATGTTCCAATTACTGAACAACACCGTTCTCCTAAGCTAGACCTAAAAGTCACATTGGCTAACACAGTGGTACAACTTACCCAAACAATTCAAGAAGAAGAGAGACTTCATCTTCACTTGGTGCATCGAGAATCTAGGTCAAACAAAAGAGAAGACCAATTCCAGAATCACATATCGTAAGATCCAATAATATACCTAATTTTCAATTAATGATGGTATTGTAGAATTAAGAATATAACTCTAGTGCTCGACTAACCAAACAGGAAAAAAAAAAAAAAAAGGATTTTTGTCAAGTAATATATATCTCAGATATATGGCATATAATTACTGCATAACATATCTAACAAAGAGTAGTGTGTCCTACAGTTTAACTGCATTCTTTGGTCACTGCCTGTTGACAAATGCAGTTTCTTGTACAAGTGGTTCTACTAGTCCAACAAATGAAAGCATGGATGTCATTAATAAATCATGAAATGCACATCACAAGTTTAAAGAATGATATATACTGAATTCAGATGATCAAGCATGTGCCACATACCATACATATGGATATTCCTTCCAAAGCCTGACTGTAAAGAAAGACGTCACGAAAATTCAATGGCTCACCAGACATATCTGAATCATAGTATAATACCTGGCCATTGGAAGAGATCAGGAAACAGAAGTAATTTGACATATGATAAATATTTCAGGAATGACCAAATACAAATCAAAATAGCAAATAAATAATGATAAAAATAGTTGATTTAATATTATTATTTTGACAACTAAAACAGCAATAATTCCCTTTTCAAATAGAATGTGACTATACTAGATCCAATGCCATACAGCACTATGATTCATTAGCTAACCATTGACTGCCTTTTGGGGCTTCTTGGCTCTTCAAGGAGTTGTTGCTGCTCATTATTCTTCTCTTTGTCTTCAAATGTATTACCAGAAGATTTTTCAATTTCTTTCAGAACAGCTAACCATCTTCGCATCAACTCAACTCTCTCACGTCCTCTGCAAGAAACAGAAGCCTCTTCCAACCTTTTCACAGTCTGCTTGAAGCTTTTGAAATTCCGACCACCCTGACAAGATCAACTGGGGAATTTACAATATGAAGAAAATTTTGAACACTAAAATACAAGTAAAACATGATCTACTAATCAAAATGGCAAAATTTGGCTTTTTCTTATCTGCAAATGGCGGATGCATTCTAATCTATTTCACAGCATATTATTTAATAATGAAAAGTACTTGAAATTAAATTTTCATAATAAGAACGAAAACTCCTTGTAGATTCATATGTTTCTTTGAACTCCATACACCCAACACCGAGATGAAAAACTTTTTCAATTAAATAAAACTCAAAAGTCCCAAAACTCTATTCTACGACTAAACAATATAGGCAAACCCCTCAATCAAAAAAGTCAACCACAAACCCATTCACTCATTTCCCCAAAAAGAAAGGAAACAGATGGAAAAACTGAAATTGGCTCACTGTATCCCAAATTGCTCCTCTGCATTATCATAAGCGAAAACCCTAATACCTCGATAATTAGAATTATAAGTATACTCAAGTTCTTCACACTATTCTGTCCCAACCCAAGACAAATAAAACCTCAGTCAAAAAAAAAAATCTAATTCGCCAAGAAAATAAGATGAAAGGATGGATAGAAATTCAATTACAATGCGATCTTGGAGGAGTTTAGCGCCCTCGACAACAGCTTGACCGGCTTGTTGAACGACGGAATCAGCATAATTCTTGACGGTGCGAGTGAGGTTATTCTTGTTACCCACCTCCACCGCCTTGTTCACCGCCGACCGCAGCCACGACATTATATGTAGCTCCCAATCTCAGGACTTTTTCCAATAATTTTCGTTCAATTTCTAGTTTTGATTACTTCTTGTAATTTACCAGCAGAGAGACATGCAAATTGCACGGATTTCAGCGAGAAGGGAAATATTATTATTCATATAATAAGACTGCGTTTGGCGCAAGGATAACGACCTTGAATACGGTGCTAACTTTTTTTTTTTTTTTTTTTAAAGATGCTAACATTTTTTTAATAAATATTCGCTATTTTAATTTTAATTTAATTTATGGGCTGCACGACATAACAGATATATATGGATCCTGGCCCATAGCCTAGGGCAGGCATGTCTTAATTTAAAAATGTGAGCTTCGGTCAGTATTTAATTCGTTTACATTTGGGTTTTCTATTTTATTCGGATCGTTTAAAAATTAAAATTAAAACTAATAATACTAATATAATTTCACTCCCACCTCACGACAAAAGTACCATTCAAATGAGCAAGTATTGTGGGCTGACCGTAGTCACTCGTCAGTCGTCACTGATACTTTGCCCAAACGATCCGTCTCCTTTTATCTCAAATTAATTTTCATACTAATCTTAATTTGTGCACATATTTTAAAAAAATATAATAAATAGAATATTGAATGATAATTTTATAAATATTTATTATTAAAGTGAGACGAGTTATTGGATTGAATGTAAAAAGTAATGATATTTTGTGTAAATATATGAATATTATGAGGGTGGAGTTTAAGGAGGGATTTCCTTTTTTGCAATGTGAAAACTAACGTGGAGACAAATAAAAAGAAAAGTGTGAAAACTAATGTGGGACAGAGGGGTATTTCTTTTCCTAAAGTTAAGTTCCACTTTTTTACACTATCTAAATAATTTAGTTTTGTCCTGTAAAAAAAATAATAATTTAGTTTGGTTAAAAAATATAAAAAAATAATTGTGATTCTCTTATTTATATAACATCACATCATAAGTGGTGAATATATAAATTGGTATTCACAATTGACGTTTGATCACTTTAGTGTCAAACTTTATAATAAATTTTATTTCGCAAAATTCAAATATAAATTTATTAGTAATAAAAAAATATATATATATATATCAGTAATTCATATTATTTAAAAAATAATTTAGTAATTTGATACAAAAATATTGAATTGTATTGTTGAATTCAAAAAATAATTAGGTATTTCATTATTTTATTTTGTAGATTAAATTTCAATTTATTAAAAAATTATTAGGTGTGTCATCATCATTTAATTGATTAATAGTTTCTTAAAATTTTGTAAATTTTAATAAAAACAATACAAAATATTTAACAAATTAAAATTTTATTTGGAATACAAAATATAAATTAATCTTTATATTTTGTATTTCAAATAAATTTTTATTAAATATTATATTAATAATGACTTGTGAACCATATTTGAAGAAAGGGGAGAGAATATGCCGTTAGAAAAAGTAAAACAAGGGAGGAGAGAGAAGAAAGATTATAAAATTGATTTGATCTTACGCCCACAATGGCCACCAATTTATACGCCTCTATAAGATACCATAATTATGCAAACAAATTTGATAACTATAATATTTAAATAAATTAGCCCCCAAACCTGGGTAATGTCTCAAGTTCTAAATCTAATCTGTAACTCCAAAAAGAAAATGATAAAAATATTATTAGTAGTACTAGACTTAATTACAAAAATAAAAATCTGAGCCCAATAAATTATGGGCTTTTAAAAGGCCAACTAAGAGATCCAATCAAATGAACTTAATCTGGTTTGGACTTGGACGGGAAACAAGGACAGCATAGAATTTATTTTAATTAGGATTGTTAACGTTACGGACAAAAATTAGAAAATAGATATTTGAAAATATTTGTGTTCATACTGAAATTTGAATATTTAAAAACTTGAATGTTCATATCGATACAGGTATTTTATTTTCAGGTACTGATAAGACTAAATTTTAGGTTACAACATTTGGAATGGATTAGAGATACAAATTTCTTTTTAACACAATAAGAAAAAATTGTTGGGTTATGGAACCTGATGGAATGTTAGGACTCTGATTCAATATTGATATCTCTAATTAATTGTATTTTATATTAAGAAAATTGAACCAAAATCTTAATATGGATGGTTAGATTTTTGTTTGAGGGTGTTAAAACCGTCGGATATAACTAAATTGCGAACTACCAGTTAATTTTTTCATTAAATTTAAATTTTCAAAAGGTAAGGCTCAATTTACTTGCCCGTTAATGATCAGTGGCCACATTTCATTCGTACGGTGTCAAAATATTGATTGAACCGCCGACTTTGACCATTTTTAAATATGGAAAAATTACGAAAGACTACATATTACTGTTTAGGTTTTAAAAAAAGTACAAACACTATTTGGTCTTACCCTCAGCTACAAATTTTAGTATGATTTGTTCATTTTGTCTCCACAAAAAAAAATTACAATTAGATACAAAATATTTCTTACGCATTTCACATGTATTCGACCGCAATTGTCCGTCAACTATTCAAATTTACTTTCCCCATATATTGTCATTTCAAACAAAAACTCTCTTAAAGAAAAACGCATAAGCTTCTCTCTCATAATTTTCAATATCTCTCTAAACCCTCACCGTCTCCTCAATCTCCTCGGTCGCCGTCTCTTCCCCTCTCTTCAGCGCCACTGTCCTTTCTCTCGTCTCTATATCTTCAACGTCTATGATTTTGAAAAGGTCCCATCTCCGTATTTTCAAGAAACTTCTCCCTCAAATTCTCGTTGCCTAGGGTTTCAACAGTGGCAAAATCTATGCCTGAGGCGACCAAGACGACAAATGTATCGGTATGAAATAATTTCTATTTCTCTCCCCTCTCTTAATATAAACATCTTTCGTGTCCCGAATTGATAAATTTTATCTTTCAAGCACCGAATCGATAATTAACATATCTTTCGGAACTTGTATCGATAATAATCCATAATTCGGGGAGACTTCTTGATTATCAAGGGATTTTCGTTGTCCCTTTTATCTATTTAATTAAATAAAATTGGCGAAGTATACTAAGAAAATAGTGTAATTATGATTTTTTTATTTTCTTATAGTATTTTTAATCGCATTAATAATGTTATTAAAAATATTACTATCTCCGTCCCGTACTTGATATACTTGTTCGACACAAGTTTCAATGTGTCTTTTAATAATATAAATTATTTTTATGGGGTGTAATAGTCTTTTCAACTTTAATAAAAGAAGTTATTTAAGACTTCATTTGGATGGAGTGATTTGAAATCAAGGAATTTGAGGATAATATACCACACATTCACACAAACTAAAATAGAGAAAAGTTAAAAGAATGAATTTAATTCACTCAAATACTAAGCACAACCGGGAGAATCGAGAGAATTTTAAATGACTAGGTTTTGTTGGGTATTTGAAATTCTCCCACTTATTAGTAATATTTGTGTGAATCAAATTCATTCATTTAATTTTTCTCCATTTTAATTTATAAATTTATTCTCAAATCTTTTGATTTTAAATGACTACATCCAAATGGATGCTAATAGTATTAAATTGAGTTAATGTGTAAAAAGTAATGACATGTATGTAATATTGAAGTGTTTAGGAAAGATAGATAAAAATATTAAAAATGTTTTATTGTTATTTAAGAAATTGATGCATCTAGTACAAGTTTGATCTTTTTGGCAAAAATAATGCACGAAATAGAGAGTTTTATGTATGAGATCGGCTCATTCAAGAGTATCTCTAATTTTATTGTTTAGGATTGACTAAACTGGTGAACTAATAATGTATTTAATAAATAAATATTTTTATCACGAAAATAAATAAATGAAGCTGAAACATTTTAAAAATCGAGTCTGTTTACCCCTTAATTCCACTCAGTCGGACATATCGTATTGGTATTTGTGATAAGATTTTTAAAACATTTGTGATAAGATTTTTGACATTACGAGTTGTTAATTTTCCAATCATGACATGGTACTAATTTTATGGCGGCTGCCACGTCATGCCATCGCTCTTCATAGCATCATCATCACTCTGTGCCAGAAACCAACATTTCATTGCTTACAGTATTGTTAGATCGAGTCAGAAAAAAAAATTAATTGCCCTTTGTCCTTTATCTTTTAATTTTTTTAGGGTTTTTTAAAAAAACCTCTAATACGTGTACAAAACAAACAACAATTTGTTTACATATGTCAGGAGAAAAAACGAGAAAAGAATGGCGTCTGTTCTATATTTTTTAATTATTTTATTTTCAAGATTTTATTTTTTTCGAAAAATAAAAAGGCTGAGGGATCAATCATCATTATCCTTTTGCAGTGCAATCATCCATATATTGCCAAGCTGCAACAGAAAATCAGCTCCTTTTCCAACATAAAGAATCTAACAACATTTTCAAAAAAAAAAAAAAATTATATAATTTCCCAAAAAGTGATCACTGAAGGCTGTGGCATTTGATTTGTATTCTTATCATGTAGATTTGGCCTCTTTTGTACCTCTCTCTCTCATATGTATGTATATTAATATAAGGGGCTTAGCCCACTTGGCCACCGGGCTCTTCACTTAGGTGGGAGACTGAGTTCGAACGCCGGGAGCGAATTGGAGTGGAAGGTATAAGGAGATTTGGAGAATTTAGAATTATAAGGAGACTTGACGAACTAACTTCTAACAACTAACAACTAACATATACCGATAAAAAAATATATATATAAGGCTGTTTCAGGTTTTCCGCTTCCAGCTCTGATCATATTTCTTGCAAAGATCCATATTCATTTTATGACACCAATTTTTTTGTACTAGGGGCAATTTAATTTGTAATTTTAAATATCAGTGTTTAGACTTTATTAGAGAGTTGGTACAAACATGTGTGATTTACTTCTTTTCGAAAAAATAATGAAGAAAAATGTTTTTATGGTATGAAATTGGATCTATATTAATAGACAACATTTAGTGTTACAAATTAATATTATATTCAATTTATATACTCATCACTAGTCATATAATGCCACATAAGTAATTAATTAAATGATAATGAGCTCCCCCGTATATATGCATCACATGATAGGTGATTGACATGTCACATAAGCGGTGGACATATAAATCGGTGTTCACCTGTGGACATAAGATCAAATCCGTACACAATTTACATATAAACATATCAAATTGTGTATTCTATTGACCAAGTGTTATAGATAAAGTGGTTAGAATTTCACTAATTATGTCGTTTGTCGTACGGTTATGGATCTGAATTACCAGTTATCCAAAATAACTATGTGAAGTACTAATTTATAAATAAATTCATATTGCTTTGACATTTACAATGTCCCGCATATGCATATACACACCAAACATCACAATAATATTTAATCCTTTATTATCTAGTACACTCAATTATAATAATATAAGTGGGGTAAAATCAGTAATATATAGTATAACTATAACGTAATATTTGTTACTATTTGAAGGGATTAATGACAAAAGAATTGGCTAAATAGCAATATTGATGGTGTTTGAGGAATATGTACAGACCACTTTAATTTCCATTTATTTCCTAGTTTCTTGATGCTTATAATAGGAGAAAAATTTTTTTGGTCCCATAACTTATTGAGTGTCAGTTTTGGTCCCAAAATAGTTGTCTGTCCAATTTTGGTCCCATAACTATCCATTTGTCCAATTTTAGTCCCATTTTCGCGGAAAATCGAAAACGACGTCGCTTTTATGACACGTGACATGCGCATGCCGGCGAAAATTGGGGATTTCCGATCTGAAAGCCGACGTGGACGCGACTAAGTTATTTTTATATTTTGATTTTTTTAAACAAAATTTAAAACATATGCCATTACAAGTAATAAAAATTAAATCAAAATTGAAATAAAAAATGCCGACTAATCACTCAACAATTAAAATAAAACAAAACAAGCATAAAAATAAAAACAAACTAATACAAATAAATTAAAACAAAAATTAACAAATAAAAAATTAGAAATTATCGGAGAATACGAGAAGAATACATATTATTCTTCTTCCCCAAATCGCGAATCGCGAAGGTCGTTGATTTCCCCAAAAATTTCCAAATTGTGATCCCAACTCATCTTGGGAAGATGTATTTTTCTTTTAATTTTGTCCCTCTTTAATGTGGGGGCAGCGATGGCCGGGTGCGGCGGCGTCGGGTGGGGGCACAAGAAGACGAGTTTTTGGATTTAGGGTTTTCGGATATACAAACATATTTTTAGATCGGTGGTCATTTCCGCAACGTTGTGCGGCGGCGGCCCCTTGATGAGGGAGGAAGAAGGTGGTGGATTTGAGGGGTTGAAGATGGTGGTATTACGGTTGGAGGCTGTGAGTTTCGCACCCTCTTCCTTATAATTTGGGAGTTTTTTGCGAAATAGAAGAAGACGTTTCACAAATAGATGATGTTCTTTGATGAACTGATTTTTTTGTTCTTTAACAATTGTATTTAACTTCTGTATGTGAAACTATTTTGGGGAAGAAGAAGTGGGGAAGACGACGGTGGTTTGTGGGGTGGGGGTATTAATTCCTTTTGTTTTGTTTTTTTTTAAAAAAATAAAATTCGTTTCTTCTTGTTTTTATTAAATTTCTGTGAATTTTAGAAAATACAATTTAAATTTGTTTATGTGTTAAATGTTGAGTTGGATTTTAAATTTAATTTTGTTTTAATTTTTATTCAAATTTATCCTAGGTGTAATTAAAAATTAAATTAAAAAATTCAAAACATAAAAAAGCTTGTCGGCGTCCACGTCAGCTTTCAGATCGGAAATCCCCAATTTTCGCCGGCATGCGCATGTCACGTGTCATAAAACGACGCTGCTTTTGGATTTTCCGCGAAAATGGGACCAAAATTGGACAAAATGAATAGTTATGGGACCAAAATTGACAGACAACTATTTTGGGACCAAAACTGGACACTCAATAAGTTATGGGACCAAAAAAATTTTCTCCTTATAATAGTATAGGAAATTAAATCCATAAATATTTAATACTTAATTAATTCAACGAAGTAAATGTGTTGCGTTAATATATAATCATCCAATAAATCATTTTATACAACATTGTCATATAATTGGAAATGGAGAGAAAAATAAGATTGCGGCAACACCGTGGTCGGCAATTGTATAAGAGATTTGAAATGCGATAAATGACCGAGTCTTCAACGGAAAGGAGTTTAGAGCAAGCAAGAGGTTTATGAATATTAAGACAAAGGTGTGTGGACATGGCTTGAGTGAGAAATATTTTAGATAGGAAAATATCGTTTCAAGAATGGAGTTCGAATCTTAGAAGTAGATAAGGAAATATAGATGTAAATAAATATTGTAAGGGTTGAAGTACCCTTATACCCTAATTATTATAATATTTTTTTTTCCGATTAAAAAAATCTAATCATCCAAAATAATTCGTTATAAATTTTATTTTGGAGCGGTAACATCGAATTAAGAGTTAGCACTTAGGTGTTCGACTTGTGTAGCGTAATTGATATAAATAAATATTGTTCAATATAAATAAATAATATTGTTAAATAAATACAATTAATACTAGTTAACTAATAATTTTTTAGTAAAATAATTAATATTATTTAAAAATATAATTAAATTATATTATGCAATTAGTATATAAAAGTATTTGCATTAAATTAAATGTCTCTTCCTCGGTTATATTTTTGGTAATGCCAGCTTGTCCTATAAGATTATTTTTATTATTGGCAATTACTATGGCCAATAACGGTTATTTATGTTCCGAAAGGCAGGGTTACCCTTTTGCCATTAGCAGTTCGACTTATTTACTTAACTTTTCACATTTTATTTGGTGTTTTATTTTGTTAGATTAGTAGTACATATTAATGTGATTTATATTATTATTAATTATTTTTTTATTTTTTACATGTTATTCATCTATAATATGGAACACAAAATGAAATATCAAATATGAAACAAATAATTTTGTGCGGGTGAAATGAGATGGCAATATATTGAGAAGGTGGTTATTTTTTTCTTAAATTTGTATTGTGTGATCAAGTTCCACCGTAAAATTGATTTACAACTAATATTCTTTAATAAGACAACTAATATCATTCAAAATATACCTTATAATAAAACGACTAATACCTTTTTAGTGAAACAACTAATATTCTTAAAATAAAAATAATGATAAAATTTTTTACACAATACTTTGCTTTTTCTTTTTCTTTTTTTTTTTTATCTTTTAGAACTATAGAAATTTTATTTTTGAATTTTGATTATGGTTAGCTCATTGCTTGAATCATAATAAAGATTTTTTTTTAAACGGTGCATATTAGTTTTTGTTAGTAGTTAGTTCACCAACAATTTAATTTTGAAATTCCAATAACAAGTGCCTATCAGTCACATTGTAAGGCTACGGGGAAAAGTTTTTATTTTTCACACTTTTTAATTTTGGTCCTATTAATTTTTAAATTTTAATTTTCATCCTTTAACATACACTCTTTTAATTTTTTAGTTCTATCGACTTTTCAATTCTAATTTTCATCCAGTAACTTACATTAATTAAAATAAAGGTGTGTAAATTACAAGACGACTACTCAAATTTAAAAGGGATAAAAAAATTGAATATGTTAAAATACAAAATTAATATGCAAAATAATATAATGATAAAGATACGACACGAAAAACCTGTGATTCTATGCTAACTAGAGTACTTATATTCAGACTTTAATTTCGAAAAGGGAGCATTTAAAGTAACTAATTCTTGGGACTTGAAAGCCTCTCAATTATATAACTCCTGTGGTTCAAAAAATTTAGTCATTTTTTTTTCCTAATTTGTGCAAATATCTCTTTAATTATTTCAATTGTTATTAATTTTATTTATAAAAAATATTTTATTCATAAATAATTTCCACAATATCTTATAATAATTTTCAATATATCTATTTTTCATATAAATTAAATATTTCTTAAAATTTATACAGAAAGAAAGAAGACTAAATTTTTTGGACAGAGTGACTATTTGATTTGTATTTACAATTTATACAATAATAACATACTATTAACAAAACTATTAGGCTCCATTTGGATGGAGTCATTTGAAATTAAGAGATTTAAGAATAATACACCATACATTTACAATTCAACATTGTGAAAAACTAAATGAATGGATTTGGTTCACACAAATATTACTCATAAGTGGGAGGATTTCAAATACCCAACAAAACCTAGTAATTTGAAATCCTCTCACTTCTTCTACTTGTGTTTAATATTTGAGTGAATCAAATCCATTCATTTAGTTTTTCTCCATTTTAATTTATGTGAATGCATGATATATTATTTTCAATTTTCAAATTTCAAATCAGCTACATTCAAATGAAGCCTTTGAGAAATTATAATTATATAATATGGTAATTAATGAGAAAAATGCAATGGCTGTACAATTTCACAGTTGACACTGAGTAGTACTTACTGCAAAAATAATTATGAAGCTATTGACAACATATTAAATTATTTATTTCACAAACAAACAATATATATGGCAAAGAAGATCATAAAATCACCTTTGATAATTTAGATACCCCACAAAGCACAACCCCTTCCCCAATATGTCCTAACACTGGCTGCAACAAAACTGATGAGTTATTCCACAGACGATCGACACACTTTTTAAATTTATTAATAGTCTTTTCAGATAAGAAACAAAGATAAAAAATAATAATTAGAGGCCGCTTGGTTGGGAGTATTAGAATTAGGTAATGAGAATGACTAGTGATTCATTTCCATTGAAGAATTTTGGAAAGAAAGTTGAGCACGAAAAATTTGAGCGAGAACAAAATTGAGCGTAGAAAAAATGAATGATTGTTAAATGATTGATTAGGGATTTAGATTATTTTCGTCCTCTAACTTTTCATCTTTATTGAAATGATCCTCTAATTATTTACCTTATCAATTTAGTCCTCTAACTTTTCACCTTTATTGAAATGGTCCTCTAATTATCTACTTTATCAATTTAGTCAACTATGTTTACATTCTTTATCAATTTAGTCCACTATGTTTACATATTTTTCCAATTTTGTCCAAATTAGTCCACCATGTAAAATAATATAAAATAACTAATTTGGACTAAATTGAAAAATATGTAAACATAGTGGACTAAATTGGCAAAATATGTAAATATAGTAGATTAAATTGATAAAATAGATAATTAGAGGACCATTTCAACAAAGGTGAATAGTTAGAGGACTAAATTGACCAAATATGTAAACATAATGGACTAAATTGATAAAGTAGATAATTAGAGGACCATTTCAATAAAGGTCAAAAGTTAGAGGATGAAAATAATCTAAATTCCTGATTGATTATAAGAGGGAGATTATGTAATCAAAATAAAATAGTGATTATTTTATTTTTAAATCAATTCCAAATTGTAAATATTACTAAGCATCATCAATGAAAATGATTAATGAGTCATTCCCATTACCTACTTCTAATACCCCCAACCAAACGGACCCTTAATAATTACAATGGCTTGTTTGTTCGTCAACGACATAGATATTATTTTCAGAATTATGTCGTCGACGAACAAGGCAAAAGTTGTTAAAATTGCACATCACTCTTTTGTTTTCTTCTTTTCAAGATATATCTTCAACACATTTTTTTCACCAGTGCCCTATTCATCAGCTTTTTCTCTCTTTATAAAATAATTAAATAAGTGGTGTATGCAATTTTTCTATTTTTTTAATGTGTGGCTTGCTACCATTCAATAATTATGGATTTTTTTTTAAATTTAAATATTAATATGTACATTAACTGAGTAGTTCGTTGTATTAAGACAAATTTTTTACATTATGTTTGCATCGCGCACACATTTTAAATGGTATAACTTATTTTACTTAGTGATATTTTAGAAACCAGTTGCATTATGAATACTAATTAATTATGATATTGCTTGTTTAATTAAATAGGAAAAATTACAATTCCTACAATATCGTATACTTTTACAAAAAGTCAAAACACTATTTAAAACTTACTATTAGCTACAAGTTTCGAGTGATTTGTCCAATTTGTCCCTACAAAGAATTTACTTTCAAATACAAAATTAACATTAGTCAAACATTAGACGGTGGGTCTTGTTTTTCTTTGTCACATCGCGTCACTTACTTCGCTTCAAGAACTTTGCGCCGCCACCCTCGCTTCTTCATAGCCGGACTACGTTTCAAGGTCGTCGTAGGTAAGCATGATTATGTGTTGAATACACTTACCATTACGAGTTTTTTCCCAATTTGAATTCCTATAATTTTTAAATTTGTAGGGAAGCAATCTCTTTGAAACAATCGCGTATGCATTGTTCGCGAATTCCTCATCGTCGAACACAATCTGCCCCTTGACCCAGTTCCCGTTCAAATGTAAGTGTTAGCCCATGGATACAATGTAATCGGTTGAATATTAGCAAACCTCAATTCCCGAATTCCATAGTTGTTTTTTTCAATTCGTTTTTTATAAGTAATTTATGAATAATATTTCCTTTCTTTGTCTTGTTATGAATTTAGGGATCGAAGAGTTAATAAGAGGAACAGATTTGGGGAAATCCAAAATTATAAAGTCTAACAGGAACCACTAATGAAGGTGTGTTCTTTTCTTTTCTTGAAACAAACCGCATGTATAGAAACCTTGTTGTTTTGGTATTTGTTCCTTTAACACTACTCTTTTTTCTTTCGTGTCTTGTATCTAAACAATGATGAAGCCTCGAAAGAAAAAAAAATTTGGAAAAAAATTCAGGTAATAACTTCGTGTAAATGTTACAATTAAAAAACTATATAAATAAAATTACACTTTTAGTTTTATTATTTGTGTGTTATTTTTATAGATTCGGAATGTGAATTTGTATTCAAGCATTCACATATTGAATCCACTCAAGTCGGCAGATCTTTGAGAGTGACAGTGATTTCAAAGATGATGATGAATCTGATACTAGTCGGAATATGATAAAAAGTGAAGCGACCTCTAAAAATTCCACACCTTATTTTGGCATGTATTTTGCTTTAATTTAGTTTGAATTAGTCCGCTTTCTAATTAAAAGTGCCCTACCGATTAGACTCTTTTTGGTAGATGATCCAAATATTAGTAGCCAGGGAACCACTTGTTATAGGAGCAATTTAAGGACCTGCATTAAAGAGATCTTAGTCTTAAGTATGATGATCGTATTGTGTATGAGATTAAGAAGACTCCTTTTTGGTATTTGTTTAATGCTATTCATGAATGTGATAAAAAAATTAATGAAGCGTTGTTGGAAATATGAGCGTAATATAAGGGAGTTGATTTTGTGTTTTGATAAGGATATGACCAAATTTGTTATTGGGAGCGAAGTTACGCCTATTTGTTCAAAGGACGTTCAACTTATATTTGATATTAGTGGGGTGTTAGTCATATACCTTTGAAAGATTCTCGCTTTACTCGTTGCTTCTTGGGTGTCAAGGTGTTTTAGGAAGGAGCTATTGAAGGGAAATGAGAAGTTAATTCTTTACAAACATGTTATTTATGAGAAGTTGAAAGTTGTTCTTTCTTTGAGATATGAAAATAAGGTTGTCGACGCCGCACGTTTAACTTGCCTATACTCCCTAAGTTGTGTTTTAGCTCCCAATCAAAATGCCACAATTTCACCCCCATATAGCTGGTTTTGTTGAGAAGTTTGATGAAATTTGCACCTATGATTGGTGTGGTTATATTATTGAGATGTTGATTAATTAGTTAAGGAGGTCTAAGACCATGAAAGTTGGTGACTGCATAATTCTTCTCCCACTAAGTTACCTAACTTTGTTTCTTAGACTTTCTGCTTCTATTATACTTCATTGTTAATTACGATATTTTATATATATTTTTTCGATCGTTGTGCAAGCATACCAAGATTGTTAGACCAACGAATGAAGTGGGTTTCCAAATTTCTAAAGTGGGACTTGAACGAGCTTCAAAAGAAGGCGCTTAAAGTCAGGGATATCGAGCTCATTTCGAAATATGTAAACACTCCCTATATCTTTATTTATTTTTCCACAATTTTTTAATTTTTTTCCACTAATAATGAATATATACTTTCGTTGTCTGCAGTACGGGTAACTAAGTTAAAGTCCAATAAAAGGGAAGAAATTAGTTTTAAAAAGTTGCATGCCTTTTGGGAGGAAGAAAGCTGTACTCAACCAACCAATTTGATGGATATGAAGATGATAACCAATCTGATGATGACGATGAGAACACCCCAAGGGGGATCGTAAAAGCGAGGATAATGAATTTGAGGACAATAAAATTGATGATGAGGATGTTGCCGCCGTTGATCTTGGAGCCCAGACTCCTCGTTCAAAATCAAACACTCGTGGTTCGAGGAGACCCAGTTCCTAATTCTAAGCGAGAATCTTTTGCTACAAAGTTTGTGAAAACAAATCAGCTAATTTTTTGTGGTAGTAGGGAAGGTTGCACGACCAATGATCATCCCCTGCATACAACCACCACGCACTACCGTCTTTTCTTCAATATACCAAGAGTCCGTTTAAAGATGTGAACAAATTTTCTCTAGCACATATTTGTACCCAATAGTAGCCCTCCCTTTAAATATATATATATATATATATATATATATATATATATATATATATATAATTTTAATTTTTCTCTATAAATACTACTCAATTCCTAACTCAAATTTTTACACTAAAGTGATCAAATTATCACTTTTCTTACTCTCTCTCAACTCTCAAGAGTTTTAAGTTATATACTAATACTTGTTTAGTTACTATAGTACTAGTATTACTTTTATAGTTATATAGTATTACTCTCAAATTATTATTCTTATAGTTTTATTATAAAAATAGAAAGCCAAAGATCACACTCGAAGGACAAAACTCCATCCACCTCGTTCACCACCATCCCTCCACCACCTAGAAGCCAAATTTCAATATTTTTTTGTGATGATGATTTTGAAGAAACTCTTAATCCCGATTATGAAAATCTTTTTATGATGATGATGGTTTGCAAATGAAACCACCACGGTCGAGTTCCAACTCCAACTCAAAATTCCAAGTCAAGGAACAGTCAAATACTAACGGTTACTAACGGTTCTTTGATCCAAAATTTTGCACGTCACCTTTAGAAAGATGACCAATCCGAATGGTGATACCAAAGCACTTGTGAAAAGAAGTATTCGATGGAGTATGTGAACACTTCAAGTCAAGCACAACTACACGGATTTACCGTGTCCTCTGGTGGTGGAGTTCAAGGACACACACTTTAACAAAAAAGGTAATGATTGAGTTTTTAGGGGTAATTTTGTAAATATTTATGTATAAAGTAAAAAAACTTTATTGGGTTATGTGTATGTAAGATTAAAAAGTAATGATATTGTGTAAATAAATGAAAATAGTAAGATTGAAGTTTATAAAGAGTTTTTCATTTTAAAAATGTGAAACTTGTAATGAGACGGACGAAAAGAAAAGTGTGAAAACTTTTATGGAACTAATTTTTCTAGGGGGTTGTTTCCTTCACACTTTCACAATTTGAGATGTTTCCAGTTTCATATATTAGGTTGCTGACTTCCAGTTTCATTTTGTCCATTTTGTTATGTCATTTTATAGTTGGATCAATTTGTATTTATTTATGGCTATGCAGTTTATTTTTATGGAGTCAATTTACATTATGCATCCTATTATAATTGTTAATAGGAAACTAAGCTTTCACGATTCGAGTCATTTTACATTATGCAGCCCACTCCTAGTCATGGTCTTGCAACAGACCTAAATTCAATGACAAAAATATGGATACATTCTTTGCATTGTGTATATTATTAAAAAATAGTACTCCCACCATTTCATCACAAGTTCCTCATTTTTTTTTACGAATTTCAAAGAATATAATATCAAGGGCAAAAATTTGTGTGAGACCATCTCACGGATCTCATTTTGTGAGATGAGTATACTAATTTGTACCACTTTTTAAAAAATTATAACACAAGACTTACTCAATATCAAAATACTTAGTGTTGAGATGTAATGAAAGAGAGAAAGAGGTATAAAAGTAGGGAGAGATAAAGTGAGACGTAGGGACAACTTTTGCCAAGTTTGAAAATGTATTACTTGATTATTAATTATTTAAAAATAATAATTTATTAATATTAATTGTCTAACTAAATAATATAATTAATTTTATTGAAAATGACAATTCTGAGTGTTACTTAAAATTGATATACTCAAAATACACACTCTCATTAATAATACTCCCTCGTTCCATAATTTCTTTCACAGTTGACTTTTCAACCGTTTTTGTGTGAGAGTTATATCATAGTATTATGTATACAAAAATTGTTTTATATGAATAATATGTTAGTTCATAAGAAATCATTACATAGACATAAGATGAACTAACATATTATTCATATAAAATAAATTTTGTACACATAATATTATGATATAACTCTCATATAAAAACGGTTGAAAAATCAACTATAAAAGAAATTATGGGACGGAGGGAGTAATATTTTAATAATAATAATAACTAATAATGGTATTAAATAAAACGTAGTCTCAGAATATAATGATATCCACACGAATATACTAAACCCTAAATTCAACCAATCAAAAATAGTACTACGGAGAGATGATCTACTGTATATGATTAGTGTAACATACTATAACAAGAAATCTCGGTCGCCTCATTTAGGCAACGCACAGTAGATTACCATCCACACCTAATTTAATCGCACAGGTACGCCGCCAAATCAGCAGCCTCCACGTGTCCTCATGGGTAAAACACTTACGTATAAATAAAAGATTAGGAGATGTAGGTCACCTCTCACATCTATCCTTCTCCACAAAATTCAATCCATCACAGCAAAGATCCTACCCACCCTACCCCCTACTCCACCCCCGCATTTCATGCATAAAATGGAATTGGAAACCCAAATCCCTATTCCATTCTCATAACCCTCACTATCAACAAAGTGTGTCAACAAAAATTCTTTGATTTCTCATGACAGAAATGCAAATGGCTTTTCAAATTTGTTAATTGCTCACAACTCTTCTTCTGCTGCAACTCCCTACCTACTTCTCACCAGAATCGATTTTAATTTCCTTCTTAATTTACCCAATTTCATCTATATTTGTCTCTGAATTTATAATCTGATATACAGATCATTGAAATCACGCCGGCTATGTCGAGAGTTGTTGCTAATAATTCCTCGTCCCCTTCGAGTATTAGAGACAGCGATCCATTTGCGGCGATGGAGATGGCACGCGCCGACGCCTCGCCGACGCTCGGCCACCTCCTGAAATGCGTTGGCGACGTGCGGAAGGAAGTCACCGGCGACGAAACGCCGGTGCACCAGGTGCTTGATGTTAGCGACACCAGCAGCGTTGACCCCAGGTCAATCCCCTTTGTTCTCTCCTTCAGTAACATCACTTACAGTATTAAAGTCCGCCGCAAATTCTCTCTCCCCAATTTGCTCCGCCGCCGCGCTGCCGATGATTCCGGCGAATCGGCTTTCTCGTCGGCGAAGACGATTCTCAATGACATCTCCGGCGAGGCCAGGGAAGGCGAGATCATGGCGGTTATGGGCGCCTCCGGATCGGGGAAATCAACTCTGATCGACGCTCTCGCGAATCGGATGGCGAAAGGAAGCATTAAGGGCGCCGTTAGTTTGAACGGCGAGCTGTTGGAATCGAAGCTGTTGAAGGTGATTTCCGCCTATGTAATGCAAGACGATCTTCTATTCCCGATGCTGACTGTAGAAGAAACCCTAATGTTTGCGGCTGAGTTCAGGCTACCGAAAACTCTCTCCAAATCGAAGAAGAAACTCCGCGTACAAGCCCTAATTGATCAATTAGGGCTTCGGAACGCTGCCAAGACAGTGATCGGCGACGAAGGCCACCGCGGCGTCTCAGGCGGAGAACGGCGGCGCGTATCGATTGGAATCGACATTATTCACGATCCGATTCTATTGTTCCTCGATGAACCGACATCGGGCCTGGATTCAACGAGCGCTTACATGGTGGTGAAGGTTTTGCAGAGAATCGCTCAAAGTGGAAGCATCGTTATCATGTCGATCCATCAACCGAGTTACCGGATTCTCGGGTTGTTGGATCGCATGATCTTTCTATCGCGCGGGCAAACAGTCTACAGCGGCCCTCCTTCAAATCTCCCCTTGTTCTTCTCCGATTTCAAACACCCGATTCCGGATAATGATAACCGGACTGAGTTCGCACTCGACGTGATCCGCGAACTCGAAGGCTCACCCGGCGGAACTAAAAGTCTCGTCGAATTCAATAAATCATGGCAAGCATTAAAGCGAGGTAATACTCAAACAAACTCCGATTCCCCAAACCGCTCAAACATATCTCTAAAGGAAGCAATCAGCGCCAGCATTTCACGTGGAAAGCTCGTCTCCGGCGCAACCGCCACCACCAACGGCGGCGCCACCACTTCAACGTTAGTCCCGACGTTCGCAAACCCTTTCTGGACCGAAATGGCCGTACTCTCCAATCGATCATTCACCAACTCCCGGCGTATGCCGGAGCTCTTCGGCGTCCGATTAGGCGCCGTAATGGTCACCGGATTCATCCTCGCCACCATGTTCTGGCGGCTCGACAACTCCCCAAAAGGCGTGCAGGAACGCCTCGGGTTCTTCGCATTCGCCATGTCCACCACCTTCTACACCTGCGCTGACGCCCTACCCGTCTTCCTCCAGGAAAGGTACATCTTCATGAGAGAAACCGCCTACAACGCGTACCGAAGATCATCCTACGTGTTATCCCACTCGCTAGTTTCACTCCCGTCGCTGTGCTTCCTCTCCCTGGCCTTTGCCGCCACCACCTTCTGGGCGGTGGGGCTGGACGGCAGCTTCCTCTTCTACTTCCTGATCATCTTCGCCTCCTTCTGGGCGGGGAGCTCGTTCGTTACCTTCCTATCCGGCGTCGTTCCGCACGTGATGCTCGGGTACACCATTGTGGTGGCGATCCTGGCCTACTTCCTCCTCTTCAGCGGCTTCTTCATCAACAGAGACCGGATCCCGGCGTACTGGATATGGTTCCATTACATCTCGCTGGTGAAGTATCCGTACGAGGCGGTGCTGCAGAACGAGTTTCAGGATCCGGTGAAGTGTTTCGTGAGGGGGATTCAGATTTTCGACAACACGCCGTTGGGGACGGTGCCGAATTCGCTGAAGGCGAAGCTTCTGGATAGCCTGAGCAGCTCGTTGGGGATGAAGATCACGAGCACGACTTGCGTGACCACGGGAGCGGATATACTGCAGCAGCAGGGGGTGACTGCTCTCAGCAAGGTGGGGTGCTTGTGGGTGACCATAGCCTGGGGGTTCTTGTTTAGGGCTCTCTTTTACTTGTCTCTCTTGGTTGGTAGTAAGAATAAGAGGCGGTGAATTTGAGTTTGGCGGCAAAATCTCTTGTATTTTCTGAATGTGTATTTTCTGAACGTCTTCTGTTTTTGTATTAATTTCTAATCAAGAATTTTATTTTCTACTGTAACATTAGAGTTAGAGGGTTTCTTTGTATATCCACATGTTCGATATCAATTTAAATATATACTCACCACCTATTTTATGATATACCACATGAATAGGGAAATTTAATATTATTTAATTAATTATTTATGTGAGATTATAATTGATCATAAAATCATTTTAAGTGTATTAATTGATAATTTTTGACATACGTGTATATAGAAAAGGAAATGATTAGATAGCAGGATACAAAATGAAATATCTTTATGTTGATGCCAGAGGGAAACATTGGGGATTTTCCTATGGTCAAATTGTAGGTAAACTAAATATAAAAACTAGCTACAAGTAAACTACTGTAATTATTGTTATGTTTAAATTGATTCCCAACGAAAAATCGAAAGTATAAAATAAAAATTTCAATTCAAATTAAAATCAATTAAGTAAGTATAAGGTGAATCAACTTTATTATAAAAACTCAAGTGCAATGGTATTAATTATTTTTATTAAATATTGTTACTAGCTAGCTATCAGACTAATATATAATTTTAATAAAATATTTTAATATTGTAAACCATTTTAAATATGAAATTGGTTTACCATACATCCTGTAATATATACATGGTCAGTTATCATGTATTTATACCATGAAACTTTTGTGTGAATAAGTTTCATATCATGAAACTTCTTTTGCTTGTTTTGATTCGATTTTGTGGATAAGGGTCAATAGATCGGGTTTAGAGTTAAATTTAATAGTCAGGAAATGGTCATATACAAGTTTCATACTATGAAACTTGTTTATAGGAGACCCACTCATTTGTAATTTTTTGTTAAATTTACTGTCATCATCTTATTTAACAAATGATGTCAAGAATCAATTACAGATAATCCGTTAAAATTGGTGTTATATATTTAGCAGTTATTCAACATGATAAAAATCACAAATGCCTTCAGGATTCTCCACCATAGTGTTAGACATCCAGTTTGAAAGCGCCGATTACTTATCATATGAGAAAAGTTACACGAAATTGAGTTTTGTAGTCTCTGTATCGACCTGTGATGTTGGCAATCATGTGAGAAAAGGGTTTCTTCCAGCGAGAATGATATATTACAATTTATTTCTAGACAATTATTAAAAAAAAATATCAAAGCTTTTAAGGATCTACTGATTTGCATTTTAGAATCTTATAAATTTCCAAGCAAGATTAAATATTGTTTTGGGGGTAGAAGAGGTGAAAGTGAAGATCTTTAAAAACAAACAAGTGGTTAAATTTATAGATTTTTTTTTAATGTCCTTTTATATATATTTTTCTTCACGTTACCACAAGTGCTTATCATTAGTTATTCACTCATTTGTTTTTTATTGCATAATCCCTTGAAATTTATTCGTCGTACTATGGTAACGTATCTCATTCTGTACCTTTTGTTTTGGATTTATATATTATTTTTATGGTCTGATAAAATTGTTCTATGGTGAATTGATAAATTACTTCAGAAAA
This sequence comes from Paraleonurus japonicus, assembly GCA_030762865.1. Taxonomy (NCBI): domain Eukaryota; kingdom Viridiplantae; phylum Streptophyta; class Magnoliopsida; order Lamiales; family Lamiaceae; genus Paraleonurus; species Paraleonurus japonicus. The sequence continues at coordinate 6,154,706 of CM061053.1, forward strand.
ATAAGTTACATGTTGATGAAATTTAATTTAATTTAATTTTAATCCAGTGTTGAACATGTTGACATGCGATGACCAACTAACCTGGCAATGTAGGTGTATGTGACTATACCCCACACAAAACTCATGCAAGACCCCTATTTGTATCACTCCAAAATTTTCAGATAAGGTAAGAATCACTCATTTTGTATAATTGAAGTGGCAAGGAATATGTTATTGTGTGTTTCATAATTTCTGGTCATCATATTGCCTCTGAATGAGCTGTTGCTCCAAACCATCTTCAATCCTTACACAAAATGATTAAATTAATGAAATACCACAGCCCACATGATGTGAGAACAGATTTTTAGTGTTGCAACTCTCTCTATAATGGGGCCACATAACATAACACCACGTACCAGAATTATCTAGCTAATTATATTGAATTTTACTTTGTTATTATTATTATTATTATTATCATCTTAGTTTGCATTCCAGAAGTTTAGTGATTATTGAGTTTTATATATATCATTTCTTTAATTTCAGTGTGACCAAATTTCGTGTGTGGGTATGCAGTAACTCTGGCGTTGCATTGGCCAAGCGTCTTGGTCAGCTGCATCATTTCTCTATTATTGTGGACTGTTCTCTTGCTTGTCAGCCCATTGGAGAATGTTTTTTCACAGCTGCATGACTTGGGTTGTGTAGGCTTTTTCGGTTTCCCGTACTAAGAATTTTATAAATTTTAAATAAATTTGTCTTTATATAAAATAAAGATACTATCAAATTAGCGATTATCAAAAATTCCATTTCAATTTTATTGTGTATATTAAATTAAATTAAATTAATAAGATAAGATTAAACTAGGAATAAATAAAGCAAAACATCCTTGTTGGGTGGTGGTGGCCCCACTGAAAGCTAAAGTTTAACACAGAAGCACGAGTTTCTCACTGGTATATGTGTTTATAAACAAATAAATCATGGTAAATTTCTCCTCACTCTCTCACCTCAAAAATGAATCTTCCTCTATCAAACCCTCGCTCCTCTCTTCTACTTGCAGTTTTGCTGCTTTTATCGCACTCATCGCTTACAGCTTCCCGGAATCTACACCTTAAGCGACACCAACAGCTCAATTACGACGACGGCGACGACTCTGCGACGTACATTTGGCCGTTGCCTTGGCAGTACACTTCCGGCAACCAAACTCTCACCGTTGACCCCAACCTGAAACTGAGTACCAGCGGAAATGGCGCCAATTCACGTATCGTTTCTGAAGCATTTGAGAGGTATAAGAGAATCATCTTCGAACACACTCGTTTTAACTTGCCCAACTCTGGAGTTGACTATGATCTCACCAAGCTGAATATACTTATTCACTCAGATAATGAAGAGGTAGTTCAGAATTTCTAATCGGCGTCGCTTATTTTTATTTTCTGTTTTATTTTCGTTCAACTTTTAGTTGATTAATTGTAGCTTCAACTTGGAGTTGATGAGAGCTACACCTTGTTGGTGGGTACCAGCGACGAGCATTCGGTGATTGGCGGAATCAATATTGAGGTGCGTTGAATGCCAAACTTACAGCTCCAAAATATATTTATGTTGAATGTTCTTATCTTCTATAATTAAGGAAATCAAAATCGTTACCTTCTTCTGGGTGCTACCTTTGCCAGCTTATGAATGATTAATTTTCGCTCAATCCTTTTTGATTTTCCTAGAAATCAATCTTAGCATTTCATTTCTGATGCTCAAATTAATCTGAGAGATCTATTATGCAATCGAAATATGGTTCATTGTTGTAATCATTGTAAGGAGTGAAATACAAAAATGAGGTACTTCTCCATCTTCTCTGTTTCCTTTCAGGAAAAGTCCATCCGGTAAAATTTGGACTGCAGGTTTTCACTGCCTAAACAAACAAATATTAGCTTACATCGCCTCATGCTGTCCAATAGTTATATTAAAAACTGGATTATGCTGCAGTTGCTCTCGCTCCTTCAGTAAGCCCATCATATATTTGATTGCTTTGATATAATCCATTTAGACTCCTTTCTTATTTAATTAGACCCCTTCCTGAATTTTGATTGCTGACACTTAATGTTTGTTCTGGTCTATGTTATCTTTCTGCACAATTTGTGTTTCCTTTAAAGTTATTCGAACCTCTTCACCTTTAACCATTGGATTTTCACAGTCTGATATTATGTTGTGTCAAAATCAATAGAAAGGCTAATTGTACTTGAACAAGATTTTCTCCCATTCTGGTTTCCTATATGTGATGTTTGCAAATTCAATCATAAAAATAGAACTCTTAGCTACCTTTTTCTTTTAGATGCAGTTTTTATCACTTTGTTCTCACCCATTGTTTCTAGTTTGAATTACCTTAATTGTGGTGAAGTTCAATCAACTTGATATATAGTACTCCCTCTGTCCCATACTTATTTGAACGTTTATTTTGGCACAGGTTTTAATGTGTGAGTTGTTTATTGGTATTATGTACTATAAAATAGTTTTTCGGAGGGGTTGGATGGTCTTTGGCACGGATTTTAATGTGAGAGTTGGGTTAGTGTGGGGAAAGTAATGACATATGGTGTAATTTTGAGGTGTTTGTTTGAAGGGGATAGTTAAAAAGGGGTGATTTGTTTTATTTCCATTTTAGGAAATTTTCAATTAAGTAAGAGAGACCTTTTTGGCAAATGTTCAATTAAGTAGGAGACAGAGGGAGTAATATAGATTCATGAAATTGCATTCAAGGGTCGAGAAAATAATTGAATGGCATGATGCCAATTCTTCCTCGTGGTGTATCAGGGAAGATCTGCCAGCAGCTAGATTGACTTTTCCAGTGTTTATCTTTACATTTTACTCATGGAATTGGTTGATCCAATGGGCGATCCACCTTTCTTCATGTATCAGCCTCTGAATTAGAGTGTGCGACACCTGAGGATATGGAACTTGTTATCTTATGATTTTGATCTTTTCCATCTTGTTTAAATTTGTACATGCATGTTCGTTTTTGCATTTCCACTACTGTTAATGTGCCTAAAGCTTGCAATATGGCATCTCCTCGCTGACATTTCAAGCACACACACTATGAGATTTGTCTTGGTTTTGATCTCCTGTTCGCAAAAAAATCATCATTCCTATATAATTTTTGCTAACCTCTTTGTTATTTTGTTGTATACTGCAGGCAAATTCTGTCTACGGTGTTCTTCGTGGGCTTAGAGGTACATAGATAATGGTAGATACTTGACTGTATAACATTTGTTGTTCAGGAAAGTTGCAACAGATGTGTCTATACTCTATACTTGGTTGAGTAAACATTCATTTAGCAACAAAAGAAAGCAAAGAGGAAAGGGTTTAAGGGAAGTGAGAGCATTTATATATTTTTATTACTTCAAAGACTGACAGTGGCATAATTTTTAAGATCTGATAATGCTCTGTACTGCGGTCTCACCTATCTCTAATTATTCTTGGCTGCACTTTCTGTTCAGACATTAAGCCAGCTGTGTGATTTTCATTATGAAACCAAAACTGTAAAACTCTATAATGCTCCATGGTACGTCCAGGATAAGCCGAGATTCATATACCGTGGGCTTATGCTTGGTGAGAGTCTTTTTGTTAACTGATATATAACTTTCATTTCTTGTGGTCCTATACATGGTTGTTTAGAGTTGAATTTCATATTTACATGTTTCTGCAGATACTTCGAGGCATTATTTGCCAATTGAGATAATCAAGCAAGTTATAGAATCTATGTCATATGCTAAACTTGTAAGATATGTTGTTCAGAAGTTACTTTTTCTTTTTTAGACAAATTTTATATCCTTTTCCAGATTTAAGACATTTTCATGATTGCATTCAGTAGAATGTCCTGCACTGGCACATCATAGATGAAGAGTCATTTCCACTTGAAGTGCCTAGTTATCCAAATTTGTGGAAAGGTGCATATACAAAATGGGAGCGATATACGACAGATGATGCTGCTGAAATTGTCAAGTAAGTTTCTCTTTCTATCACCTCCTTTGACTGAAGGAGTGTTAAATGTTACTAGGATGACAAGATAGTAAGATTAAGTGCTTTTATGGAGCTTGTATTGGTCCAAGCTTTTCATTAGTTCCGCAATACGCAAATTATTAAGCTGCTAAGAGGCTGTCTAGCAAATTTTGTACTATAAGTCACGAGTTATTTAACAATATTTGTTCTAGTTTATTATATCTCGATTCAACTCTGGAAACCCATCTCCTCACTAACTTTTTAGTGTCAAGAAATTGATGGTATTAGTTATACAACCTAAGTTTCTTAATTTTAGAACTTTATACACATCCAGGTGATGAAAATGTGATGTGTTCTCTGAATTATAAACTAGTGCTGCGTGCAAGTACTAAGAATACACTTATCATAGTGATTAAAGCTTTTCAGGTATATCATTCAATATCATTATCATAATGTATAGATTCTTTTATATATGGGGTATATTTATTTATGCAAGAGTCAAGATGATGTTGATGTGATATTAATTTCTCTCAATTTCATTTTGGTGTTAATTCTACTTGTAATAGAGTTAACTCTACTTCTCTTGGTCATTTCGATTTCTATTTTTTCCGCTTGAGGAACTAATGCGTGTTCATGCTCAATGTCCTGTATATCCGCCTAAACTGAAGATTCGCGAAAATGAGAGGTACGTTGTGTCTACCATCAGCAGTTATGATTTTCGCTATTTTTCTCATCATTCTATTCCAATGCATTTAAAATACTCCAACATTTGGAATCACCAGAATCCTCTTTAGTCTCAACTAGTACTATAACTCCTTTTGCTCCAAGAGAATGAAACCGAAAATTCTATTTATGTGATATTTGAATTTAAATTGATTGTGAAATCCAACCATGCTTTAATCATCTGTTTGACTGGGCACCTTTTGTTTTATTGCACAACCTAGAGTTGATTGAATATGTTTTTATCTCAGGTATTAATGTTATGGCAGAAGTTGACGTTCCTGGGCATGCAGAATCATGGTAAATCTTAAAAATTTTAGTTATTATTTCACTTACTCAAGTTTCTGGTCTTCATCTAATACTAGTTTTTCCTTTTACTAATATTTCTTTTAATTTCCTTATCACATTGTGGCTATCCAGTTGTAGTGTCCTCACGTCTTAATTGTGTGAGTTATCTTTTTGGTCTCATGCTCGTAAATCCTGCTGTCCAAGATACCGGAACCGAACTGATCGAGGATACAAGTCCCAATGAATAACTTCAGTGTGACCTAAGTCTCTATGTGCGTCAGTGATTCCCTGAATAAGCTCAGTATGTCATGGTTATATACCTGCATAATAAAAATAATGTGGGGGATATTCTTCTTGAACCCGTGCCCTCTTTCACGATACTTTTACAGCCTTTTGACATGGATTAGCATCCTCCTGAACTTTCCTTCTGTCAGTTCCAGCACAAGTTGATATTAGGAATTCTGGTCAGAAAGGAAGCAGGTTGATGACACACTTGCTGCCTGTGCTTGTAACTATTTCCCCCTAAATAACAAGATCTGTTATAGTCTAAATAGGCATTAAAGATTAAATTATTTGGAGGTTGTTCCGTGCTATATTTCTTCTACTATTAATACAAATAAAGGAGACATGGCCTAATAAGTTTAGGCCACTGTACCTTATTCAGAAAACTAATATACTTATACTTATCTGCTAAATGCAAAAACACCTTCCAAATATACATTTTCAAATCAAGCTTTTTTGTGCACAGGGGTGTAGGATATCCTGATCTCTGGCCATCTCCTTCCTGCAGAGAGCCTCTGGATGTTTCTAAAAACTTTACATTTGATTTGATCTCTGGCTTACTCTCAGGTCAAGATACGTTCTCTTGAACGAGCTGAAGTTATGTCATGTTTTTCTATCCTGCAGTTCTTGATGCACGTTGTTCTGTTACCTGTGTCTGCTTATGTTCTGGCTGACTGGTGGATTAATTTGTTGACTGCATCTAAGTAGCTTGTCATAGAGATTTGAAACTCTAGACAAATATCACTGTGGATGGTAGAAATTCTCGTCCAAGTAACTTGGGTTAATTATATTTTCAAAATGGTTACAAAGATGAAGTAGTTGTTTCTTGTTAGTAGAGTTCATTATGCAAGTCTCACTTGCATGCGCCACCCTCGGGGTTTAGGTGGCAATTATTTTCTCCATCTGTGAACTGTTTCTTTAAAAAAAAATTTAGTGATAATATTGTTTCCTAGGTTGGGTAGTATTGAAGTTTTGTATTTAGTTGCGTTATTTTTTGAAAATTACCTCAAAGATTTCTAAAAAATTGCACGAGAACATGTTAAGTTATCTGTGATTGTAAAGATCAATTCATTTATTAGTTTCAGATCCATATGGTACATCAGTGTATGGAAATGCGTATAAAGTTTTAACTGTTTCTAGTGAAAATTCCCTCTTCCATTTGATTCTAATAAGGTGCTTCACTGCTTCTTAAACAATTATTAACCATTTCCTGTTGAAATATTATTATAGGATGTGAAGGGAATTCAATAATTATATAAGATTGTATAATACTACCTTGATAAGTTGATTATATGTCAACTATTGCATGTTCAGACTTCAGAAAAAGTCTTTTATTGCTACATCAAGTTTCAACTATTACTGGATTTTTGAGCCTGTAAGCGCTTGAATTATTTGATGAATGCTGCTATTTTCTGATGTGCTTAATCGCTATAAGTCAAATGAGTCATTATGCAAGAAAACAATCTTTTAAATAACCTCTATGATTGTGGAATCAATATTGTTTTGCAGATATAAGGAAGATTTTTCCTTTTGAACTTTTCCACTTAGGTGGTGATGAGGTCCATACAGGTAAAATCAGCACTTTGTTTGTATCTACTTGTAAACTGTTTTTTTTTTTTTTTTTTTACTTTGGTTGAGAATATCTCTAAGTGTGTATTTTTCCCCAAGAGGGAATGTGCCATATCATAATTGGTACATTCTCCGAATTGTTCTTGAGATATTATCATATGATGGTTTGATAGAGTTTTCAGAAATCAGATCTTGTATTTTGTTAATTATCAAAGAGATCAGTGAGAGATGGTTGTGAAAATTCAATTACAAAGATTTTTATCTTTTTCTTTAAAAAAAAAAAAATGGGAAAGACTGGCCAGCTGCAGTTTTAAGAATTATTCTTCTATTTATTTGTCAATTGTACCAGCGTTACTTTTCTCTGTTCTTGATGCTTGGGAATTTATTAGCAAATCATAACATTGCTCACTAAGTATTGTTCACAGTTCCCTTGTTTGTGTACTGAACCATCATGCATTCTGAGAAAAAGCTAGTATTTAATTTCGAAAATTGAATTTTGCTATCTTGTAAAGGGGTTTGAGGGTTCCTGGTGAAATGAGTGCTTGTATTCTTTTACTACTTCAAGATGCTTAAAACTAGTTATTCTCCACTGGAGATGAATTTCAGTTCTTTGGCACATGTCAACATGCAAGCTGAATTATAGCTTTGACTTTTTTTTTTTTTTCCCCATATCCAGTTCTATTTATTGTTAGCTCATTATCTATGTCGCCACAATTTGGAACGAATGCTGCAAATTTGTGATGACCATTGACTAGTCATTTGAAAGGTTTAGAAGTAACCAGATTTCATAAAAAAGAAAACAAATGAAATACAAATAACTGCTCTATTTTGTTGCTGCAATGTGTTCTCTATATTCTCTTTTACTGCTGCTGCAGTTTTAGTGATATCCTTCTCGCCCTGCCTCTTCCAATTTTATGCAGATTGTTGGAGCTTAACCCCACATGTCAAGCAATGGTAAATCCTCACTCTTTTTATAACCTTCTTGATGTATGATTAGTTGCATTGAAATTACAAGTTCCAGAGTAAGGTCCTTAGAAATATTTACAAGCAGTAAACTATCATGTTGGAAATTGGAATTACGTACTAATTTTTATCATTAATATGTCCATGACTAGTGATAAAATTTCACTGATCGATTGAATACCCATTTTGCTTTGCCTTCCTTATGCATTCAATATTACCTGCTATTAGTCATAATTTTGTTTTCCTCAGATTTTTTTCATTTTGTCTCCTTGTAATCATATGTTCATGCTATGTGCACAGGAATTCAGGCAAAAGACTGGTATACAGTATTGCTTCTCATATCATGATCATGATTTTCTATTCAATTAGTAAAAGATATATGCAAAACGTATGATGCATGACAAAAATAATAGAAATATGACGGACATGATTATTGCACTCCTTTATTTTGATTTTTATTCCAAGCACTTTTTTAACAAAGATGCAGTCCTAATCCAAATAAAATCCCATCCACCGTTGATTTTTTTATTTTATTTTGCAATTAACATAGTACATAGTACTTTTAAACCTCATTGAAAATCATTATATGACTTTTAACAACAAACTAAGCCTTTATCCTGCTATGTGCAGTCTGCTACATGGATCATATCTTGCTTTCATTTTCAATCTAACTTTGACCTATAAAGCTACCTTTTTTGTTTTTGGTTGAGAATATGTTGAAAAATTCACAGGCAATTAATGAAATATTACTGAATAAGGAGTTTTTAGATTGATGTTATTGGATATTGAAGTTAAGCAATAATAAAGTAAATCCTTATCTGAACTTTAGTTATCTAAAATTCAGGGATCAGTTGTTTGATTTCTTATTTAACAATTAGACAATGAATATATGCACTATTGGTGTATAAAATTTCGAGTAATTGGGCTGAATTTGAATTATGGAAGGAATAAGTAGGCCATGACATTTCCAATTGGTTTGGCTCTAGAGTTTCACATAGAGTATTACAGATTTAGGTGTGGTGGGGCATCACATCTCGAATTGGGTTTTAGAGTTACACATGGAGTATGAGAGATTTTTGACAATCAATGATTCAATAAATGTGTGCAATTGACTTATGGGCAAACAGAATACTTTGATAAATATGAAGTAATTGATCAGCAAACTTTTTGCTCGTATGAGTTCCATCTCTACAAATATATTTTCTCCTCCTGACTGCTATCTGAGATTAATGAGTTTCAAAGTCTAGGATTGATAATGCTGCTGATAATTGAAAATTGTGGTCTCCATAGACTTTTAAGTTATGTAGGTCTGGCTGGTCTTTATAATTTATTGTCTGTAAATCTCTAGGTTTTGCGTTCTTCATGTTTCAAACTAGCATGTTATTTTTCTTCTTGGTCTCAGGGCCATAAGTTTGTATCACAAGCTCTATCTACATTGTTAATTATGGTTAAAAAATTTATTTACAGGCTTCAAGATCATAACATGACTGGTAAAGATGCATACAAATATTTTGTGCTCAGAGCTCAGGAAATAGCTACATCACTAAATTGGACTCCAGTTAATTGGTAAGCTCGTACTTATTTGTGATTATTTCTTTTTTTTTTTTTTTTTGTCATTCCTAAACTGAAAAATCTTTAAAACATTTTAAACACTACATAATGAAGAGTCCGCTTCTTGATTCTAAGTATGATATGATAATTGAACGGTTGGAATACTTAACAACTACATCCTTTATTTTCAGGGAAGAAACCTTCAATACCTTTCCAGAAAGTCTCAACAGTAAGACTGTGGTGCATAATTGGTGAGTCTCTAGTTAAATGTACACAATAGCAAAAAGAGAGTAACTAGTGAATGTTCGAGATCCTCACATGCTAAATACAGGTTGGGATCAGGTGTTTGTCCAAAGGCTGTGGCAAAAGGTTTTAGATGCATTTTCAGTAACCAAGGTTTTTGGTATCTGGACCACTTAGATGTTCCTTGGTATTCGGTCTATTACGCTGACCCACTAGAAGATATAACTGATGCTTCAGAACAAAAACTTGTGCTCGGGGAGAAGTTTGCATGTGGGGTGAAACAGCTGATGCCTCAAATGTTCAGCAAACAATATGGCCTCGAGCAGGAGCAGCAGCAGGTATTTCTCGTACTATACTTTGGCACTTGAGACTCAATCCTTATTGCAGTTGTAAATAAAATTATAGTTCTTGAAAAGGAAAGCCTTTACTGACGTCGGTGTTGAATCACAACAAACACAATCACACCCATCCATTGGGTTTGCGCAAAGGTTGTGTGTGTGGTCGTGTATAAAACTTGCGGTGGATTCAACACCCAGTTGTGGGATGGAATACATGAATTTTGGCTCTTGTCTGTCTACATACAAATTTTGGTCCAAAAATTGATTTTTTTTTATTAATCCCAATATAAAAAATAGTCCAATTTTGCCCAACATTGCCAGAAAATTGAAATGTGTCGTTTTATGTCACTGAAGACTCAATTCCTTGTCACATTTGTCTCCAGTTTTTGAAATGTTAAACGTGATTGTGTTAACCGTGCAGAGCGGCTATGGAGCCAGAAGGAGCCTGGATCGTCACGTAAAGCTACAGCAGTGTTATCGAGATTGGAGTATTTCCGTTGTCTCTTGACTAGGCGCGGAGTTCCAGCCGCTCCGGTTCGAAATTTTTATGCTCGACAACCTCCAACTGGTACGGGTTCATGCTACAGGCAATGAAGGAAGGTGTTGTGTATATTTCATATACTCTGTGATGCGAGTATGTGATTTGCTGCTTCCTTTCCTGGTAAGATCATAAATCCGCCTTAGCATGGCTTGTTTGTGATTATATTGTGGATATTTGCGCTGCTGTTACACGTGTCAATTCGTTTGTAAGATATTTCAGTGAGGATCTAAAGTCAACAATGTATTTTGAAAGTGAGCTACCAATTGGGATTCTAGGGTAGGGTGGGGATAACTGCTTCCTAAAATTCAAATTCAAGTACGAGCATTATATTAACCGATTCAGTATTCGTGAATATTTGATTAATATAATAATCTATAATTTAATTAATAATTAACAATAGTTATTACGAATTTAATTACAATTACTCTTACTATTATATTATATAAAATTCACATGAACTCTAAATGTGTGGAGTTTGGTTATTTGCTTCACCGTTTAATCATCACATAATTTCTTCACATGTTGTTGACTTTACACTAATAAACAACCACTTAACTCATAAATGGACCACATAATACCCTAAAATACTTTTATTTTATCTACTTGATTTATGTTTTTTTAAATTTGTCAAAACCGAACGAGCTTACCTTCGTGGATGGAGGGAGTATAATTTAAAAGGCAATAAATATTATAAATAAAAAAATTTCTATGCACATTATAAATAAAATTTAAATTTAAAGAGGCGGCCGTTCCCTACGACCTCCCTAAGCTTCACATTGTTTTGGGGTTTGGTTGCAGCTTAGTTTTACTGTTCAGGTTCCATGTTTTATTTTTGTACGTCTCAAATTTTCGGCTACTCATCTTTCGAATAATGAGTTGGCCAAACTTAATTGGCTCAGTCTCAGTGTGAGAGATCAGCTTTTAATATTTTATTTTATTTTATTTTTTAATAATTAATGAATTAAGATTTAATTGCAAATTACAATTTTAATCTAAATTTTTGAATTTTAATAAATATAATTTATTTTTCAATTCAAAATAACATTTAGATTCACTCCTGTTTAAAAATGAAGTGTCAAATTTGACAATAAATAATTAATCGTAGTTACATGTTTAGATTAGTTTAGGTTACAATAAATAATTAATCTTCATTTTGGGGAAGAAATCTGCATTTGGTTCGAGTTACAATTTTTTTTTATTGTTTTATTTATCATGAGTAAAAATTTAAATTATATTGCAATTTACGAAGAGGCTGTGAGTTTATTTGCTATTAAACTTTTTTTTTTTTTACTCAATGTTAATACACAAACATAATATTATATGTTAAACACAACTAATAAAAATATAATATCAAAACATAAAATTCTTCAAACTCAATATAATATTAATACTTATGATTTTTTTTTACTGAAATTTACGTAAGCTAAATTAACGAGAAGTCGAGAAGTTGATATATCATCGTCTAAACTCCTCATCAGCATACATAATGGTTATTTTCACTGTTTAGACACTTAAACTATCATTTTATATATCAATTATTTATTAATTTCTAAATATGCGCATTCACATAATTAATCATATGTATATTAATGTACACCAACTTATATAATTAAGTTGATAATGACACATTAATAATTAATTAAATAATGATCCACTCTCTTATTTTTTTGGCATCACCGCATAAATGGAGAGCACACCCATATATGGTAATCGATGGTGCTCATTAACTAATCAGTTGAATAAATGCGAAATTTAAAATAATGAAATATAAATATAATTTGATTCCGTAGACAAAAACAAGATGAATGGGATTGGAATATAAAATGGAATATAATTTAAAATCCCATTCATTTTTATGGTGTACATTAATAAGATTAAACCAGGATTGAACAAAGCAAAAGAATCCAACGAAACACTTGTTGGGTAGCCGCCCTTGAAAGCTAAAGCTTCAACACAAATCACGATTATTAGCGATATTTGTTGCTTGGGTTTTAAAAAAATCAAGACAAAATTTTTTGTTTGTGAAGCGAATGTATATTATAAACTCTATTTTTATTATTATTGACATTCATATCTACTATCATTGTCATGCCACTATCATATTTACTTATAACAATGCATGCGAATGACACTCGATATTGTATATGCATGACAAGTGATAGAGTTCATCGTATGCACCCGATTCACATAATAACGGTGCATGTGAATGACAACGATATTGTATGTGCATGACAATGATAGAGTTCATCGTATCCACCCGATTCACATAAGTGTTACTAAAAAAATCAAATGCCAAATTCTCTCCATCTCTCCTCTCAAAAATGAATTTCCCATGTTTATCGAAGATTGTAATTTTATTTATAATTAATTTAAAATTAATAAAATATTAACACATAATTTAAATTTTTCTATAAGTTCACACATAAGCTAAATTAACTAAAAATCGACATATCATCATTCTAAATTCCCTATGCTTATTAAATAATGCGAAATTTAAAATAATGGATTAATAATTTGATTCCATATTTCACTATAACAATATAAGCGGCAATATAAATTAAAATATCTCATAGCTCCACATTAGAGCTAATAAACAAGTACATTTTACTACTCAATTCCCATTTCATTTTTATCGTGTATATTAATAAGATGACAAAGTTCTTGTATACACTCTCAGTTTCACTAGGTAATTGGTGTATATTTTTAAATGATACTCCCTCCGCCTTCGGAAAAGTTTTCACATGTAAGGCGACACATTTAAAAAAAAGAGTAATAATTGAATTTTTAATTTTTAGGGGTAAGTTTATAAACTTTTATGTATAAAATAAAAATTTTTATTGAGTTATGTGTTTGTGTGAGTTAAAAAGTAATGACATTTTGTGTATATTAGTAGAAATTGTGAGAAAGAAGTTTATAAAAGATTTTACATTTTAAAGGTGTTTCAATTTCAAGTTCTTAAATGGGAATGTGAATGAATATTTATTTTCCCTCTATGCTCCTAAAATTGTTGAAGGAAAAATATTTTTATAGTGATTACATCTTTAGTATTGTGTTCTAATTTAAAAAAATAGAAAAATATGAGGGTAGTTACAATATAAGGAACTAATTGAAGATAAATAATTATAGAAAGTTAAAATGAGAATAATTATTATTTTATTTAGTTGGAGAAATAATATTATTATAAATCTTTATTTTTATTTATCACCCTTTACTAGTTTGATACATATTAATGTTATTCTAAATAAGATTAAACCAGGATCAAATTAAGCAAAATAATCCAATGGAACAGTTGTTGGTTGGCCCCTCTGAAAGCTAAGGTTTCGAGACAAAACACGAGTTACTCACTAGTATAAATATGCGTTTAAAAACAAACAAATCATTGCCAATTTTCTACCTCACTCTTCTTTTTTTTTTTTTTTTGAAAAATGAATTTCCCGCGTTTATTAAACCCTTACTCCTCTCTACTACTTGTTTTATTGTTTTTCTGGCACTCATCGCTCACAGCTTCCCGGAATTTACAACTCGAGCAACACCATCAGTTCAATCATGGTGACGGCGACGACTCTCCGACGAACATTTGGCCGTTGCCTTGGCAGTACACTTCCGGCGACCAAACTCTCACCGTTGACCCCAACCTGTCGCTGAGTACCAGCGGAAATGGCGCCAACTCTAGTATCGTTTCTGAAGCATTTGAGAGGTATAGGAAAATCATCTTCGAACACACTCATTTTAACTCTGGAGTTGACTATGATCTCACGAAGCTGAATATATTTGTTCACTCAGATAATGAAGAGGTAGTTCTGAATTTCTAATCGGCGTCGTTTATATTTATGTTCTGTTTTTTTTTTTTTTTAACTTTTATTTGAATAATTGTAGCTTCAACTTGGAGTTGATGAGAGCTACTCCTTGTATGTGGGTACCAGTGACGAGCATTCGGTGATTTACGAAATCAATATGGAGGTGCGTTGAATGTCAAACATACAGCTCCAAATATATTTCTTATCTTCTATAATTGAGTAAATCAAAATCGTAGCACTTCTTCTGCAGGTTATCTTCTTCTAGGTGCTACTTTTACCAGCTTATGAATGATTAATTTTCGCGTATTCCTTTTTAGTTTTCCTATAATCAATCTTAGAATTTAATTTCTGATGTTCAGATTTAATCTGAGAGATCTATTATGCAATCAAAATATTGTTCATTGTTGTAATCATTGTAACGAGTGAAACACAACAAATTTAGGCACTTCTCCATTCTGCCTGTTTTCCTATCAGAAAAAATCCATTTGGTCAAAGATGGAAAGTAGGTTTTCATAGCCTAAACAAACATATATCGGCGTACATCGCTTCATGCAGTCCAACAGTTATATATATATATATATATATATATATATATATATATATATATATATATATATATATATAAACCACTGGAGTATGCTGCAGTTGCTCTCACTCGTTCAGTAAGCCCATCATATACTTGATTGCTTCGATATAAATCCATTTGACTCCTTTCTTATTTAATTCCACCCCTTCCTACATTTTGATTGCTGACAATTAATGTTTGTTCTGGTCCTTTATTATCTTTCTGCACAATCTTTGTTTCCTTCCAGTGATTCTAACCTCTTCACCTTTAACGATTGGAGTTCCCAAGCTGATATTTTGTTGTGTCAAAATCAATAGAAAGGGTAATTGTACTTGAACATACTTTTCTCCCTTTTCTGGTTTTCCTAAAGTAATATTTGCAAATTAAAATCCTGATTTCTTCTAGGTGCTGTTCTTCGCACTTTGTTCTCATCCATTGTCTATAGTTTTTTTTCGATCGGTCAAATGGTTACTCAAACCCATGACCTTTTGGACATAGGTAGTGGAGCTCAAACCACTTGAGCTATAGTTTGAATTACCTCATATATGGTGAAGTTCATTTGACCATTCTATCAACTTGATATATGTAATATATACTATGTGATTTGTCCCTTCTTTGTAAGGATTATTGTTGCTGGTCATTTTTCAGTGTAACCTTAAGGGATCTCTCATCCCTTCTTTCTCTTTCTAGAAATAAAATTTTGTTTCTTATTAAAAAAACTTTGTGATTTGTCTTGGTTTAGATCTCCTATTCGCAAAAAAATTGTTATTCCAATAAAATTTTTGCTAATTTCGTTATTTTGTTGTATACTGCAGGCAAATTCCGTCTATGGGGTTCTGCGTGGCTTAGAGGTACACTAGATCATAGTAGATTGACTGTGTAACAATTGATGTTCTTTAGGGAAGTTGCAATAGACGTGTTTATTCATGCTTGAGTAAACATTCACTTAACGGCAAAAGAAAACAAAGAGGAAAGGGTAGGGAGAGCGTTAATAAAACTTTTTATTACTTCAAAGACTAACAGTGGCATAATTTTAGATCTGATAACGCTCTTCACTGTGGTCTCACCCCTCTCTAATAATTCTTGGTTTTACTTTCTGTTCAGACATTAAGCCAGCTGTGTGATTTTCATTATGGAACTAAAACTGTAAAACTCTATAATGCTCCATGGTTCATTCTGGATAAGCCAAGATTCACATACCGTGGGCTTATGCTTGGTGAGAGTCTTTTCTTACTTGATATTTCTTTCATTTCTTCTGGTCCTACATGGTTGTTTAAACTTGAAATTCACTTACATGTTTCTACAGATACTTCGAGG
This sequence comes from Paraleonurus japonicus, assembly GCA_030762865.1. Taxonomy (NCBI): domain Eukaryota; kingdom Viridiplantae; phylum Streptophyta; class Magnoliopsida; order Lamiales; family Lamiaceae; genus Paraleonurus; species Paraleonurus japonicus. The sequence goes on from CM061053.1 coordinate 6,170,837, forward strand.
CATTATTTTCCAATTGAGATAATCAAGCAAATAATAGAATCTATGTCATATGCCAAACTTGTAAGTTTTTTTGTTCAGAATTTTCTCTTTTTTCTTTAGACAAATTGTATTTCCTTTTTCTTTTCCAGATCTAAGATATTTTCATGATTGCATTCAATAGAATGTCTTTCACTGGCACATCATAGATGAAGAGTCATTTCCACTTGAAGTCCCAAGTTATCCAAAATTGTGGAAAGGTGCATACTCAAAACGGGAGCGATATACTACAGATGATGCTGCTGAAATTGTCAAGTAAGTTTCTTTTTCAATCACCTTTAACTCAAGGAATGTTAAATGTTACAAGGATGAAGAGATAGAATAGCATCAAGTGCTTTTATGGAGCTTATATTGGTCAAAGCTTTTTCAGTAGTTTTGTAATATGCAAAGTATTAAGATGTTAAGAGTCTGTCTTGCAAGTTTTGTGCTATAAATGTATATTTATTTAACAATATTGGTTGTTTATTATATCTTGATTCAACTCTGGAAACCTATCTCCTCCTAAACTTTTTAGGTTCAAGAAATTGCTGGTACTAGTTATGCAACCTAAAGTTTCTAAATTTTAAAACTTTTTTTACTTCTAGGTGATGAAAAGGTCATTTGTTCTCTGAATTATGAACTTAGTGCTGCACGCAAATACTAACGTAGTATCTCCTTACATCTATAAATTCTCATAGTGATTAAATCTTTTCCGGTATATCATTCAATATCAGTATCATGAAGTATAGATTCTTTCATATGTGTGGTTCATTTACTTGGCCAAGAGTCAGGATGATGTTGATATTAATTTCTCTCAATTTCATTTTGGTGTGAATTATTCTTGTAATAGTGTTAACTCTACTTCTCCTGGTTAGTTCAATTTTGTTTTTACCTCATGAGAAACTAATGCTGTGTTCATGCTCAATGCCTTGTCCATGCGGCCTAAACTGAAGTTTCGCAAAAATGAGAGGTACACTGTCTCTAGCATCACCAGTTATGATTTTCTTATGTTATATCTTTCATCCTATTTGATTTGGATGATATATATTTTAATGTGACAGGTTCCAAGTCTTCCAGTCAAGTACTTTTTCGCTATTTAAAATACTCCAACATTTGGAATCACCAGAATACTCTCTAGTTTCAACTCTTACTAGAGCTCTTATGGCTTCAAGAGAATGAAACCCAAAATTCTATTTATGAGATATTTGAATTTAAATTGATTGCTAAATCCAACCAAGCTTTAACCATCTGTCCAACTGCAAACCTTTTTGTTTTATTGTACAACCTCTAGTTGATTTAACATGTTTTATCTCAGGTATTAATGTTATGGCAGAAATTGACGTTCCTGGGCATGCAGAAGCATGGTAAACCTCAAGATACATTTCACTTATTCAAGTTTCTGGTCTTCATCTAATACTAATTTCTTTCCTTTTACTAATTTTATTCTGATGAAGTTTTATGTCCTTGTCACATTGTGGCTATTTAGATTATTTGTAGTGTGCTTAGGTCTTAATTGTGTGAGTTATCTACATTTTGGTCTCGTGCTCGTAAATCCTTCTGTCCATGTTACCCGAACTGATCGAGGGAACAAGTCTCAATGAATAAATACAGTGAGAACCTAAGTCTCTATGTGCATTAGTGACTTAGTGATTCCCTGAATAAAATAATGTGGGGATATTCTTCTTGAACCTGTTCCCTCTCCCACAATTCTTTTATAGCCTTTTTGACATGGATTAAATTCCTCTGAACTTTACTTCTGATAGTTCTAGCACTAGTTAAATATGTTCTTGTTGAGAATATGGTAAATTACACATGTGAGTTGTCCCACGTCGAATTATTTAAACTTAAAAGAGGTGAGACTACTTTATAAGCCTAGTGAGCTACTCCTCCTATCATCCATTTATTTTAGGATGAAATCTCACTAGAGGAATGACAAGTCTCCTTCACATTTTGTATGTACTTAATTTGTGGGATGACAAATCTCCTATACATATTGGGTGCACTTAATATGTGGGACCGCACCTTGCGCACCCCAATTAATTTCTACAGCTCCGGTGTTATGCTGGTTGATATTAGGTCTGGTCAGAAAGGAAGCAGGTTGATGACATACCTGCTGCATTGTACTTGTAACTTTATTCCCCCTAAATAACAAGATCTGTTATTGTGCAAATAGGCATTTAAGATTAAATTATTTGGAGGTTGTATTTTGCTAATTTCTTCTACTCTTATACAAATAAAGGAGACATGGGCCAATAAGTTTCTGCTGTTTCGCCTTATTCAGAAACCTAATATACATATTCTTATCTGCTAAATGCATGAACACCTTCCAAATATACATTTTCAGATCAAGCTTTTTGTGCACAGGGGAGTAGGATATCCTGATCTCTGGCCATCTCCTTCCTGCAGAGAGCCTCTGGATGTTTCTAAAAACTTTACATTTGACTTGATCTCTGGCTTACTCTCAGGTCAAGATACATTCTCTTGAACTAGCTGAAATATGTCATGTTTTTCTATGCTGCAGTTGTTGATGAGCATTGTTCTGTTACTTGCATCTGCATATTTTTCTGGCAGACTGCTATTTAATTTGTTAACTGCATCTCAGTAGCTTGTCTTAGGATTTGAAACTCTCGACAAATATCACTGTGGATGTTAAAAATTCTCATCCAAGTAACTTGGGTCAAGTAGTTTTTGCAAAGCAAGTACAAAGACAAAGTAGTTGTTTATTGTTAGTAGAGGTCATTATGCACGAGTTTCACTTGCATGCCCCACGGGCCCCCTTTGTGAAACTGTTTCTGTACAAATGTTTTTAAGTGATAATATTGTTTCCCAGGTTTGGTAATATTGAAGTTATGTATTTGGCCGAAAGTTGCAGTTTGATTTTGAAAATTACCTCAAATCTTTCTGAAAGAATTCCAAGAGAACATATCAAATTTCTGTGATTATAAAGATCATTCCATTTCTTAGTTCCAGATTTATATGGTACATCAATGTATGGAAATGCGTATAAAAGTTTTAACTGATTCTAGTGGAAATTCCCTCTTGCATTTGATTCAAAAAGGTGCTTCTAAAACAATTATTAACCATTTCCTGTTGAAATATTATTTCAGGATGTGATGGGAATTCAACATTTATATAAGATTGTACAATACTACTTAATAAGTTGACAATATGTGAACAAATGTATGTTCAGACAAAGTCTTTTATTGCTACATCTAGTTTCAACTATTACTGGAGTATTTGAGAGTGCTGCTATTTTCTGATGTGCTTACATTACTATAAGCCAAATAAGTCATTGTGCAAGAAAACTCCTTTGAATACTCCCTATGATTGTGGAATCAATTTTTGTTTTGCAGATATAAGGAAGATTTTTCCTTTTGAACTTTTCCACTTAGGTGGTGATGAGGTCCATACAGGTAAAAATTAGTACTTCGTTTAATTATAGCTGCTTGTTTTCTGATCTTTTTTTATTTTTACTTTTGATTGAGAATATCTACAAGTGTGTATTTTCTGGCCAAGAGGGAACATCCCATGGCATAATTGGTAAATTCACCAAAGGTGTCAGATTGTGCATTTTCAAATCTAAATTGTTCTCGAGACATCATTTCCTCAAGAGACCACCTCGAGTATTAATTTGGACAAAATTATAGTTTGATACAGTTTCAGAATTCAGATCTAGTATTTTGTTTATTGTCAAAGAGATTAGAGAAGATGGTAGTAGAAATTCAATTACAAAGTTTTTAAACTGGGAAAGACTGACCAGCTGCAGTTTTATGAATGTGTTGCAATGTGTTGTCTATATTCTCTTTTTACTGCTGCATTTCTAGTGATATCCTTCTCACCCTGCCTCTTCTAATTTTATGCAGGTTGTTGGACCTCAACCCCACAAGTCAACCAATGGTAAATCCCCACTCTTGTTTATAACCTTCATGATGTATAATTAGTTGCATTGAAATTACAGTTCCAGAGTAGGGTCCATAGAAATATTTTCAAGCAGTAAACTATCATGCTTTGGATTACGTAAGTTTCATCATTAATATGTCCATGTCCATTGAAGACCAATTTTGCTTTGCCTTTTGTACGCACTCATATTACCTGGTAGTATACAGTATTGCTTCGTACCTTGATCATGAATTTTTGTTCAACTAGTAAAATATATATGCAAAACATATGATGCATAGCAAAAATAATAGAAAGAAATACAACTGACTTGATTATGCTCTCCTTTATTTTTTAATATTTAATTCCAAGCATTTTTTTGACAAAGATGCAATCATAATCCAAATAAAATCCCATCCACTGTTTTCTTCATGTTTCAAACTAGCCTGTAATTTTCTTCTTGTTCTCAGGACCAGAAGTTTGTATAACAAGTTCTACCTATATAGTTAATTATTTATAAAGATTCTATTTGCAGGCTTCAAGACCATAATATGACTGGTAACGATGCATATACATATTTCGTCCAAAGAGCTCAGGGAATAGCTTTATCACTAAATTGGACTCCAGTTAGCTGGTAAGCTTTTATTAGTCTGCGATTTCGTTTGTCATTCCTAAACTGAACAATATTTTAAACATTACATAATGAAGAGCCTGCTTCTTGATTCTAAGTAGCACTACGATAATTGATAACTATGTATCCCTTATTCTCAGGGAAGAAACCTTTTATTTCGTTCCAGAAAGTCTGGACAGTAAGACTGTGGTGCAATATTGGTGAGTCTCTAGTTCAAACGTCATATATGTTGGTAAGTAACTTGTGAATCTGGAGATGCTAAATATATATAGGTTAAGAGATGGTGTTTGTCGACTAGCTGTGGCAAATGGTTTTAGATGCATTTACAGTAACCAGTATGTTTGGTATCTGGACCACTTAGATGCTACTTGGGATTTGGTCTATTATACTGAGCCACTAGCAGATATATTCGATCCTTCACAACAAAACCTTGTGCTTGGGGGAGAAGTTTGCATGTGGACTGAAAAACTGATGCCTCGGTCGTTCAGCAAACAATATGGCCTCGAGCAGCAGCAGCAGCAGGTATTTCTCCTACTATAATTAAAATCATGTATGTTAAGGTGCCTTAACTTGCATCAATTGTCGTATTGAGGGAGCTCGTGAAGTTAATTTATCAAAACAAAATATGATAGTTTTGGTAAATCTGGTACTTCTTAAAAGGATTATAAGATCCTAAAAACGTGACTTGAGGCTCGTTTCTTCGTCAGTTTTTAAAATGTTAAACGTGCAGAGCGGCTATGGAGCCCGAGGGAGTCTGGATCGCCACGCGACACTGCAGCTGTGTTATCGAGATTGGAGTATTTCCGTTGTCTCTTGACTAGGCGGGAGTTCCAGCCGCCCCGGTTCAAAATGAATTAGCTCGACAGCCTCCAAATGGTCCGGGATCGTGCTACATGCAATGAAGGAAGCTGTTGGTGTTGGTGTTGTGTATGTTTCATATATTCTGTGATGCGAGTAAGTGTTAGCTGCTTACTAATAAGAGAATAAATCCTGTTGTGCGCCTTTACGTAGCTTGTTTGTATGATTATATTGTGGATGTTTGCGTTGCCTTTACACGTAGATGTCAATGTGTTTGTAAAATATTTCAGTGAGATTCCAGTCATCACTCTTCTTTCTGAATGCGTGTCTAAATTTTGATTAACCGAATAAATAACCGCGTATATATATAAGAGCAAGTCTCTGTTAAATAATTCACGGTGCAATTTATGTTAAAAATTAGAAAATAGCAAATCTCGGGTCACCTCTCCAAAATTGGTCAAAACAAGTATTTTGCGCAAATTAGGTTAGAAATCGCGATGACAACCAACAATGCAAAGACGGGCGGCGATAGGAGATGTTTCAACGAGAGAATTCCAACGAAAAAGCAGTGGAATTCAACGAAGACATCAAATTGAAAAGAAACACGCAGAGATACCACAAAAAAAAGAGAAAATATGGATGAATTTTTTGAAAATTGTCAAATAATTGCTACAGATACGATCACAACAATAACAAAGTTTATTAAATTGAAGTGTGTTGTGCGGATCATCTTTGTTACCAGTTACATGTTTTTCTAAAAATGCAAATTAATATATTTGTGTTCATATAGTAACACATTTTTTTCTTCATAGAGTAACACATATTTCTTTATATAATAACACGTTTGTGTCATATAGCAACACTAGCGCAAAGACAAGAATAAAATCTCGCTCCCAAGTGTCTTACTATAAGATCAAACATGTGTTATTGTAAGGGCAAATACGTGTTACCAGTCCTTAAAAGAATAAAATATTTATTCATATATTTTACTAATTTTGTTCTTTAGTAACACATTTTTCTTCATATAATAACATATGTTTAACCTTATAAGTAAAACACCCGAGACCGAGTCTTTATTTTTACCTATACACTAAACATATTTGTTCTTATAATAACACATATTTACCCCAAATCTTATACATGGGATCAAATAGACTCATAAACTTTTATTGACACATTTAAATCATTTTCTTTATTGTTGAGATAAAATAAGCTCCACATCATAATAAAATCACACTCTATTAGTAAAAATAAAATTGTTGAAAATTATAGACATATTTAATCAACATATATAAGATTAGAGACTTATTTGACCATTTTTTTATTTTTATTTTTGCATTTGGGCAAATGTTTTAGACAAATATGTATTTTTGTTTTACAAGAAGCATATATTTGTCGTTCTGAACACATGTTTAATCTAATAGTATTTGAAAGTGAAAATTTTATTTTTGCCCTTGCGCGAGTCTTTTCTAGAAATATCCATCGAACTCAACCCAACCCGTCGAGGATCGCGAATTTCATTATATGAGTAATTTTACGGATCTACATCCATGAAATATTTCATATAAAAATTTGTCTATATATAAATATTATTATTATATTAATTAATAATTAATATATTAATATAATTAAAATAACAACACCACTACACCAGTGACCCTAGTTCACCACGCCACTGCCCCCAAATCCCAATTTTTCCTAATCTGCCACAGATTTAGACGGCGCCAGCGGCGCAGCCCCAAATCTGTGCCGCCGCCGCCTCTCAGCGTGTCAGCGACTCTGCCCATCGCCGCGCCCCCACCGCCGTCGTCTCTCAGCCCGTCGCCCACTGCTCCGCTCCCCGACCGCCCGTAGCCGTTTCTCAGGCCTCCGCGATTCTTCCCGTAGTCGCGCCCCACCGTCCGTCGCCGTCGCCCACCACTCCACTGCCCATCTTCCCCGTCTCGCAGACAACAGTACAACACGGTAATATTTGTTATGTATTCACTGTTCATTATCAATTTATCAGTATATTTGTTGGTGATTATATTCGCAGACAAGAGTACAAAATGGCAGTTCAATTTCGCTGTGCCGATTTCTATGTTCCACTGTATATTCCATGTACCCAGAATTGGGGTGGTCCGTTGGATTTTTGTTAATATTTCATGTGTCATTCATGCGCACTATGGAATATAGAGTGGAACACCATTTTTGCAAAGGTGATATCGTTTGACAAAATGGGTTATGGGAATAATTCGGTTGTTTCGGTTTTTACCAAAACCGAACTGAAATTTTCGGTTACTTATAATATAATTCTGTTTGGTTTCGGTTAGTTGCAATTCGGTTCGGCACCGAACTGACCGATGCATACTCCTAGTGCATTCTCTCTTATAAAAGCTTGTAGCGCACTCCGATAACATGTTTATAGGTCTTTTATGTGTAGATTGAGTTTGCCATATGAAAACCAAATTTTAAATTTCGAAATAGAATGTGAATAACAAAATCCTAGATCCAAGTCCTAAAACAAACACAGCCAAAGTTTTCATATTTTTAGGCGGTCATGACTCATGAGCTAACAAAGTGGAAAACTGTCTCAGATTGGATATGCGCCGCAGCCGTTGCCCTTCATCACCTCTGTTTCAGGATTCTCCAGCTCAAACTCAAATTGGGCATCTGCAGAATCATCACCGTCGCGCCGCCAAGGCGACAGCCTGAAAAACTGCTGAGTCCGTGTAAAAAATGGTGAATCCGGTACTATCCCGCACCCGTGCCGTACCCAAGGGACACTGACACTCCTCCATTTTTGGAGAGTCCGAGCAACATAACTACCAAGCAACGCCAATCTGTACAGTTAGGATATTTGAGGCTGGAACGTACATGTCTAGGATGCATGAAGCTACTATTGATCCAACTCATCTTCTCATCCAGCTGGAGAATATTTTGGAATCAGACCCTCAAATGTATACAGTTACTGATAACCGTTTTTTTTTTTCCTTGTTTTCATATTCTTTTGTTATGATTGGACTAGTAAAATGATGATATTGTTTTATTTTTATATAATTCCTTTAGTTGTCTGGGATGTTGGGAATTTTCTCCTTATATGGCCCTGTTTCACAAGCAAGTTGTTTCGGATAAAGACATTTTTAATCTCCAATATGCATGTATCAATTTGATGTTGCTCATTTTCATGTCATTAGATTAGTCAATTGGTGAATACTGCTTCTTTACCTATTGTTAAGTAATCTTTTCTGCCTCCTTTTTGCACCCAGTGATGAAGTGGGGTTTATTCATTCAGCACTGTTTGCTACACTAAATGAAGAGATCCATGGTTCTCCTTCTCCATCATCCGGGGCTGGATCTCAGCTGGAAGTTGAAGTTAGTAAATCTAACCTAGGAGATGGTTCAGATGCTTATTTTTGGCATAGTGAGCATAAGTTGGGTATCTCTACCCTTGTTATAGTTCCATTATATAGGGCAGCTAGAGATGCATTCATGGATTCATATAAGAGATACAGATTGTTGAGTGGCTCCGAAGTTAGGAAGGATGAAACACTAGATAATAATGCATCAGTCTGTTGGCTCGACACTGTTGAAAGTGAAGTTATGAGACATAGTAGGACACTTCTTCTACTAAGCTGTGATTTTGGCACTGCATGGAATTCCAGGTATTCATTTTTCCTGTTTGCCATATACTTACCTATGTCTATTTGGTAAAAGTGCAAGTTCCATATTTCTCGACAAGATTCTAATTTTCTTGAGCATTAGTGGGAATGGACATTCGTTCTTACATATTTTGGACTTCTAGTAAGTAGGTTGTAGCCCTGAATTTGATATTCAGAAGGGCTACAGGAATTTAGCTCTGTTGTACACTAAAAAGGTTATTTCTAGTAGAAGGGGTAGAGTTATTCGTAGTGCCCTTACCTTTTCTTGTTGGGGTTGGAGGTTGGGGAGAACGATTGTTGGAAGAGCTTTGTATTATTCTTGGTTTTCTAATCCTTATCACCTGGCCAGGTTACAGAACTAAAATAATTTTGTTCTTGTAAACTGTTTATGCACATGTAGATTAGAAAATTTATGGATTTGATGGACTACAAATGACCAAAATATTTCATAGAATTATTAAATGATCTTGGAGTAGGAAACATGGTTCATCTTTAAATTATATGCATTGTACCAAATAGTGATGCTGGTGGCATCATAAGCCCTTGCTGTTCTGTTGATGGATATAGTAAGTTAAGCTGTCAATGACTTGTTTTGTCTGGTGCTGCTTAGTACATAAATCTGTCCAGCAGAAGTATCAAGTGGATATAAAAACTCATGCTAAATATTCTTTTCCATTCATACTGCTTAGTACATAAATATGATGTTTCGTCTGTTTTTTCCCATCAATCAACCCCGCAAGATAATTATGTGGGAATTTCTTGTATTGTTTATCTCTTGTAGGAAGCTAATCGTGTCAAAGAAGCTGATCCTCACAATATTTAAGGATGAACTACTCTTATCAGCTTTGGTTCTGTCTTATTCACCAAAAAGCGAACGTGCTTGGAGCCACAGGTTGTATACTTCATGACATTTGCATTTGCTACTATGTAAAGCCAATGTAAGTTGTACTTGTGCGTTCATGCTATATTTACACAATTTACTAAACCCAATTCGTTATGATATCCACACTTATAGGAGGTGGGTGATCAAAATGATAGCTGGAAAGCATGCAAATCTGCTAGAGATTGTGGAAAGAGAATCTGAGCTAGTGAAGAAAATGGCAGAGGTCCAGACCTAACTCAGGACTGTGTGCCTTGAATGAATACTGTTTGGATCATTATTAAAATCTCATTGATGCATCTGCATTAAACCTACTTTACTGCCATTTCCTTCGGTTTTGTTGAACTTGAACGCGTTTTCTCATTTTATTACTTACAATCTCGTTCATTGTTAAAGGTCCAACCATCACGTAACAAACATAATATGAATATTTTGTAACTGAAAATTTGCTAGCCATAGGGTTACTGCCACATGTTCATCTTGTTCTAGTTTGATGGTGCATATGCAACTTCTTGCTCTGATAATTAAACAATGTAAAGATGCTTGATGTGAAGAATGCCGTCACCTGGACACACCCCTATTTGGGTACTTCATACACGGTTTAACAAGATTTATTGCACTGCTGATTTTGGTCAGAACATAGTCCACCTGATAACTCCACAGCTTGAGCAGATTTTTCATACTTTAAATCATGTATTAGTGTCCTAGATGAGCTTGTCATGAATGAATATCTTTTGAAATCACATTTTCCTGATATAAATGAGCATGCACTAATGGAACTCTCAAAACTAAATATATTGTTTTCATTTTGTCACACATATTACTAATGGAGAATATATTGTTTTCATTTTGTTGCAGAACTCTAAAATGAATTACCGAGCTTGGAATCACCGCTGTTGGTTAGTTTCCTACATGTCAGACTCACAGGTTAGACTAAAACAAAAAAGGGTCTGTTACTGTTTCTCTCTTTGAACCAATTGCATTATATGACTATGGATGAATATCGCTGCTGCTTACCATATTGGTCAGCAGCAAGATCCGTTCTAGTACATCTCTATTTCAAGAGAGTAGTGGGTTTTGTTCTTTTCATATCTTGCACTCCCTCAGTCCCTTCGAAAGCTTCCCATTTGCCATTTTGGTCCACCCAAAGCTTCCCGTTTCCTTAAATGACAAAAAAGTATCCCCACATCCTTCTCTTTCTGCCTTTTTTCTTTCCCATCACATCTTTGCCCCCACTACCCTTAAAATACTATTTTTCTTAAATAGAGTGCAATTCTCAAATGAGAAGCTATCGAAGGGACGAAAGGAGTATTACTTAATTTGAGTCTCGTTTCGCTGTCCCGGTGTGCATATATACATGTAATTTATTTATAATTTTCTGAATTTTGACTTCCATATTTGTTCTGCTGAAGGATTTTTAGTGCTTCGGTTCAGGTACTACTTGAGTTGCAGAACAATCGAGATTGGGCCGCGCTTCACGTTGCAGACAACTCTTGTTTCCACTACCGAGCTGTAAGTTTCAAATTCATTGTTAAGTGGGGATACTCACCATTCTGAACTGTCACCGGAAGAGACGAGCTATTGATTACCAGTGTTGGGAGGTACTAGCGACAGGGAAGGGAGCTAGGTTAAATGTGTTAAAGTTGTGTGGGAGTATTAGGCCTTTTAACTGGGTAATTTTCTCTTTTCGTGCCAATGCCTATTTCATGATTTTGAATAATATCTATCAAAATAATGTCTTCTTAATCAATGATAGGCCTCTCAAAATGTAACCGAACGTTGGGTTGGGGATACTGTTTGCCAATGTCCCACATGATATACCACATCGTAACATTCTTTTTCTCTACAATAATTAAAATATATAGCAAAATGATAACAAGTAGACACAAGATAGCACTTATAAAATTTGATGGCTGTGTACTGATACATTTGTATTATTACCTCTGATCCAACTGAAGGAAATTGCATGCGAGCTAGAGTTCCCTGAGCCCATTGGCTGAAATAACAAGTTATAGTTTGCTAATTGTATATCTTTGCTGTGTGTGTTTGATCATTTTATACTGCTAAATTCATTGTGGTACGAATTTGCTTAGACTTGACCAATACTTGAAAATGTCTATGTTCTCTCCCTTCCACAGACTTCCAATAGAAAAGGAGTGCATTTGTTTTTAATATTCTTATAAAATTATAAGGAAATGGCCTGTATATACAAACTAACTCACAACGACAATTTTAGCGCTTATTAATCCAGATGATGGAGAATTTACGAAATAACAACGATCCAGATGGTTTGTTGAGTACAGAGTTTCATCGAATATGGAAGGTTTGGTTTACGCATTTTTTTAAATATTAGAAAAAGTGTTTACGAACCAAATTTTTTATTTCATGAGATCAGGCAGATTTTGCATTCTATCCTGGGACTCTCTCTATGTTGGAATATCATAATCCAGTTTTCTCTGATATTGGACAATTGGTGGATGACAGGAGGAGCTAGACTGGGATGAAATGTTGATAATGCGATATGTGGGAAGAGAGGTATGCGGTAAATTCAGTATTGCTAATACATACTCTTCGTACATATGAGAACTCAAGAACCTGTATTTATATGGCTTACTCGAGAAACTATATAAGAATTCCTAACTGTTACTGTTATTTTAGGTTTGTGTGTGTAATATTAAACAGTAACTCACAAATTCTTGTGGGTATTGGTTTATTTTACTCCATACTGTCTTATCTTGATATGGATCTCTATTAAACAAGGTATCCACTTGAATTTTCATATATTGATTATTTCTTTATTGGGACTTTTTGTCAAGGCTTTGTGGCTTCATCGGCGCTTCCTCTCATTGTTATGGATGAAGCATTTAGCAATCGATGATCAAAGTATGTTTGTTAAAGATGAAATATCGCTATTCCATTCCTGCATTATTATCCCTGATAATGATTTTGGCGACTATCACGCACAAGCTACTTATTCTGCTACCTACATTATGTGGCTTGCAAAGGTAGATAAGTTTCGTCACTTAATGATTCACTATCTCCTCTCATCACCACACTTACTGTTACTGTCTGTTTAGCAAATGCCCGTCTCTTTTGGTGCTGAGCTTCAAACAAGTTCACAGTACGAGGCGATCAAACTATTGCTGGATGATGCTGGAAAGATATGCCTGTGGGATTCTATGACTGCAAATTGTGCAAGTTCACAGGTAACTCGGTGTGAAACATCTTGGTAGCAAAATGTTTTGGGCATGTTTTCAGATACTAATATGTCAAAAAACTTGTGTGAGCTTGCTAATCCGTGCTTTGACATGAGTTGTGTGACCACAAAATATTGTGCCACAAAAAGACCCCATATTTTTATATGGTCGAAGAGCTAGTGCATCATTTATTAAATCTCTTATGCAAATTTGCACCGTGCGAATTATTCTTTTTAATTGAATTCGAATAGATTGAGATGAGTTGGGTGTATATTAATTTGTATGGTTCTAAGATCTATAAAAATTTAGACAAAAGTATTTGTGTGCTTTTGGATAGGTTTAGTCCATCTGCGATTTCATTTTTATTCAGCCTACTTTTTTGCGAAATGGGGCTTTTATTAATTGCATGTATTACTTTCGTTATTGAGCTATATATGTTTTTCATTTGAAATAAGGGATCTGCATGTAATAGGCTTAGTTTTGTAACCCCGTTATGCAATTCATATTTTGGTGATCAGGAAAATATGTGATCGATAAAACTCATTTACACATGGGAGGTGAAGCAAGAATCCAGTTATATGGTAAAACTAATACTGGTTTATACAAAATGCCTTGGAATGCATGCAATCTATTTTTTTAAATATTTGACTTTAATTTATAGTTGAAATTCATGAAAACTCGATTTATTAATAAAAAAGGTCATAAATTAATAAGCTGTGTAAAGGATCTGATCTATTCGAATTCATTTTTGTCTAATTGGATCAAATTCCTTTAATATTCTTATAGTACTAACTCATGCATTCAACATTCTTCGACACGATTCAAGATTCAACTCCGCTTGATTTGTTTTAAGTTTTACCGAATGGATAACGTCACATATAAGTTTCAAAATTTAAAATATAATAATAAGTTGAATATTCACTCATATAGTCAAGAGAAGATGAGTAGTATGTAGCTGGAGAAAAGGTCAACAAGCAAACACCAAAATACTCCGACAAGCAACTAAATACAAAATCCAGGTGAGAAGACAACTAAAATAATTATTTAAAAAAATGCAAAACTTGGTCAAACTCTAAAAAGAATCTACAAATTTCTAACATTAGATTAATCAAATGCATTGTTTTATACTTAATTAACTACTAAATATTAGTTTACATCAAAACGAGTATTACCATTGTTTTATATCGAGTCACTAATTTGTGTCATTGATGTTTCATCTCAATTTCTGAAACTCTAATTCCCATTTTGATGCAAATTAGCTACACCCGGTTAAACATCACTCAAAGCAACCTCAATTGATTGAAAAAATAAAACTTGTTTAAGAAGTTTCTGAATTAGTAGAACATATGAATGTTGTTACGTTGCAATTTATATATAATTAATACAGTTTGTGCAAATTCCTAATAATAAATATCGACGAAACATTTGAGATGAAATTATTGACGCCACAATCACAAGCATATGTAAATAAATAAGTTATGAATTTAGTGCCAATTTCTACAATACTATACAAATTTACTCATTTTACAAATGCAAATTCACCTCAGCAAGCAGGACAGTGAATCTCGTAGACGGCATTTGAATTCGTTATAAAGAAATATTAATCCAAACATCTCAAATTAATTTATTTCATATTCTTCTTCTTAATTGGATATCTACAAGTCAACTGCATTGCCAATTATTGAATAAATTAGACATTCGACGTCTTACAACCGTCCTTGCAGTCATAAAAATATTAGTTCATTTTTATTAAAAAAATAAACTTAATTAAAAGAATGAATAAATTGTATAATCATGTTCCTCTATTATAGCTAGAGTGATATAACTCAAGTAGTTAGAGCTCCATTACCTATGGCGCAAAGGTCATGTTGTCTATTTGAAAGAGGTTGACCTCCTTACTTCTCTCATGGTACAATCCTCTTCTCGCTGAGCCCCTTTCCCCTCAGTCCACAGAGACAAAATGTAGGACTGATACCAACAGTTCATCACGGAAGAAAGAACTCACCGAGCCGGGTCCTCTATTAGAAATTAATATAAATGAATTAAGTTCACGCACTTGTACAAATTCAGACGTCTAAATTTAATTAAATTCTTGCAACTTCACCCACATTTTAAATTATACATTCGTCGGACCTCCTTCCCTAAGGAAGAACCCAGAAAAGAGAGTGAAAAAATTAATATAAATTAATTAATTTTGCACCCTTCTATAAATTCGGAAGTGAGAAGTAATTCTCTCACCTCTCCCGTCCATAAGAATGAATAGTGCTACAATAATAATGGAATAAATCTCTCTTTCTCTCTCTTTATGATAAGTGTCCCATTTTGTTTTCCTCAAGTCATTTCGGGCTACAGTGAGGCACTGATAGACACCGGTTCACAGATAAGCAGCAGCTTGTAAGTCTAATTATATGTGCATTCTCGTTAAGAAACATATTCTTTCTTTCATTTTGTATTTCACTGCATCGAAATAAAAGCAAAACACTGAAACTGTAATTATAAAATCTTTCTTACCTCTTCTGGACAACAGGACCTGTGATGACACCTTCTGCTAATATGGAAATTCCTCTAATGAATTATCAATCCCATTGCAGCATTATTTTCTCAGGTTTGGTTAAAATTTCCCTTTAATCATTACATTTCCAGACCCTCAATTAGCATGAATCAAAGAATCATTACAAATTATGTGCTCATAGTATGCATCCTTAAAAAGAGCACATTTTAAATTCCAGGATCAACGTCGATTCTTGAAGACCCTTTCCAAGAAGAAACGCAGCTCAATTTCATGCACCAGCCATGGAATGGTATTTCTTTCCAGCAAAGTAATAATGTACGAAATTTATACTTATTGTATGATGAACATACTGTATTTTGTAAGAACACCATGTATAGGATTGTATCATTCACTTGACAGTGAAATAAGTAAGTTCGAGAATCAAGAAAAGAATCACAAATGCTAATTGGAGGGATTCTTTTTCTCTTTAGGAGGTAATAATTCGAAATGCAAGAAAGCGTGCAACTGAGGCTTCTGATGCTACACAGGAGACGAGTTCTAGTGGCCGCAACTCAAAAACTAACAAGGGGGTGAAGACGGGAGAAGACTAAAACAATTTCTAGAAAAGCAGCCAAAAATAGAAAGAGAGAAGGTACAATGCTTTTTCACACTTTGTATCTTCATGTTGCAATGAGTTCTATTCATATCTATAGATATTATTTCTTAGACGACGAAACATATTCAATTTTCATGGCCGCAGGTGGGCATGGTGAGGAGGAGAAGCCAGAAGTTGACTGACAAAATTACAGCTCTTCAAAAGCTAGTTTCTCCTTATGGAAAGGTTGCAATGGACCAACTTTCTCTGATTGCAGCTTTTCAATTATGTAACTAAGACTCTCGAGCTTTTGTCACAATCTAAAGTGAGTTTTAATCCATTTTCAGACAGATACAGCCTCAGTGCTTCTAGAGGCTTTCATTTCAATCAAGGTACTTCAAGATCAGATTAAGGTTCTTTCTCTTCCCAAATCACAACCATTTTCGGCAGTTTCTTTTGTGAGATTTTCATGTAACACGGAAGGAATTAAACTTAGCAGACCCATACTTATGTTTGTTCATTCTATGCAGGAGTTAGCTCAGCTTATATCAGTGCAAGAAACGACGAACATGGTAAGCATTTGACTTAGCTAAAGATGATAATGTATCATTGTTGTCCTAATTTGGCTTTGGTTTCATTTAGCAGATAGGAGAAAAAGGAACTAACCTTCAAAGCATGGGATTATGCTTGGTACCATGTGTATTTTTGAAGAACTCGAAAGGCGACCCCCAATGCATTGTCGTCTCCAATGAACAGCTGCATAAGATAATCATATTGAGGAAGCAAATGCGTAGTATTGTTATCTTGCAAGAAAAGAAAGAGTATAGTACCGTTTGTAACAAATGTAAGAGCATGCACTCACTTGGTTGTCTAGTGCTCTTGCCTCTT
The DNA here is from genome assembly GCA_030762865.1 of Paraleonurus japonicus. Taxonomy (NCBI): domain Eukaryota; kingdom Viridiplantae; phylum Streptophyta; class Magnoliopsida; order Lamiales; family Lamiaceae; genus Paraleonurus; species Paraleonurus japonicus. The sequence continues at coordinate 6,187,849 of CM061053.1, forward strand.
TCAGTATTCACATGGATTTTCTCTCTTTTATCGTAATCCAATCTTGTACATCAATGTATAGTTATGGCATCATACTACACCTATGTACACTGATAAAATAAAATACAACGGATACACGATAAAAAAACATGGGAAATTATTTATTTTAGTCAAGTTACCACTATTTTGGTTTCAGTCCTGTCGACTTTCACGAATCGAATATAGTCCAGTAACTTCCAATTATTCGACATGTTAGTTCAATAACCGACTGTAGGAGGTTGATGTTGATGTGATAGTGTCTGATTTGTTTACGTGGTAGAGTTTAAACAGTCAACCAGATGTTTCACCTTCTTCAACTGGTTACCGAACTTGTATTTCAAAAAATTGAAAATTACATGACTATTTTCCATTCAAGAAAGTCGACGGGATTGAAATCAAAATAGAGATAACTTGCAGGACTAAAAACTATTCCCCTAGAAAACAGAGGACCTGAATTCCTCAATACTGGAGTTCAACCTATGATTAAAGGCACCATCGTTGACGAGCAATGGAGATAGACTATGGGAATGCTTCTATGAAAACATAGCTTTCAACAAAAGCAATAAAATACTCCTAAATTTCACCAACTTTGTATTGGTCAAATGAAAAGGTGAATCCCTGTATAGTAAAGGATCTTGCACTAACCACATGAAAAATTCTCAACAATAAGGTTTCACTCTTGAATTAGACATATGTGCATCCAGCACATTTTGTTAATAAAAAGAAGCAACATATATTAATTATCTCCAAAAAAAAGAAAAACTCTACATTTAAAAAATATGTAAGAAAAAAATACATAAAAGATTACAAATCCATCCTATTTGCTACTACAGCATCCAGCAGAGCAGGCGATCAGTTCCATAAAGCAGCAGCTCAAGATGAACCAATAAATACTCATGTATGGAACATATAAACCCAATCATTTATAGCAAAGAACTCCTATCCCACTGGAAGTTTGAATTATTCATATTATATAAAATAAAAGTACGAACATATGCCCATCCTATGGACTTTTGCTTTCAATATTTAATAACTAGTGTAGCTCTAAGAAATTGTTAAGAAGATTCAAGTAACATGAAAAAAGAAACAAATAAAGAATAAGAACATCCGAAAAGCAACTCTTCACTGTGTCCATATAACCAATCCAACACAGACCACCAATAGATCCTCAGTGCCATGACTTTTTGAGATTTCCTGATTAGAAGCACTTCCTGTGCACAATTGAAGGGCCCGACTCATCATATTCGGACTTTGAGATCCACATCTACATGGGAAAGTTATTAAGTTAGTACAATTTGAAATGAAAGTATAAACAACAATTCTCTTTCAAAGAACTAGCTTGCTGAGAAGCTAACCTGTTGGAAGGTACTGAGAGATGCCAAGATAGAGCCTCCAATCCAGACACTGTATTTCCTTTCAGGAGGAGCAACGACTTTAATCTTCATGCTACTTGGAGCTAGGGCAGTAATTTCCTTGCTCATTCTATCAGCAATACCAGGGAACATAGTAGTTCCACCACTGAGAACAATATTGCTGTAAAGGTCTTTCCTGATGTCCACATCACACTTCATGATAGAGTTGTATGTGGTCTCGTGGATACCCGATGCTTCCATTCCCACCATCGAAGGCTGGAAAAGAACTTCAGGACATCGGAACCTCTCATTACCGATGGTAATAACCTGCCCATCAGGCAACTCAAAGCTCTTCTCCACAGAAGAACTGGTTCTTGCAGTCTCCAGTTCCTGCTCATAATCGAGAGCAATGTAAGACAACTTCTCTTTCATGTCTCTTACGATTTCACGCTCTGCTGAGGTGGTGAATGAGTAACCACGCTCAGTCAGGATTTTCATCAGGTAATCAGTAAGGTCTCGACCAGCCAAGTCAAGACGAAGGATGGCATGTGGGAGGGAGTACCCCTCGTAGATAGGGACTGTGTGACTCACACCATCCCCAGAATCCAATACAATACCTAATTAGGCAAAACAATACCAAAATATCATTACCAAGTCAATTCACTCGAAGAATATCGTCGTAGAAACATTTGAGCATAAAGGATTCTTACCAGTGGTACGTCCACTAGCATATAGGGAAAGGACGGCCTGAATAGCAACATACATAGCAGGAGCATTAAATGTCTCAAACATGATTTGAGTCATCTTCTCCCTGTTGGCCTTGGGGTTAAGAGGTGCTTCAGTGAGGAGGACAGGGTGCTCCTCTGGGGCAACACGGAGCTCATTGTAGAATGTATGATGCCAAATCTTTTCCATGTCATCCCAATTGCTGACTATACCGTGCTCTATAGGGTACTTCAGGGTTAAAATACCTCTTTTCGATTGGGCTTCATCTCCAACATATGCATCTTTTTGTCCCATACCCACCATGACACCAGTGTGACGTGGGCGGCCCACAATGCTAGGGAATACAGCTCTTGGAGCATCATCTCCAGCAAATCCAGCCTAGAAGTAATATGAAAGTTTATATAACAGGTCCCAGTAAATGAAATACATACTCATTTTACACGCGCAAGAGTTTAAAGAAAGTCAAATTATACCTTGACCATTCCAGTTCCATTGTCACACACAAGTGGCTGGATATCCTCTGCTTCTGCCATCTTATTCTACTTTCTGGAGTAATAATATGTCGCAATAAGTTAACATAAAGGTGATTTATTTGACTATGCAATTTGATTTCATCATTACAAGTTCAGGTGTATATGAATAAATTTCGGAAACATGGATGTGCTATTTGTTTTTCGAAAAATGATCTGACCATATGAAACAGAAAGATTCTTAATACGGAACATCAAGCAACAATCATATAAACGTGAATAACACAAAACAGATGTCGTTTCCCTGAACCACATTGTGCATGGTGATAACTTTGGTTTCAAGTAGCTTCAACCAATTTCATACGGCTTTTAGTTTTGAAATTAATCAAGAGGCAATTTGCACCAGCCACGATAATCACCAATTCAATCAAAAGGATCAGACTCGTGGATCCCAATAAGATATACCATTAGATAAATCAGTAATGAAGAAATATTTGAATAGCCAAATTCATGTTCTAAACAGAGGCAATCGATTCAACTTGTTAAGGCAAAAATGCACACAATTTACACCGTTTCCTAATTCTCAAAGACCAATTAAACATTTATTTACACACATTTAAACATTTATTCAAATGACTAAACATTATCTATTGCCTATTGAAAATCTAGGTCAATGACATCAATCAAGAGACCAATCAAATCAAACAACATGTGTAACCAATTCTACAGCAAAATACCAGCACAAAAAAATGCACCTTTTCGAAATAGCAAATAAATTTGAAGAGGGAGAGCAATGAGGAGCGAGATGGGCTTTGCTTGAAGCAATCTGGAGAGAGTGAATTGAAATGGGTTATATATACAAAATGGGAAACAGAAATGTGGACCTAATATTCAGCTACTCCGAATTTACTGCCCTTTGTTTTATTCACTCAATTTTTGAAGAACTGATGGCCACACCACCCTTCCTAGCTTTATGCTTTAGCTCTCTTTTTTTTTTTTGCTTTATTTAGGAAAGCTATCAATCATTAATTTAATGGAAATTGAAATGTTAGTTGTGCATTTTTTTTAAAATGTGTGTTTCACTTACAATGTGAATTTACTGTGTATCACTTTTCAGTGAAATACTTGATATTTCAAATGTTATTTTTGACCTTAAATATTTTAATACTGTAAGTTTATATAAAATATGAATAATTTAAATAATAAAAGGATTAATTTGTTGTTGATACTTGATAGCTAATTTTTATACTCCTTATGAGATCTTTAATATTATTGATCAAATATTTGATATTATAAAATTTGGTGCACAATAATATTATTTGCGTAAGTGAAAATATCAAGTAATCGAGATGACTTACCCCACCCGATCACTGGTTTCTCGCTTTTTTTTAAAAATTATTTGGACATATTTTTGCAAGTGCATATTTTTAGGACACATCATAAAATCTTAACTATTTTTTAGCAGTAACATATTTAACCAACTACATGCTAACTTTTTGCTCAAACTTTAATAAATAAATCATTTTACATAGATGAGTAAAGTAAAAGGCGAAAATTGTAGTTAGAAAGTGAAGTCGTTTATAAATAAAGTGATTATTTTTTCATTTAAACTATACATATTAACTTTGGACCGATCGACCATATATTTATAGTTTGATAGGGGATCGAGTATTAGTTCCCCTTTGGTTAATTTTAGGAGATTATATATGTAATATTGAATTAATTATGTAAGGTTGTGAGCATGTGACTGCAATGTAGACAGTTTTGTATCATAATATCCAATCTGACCAAGTTAAATTAAATATGAAAAATAAATGAAAATGGAGTATTCAATCAAGAAGTTCAAAACAAGGTAACTTTACAAAGATTAAGATAAATCCTCAGCTGTAGTTATTTTAATCGAATATACCTTAATAAGTCTTCAATTTAACTCCATCAAATCTCATCCCGGATGATCCAAAAACGTATTGCATCGTGCAATATTCATTTCATATAAGAAATAAAAGCATTTCGGTAAAAACTCACTGTGAAATTATATTGGATCGGGCCACTTAGACAATAACCCAATCCGCAAGTGATTTATTTTTACCCATAAGATTTAAGATAAAACAACTAGCATATTAAAATATCATTTACCACAAATATCACAACCATGCAGTTATTCATGTGTGTTCCAAGATCAAAATTTAATATTCAATCTATGTTCATGCTCTACAATGATCACCAAGTAATTGCTTAGTTTTTTTCAAAAAAAAAAAAATAATAATAATTACTTAGCTATGTTGCAAAATTAGTAAAAAAGAGGGAGAGACAGATCTCGAAATAGTATCCTAATTTTAGAGGCCATAAAAGATTGTTGTAATTTTGGTAACCCCACAAAATCTTTTGTAAGGTAGAATTAAAAAAAGTGATGAGTACGTAGGCAGTGGATTTGTATTGTAATGATTGATTACTAGGTAGGATGGAGCAAGTGCATAAGCGTGGGAGCCGCGCCGACAAATGTACGACACATGGGGCAGTTAGAGTGGGAGTAGAGCCACATATCGATACACACAACGTGGAACGAATGTACGCATTCCGGCAGCGTCCTCAGCTGCTCGCCCTCCTCGAATTCACTCAGGCAAATGGCGCAGCTGCCGTCCTCCACTCCCACACCCTTCTCGTACTTGTGAGCAGGGAGGAGCTCCGCCACCGAGTTGTCCAAGCTCATCTCCGCTGGCGGTAAGCTTTGGCGGCTGCGCCGCCCATGTACCTGGCGGTGATGCAGTGGTAGATGGTGATGACCACGGTGGCGGAGGCGGCGGCGATGAGACAGATGATGAGTTTTTGTATGAGGCCGGAGCTTCCATCATATGGCATGGTGATAATATTAAGGTTGAAATTAAGAGGCAGGCATGTGATGGACGGATTTAGCAAGATTGCACCTCTTTTTTAATGGAATGTCATTTGGCTTGCCCTTGCTGGAACTAGTCAGCATATTATACGTCCCTTCCATTCCCTCGGTTTTTAATTACTCAGTTTAAATTAGAATTAAATTTTAATAAAAGAATTGTTTGCTAATATTAAATGTTAAAAGGTATAAATTTATTGTTTTATTAGGAGTGTATGAGTTTTTTCTATTTTATGAAAAATAGGTAAGTGGGTAATATAGTGATATGAAGAATAAATTATAAATGTTTGTAGGCGGTTAGTTTGAGATTATAGAATTGTTAAAGACATCAATTTTGGAATTTTGATCAAATTAAAAAACAAACCGTGGAAATAGTTTTCGAAAACATCCTTGTCCTTGTTTGGTATAATATAATTATATAATGTTAAAACTCAAATTAATTAATGGTCAGTACTTATGTATTTACAAATTTAGAATATGAATTTAAATATTCTTGAAAAAGAAAGTCTCATGTAAGAGTGCTCCACAATGATATTTGTATTATACTTGTTTATAAAATATAATTAGGTTGGAGCTACAGATAGTCATAAAATATTGTAAATGAAATTTATTTAACGAATTAAACGTCTCATATTAATTATTTGTGTTATACTTCCTTCTGAAATATAATTAAGTTGGAGCTACAAATAGTCATAAAATATTGTAAATGAAACTTATTTAATGTATGAAACGTTTCATAGTAATATTGATTATATGAATTGAGTTTTTTTTTTCCGAAAAAACAAAGAACTTTATTAATTAGCCGCAAGAACAAGCGACAACCAAGAGTTCGACCACACAATCCAGGTGGATCTACTCAAGACGACGGGCTCTCGAAAGATCGAGAGGCCCTAACAAGAGCGTGAGCCAAAGAATTTGCACTCCGCCTAACAAACTTTATTTAGAATAACGTTTCTACAGATTTGCCATAAACAATTTTTTTTTCTTTGGCGCAACATTTAATTTCCATATGTTGTTCCAATTTCCTGTAACTTCCAAGGACCATCTGCAACCAAACTCTTGGCCAAATTGTATCCAGATTTTACTGAGTACACTCCATCCTTGGTGTAATGCCAAATCAATCTATCGATGACGCCCTCAGGAGAAATCGGCGTTCTAAGAATGGCTTTGGCATCGTTTTCCACATTAAATTTTAATATCATTTTATAAATTTTAGTGTTTATGATGAATTTAGCGTATAATAAAAAGTTACATAATTAATTTAAAAATTAGGAGGTATTCACATCCATACTCTCGTAAAATTCATATATTAATAAAAACATATCAGCAATAAAATTAATCAAAACTAGCAGCACAAATATCTTATTCCATTTTTAGATTACTATCACAATTCATCTCACCCTGGAATTTATTAATATTCGAACTGTGGATCACATTACTAATTTTCATAATACCACTCATTCAATCGTTTCTCACCACTAGTTTCAACATAAACCACAAAATTAGGCGAGAGCATAAATAATATTTAGTTTTAAAAGCAAATTTCATTTCAGTCAAACTAAATACATCAAATTCACTATTTTTTTCCACTGTGATCCAATATTACAGAAAAGAAGAGAAGAGAGAGTCTTAAACTGGTTAAGGTTTCATCCAGGGTGAGTGAGTTGAGCCCATTAATGATGAGTGCAGTGCCATGGCTGTATACACCATTCACATGGAAACAATTCAGATCAAGTAGAAGAAGATTAAAAACATAAACATAATATAAAAGCTTCACAACTTACTAAAAGGGATGAAATCAGCAAGCAAGCAATCAATCAGAAAGAATGTAAAGCATTTCTCAAACCAAGGCTTCTGCTAAATCAACGTATGTTCGATCACTCCAAGGAGACGGGCGGAGGCACACATGAACCTCGTGCTCTTCTGCTCCAACATGATGTTTTGGCACAAGAATCTCGAGTGCAGTCCCTGTTGAGTCGCCATATGCCTCGAGTTTAGCATCTTCTGGAATACGAGTTGGAAGAGAAATCTCCCGAACAAACTCCCCCTGAGGGCAGTGCTCTGGTGCTGCATCACTTAGCTTAAATGTCCTGTCTTGTCTCTTGATAATAGGCATACACCCAGTGCTCACACACGATATTTTTACGATCCCATGTGAGAGAGTGTTTCTCCAAGTAACTTTAGCCCTCTGCAAATCTACAAATGGCATGCTTACAACAATCAAGAATCCTTTATCATCCTCGTAAATAGTTTTTGCAGCTGTAACTGGACCATATGCACTTCTCATAACTCCACCGAAGTTGCTTAACCATGGTGGTTCGATGGCATGAATGTCCAAGACTCTATCAGATTGGGATTCGATTGACAAATCACAGTCGTCATCACTCCCGTGTGGAAAGAAATTCTTCTTCCGCTTATTCCCACCTCTCAGAAGGTCCATTCCTTCTCCATTTTCATGTGGCTTGGTTGACAAATTCAAACCAGAACCATTGATCAATTTCTTTATGTGAGAATTTGGATTGACTTTCAACTGTAAAGGCCGTTCGACCTCAATCTCCGTGGTAGAAAGATTTCTCCACGACCCAAAATCACAAGCTTCAAGAGGGATCGAAAAACTTACATCTCTCCCCGTTAACTCCTTCCACCTCTTCCGGTCTTCTTCGTCAATTCCTGCGAGATTAGGAGATCGAACTATCTCAATACCATGTACACATTGGGGGTTTGAAAGGCCTCTATAATGCTTCCGTTGCATCCTGTGAGATCGAACAAAACCCTTCTCCACACTAAACGGGAAAGGGCGCTCCCCTTGGCGTGAATGCCCATTCATATAACTTCTCAACTGCATCTTCCCCAAAGCATTCTCTGGCCTCTCCTTAAAGACCCACATATACATATTCTCCATATCATGTTGCACCAAGAAAACGTCCAGCTTCAAATCCGACTTATCATACCCATCGCAAACCCCACTAGCCTCTCGTGCAATCTTCCCCTTAAACTTCTCATTTAAAGCAGGCTTAAAATAGAAGCTAAAGAAAAACCAAGCCCCCAAATGCTATCGACTCGTTTCAAATTAGCACATTTTTTCCCAACCTTTGGCACACAATTAGTATTATTCATCTCAACATCATAGTTTTGAGGAGCAAGGCCAACATCCAACATTTCGCAGGCATCATTCCAAGAATGTTGGGGAGGGGGACTCGATTCGGCACAAAGGGGGAGATTGATATCTGGAGGCAGCTGCAAAGATTAGCGGATCGATTGAACTCTCTCACCCTCTCCTCCTGAGTCGGAGGACTCGAATCCATTGACAATAGGGTGCACAAATGATTGCTTTCCATGGATAAGGTTGTGAGATAGTTTTCATCCATCTGTTCCCTTGTAGGCATTTTATCATTAACCTTTTGGGGGAATCAGAAACCCCACCTCTTCGACCAACACTTAACCACATGAGCAGCTCAAAAACATCTTCATATGATTAAAATCCAACCCACAAAAAAAAATTATCTACAGTCTCTCATACAATCAAGTTCAAGCATACTCTACCACCGATACGTCGCCAATTAAAATTTTCACAATCTTAGTAAAACGACAACAAAGCAAAACCCACAATTTACAAATCGAACTACAGAAAGATCACAAAAATAAAAATATCCCAGCCCATCGATGGCTTTTCAACGTTCATCTGCCATCGGATAACAGGCACAGAATCCCAAAATACATCACTAGGTCTAGAACACAAGCAGACGCAGCATAAAATCAAGAGAAATGGTAAACCATACCTCAGAAAACGGAGATCCACACGAGAAAAGAGAGAGATAGAGAGAGAGATTTGAGGGCAAAGGCAAGGGTAGGAGAAGATGGAGTGAGGATGGGATTGGAACGTGTTAGAGAGCGACCTGCACCAGTTGGAACCGCCGTGTTGTAAACCTACACGTTACTTAACGGCGGTGTGAAAGGGAGGCGAGACGGGTCAAACAAGACGTCTTCCTAACAGAAAGCGTTTCCACTCTGGCTAAGAAAATGTGAAATGACCATACTATCCCCAAGATTTTGTTTATAAATAGGAAGCCATTAAGATCAGTTTTTATTTAAGGCAAGCATATTAACCTTCTATGTAAGAATTTTGGCAAGATTATGAAAGGTGGAAACCCATAACGCTTGTCCCAAAAAAAAAAAAACTCCCTTCACATCAAAGATTTTCGACCAATTTTCTTGATTGATTGTTCCTACAAAATTCTTGTGAAAATGTTAGTAAGCAGTGGCAATACAGAAAAATAAGTATGCATAACTAATGGTCATAATAAAAATATTACATAACAAAATATAGTCAATCTAAAATTAAAATACACATAATATTAAGAATTATAACAAAAATACTCCTTCGTAGTATCAAAGCTTTCACATTTTCTTTTTTGTTTGTCTCGTTATAATTTTTACACCCTTAATGAAAAACTCTTTATAAACTCTACTATCACCATTTTCACTAATTTACACAAATGTCATTATTTTTTACACTCAAATATACATAACCCAATAAAAATTTTTAATTTATGCATAAAAATTTATAAAATTACCCTCAAAGAGCCTCAAAAATTACTTTTTTCTCAAAATGTATGCCCTCTTAGATATGAAAGTTTTTTCAAACCGAGGAGTACTTCTTTCTCTATATAAATAACTAAACAATCATTCAAAAATTGATTTCCAATGCTATTTCGAGCTTGTTCTTCACATAAATTGATAGTTAATGGCAGTAAAAAAATAAAAATAAACTCTTTTTTTTACCTGAGTGTCGACTGTCGAAGAGAAGAGGCGAAAATGGATTGGTGAGCACCCACAGTAAGTCTGTAATGAAAGTGAATTTTTTACCTATGCGTCTAACTTTTCCATTTCCCAATGACTATATACATGAATTTCTTTACATTAATATATATATATATATATATTTTTTTTTGACGGGAATATTAATATTTAAATATATATCCATTTGGTTATTAGTTTTTGGGCTGCAAGTAAAAACAATAATGGGCTTAATAAATTATGCCCACAAACAACCCATTAAAAGAAAGTGCAGTTCACGGCCCATATTTATATTTATAGCAAAATCAATACAACATAATATTTATATCATATATAAGCTATTTTTTGAAAAAAAAATATATATAAAAAAGAACTTGCATACCCACTTCCCCACGTGCATACGCCAATGTTAGTAAGAAGGTTAGCAAAAGTGATTAGTAAAGTGTTCTTCAATGTGAATTTTCTCAAGAGATAAAAGACATTAGCATCATGAATTTTGAAATCGATTTCGATAAAGTTGACATTATCTCCTTAAGACGATATTAGCATCATGGATTTTAAAAGACTTTTTCATTCACCCAAAAATTCCCACAATCTACACATAAATGGATAAAATTGACTCAAACAAAGAATGCAAAGAACAACATGAAGTTTGACATAGACAATACAGAGAGCTCAAACAGTAAATTATTGCATCACAAATAGGTAGCTTCCGGCTTTGAATGTTCCGTAATTGAATACTATCGGATATACCACTGCTGGGTGAACACAATGTCTTGAACTTGTCAATTTTTTGTGTATATTAAGACAATAACAACAACATACAATAACCCTCCTATATAGGTTCTCATCACGTTGTTGTCTATTTTGATCGTGCACCATATTTTGATTCATAAGTGTATAATGATTTTTCCTTCAATTGAAGCGGCCTCACTTCACACTTATATAGATGATCTCTCATCAAGAGTACCCTACAATACTTCACTCTTGAGATATATGAATCATTAAAAGTCGTTAAGCTTAACTCTATCACACGTCAACAAATTTTCCGCACTTGAAGGTGCATGTTGCACTTGAAGAGATTCGAAAATGGGTTGTAATAATTTTCCAAGTACATATTTGAATGTTTCATAACTTAGTTGTCTCGTTGAACCAAATTTTTGGGATCCTTCCAACAATAAGGACGAGTTACCGCTTATGAACAACACTCTTTCATGTGTGAATTTTAACCTCATCCCCTTACCATTATCCTTTTAAACATCTCATCTTTAACCGATCGATTTTTTTTTTGTCAAAATATAATAATCTTCAATTCATTGCATAATTGTTTAGAGGATTTTTAATTCTAACACAGTTTGAATATACAAAATTCCACAACAATTGATTTGCTCAATTAGAGTTGATAAGCATCACTACTGCTTCAACCTTTTCAAGTCACCCCCACACTTCGAGATAATTATATGATCATTTTATTCTTTCTTTATATTTCACATGGTTTTATCGCTTTTTGTGATCACTTTACATAAATGAGATTTTGAACAATCCCGTATAACTTCTGGACACCATTCCACTAGGTATCATCTGTCTTGAATTTTTTATCTATTAGGTCACGCCTTTGCTAACCACCTAACATTCGAATGCATCCATGGGAAGACATTCGAATGTATTTATGAAAAGACTTTATCCCCACATATGTAAAAGGTAAATTCTTAAAGGTATTAAATTAAAATAAAGCAGTATTCCATGCAAAACATAATAGTATTACATGAAAAAACATAACAATATTTCATTAAAAACATTAAAAGAAAAAAGGTAAATCCTAAAGAATATTAAATAAAAAAGAAAGTCGTATTACAGACAAAACATAACAGTATTACATACAAAATCATAAAAATATATTAAAATAAAGCTAAATTATAAAGGGTATTAAATCAAAACAGAAATAATATTACAAGCACAACATAAAAATATTACATGCAAAATATTCATCATCAGCAACCTAACGCTTCCAGTGAAACAAGTACATAAACCGGAATGGTGCACTTTATATGTAACAAAAATTCAATAACTCCTTATGTAATGCAACACAAAATAATACTATATAGATCACATCCATACTGAGAAAATATGCAAACCAGAATGATTCACTTCCACGCATCCATTTTATTAAGGTTAAGTGCATATACATCTCTCTCTCTCTCTCTCTCTCTTTTTTTTTTTTTTTTTGCATCAATGCTTTCATAAAAATACTCACTCTGTCTCTCTACAAACCATTGATTTTGTTTAAATTATTGTTTTGTTACTTAATTAGATAAAATTATTGAATATGTTTAAATTTTGGATGAAAAAAATGTGAATCACATACATTTTATTTAAGAATTTATTAAAATTTATATAAATTTGTAGGTGTTATATATAAAAATATAATAAAAACAGATGCATTCAAAACCTCAAAGCTTAAATCCGACAAACTCGAGTAATATTTCTCGCATAAAAAGAATCGTGCATTTAATTCCTCATCAAGGGCCCTTAAAACTCCAAAAATTACACTCAAAGAGAGAGAATTACATTTAGAGCAAATGGTAATTCTTTCTGGCAATATAAAGATATGCAGAAAGATAGTGCCAATTATGCTGTAATGGGCTAAAGCAAGCACAAGGAACTAGTTCAATCTCATCGACAAAAGGGGTAAATAAATAAAGAAAATTCATCAGTTGAACTCACTGGTTCAAACAAGACCCCTCTGTTTGAAGACTTCAAGCATTGCGGTGCCTATCTTTGCTGGCGATTCGACCACGGTAACTCCAGCTTCTCTTAGGGTCTTAATTTTGTCTTGTGCGGTACCTTTACCTCCCGATACGATAGCTGTATGTTCATAGAGAAGTTAGTTGATCAGCAATGTGAAATGGAAATATTATGAGGGGAAATTGAAAAATATGTCAGATAAAATATTCATCTTGGGGTTCTCTTGAAGCCGTTTTAAATAAAACATGTTAGAAAGTTCTAGTGTAGATGTTAATACATACATTTCATTTCCAGTTAAATGATTTAAATCACACGCTCAATCAGAGAATTCATGCTTGATTTTATTCTCAAGCATAGCTCAAATGTAAAGTGAATTGCCAAGCTTTGAATTGAGATGATAACATAGATATATAGTTGTTTTCATTGAATATATTAGTTGTGCTTGCGTCCATTGCACGTGGCAATTGGTGCACCCAAGTGTTACTCCATTCTCAAATACTCTACCTCTGAATTTGTTAAGAATATTAAATAGAGAAGATTTTGTGGAATACAATACCTCCTGCATGCCCCATTCTTCTTCCAGGTGGAGCAGTGAGTCCAGCAATAAATGCAACTACAGGCTTTTCAGTACCACTTTCCTGTAACAGTTGGAAAAACAGAGCAAGTTAATTTCAAGTGTTCTTCAATAGAGGCCAATATAGATCAGCAGAATTATTAGTCTGAACTTTACCATAAATATAAAAGGTAGAAGCAAAGGCAAGTCAATACATATCATATAATTCGTTCTTATCCAGTACAAAATGTGAGTCTTGACTCCACATTATCGGACATGAAAACCTAGTACTCCCCCACTCCCCACCTCTTCAACAATAACACATCACACACACACGATTTCCTTCCCTTGTATTTACAGCATCTGTTTTTACCAGGATGTTATCAAGATGTATGTTCTATAACAAAATTTCTCTTCAGTCTACCTTTATATCAAACCTGCAATAATCACTGCAGCCTAACGGCTTGTATGGAGAGATTGCAGTGCTAAGAAACTACTGGAGAAGAGCAACCTTGGGGCATTTACTTTCTTAAAATATTTAGTTAAAAGTTGCTCAAATACAATAATTTCAGTTCATTCAGCATGATTCAACACTAGAGCAGTGGCACAAAATGGCATCCTTTGAATATTAAACCAGAAAGAGACACTGTTTTAAGATAGAAACACAAAGAGTAAGAGAATAGCCAGATGTGCTTAAGAACAGAAAATGCATCTAGACTGTTTGATCACAAGAAGATTGTTATGGGCCATGTATACACCAAGACAATATCATAGTCAAGAGCAAGCTCTAGAAGAAAACAAAAATTTCAAATAAAGATCGATTTAAAACAATTACTAGACTTTTTACAGGGCTGCCAATTCTCCTAGGCAGATTCCCCAAATCCTCATAGAAAAGTTGTCAAAGATCCAAGTTAATATCTATCGCTAAAAAATATCATCTAGTTGGGGCAGCTGTACGTTTTTACAAAAACTATGTAACAGGAGAAGAGTCCCTAACCTTAATCAGAGCAGCAGCATCCTCTTCTGCTGTGCCACCTATCTCACCAATAAGAACAATACCTGAAATATGAAATGCCAATAAATAAACATCAATACTCACTTGACACCAGTCATAAATTAGTCAGAAAGGCCAACCATCTCGCATCAGAAATCAATATGTACCAAAAACATTGAGTGAAAGGGAGAACCCCCAATAATACATTATCGTATAAATACATAAACTACTAAGTGAATGAACTTGTACACTTTACCTTCTGTCTGTGGATCAACTAGAAATTTTTCTAGGCAATCAACAAAATTTGTTCCATTGAAAGGATCTCCACCAATTCCAACACATGTTGACTGTCCAAGGCCAACAGCAGTTGTTTGGAAAACCTAAAGTGTACCAAACACAGTCATCAACATAGTTTCAAGTAACATATGCTACATTCAGACAAATATGGCACCGAATTCTCATGTCCAATGGAAATGACCTATGCAACCCAACAAGCAAGATCCATCCCCACACCTATTATTATCATTTATGCAGTACTGTATATTAAAAAAATTGTTATTGGAATAGTAATTTTTCCACCAATGAATACTATATCAAGTTCTTTAACAAGGGAAATAACAAGAAATTGAAGTAGAGCATGAATATGATACTGTATATCCTATTGAATACTGATATAGCCTGCCAATTTCGACATAACTTGGCCATTTCTGATTTTGACCAAACAAACATTGTATATCCCATATTCATTTCCTGCCCTTGTCATTGTGGTTCATTTTCAGGCTATTCTATTAGCAAATGGATCAACTTCTACAAATCAAATACAAAAATAACATATAACCCTTCTAACTATTAGTTGAACAGGAGAGCAAGGGAGCTATTAGGTAAATAAATAACACCATTGACTGCGTTTAAGGGGGATTCCCTTCCGCTACAACATTACAGAAGGATAATAGCAATCTTCATGACCAAAAATACAATGGCTGCATATGTTGTCAACTTACAGAACTTTCTTGAAGGGCAAATCACTTAAAAATAGCTATTCAACAATCACTTGAGTTTCAAATAATTAAAGGCAAAAGGTCATACATGGAAAAAAACACTTATGATAGAATTAATGGTAAACATCTTGATTTAGTAATGAATATAGATATTTAAAATATTACGTAGTTCAAGTTTGAGTGAATCTCACCGCTTCATAAGTCAATGTACCAGATCGTGAAACAATTCCAATACGTCCTGGTTTGTGAATATACCCAGGCATAATTCCTATTTTGCACTCCCCAGGTTTGATAATACCAGGACAATTTGGACCAATGAGGCGAGTCTTTGACTGCCTGTTAAGTGCAGCCTTCACACGGACCTGAAAGTGAGAAAGCAAAACTGTTGAAACACAAGAACACATATCTAAGTTGGACATTATCCACTGTCCATCAGAGGCATGCACTGGACTAAGTCATGATAATCCTATTCTATCTAAAAACCAATTAACTTAAAGCAATAGGAGTAGAATATTATTTCCGAGCATCTGCATTCATATGCCAAAAGAAAAATGTCACATGATTCTTAGGGAAGCACTTATTAAAACATCCATCATCCATGTGCTCTAATAAAAGATGATCAACATATAGTCAATGATCATGCTGTGTTATCAAATTTATGCAACAAAATGAAGAATCCAAATGATGAAATCTCAGGAATTGGGATTGATAGCTGATTTATTGGTTGTGTTTATCATTTCCAACAGTGTAAACCAAAAGTGCAGATTACAGATGTAGTTACCATGTCGTGTTGGGGTATTCCCTCCGTTATGCATACAACCAAATCTAGTTCAGCCTCCATTGCCTCCAAAATGGCTTTGGCAGCAAAAGGTGGAGGAACATAAATCACTGATGCGTTAGCCTTTGTTTCAGCCTTCGCTTCTGCTACAGTATTGAAAACAGGGAGTCCCAAGTGCTCTGTGCCGCCCTTTTTAGGGGTAACCCCTCCAACCTATACAAACAAACACAATTTCCCCATGAAAAAACATAGCTCAAATAAACCCCATAAACCCACTTCAATCAGTAGCACATCTATTTAAGATCACTTTACTGTATCTAATCTCATATCAGTAGCAAATCAGTATACCAATATCTAAGATCACACAATTGTGCACGGCATCACATCGGTAAAACATTTTCCAAGTGGTATTCTTCACCCATATAATACCTTATTAGCATTAAATAAATAAAAAATTCTCATGGCAAAATCTACAAGTATTAAGTAAACACCCATGAATCAAGAATAAAAAGTACCATTTTGGTGCCGTATTCTATGGCCTGCTCACAGTGGAAAGTGCCATTCTTTCCGGTGATGCCTTGGCAAATAACACGGGTGTTCTTATCGACGAAGACGGCGGGAGGAGGAGGCGGCGATCCGAAATTACGGTGTTGCTGAAGCTGCTTAGGGCAAAGCAGCCGCGACGACAAGTTGCCGATCAGTCGCGTGGCTTGACGCGCCATCGATTCGATTCAGTGATGCTTTCCTGATTTGTTTGAGGGATCAATCTCAATTTTCGCACGGATTGTGCGGGTTTGGCAGCGGCCGAAGCTGGAAGAAAAGTACGAATCTGCTCTTCAACTGGTTTTTATTTGTTTTACCCCAAATTATTTTTGAAAAAAAAACTATAAAATGAAAGTATTGCAGTTCCTTATTAGGAGTAATATTTTTAAAATAAAAAGTACTCCTACACCTAAGAAAAATAATATTGTATGTATGTATTATGATAAAAATAATACTCTAATTTATAAAATTTTAATGATATATTATAATTATTATAATAAAATATCATAATTGAGCGAGTCAACCAAACTACCAAAGACACCAAATGCGAACTTTAAGAAATAATTAGATGTTTGATTATTAAATGGATCGAATCTGATACAATTACTATTGATATAAATTTTATGGAAAGATATATGGTTTAATTTTAATTTAATCTTGATTAATTTCTAAACATGTTAAAATATATTTAAAATTAGATAATAAAAAATACAATTACATTATATACACCAATTGCACACAAAAATTTATCATTAAGCACATATTATATTATCTAAATTCATTTAAGTATAGCACTATATTAATTGAATATAAATGTAGACCTTTTCAATTTACATTATATTACAAAAGGCTATAGTTTCCAATTTGTAATATATCTATCTATTTAGATTTAAGTAATTTGATAAAAATAATATTTTATGTGTCTTTTTTTATTGGTTAAATTTGATTATTTTTAATGAAAATTTTATTTTGATATATTGAATTAATTATCTCCATCTAGAATCTTTATCACCCCATGTGCATATCAACATGGTTCGTAGAACAAGTGCTTATTTTCACTGCCTGAACCCCATGTCAAAGCACAGCTACGATCACCTTGTCCACCACACAATCAATGCGAAAAAAAAAAGTGTCAAAATCTAAATCTCTAGCATCGGACCCTAATTCTCTTAGTGTTCGTTTGGTTTCCTCATTAATTATCCTAAGCAGACGCGATTGATTTCATTTTAACATTTGTCACCCCATGTTAACTTATTTGTTATGCCCTAATCTGCAAACCAAACGAACACTTACTAAAAGCTTAGTCTCGCAAAGCGAAAATAAAAAATGGGACACTTTAACTTGATCTCTGGTTTCAGCGCATGAACTTTGGGTAAGGGTTCATCATAGAAAACTTATTGGTGGGTAAGGGTTTGTATAACAAGTTTATTTGATTGAGTCCTCGTAAAAACTATAATTTCGTCTATCGTGGCTCCGTTTATTGATTTTTGGATTGAAGGGTGCTCTGTTAAGGTTTTAACAATAGAGACATAAATATGAGAAACAACTACAATTCATAGACATAATACCTGCTCTATTAATATTCAGTTGCATTCAATTATTGAGACTATTGGTAAATATTTTAAACTTAAATATTAAAATATTATGTTTATAATATGAATACTTTAAATAGTAATATAAATTAATTGTTATTTATACTTTCAAAAATAATATGATACTTGATTTTATTTTTTGATAATTTTGATGAGATTTTTAATACTCTTAATCAAATATTTAATACTTTAATTTTTCAAAACAATTTCATAATACCATTTTTTATATAAAACTTAGTCATTAATTAATAACAATGTCTTGTATGCGCGGATATGCATTGCAATTTAAGTGCATTTTTAAAACATATAAATTATTTTCACTATATAGTTATAGTTGCTTGTGTTGAACAGAATCAACTAAACAACTACTCTCCGTCTTGGAAAAACTTTCATATATGAAGAAGGGCACACACTTTTAAGAAAAAAAAGTAATGATTGAAGTTTTGAGGGGTAATTTTATAAACTTTTATATATAAAATAAAAAAATATTGGATTATACATGTATGCGAGTAAAAAGCAATGACATTTGTGTAAATTAGTGAAAATTGTAGAGTTTACAAAGAGTTTTTCATTGTAAGGGTGTGAAACTTATGATGGGACGGACGAAATACGAAAGTATGAAAGCTTTTATGGGGACGTAGGGGTTATAATTTAGTACAATAAATGTAAATATTTAATAAAAAAATTATTATTGTTTAAAAATGTACATCACATTTTCTCTCTTACCCGGGTATTTTCTAGGAAAATAAAGGTAAAAATCTTACAATATGCATTTGGGAATATGTTGTGTGGGCGATTTGGAAAGCGAGAAATAATTTTATTTTCGAAGGCAAGGAGTGCCCCTCAAGTAAGATTGTGGATGAGATTAAAGATAGGGTGTGGGATTGATATCTTCTTAGAAAGGTTTTTATTGTAATACTTCTTTATTGTCCTGATATTTTGATCCTAAATCTCTATTTTGATTTGCTCTCTTTTTTACGGAGATGCAACTTGTATAGCTTTGTATTCCTTTCTTTGGGTATGTATTATACCCGGTATTTTTAATAAAATATTCCCTCCGTCAGGATAATCTTCACACTTTCCGGCACGGAGATTAATAAAAGTTGTTTTTGATGATAAAGTGGTATGAGAGAGAGAATAAATTGTAGGGGTATTTTGGGTTGTTGACTTTTAAAAAGTGTAAGAGAATAAAGTGTAAGAAGATAAAGTGATTGACTTTTAAGGGTATTAGTGTAAAAGTACTTTCCTTATTTTGGTGTGAAGATTATGTTGGAACGTCCAAATAAGGAAAGTATGAAGATTATGTTGGGACGGAGGGAGTACCTTTTTACTTGATAAAAAAATTGTTTAAAAAAGTACTGTGTAGTTACTCTTAACCAAAACTGAGACGCATAGTATATACACAAAACTCAAAATCATGCTAGGGACTGTGAGACGCATAGTATATATACAAAACTCAAAATCATGCTAGGGACTGTTTGGCTAATCTTTCATATCAACAAATGAACGAATCCGGCATTGTCAACTAAACACAATTCTGCTAAATCAGAAAAAACAATCAACGGCAGGAGCAACTTTGCCAAACAGAAACCTGTTTTCCGAGGGGGTTAAATTCAAATCCATAAACAGAACTCTCTTGCTATTCGGTTTCTTCACAATCTGCGAGAGCGAAAACGGTTCCTCATTTACGGCGGCCGGCGATCTGTGCCGCCGCATATGACCACCAAGGGCTTGCCCAGTCGGAAATTCCACGCCACAAATGGCGCACTCATGAGTTTTCGGCTTTGGCGGCGACGCCTCCAGATGCTCATCTCCGGCAGTCATAAGCCTCAGTTTTTTATGGCTAGCACGGTGGCCACCAAGCGCCTGAAACGACGGAAACTGCCGATTGCATGTTTTGCACTCAAATACGCGGTTAAACTCCGCTCCTCCGCCGCCGCCGGAAAATAGCATCAAGCAATTGGCCATGGTATGTATGTCTTCTAGATCTGATTCTTCTATCCTTCTCTTGTTCATCATGGTGGGAAATTTTGAAAAGGAAAATTAGGAGATCGATAAATTGTTTTTGAAGTAATGAGAAAATGACTGAAAGTTTGGGGATTTATAGGGAACGAGTTTTGGAAGTTGTAGATGGATGGATTAGACAGTTAAGTTGATGAAAATATATGGAAATTGCTATCTTTCTTGCTCTAGAAGCAAGTCACGCTTTTAATAGCAAGGAATTCGGAAACATCTACTCATGTGTACATATGTTTTTTTAAAACTTTTATTTACAAGAGGCTAGAGCTCACTTGTTGTCTTTTTAATTACTCCTTTCATGATTCAATTTTTTTAATGTCAAGAATTAAAATTTACACAGATCTATGTTATGAAATTAATATCATTATTTTTATTTATTAAACATTAATTTATTTATACCATTAGTTGCACTTGGATGTTGATTATTGGTTATGCAAAATATATCGAAGCCTAAAGTGCCGAATCGATTATCCTAATCGGCGACAACTCAAGAAATGAGAAAAGCGGTTCGATCAAGAGGTGGACAAGATCGGTGATCGAGAAGTGCTCGGACTGGAAAAAATTAATATAAAAGTATAAAATTATGATATTAATTTATAAAAATAATGATTTATTGAATAATTGTAATGATATTAAAAATATTCTATGAACAATCATAATTTTGTATCCATATATTAAAAATTTAGAAGGTAATATACATATTAAAACATAAAATGTGATGAAAAAAATTGAGTTGAAAAAGTATGTGAGCTAAAGTAATTAGGCAAAAATTTAAGTGAACCACGATAAACTTTATTTTTACTTACGATCATATGTACATTCACTATCATCATTATATTTATTTATAATAACAATGCATGTGCATGATAGTGATAGTGTAAGTGCATGACGAATAAGAAAAATAGAGCCTATCAGATGATCCCGTTTAAACAAGTGTTACTCGATAATTAATTATGTTGAAAAAAATAGAGAGAGAAGAAAATTCTAGTGTGAAAAGCAGGTGAGATGACGTCATCGAGCGCGTAAGCGGCCGCGTCCGAGTCAGTATGTCCGCAGTAGTGAGTCGCGCACGGCTACCTTAACTCCTGCCTCGAACCTTCCTTCCTTCTTTCTTTCTTCTCGACCATTCCATGCATACACACTTTAGCTACTCACATTACTAGTCAATTCCGTACAAATCAATATTGTTTGGGTAGGTTTCTTTGAATTTGTGTTTACGTTAATTTTTTTTTAATATTATTATTGTGCATTATTATTTAAAAAATACTTTATCTTCATATTATATACAAATATATTTATAACTAAGATATTTAAAAGACAAAAACTCAGATGAGATCGTCTCACGATAAGACCTAATCCACTTTTTAATAAACTGTTATTACTTTTTAAAAAATAATACAAATTATTATAAAAGTGATAACAATTTATTAAAAAGTGATTTGCTCATATCATCTCGTCATGAGCATGATGTTATACAAGAGTGCCCCTATTTAAAAATATATATTACATGAATTGGAATTCACCAAATATTTTGCTTTCTATTTCCAATTTTCTACAACAAACAAAAACTTTTATATGAAAAGTCATTAAACCGTGTGGTTTCGATTTCCATTTTTTTAAATCTTTTCAGTGTATATGGTAAAGCTGAAATATATCTTGGGAATGCTTTACCTTTACATTTACTTTTACCATTTTATCGATCATTTTTTATTTCCATTGTAAAGCTTTACAATAATAAAAATTGACACTAGAGGGAGAACGACACAAATTTGACAGGGTTTTTTTAATATAATTTGTTTTATGTTGATTAATTTTATACCTAAATGTATATAGAGGTTTTATCGGTTCAATCTTTGCCGATTATTAATTTGGGGTCTAAAAGATAGAACTTATCAATTCGAAACCTAAAAGAATTTTAACTATCATTAAAAAGACCGATAAGTTTCATCTTTCACATCCCGAATTGATAATTGACAGGGTTTTAACCAATAAAATCTTTTAATAAAAAATGTCTTGTAATAATAGTTAAAAAAATTTCAGGTCCCCATTGATAAATTAATTTGATTTTATTAGACCTCAAATTGATAATTAACTTATCGCTCAAAACTTGATTCGATAAAATCCCATTTATATACTAGAAGAGTTAAAATATACACTCTCTTTGTCCCATGATGTAATTCGTCACAAGTTTTAATGTAAGAGTTACTTAATAATATAAGTTGGTTTTTGTATGGTGATAGGATGATCTTTTCAACTTTTAATAAGAGAATTATTTAGTAATATTAAATTGAGTTAGTGTGGAAAAAATAATGGTATGTAATGTAATATTAAATGTTTGAGGGAGATAAATAAAAAAACTAAATTTTTTTATTGTTATTTCAAAAATGATGCATCTAGTACACAATATGTTTTTTTAGCAAATAATGTCGTTTGTACGAAGTATGGCATACATGCATGGTAATCATGTTAATTTTTTTTTAAAGGATAAACTATTACTCCCCTCTTCCATGTTATTGTCTTTTTATAGATTTTTTTAATTTTTCTTTTTTGTGTCTCAAATCAAATTTGTACAAATCTATGAAAATTAATTATCATATTCCAGTTTTAATTTTTACTTGTTTTTTCTATAATATGCATTAATGAAATAAATTTACTACATTAATTATAATAAAAAGATAAAAATATTACATTACACATATATTAATTTATTAATGGTTTAAATTAAATAGTGTGAAACGACGATTAAAATGAGGAGGAAGAGTAGTTAGTAAATGGCAGGCGCATGGAAAATTAACATGACTTGATACTACAATAAAAATAGTTATACTTTATAAAAGTAAAGCATATATTTTAAATTTTAAAATAATAAAATAAGTAGTAGTGTGAACTATGAGATAGAAGTAGGGGAGAGAGTCAACAGCAGCAGCCACCAAAATGAAACAAGTAAAAGATTTTTTGTAGAGTGGAATTTTTTTTTTTAATTATAGCTAATTATAATGTCAAACTAAATTTAGGTACATACATAGCACGTAATTGATGAGATAAGAGCGTAGAAAATAAGTAACTTTGGATGAGTTTGGTTTGTTAATTAATCAAATCATTAACGAAAAAGCAATTTATACCGTAGTGAACCAAATTTATTATAAAATTGATTTAATATAAATTATTTTATTAAAAAAATTAATTTAATGGTAATTTTACTAATTAATAAAAATAATTAATACTATTAATTATAAAAAAATGAATTTAATTTTCACAATTTCCTATAAGAGATTAACTCTTTTATATGAAATTGATCAAATTTTACAAACAGCTAAAAATAATGTTTAGCCAAATTTGTGAGTAATTAAATAGGTACTATTATTATCATCTCAAACCCTGTAAAATTTATTTGAATTGTATTAGTTGTTTTATTAAAAATGTTAATTGTCTATACTATAAGATATTAATTTTGCTTTTAAAAAAATATTAATTTTAAATGATATAAATTGTTGCACTATGGCTAGGGGTGTAAGTGAGTCGAGTCACTCACGAGCTACTCGTGTTCGACTCGAAAAATATCAAAATCGACTAAATTAATTGAGTCGAGTCGAGTCGAGTTTCGAGCTACTCGAGTAGCTATCGAGCTCGAGCTCACAGTATTCAAATTTCGAAAGGCTTGCGAGTCTTATCGAGCTTGTGCTATATTTACAATTTTGTCATTTATTTTATTAATTAAATACATATATATTATTAATATATAAATTAAAAATAACAAAAAAAGTTATCGAGTCGAGCTTAGTTTATCGAGCTTCTTACCGAGTCGAGCTTGAGTTGAAAAACAATAGGCTCGACCGACCCGAGTCGAGCTCGAGCTTCGAGTATTGTAATCGAGTTGAGTTTCGAGCTTAGCACTACTCGGCTCGACTCAACTCATTTACACCCCTAACTATGGCCTATGTGGTATTAGTTATTTTAATAAAGGGTATTAGTTGTTTTAGTATAACTATTAGTTGTAAACCAGTTTCATGGTAAAACTAATTTACACAAGACTAACTCATTAATTAAAGAGTTGGTATTATACGAACAAATTTTATCAAAAACTAATTTACAATTAATGCTCTCTAACAAAATTACTAATACTTTTAAAATAAATTAAAATTCATAATAAAAGTTGTTCGCTCAATATTTACCTTAATTAAAAATTTAAAATATCTTATATCTACTATTTGAGAATCTCTCTCACCCCTCCAAAACTCATTATTTCAAAATACTCAAATTATATGCATTTGAGTTATTTATGGAATCATTTTAATCTCAACCATCCATCCCTTTTAATCTCAACCATCCATTAGTTTTTAAGTTTCTATATAAACTTCATCTTCATCCTTGCAAATCAACATAATTCTACCTTTTCATTCTTTTCGTCTCATTCATTTGGTTCCTCATCGTTCTTCGATTTCGTCTCTACCTCATTTCTCAATGAAAGAAACGAGTGGTGAATTTTGGTTTGCGTATTTGTACATTATTGAATCTTATGTCGATATTTTTATTCTAATTAAAAACTAATTAATTTTTAATCTTATTGCTTCAAATTTTAAATGGACTGATTATAGGCATCAATTTCGTCTAATTTTAAATGGACTAATTAATTGAGTAAATTTTCTTTAATTAATTTTATTAGTCAACCATATAATTAATTCCATAAATCTCTTCCTAATCTAAAGTCTGATTTTAAATATATTTAGATTTTTTTCCGTTTTGTTATCATATAGATGCAATTTATTGACTTTGCATGTTGACACTTATTAAGAAGATGTTTACAATATTAAAAATTATTTAAATTCTATATTTCAAAATACTCAAATTTCATACATTTGAGTTATTTATGGTAATCTTTTAATTTAATTTCTTTCAAAGTTAATGCATATCATTCATTTTCATTAATTAAATTTCAACCATACATTTTCTCTTTCACATTGAAAATTTAAAATTAGATTTTAGATATATTAGTATTTACTATGGTATTGTTGGGATAAATTTTTTTATTTAAAAATTTCAATTTTTATTTTAAAAAATATTTCATATTAATATAGTAGATAAATTATAAATCTATAACTTTAATATACAATCATTTAAAAAGACTTATCATACATTACCAAAAAATTATAATTTATAATACATAGATAATTTAATATTAAAAATAAATATAAACACATTTTAAAACTATAATATATGTTTAGAATAGAAAAATAATATATTTTTATGTTTTAATTTAATAATATATAAATTTATTTTCAACCCTAGCGTGAATCACACCCTATTCACTATTTTTGAATTCTTAAATTTGCATGAATTAGAATTATTTGTGACATTCTTTTTAATTACAAATTATTTTTTTGATTGCAATTGATTAATTGACTATGTGTATTTTAAATCATTAAATATTATAAATTTTAAGTGCATTTTTTAAAAAATTATATTAAAGATCAATGTTTTTTAATACTTTTCAAAAATAAATTTTATGCTCATTTTACTTATACATTTTCATTCATATTATTAATAATTTATAATTTTAATATATACGATATTTTCATAGAGGACAATAAAGAATATGTATACATTCTATCCATAAACTTTGACCAAATATTAGATGAAATTAATATATATATATATATATATATATATATATATAATTACTTAATTAGTAAAATAATTACACATTTATAATTAATAAAATGAACAATACATATCTATAAAATAAAACCTACACCTCTAATTTTTATATTGTTACAAAAATAGATTACATAATTAATATTCAACATGCTTTAAAAATATATTTAAAAGAATTATATAACATATGTACAATATTAAAAAATTAATTTTATTTAAATCAAATTAATTAAATAAAATAAATGCTTGAAGTATTTACTCTAAAATTAATATTTTTTCACCCGCACGCTGGATTGTGCTCTAGTGACAGTCTATATCAGATGCTAAGTTCCAAAATAAAGAATATGATTACGAAGTACGAATAAGTGGGAAAGAAAGAAAATAACAAAACACGGGAGTGACACGTTCTCATGCTAATCTACTTATTGTGATGTTTTATTTTTACAAGCAAACCCTCTCAAATCTACTAGTTTTTCTTCATTATATGAAATTTCCTTAAAAAATAATATAGTGTCTCGGTTGAATTTATCATTTAATTAGTTTTAAACTTAAATAACACAAATCTCAAAATAATTAATTGGTAATACATACTTATTCTCCGGTACCAAACTTGTTTTTACAAAATCATTTTATTTCTTAATTAATACTAGTTGTTCTACAATTTCTTAATTAATACTAGTTGTTCTACAATTTCAAAACAATGAAAACGATACGCTTAATAATAATTATATTAATTCCACACACTCCACATTACAATATTAATTAAGTATTAAATTTGAAAACAAAGTGTTTTAATAGTGATAATATGGTCCATTAATAGCTCATTCCCTTCATATGCATGAACCTAAAACAATTACGGCACAAGTAGAATAACTAAACTAATACCTCTAATAACAATTACGGCACAAGTGGAGTAACTAAACTGATACTTCTAAATTAAACTAAATTAATTATTTTTATTATAAAATATTACAATTAAATTAATATTTTAAATGAAATAATTAATACTATTTATAAATTATAAATACACATAAAATGCAAACACGTTTTATGGTAAAATAAAACTTACACGAATCGAGATCAGAATTATTCTATGTGGTGTGGATTCTCATCAGTAATTTGCTATCACAAAATATGATTAGATAATTAATCATCATGTGATAATTAATAATATTCATTAAAGAAAGTATTATGTAATGGTATACCATTAATAATAGTATTACTTCTTATAAATAATAATACCATGAGATGCACATAATAGTTTGTTTATTCATTATTGCCAAATTTCATTAAAACATCAATGCTTAACAAATAGTATTGGTAAATTACATGCAATATTACTGATAAATCAATTTTCTAAACTGCGTATAGGAAACAATTAATAATTAATCAATCAAATTTAACTGAAATGTGTAGTAATTATATTCACAGATCCGAAATCCTGTACAATAGGAGCTGTTTGGCTGTATAATTTAGTATCAACAAATGAATAATCCGGCGTCGTCTAACTAAACAATATTTCTGGCATATTCAGAAAACGCAATCAACAGCAGGATCACCTTTGCCAAACAGAAACTTGTTCTCCAAGGGAGTCAGATTCAAATCCATACTCAAAACTCTCTTGATATTTGATTTCTTCACGATCGGAGGCGACAGAGACAACAGCAGCTGGTTCTGACCTTTCACGGCAGTCGCCGATCTGTGCCGCCGCATGTGGCCGCCAAGCGCTTGTCCTATCGGAAATTCCAGGCCGCAAACAGAGCACTCGTGCGTTTTTGGCTTCGGCGGCGACGCCTCCAGATCGTCTCCGGCTGCCGTCAGCCTCGGTTTTTATGGCTGGCACGGTGGCCGCCGAGCGCCTGAAACGACGGAAACTGCCGATTGCATGTTTTGCACTGATATACGCGGTTCAACTCCGCTCCTCCACTGCCGCCGCGGCTGCCGGACAATAGAATCAAGTAATTGGCCGTGGTATGCAATTCTTCGAGATCTGATCCTTCTCTGTTTCTCTTAATCATCATTGCGTGGGGAAATTTGACGAAAATTTTGTTGTTATGGATAACCTTTTTAATAATGAGAAAATGACTGAAATTGGGGGATTTATAGGAGATTTGAGTAATGGAAGTTTTAGGGGTTAAGAGATTGAGGTAGATAGATTAGACTGTTTGACTCGATGCATATAATTGACCTTTTGCTGCTAAGAGGAAAACAAAATCAATTGGAAAGGCGAAATTTGGCCATCTTTCTTGTTGGAGAAGGCAGTCAAAATTTTGAATGCTTGGAATTCAGAAACATCTTGCTTCTATAATTAACTTTCTACTTTTCCATTATGTGTGAAAGTAGACTTGAAAATTAGCAAATCTCCTTAATTCATGCATGGGAAGGACTTTCAGTTTAAAATGAGCATGACTCATCTCTATTTGTTCACTAAAGTCTCTTAATACTTTTGCAAGTTTTTATTATTGGAACTTCTATAATATTTTGCACATTTTCTGTATTGAAATGTCGTATAATACTTTACCCATCAAAATTGGAATTTTTTTTTGAACTCTATCCTTATAATATTTACACAAAATGCATAAATTTGTATATCGTTCGTGCATAAATTTTTAGTTATTGTATATGCCATTGTTAAAATTATAAATAAAATCATAAATTCATTTCCAATTAACCCTTAATCATCCAGCATTACTTTATAGTACTGAAATTAGGAATAACTAGGTATATAACGTATACATTAGAATACTAACCAAAGCTTTTCTAATAATTAGGGATGTATAATAGCCTAAAGTTTCTTAGATATTTTTATATTTTGTTCATAAAAGGCATTATTTATGGTGCAATTGGTTTAATAAAATAAGGAAAATACCTAACTCGTGTAGTAAGTGTGTGAACCAAAAGAAATGAATAATATAAGTGCGAAAAGCGAGTGACGTCATGGAGCGCGTAAGCATGAGCGTGTTGGAGTGAGTATGAGTAGTAATGAGCCGTGTGTGGGTTTGCCTCGAATCTTCTACACTGCTTCATGCATACACACTACATTAAATCCTACTATTCTTTTCCGTACAAATACTCATGTTATTCTTTGCAATTAATCTTCTAGAAGAAGCCTAAAGCATGGAGGACTTCTCCATCTTCAACCCTTTGCTTTCGTGTTTCATTATCTAGTTATTTTCATGTACTCTTGTATATCTTCATAAAATCAGGATCGGTTTTATGAGTTGAAACTTTTACAACGGTTTTGTGTGACAATTATTTCGTAGTAATATGTGTACAAAAGTTGTTTTTATATGAATGGTATGATAGTTAGCGTTATTAACTATCATACCATTCATATAAAACAACTTTTGTACACATATTACTATGAAATAATTCTCACACAAAAACCGTTGAAAAGTCAATGCTAAAACCGAGCATGACAGTATGAGAAGAGATAATGTTTTATTTAAGTATTTGAATTATATTCAATTGTAAACTTATGAATCATATAATATAAGTAAATATGACCCGTCTCATCTATTTTTATTATTTTGCCCCATTTTATAACTAAAGAAACTATCATTTTCATCTTAATTTGTTTCTTTTTTTTTTATAAAACCTTTTATAGGAGATAGGGCATACAAATGAAAATAAAATAATGAGGAGAAATTTAAGAGATATATTTCGTAAGCTTTTATTTATAAAATAAATAAATGAGATGAATTTTATGTATATGTAGGCCTAAAAGTAATTACACTTGTGTAAAATTAAGAATATTGTAAAGATGAAGTTTATGGAGGGTTTTTAATTTTAAGGGTTTTCAATGTATTGTGTCAGGAAAAAAATTCGGAATACAAAATATGAAAAAATAGTTGTTCTTACCTAATCTGAACATATATGTACGCAGTAGTTAACAGTTACGACCAAAATTAGACAAGTAAAAGATTTTACATATATCCTTCTTCGTTGATTTTTATTATTATGTCAAACTAATTAAAACTATTAATAATCAACGTATGTGATGAGATAAGAGCGTAGAAAAACCTTCGGATGAGTTGTTCTGAATATATAAAATCTATGCTACTAGATAATGAGAGTACGAATTTATGTATATATTTTACTTCTTCCAGATGTTTTCCTTTTCTATTCGTTCACACAACAACAAACAATTAATCATCATAATCTATTTAAAAAATTACACTACTTAATATATGGATCAGGGCTAGCTAAATCTTCTAGATTTTGCACGTGGGATGAATATTAAACACACGCTACCTAGCCTACCTTAATGTGTTTTAATAGTATTAATAATATTGTGATTTCATATTTAGTGTATCAATTGTATTTTTTTCCTAGAACATTGCTGAATATATGTTTTACATTTCCTAGGCGAAATTGTTCAATTTTTGTAAGATTTTCATTGACATTTAAAGAGTAAATTTTTAATTCACTATTTAACTGGATAGCTGCAATAATTTAGTATAAATAATTATGACTGCTCACTAAAAACAACATATATTATTTAAAAATGCATTTAAATTACACTGCAGATGAGGGTATACAATATCTTGATATATTTGAAAGGTCCAATAATATTATAAACTCGGGAAGACAATTCTGAGCGATTAGTTTGTCATACAAATACTGGTATTCTATAAAATTGAATTAATAAATATAGTGTAATTTATTAACATTAAATTTAAAACTATCCGAAAATTCCCAATAAAAACAAAAACTGACAAGTTCTTTTATTTTGGACAAAGATTACCAGTTTATTTAGTTTTTGGTTTAATCGGTTGAGTCTACCGAATCATCAAAACATGGCTTCATGTAATATTTATAATAAAAATGATTTTCACCTGACTAATCGATTCAATCGATTAAACTATATAACTTAGTAAATTAATATTTTGTTTTAGGCAATAATGAATTTTATATATTGCCAAGATTACTAAATTGATATTTGACTATAATTTTTAATTTTTTTTTGTATATTTCTGATTAAATAATGTAATGACTTCAAAAAATAAGTATATATATGAGTGTACGCGAGTGTACTAATCACTAAACACATAAAAATGTTTACCGTGTGAATAGCAATAATTTATTCATTAAATCCAAATCAAGGTTACAGCTCATAATGTTTGACATCTTTTTACCGCTCGGATAAATAACAACACGTACGATATTTTTCTTTTCTTTCCGATTAATGACGTAACAAATAAATATCTAAATCAAGAAACCTGATTCTCACTAGGAAAAAAATGGCGTCATCTCAAGATTAGTCAAGAACGGTATTTGCAAGAAGCAGTACCTGGGAAATAAAACAAGTAATATTATGAGTATAAATATATTTAAAAATTAATGAATACATAATGAAGAGAGAGAGATGCGTACTGGGATTGGTGGAGGTAACGACACCGGTGCCGGAGAAGTCACAGTTAAAATCGGCGGGGCCTTTAGCATGGTAGTATGAATTCATGACAAAGGAGGCGTGGGCCCTCACGGAGGAGGGTGTAAAGCACGCGCCGCCAGGTTGGATTGGCTGGCAATCTATGCCCTGGCTGCACACGTAGTTTATGTTGTTTTGTAGGGCGGCGTCGCTGGCACCGGCCTTCGGCACGCACCACTTCTTACCGCCGACAGCTGGCGTTGGAGTTGGCTGCACATGTGTATAGATTACTACCCATCCACAAAAATTGCATTTTATACTAATTTTAAAAAGATAAATGCAATGTATAAAAATAAAAGTGATTGTAAATTGAGTGATATAAAATATTATTATTTTTTAAAAATAATTTATTTAATGTTAATGAACAAATATAGAAACATAATCCATTTCTTTTAACAGAGAATTATCATCTTTAATCTCAATGATATTTTCAGAAAAAAAAAAGTATTCTCTTTTTCCATTAAAAGTCTATTTACATAATTTTTCAATAATTTTTTTATTTGTTATACCATTTAATCATCACTTAATTTCTTCACATGCTATTAACTTTATATTTGTAAACAATCACTTAATTTATAAATATATCACATAATATTTCAAAATTAATATCCTTATTTATGTTTTTTTAAAACATGTGAAAACCAAATTATCATGTTTTCGTGGACGGAGGATTACAATTTAAACATCACATCTTCCACTTAAGTTATTGTGTGCTACGCTTAGCCTAATTCGTGTTAAATTAGATATAATAATAATTATATTTGATACAATCAATTTTAGCGAAAGTGAAAAGCTAGGTAGTCATTAAGTCATTAAGAAGTTAGGATATGAATCATTTCCTTTTAAAAAAATTTGTTTCTTAAAATTCAAAAAAAAAAAAAAAAACACAATGACAAATATTCCATGTACTGTTATTTGATATTTTATTTTATATTTCAGTGTCATTAACAGTGACATAAAACAAATTAAATGTGTAAAATAGAAATTCTCATGCCCTATAATAATCACTTAAATTATTATTAAAATAAAAAACTATATATCAATCGAGTTTATATTTATGATGGCATATATAATTATAATAGTAATTTATACCAATAATATTGATATAAAAGGAAAGTTAGTTTTACAATAAAAACAAGTGGTGCACCAAATGGAACCAGATTCTTGATGTTGGTTACTACTGTAGACCTCTACCTCAGCATAGATTCCAAAATACAAAATGTATTGTATCATTTTATTTTTATATTGTATTAATATACGCACGATAAATATTATGGATATTACATAAAATAGAAAAACAAGAAAATGATATAATATCAATTCACTTCGAATAAATTAATAAGGAAATTAAGAAGGCATAACGGGCAAGAAGACAAGATTCAAAATACAAAAAGATGGACATAACTTCACTTTGAAGAAAACATAAAAAAGCTATAAAAAGGAAACACATGGAACAAACAATTAAAGAAATCAACGGGCACATGCAACTTTTGACTTGTTAAATTAATGCAACGTTCATCAATTATGTAGAGTGATAATATAAAGGCATGGGAAGTCAGTGAAACTGTAAAATTAATTATATAGTATTAATTATTTTATTAAAAATATTAATTTATTTTAAATGATATTTATTTTTAAAGGATATTATTAATTAGTTGTTTACTTATAAAATATTAATTGTAAATCAGATTTACTGCAAAATATATTTTTTTGACAGGACAAAATGATTAATACTAACTCTAATATAAATATAATAATCTAGCTAACTTTAACTAATTATATTTTGTTATAAAACGTATTAATTTATATTAAAATTATTTTCTGAACCATTTAACCAACAGTCAAAATTTTATAGATGTGTACATTCCTAAGTAACACTGCATAACTTCAAAAAATTGTATGTATACATATATAATATATTGTGCATTACATATAAAAAAACATTACGTCAATAAAATAATAGAAAAAGAAAAAAATTAATATCTTAAATAATTGTTTATGATAAACTCATTAATTAGGTGTCATTTTCTTCCAAAATAAGTGTTTTTGAAGATCTAAAATAAATGTTATTTACTTGCATAATTATAGTTTTTTGAGAAGTAAATATCTGATTCCAATTAAAATATATATATGCACATGTAGAGTTGAATAAATCATAGTAAATTAAATTCCTAAGAAGAGTGACTTTATTTTACCTTGACAGGAGTAGCAGCAGCAGCAGCTCCTCCCGCGCGCATAACACCAGCGTCATAAACTGAGCTAAAATCGGGCCGAAAAAGCCCGAAATTCCTCTCAGCCATAGATCCCGGTTTCTGATTCTCGTTAAATAGGCCGAATATATACGTCTCGAACCTCTTATTCGGCATCAACGGCGTCCCCGGCCCGAATTATAATGCGCCACCAATCCCCATTATACGACGCCGCATTGGGCACCGAGCACTTCGGCTGCTCGTAAACCTCCCCGGCCGACGCCCACCCCGTCTCTCCGGCCACAATCTCCACATCCCCGAACCCTAATTTATTCATCGACGTGTAAACCGAATCCATCAGAATGTCAAACATGTTGCCGTACGTCCGCCGCGTGTACTTATCCATCAGCCCTTTCGTCGGCCGGAAAAGACACAAATCCGCCTTCTCCGGCCCGTACGAGAAATACGGGTACGGGTTCACCATGAACGGCGATTTCGTCGCCCGGAGGAATTTCAGCATCGGTTCGAGCACTCCCCGGTCCCACCCGGACCGGAATCTAGCTTCGCTCGGGAGATCCGTCGGTTCGAGGATCCCGAGCGAATGCGCGGTGGTGACAGCGACGTCGTTTATCTTTTCCAGTTTCAGAGCCCGGTGTACGGTCACCATGGCGGTGACGAGATTGTCGATGAGGCTCTGTGGGCCCCAATGGAGGATCTCGTTGCCCACCAGGATGTAATTTATTTTAGTTTGGGGGTGGAAAGGTTTGATGTGGTTGACCACCCAACGCCGCGCGTAACGGACGTTAGTTAGATTGGGGATTTCGCCGTTAGGGATTGTGACGGCGACGAGAATGCCGGTGTTGGCGAAGGCGCGGAGGATGTCGGGGTTGACGTCGAAGATTTTGATACGGTCGATGGTGGTTTTGTCTTTGAGGAACTGCGCCACCTGAGACGGCGGAGGGAGGTTGTCGCCGAGGGTGCCGTAGTTGACGCCGATGGAGTGCACGGCGGTGATGGCGGCAAGGAAGAAGAGGGCGGCGGCCGCCACCCTTGTTGGAGACATGTTGATTATGTTGGATAAGAATGAAGAGAGAACGTGAGAGGTTGATGCAAATGGTATGGGGAAATTGAGAGAGAGAGAACGATGATTTTATAGATTTGAAAAAGAAAAAGGGAGATTGGTGGTGGAAAGAAGGTCAAAAAGAAGTGAGCGGAGGTGGTAGATTGAGTGGTGCTCCGCTGTGAAGAATAGGAGAGAGAGAAAGAGATAAGCAAACGAGACACTAGATTCTGTGTGTCATCTCATGGGCCCCGGCAGAATCATATGTACCCACTTGTATCATGTAATAATTCTGTTACTTTCGTTATTCCACATCCTTTTTCAAATTCGTGTGAGGTGCGGTGTGAAATTTCAGATTAACTGATTTGTAATTGTACCCATGTAAAAATATTTACCTGAGACAATGTCCTTATTTTTCTTTCTATTGTAGTCTGAATTTCGTTTTAATTATTGCGTAGAATGATAGAATATGTTATAGTAACCGTCATTTGTTTAATTATTTTTTTTAAAAATGGTGTGAAATTATCTCACCGTGTGATTATTATAAATTTATTAACACTATTTAATAAAAATATTAACACTTTTAATGTAAGGTGTTTAACTTTTTAATTTATTTTAATTTTAAAATAATATATTTTACATGTATTTTAAAATGTGATAGAAGTACAATTTATTTAATGCAAATTGTATCACTTTTTAAATTTTGTTTTAAAATACTACTAATACATTTTTTTAAAGTAATACCATTTAATCTAAAAGAAATACTCCCTCCATCTAATAAATTTATTCTATTTTTCTTTTTGATCTGTCCAAAAAATTTATTCATATTCTATTTTTACAAATAACTCTATCTCACATTTTTATCATCATCCTCTAAACATCACATATTTACTAAATATTTCTACTTTATAAATAAACTTACTAATATTCATTAAAATTCATGCTCAAAGAAAGAAAAATAAATTAATATTAAAATTCATGCTCAAAGAAAGAAAAATAAATTTATTGAACGGAGAGAGTAATAATCTTATAATAATATCAGGGTGAGATAGTCTGACAAAAACTATATACTACTTCTAAAATGTAGATTAATTGGATCAACTTAATTGCGAGATAGAATCCAATTAAAATTAGATATCAAAAAAGTGATCACGACCTATTTTATTAACACCCTTTAATAAAATAATTAATACTATCATAACTAATTTTACGGTGAAATATATTGATACAAAATTGTGTTATACATGAAAATTTTAGTGTTGATCTTGGGTGAATCAATTTTTTAGTGAAACTGATGTACAACTAATATTTTATATAATACCCTTTAATAAAATAATTAATATCATTCAAAATTAATATTTTATAGTATAAATAACTGATATCCTTTAATGAAATAAGTAATATCTTTCAAAATCAATTTTACGATAAAACTTGTTCACAAAAAAATTTACCTATCTTTAATTCCTATCGAAAAATATGAAACTCTTCGTACTTACTTCAGTCGAGACATTCATTCAGCATTTTACTTCATCAACCAAACATTTAAATATAAAAATTAAACTAGTCAACCATTTAAAGATAAAAAAATATTCTATACTCAACTCGATCGATAATAAAAACATAATTTATAATGCTCCTCGTAGTTTCAAACAAGTTTGAACACACATATAGCTAAAAGAAGATGATACAAATTTATATAAATGCAACTAATATTAGTAGAGAAAGAACCCCAATCAAAAGGCAAATTAAACTAGATACAATTGAAGCAGTATCTGGGAAAAATTAAACACCAACTGCATTCCAATTTCCATATGAATGACAATACAAACAACAGAATAAGAAGAAGATGAACCATCTTCTAATACAACAACAATGAGGCCATCCCAAATGGATAATAGCCGTCATCTAATCACGCTAGAAAAGCATTAGGGGCAGCTCCAGAACAAGATTATGCTCCGTAACCTACCTGCAATACGTGTTTCTTAGTACAAAGCTAGTGATCTCCAGCATCTATCATTCAACTTCATCGGTGAATCTTCTAGAACCATCTGGATTTCTGTTTGTCCCTTGCTTTCTATGTTTCTTGCTCTTGGCTTTCTTGGCCTTCATTCGCCGTTTCTTCTCGTTAGCATCAACCCATGCGTAATCAGATGGAATGGTGAAAGGATCAACTTCATCCCGGAAGCTACGGCCTTCACTATCACTTGATTGGCCTCCACGACTTCCTCTCATCCATGAGATCCATGAAGAACCCTCGGAGGATTCCTTAGACTTGGAATCTTGGAAATGGGCGGGGCTTGATAGAGGAGTTGAGAATTCCTCAATTGGTTGAAGCTCCTCAAATTTTGTAAATGTCACTAGGACACGTATTGTTGGGACAATTGGGATGGCAATCTGTGCAGCGGGTGGGTTCATTAGTAGTCACAATAGCACCCAAAACGTAGAATTTAAAACGCTCAACATATACATATGATGGATTGATAATATAAAATTGTGTAGAACCGGTTAAAATAAGTACAAAATAAGTCAATACATATACGTGATAGCTTCCCATGGGATCCAGCAACTTTTCTGACTGTTGACTATGCTTTTGAAGAGAGATGGTAATTATATCTCTAAATAGTGAGGCAAATAACATTATCATTCCAAGAAGCTACAAGCACAAGGATCACTACAATCAATTTAGCTTTTAAGCTAGGCTAAAATGAACTCAAGAAAGTAAAATTACTGTCAAAAATTCCCAGCGCAGTAAAGGGGGTGCTGATTGGTCAAGATATCTACGCAATATAGATGAAGGGAGAAAAAAGAAGAAAACGGGAATACAAATAGGAAAACAGCCATATGATTATTCATATTCTAGGAAAATTTAAGTCAACGACAACATAACCATTATGTCGCCCGATTTTTCTAATTGAATTGTAGTCAAACTTATGTCAAACATAATGAGGTGAAATCTAAAGTATGAGAACTAAAAATGGTAGCTGTCAAACTTTTATAGGAAACTCCCTAGTAGGCCTTCTAGTCTTCAGAAGTGTTCTCTTAGAATTTCACCATTGGTTCTATACTACTGTTACTTACTCAAATGTAAGTTTAATTATTAACCACACTAAACCATAAATAAATTTAGGAGTCCAAGTGACAGCAGCCAACAGATTAAGCACATTACACTGTTCCTCATGTGAGCAGTCATTATCTAAATTAACATATTCAGTAAACTGATACTCAGTAAAATTGTAAAACTATAAAGCAAAATTACATGTAGCTGCAACCCTATGTTCACAAGCTTCTGACAATCTGTGCTCAATCTAGACTTTCTTCAATCCCTAAGTTCGCATGAACCGCAGAAGTTCTATCAGATTCTTATATTGTGACTACAATGACTATTTCCACAAAACAGAAGCTAGATTCTTATGCTCAATATATTGATTATAATTATGTTTTATGTTGAAAACAGAAGGCAGAAAAACTATTTCCACAAAACAGTAATAACGGAAGTACAAAACAGTATGCATAAATAAGTGCACATGTCCTTAAATACCTTGACTGGAAATGTTCCAGGAGGAAGCTTAGTAGTCAAAAGCTCTCGAAGTCTTCTCACGGCTTTGACTTTATTAGCTAATATGTCAAGCAAAGGCAAGAGTTCTTGTGTCTGCAAAGGAAAATCTGGTGTCAACCACAAAACAGGTCTCAGGCCTTTCTTATACTCGCTTTCACTCTTTGACTCAACGGCGGGTCCTTTCTTCTTTTTCTTCTTGCTACCTTTATCTTTCGACTTCTTCATGTCCCCTGTATCCTCCCTAGGAAACTCAGATGATGATCTGCGACTGTCATTTGACTTCTGCCTGCTATCATCAGGTGCCAACTTTGAAAACTTCTTCAGAATCTTTGAATCATCAGGATCGTCTCCAAGGTTCTTTGAGCTCTTCTTGTTCCAAACAAACCAACCTTTCTTCTCCTTCGTAGCACCATTAGATTCACAGCTTTCAAGTGAACCCGTATCAAAGTTTTCATGGCAATCCTGCACCTCACTGTCTTCATCCTCACCAAAGCCATCCCCATCCGAAGTGCAGAATCTAACTGCAATCTTTCCTCAGCTGTCAAGACATCATCATA
The DNA here is from genome assembly GCA_030762865.1 of Paraleonurus japonicus. Lineage (NCBI taxonomy): Eukaryota > Viridiplantae > Streptophyta > Magnoliopsida > Lamiales > Lamiaceae > Paraleonurus > Paraleonurus japonicus. The sequence goes on from CM061053.1 coordinate 6,226,769, forward strand.
CTCATCATTTTCAGCCCCATTAACTGCCAATCTATCTTCATCATTAACTGAAAAAAGCTCCTCATCAGTCATAGCACCAGGAACTCTTCTAGACTTCACGCTAACCTGGACATGAAGCATATCATAGACCTTGGCTTTCCAAGCTCCAATCATCTCAGTCCTTTCTTGTCTTCTCCAATTCAAATGGGGAACGAGCTCAGCCTGAGTAACATCAATTCCTGGTCTGTACATATTAGTTTGAGACATCAAAGCCACTTCATGCGCAACTTCAGCCTCTGATGGTTGAATACCAGCTCCTTCGAGAGCATTTGTGATCTCTTTCTCCTTGTGAGCCAGTACGATCAAAGATCCAGGAGGCAAAGATATATTTCCATTCTCCGAGGAATGACCCTCTCCAAGAAAGAGAAAAGTTTGATCAGAGCGTTGGATACGGAATCCATCAAACCCTGCAAGGGTCATATCTGCTCTGAGATTAGAACCACGTTTCCATATCCGATAGGTATCTGAAGGGGCAATTCTACCAATGAATGGTATCACTGTGCTCTCAAAGTGGAATGTTATCTCCATATAAAAGTCACGGATTCGAGAAGCTGATGCCACAATCCTAGGAAGCCTACGGCACCATTTAGCCCAGGCAAGAGGCTGGTAGTGCCGGGCTATGATCATGGCTATGCTCTCCTCCCGGGTACAAACTGCCTCTTGGAGCGCACTCCATCCATTTTCATTCTGAAGACTCCAATCAGCACCAGCTGCCATTAAAACCTCCGCTGAAACGGCATCATGCATCCTCACCGCTAGGTGCAAAGGAGTTTCCCTACCCGGAACGTCCCTCCTGTCAATCATTGCAGACACAGCATCTGCATCCACTTCAGCAGCCAAAGACTCGTCCTCGGTATTGACCTCTCCCGCCTTTGCCAGCTTAGGAAGTCCGGCCACAATACGTTTCAATGTTGCATGGTCACGTCGCAGCACCGCCAAATGGGCAGGACTATGTGCATATTTAGACAAATCCTCCATTATTCTATCTTCCTAATATCTATATTCCACGTTTCCTTTCTTCACTTAATTAATTCTACAAAATTGAAACTTCGCCAACTCCTTAATCTAATGAATATCTCAGAGTTGGAACTTTCCACCATTTTGCAACAAGAAATGCCAGGAAATCATCCCAGTTTTCAACTCACAAAAAGATCCCCACCATAAAGCCAAAGTTTCAATTACACACAAAAGTCCTAGTTCTTCTTCACAAATAATATTCCAAGGACTCAATAATTCATCAACACATAAAAGCCCCTTAAATCTTGATCTCAGCTCAACATCACCCAGGAACACATTCTGACAAAGAGATAAAAACAAAACAAAAATAAATAAATAAAAGCGCGGCAAAATAAGTACAATACCTCGATCTAGCTACGATTCTAGCTTTAGATTTCAATTAACATTTTCATTTAACGAAAAAAACACACACACGCACAAATTACAAGACCTACATAAGAAACACGGAAAACGAAAATTACCCGAAACGAGTAAAATTGATGCGACTCCGGGAGAGACTGGATAATTAATGTAGATTTAGATCTCTTTCCCGAATTTCTCTCTCTATAAATGCAGAATCCTGGGTAGATTGAGAGAGAGAGAGAGTGGTGAGATGTGTAATTGCAAATTGGCATCTGCTGCTGCTCGCTGGCCTGGCTGCTGATACTGTTAGCTGTTTCTGGCAATAGAGATTTAAACAATTGCCATCAGATTGGGAGAATATTACAAATCTGCCACACGCGTGACATTACATATTTTGATTCTGCGGTTTTGTCAATAAAGCCACCAATCTACTACTTTCCCACCCTTCGACTGTCCAAAAGGTCTCAGATTTGAATTCCATTTATTACTATTATAATAATAATTATTAGTATTAAATATTTAGTGGTAATTAAAAATCAATTGGTACATCTCAAATCATTAACGTGCACATTGGGAAAGACAAAACAAAGACTTGTATAATCAGATATTTTCTCTTGCTATATTATGAGACTTTCGTTTGAGTTGATTTGTCAATGAAATATTCGTTCTTAACCAAAATAATTGAAAACCATTTCAAGTGGGGATCAGATTAATTAGCTAATACTAATGATATCAAATCTTGGTCAGATTTACTATTATATATTGTATAATAAATTTCAAAAATTATAATTTGGGAAGAAACCGAAATCATTGTGGATTTTATGTTGTACAAAAAGCTGAAATATAATTTCAACATCCTATTTCAATATCATCATTGCACCATAAATGTGTCATATAACATTCTAGGAATACAAAATAAAATGCCATCTAAAATGATACATAAAATTACACTTTCCAAAGTTTAGAGAGGTGTGTTACTAGATCAATCACATGTGTGTGTTGTTTGTTCACAAAATGTGTAATTTTCTGCATATGTGACAATTATGTACACAAAATAGGGAGGAGAGAGAGAGAGAGAGAGAGAGTTGGCTAAAACTTTCTGGCAATTAGCTCACAGGTAAGTATATTGTTGATGGATACAGCCAAACTCCCAGCGCCCAGGACGGGAACAAGGTTGAATGATGGACCTTGATCGCTATCAATTCTCGTGCTGATGTTAGCGAATTCATTGAATGCTTTGTTAAAGATTGTAGACAACTTTCCATGGCTGGTGTCTGGACTTGCTGTGAAATAGATCCTCAAATTCTGCAACGAATAAGATAACAATGAGTGAAGCACAGCAAACAATGTGCAATAAACATTATCCTGTGAGTATCTGTATATTAGAGCAACAGCTGAAATGGATGGCCTCGAATCAATTTAGCACAGAATGTGGTGCATGGAAAAGCCTACCAAATTATAGCAATACTATGTACTTTAAGTTCTTATGATTTAGTTCGTTTTAAATTAGAGAATTTGTCTGTTATATTGAGTTGTGATTTCAAATTCATCCCCAAATGAAACCTATCCATGCATTTCAAATTCACACAGATTTTCTCAGACAGACTCAAAGTTCACGGGATATTAATACCATAACAAAAGTTGACAGTAACGCAATTTAAGAAATAAGCTATTACAAAAATATGCGAACAATCAATCTAATACGATAGCTAGAAGAAAACAAGTGGCAGAGGAGAAAGCATTACAATTGAAGAGAAAACTCACCAATATATCATCCCAAGAGAAATCATTCTCGAGAAGGATTCCATCTAGCAGATAGATGCAGAATTTTGCCATGCTTACAACTTCATTTTCAGAGCTAGATTTACATAGTGAACAGATCTTCGCTGCAATTTCCTGTGTGACAGATATTACAGCTACACATATTCTCCCACTAATGATACATTTCTGAAGACAGCTATCATGCCAGTTTTCATACTGAAATCCCCAGTAAGCTTGTTTTGTACCCAAATTTTGTTTAGTGACACCAGTTGGAGTCGCTTCATTCTCCCCACTGCAAAGTAGGGGTTTTACTTCCACCAAAGCTCTGCAGACCAAAACCACAATAATCACTAAAACAAAAGGTTAAAAGCCCCATGAATTGAGTTACATTAATGTGCAACATAATATAACTTATCTGCACAAAACACTCAAGATTTATGAAACTTAATCATTTATTGGTTCTTCATAAACATTTGGGTAAAGGTTACAAATTTTGATTTCAGTCTGTTAACTTTTCAACTTTGAGAATAATCCCTTCTTAAGTTTACAAAATTCAACTTTTTCAAAGGTTAACAAAATTCAACTTTTTCGTCCTTTTAATAAATTGTTTAGAGAATGAATTTCAAAGTTGAAAAAGTGAGCGAACTACAACTAAAATTGGTAAAGTTAAAGGACAAAATATAACAACCCTAAACATATTACCTGTGCATATGTTTAGGGAATGATTCATACTAAACCTAAGTGTTCGATTAGTTAGGTTACCTTTTCGGCAGATCAGGAACAAGAATGTATAAAATAACGGGATCATTCACTTCAGGCATGTTGGACCTGCTTCCACAATTTAATCGCAACTTCATTTCAGCAAGACATATGTCCTTCTGATTCTCGATGACAGTTCTGTCTGAAGAACTTAAAGATACAGAACAATAAATGACCAGAGCAACAGCAGTTGTAGATATTGAACAGTTGAAACATTTTGCAACAGCTTCACTACTCTCCAACGCTTGTTGAAACTCCAAAGCAGGACCATCATTACGAAGCAACATTGTTGGAGGATGAAGCCCCAACTGGCCAGCCATATATAAAACATCCTTATGCAAGGTTGCCTGAAAAATATGCACAAGTAAAATGAATGATATGTTGAAAGTTGAAAAGAGTGTACTGAAGATATGTGTCCTTAACCATCACAAGTGTATTGTAGAAAGATTATACATGCACATTAAGAAGGATTGTTGCCTCAAATTGTACTTCATATTATAACACTAAGCAGGCGCTTGGTTCAAATTCTTCAATGGGAATGGTAATGAAAATCTTTTCCCTCTATGTCCTTGTAATAAAAGGGATATGTTGGAGGAAGGGTTGTCCAAATGGTGGTAACATTGTTAGTTTGTTCCCCAATTTGGAATAAAGTGGACAGTGAATGGTTGTGGTTGAGAAATAGTGGAATGATTTGAGGAGAAATGATTATAGGAGGGGGTAGTTAATCAAAATGGGATAACAAATAACTTATTTAGGAGGGGAGGTAATGGATTGATCATCTTTTGTGCCCATTAACCATCATAATTACCCTAAACTCATTCTCATTCGCATTCCCTTTGAAATTTTTTTTTAACCAAGCGCCCCCTAAATATTTAAAAATCTAGAAGGCCTTCAGCTTATAAAACTTGACAACCCAACTTTTTCAGTAGCATTGCAACTAATTTTTGAAGATTATTTGGCAAAGTGAGCCGCTGAATTTTGATAGAAAAAATAAAAAAAGGGAAAAACTTGTGTGAGACCGTCTCACGGATCTCATTTCGTGAGACGGGTGCATTTTTTAATAAATTGTAATCACTTTTTAAAAAGTGATACAAATTAGTATAAAAGTGATAAAAATTTGAAAAGTGATACACTTCACATTATAAGTGATAATAATATATTAAAAAGTGATAACAATTTATTAAAAGTGAATCCGTCTCACGAAATGAGATCCAGGAGACGGTCTCACACAAGACTTACTCTAAAAAAGTGTAATTTTCTCATGAACATCAACAAGGGAATGATAGCAGATACACAACTTACACAGTCCTTGGTTAAGGATATTACCAATTCACCAGCTTGATACTAAACTTATGTACTCAAATTGCAAAATAATGTCCAGTGCTAGGTAACTATACTATACTTATTACATTGTTTTTGCTCATATTAGTACGATTACTGTATGAATTCATTTATAGAATAGAGATATGATCATACGCAAAAGTTCCGTGTCCATATTGATGGAGATATAATTTCAAAATGGCATATGCAAGCAAATGAATTAAAACACATTCACACACGCCAGAAACACAGGTTGTTAAAATCTTAAGGGAGTAGAGACTCAATATCATGTTTTGGTCTTAGTTATTATTTGGTTATACAAAGTGGTGACACTGAATGATGTATTTCTCTTTTTAGTTTGGCAATTTTTTATATAAGCTGATTTCGTGATAGTATGAAACTAAGGGCTTAGGGTGCATTGATCTTGTGATATGCATGAGTAAAAATAGTAAAGGAATAAGAATGTCAACATCTACATTTGTGTAGAACTGTCTTTAAATAACACAACTATACAGAAGAATAAACTTGTGATTGCCTATTAAAGACTTAATTACATTTGATAAGAGAAAAAGATAATATAAGTACACATTTGAAAGATGTCTAACCTGGCTATATGGACCAATACAACTAGGAGCCCACTCTGAAATGCTTTGAACATGCAAAACCTTTTTACTGTTATCATTCGAAACCAAGACTTCAACATAAGCTCTCCCAAGACCAGCTTGCAAAAGAGGAAGTTCTAGAGTGGAGCGCGATGGCACACCAAAACGACACTTCTCTTGAGTAATGAATTTCACATATTCATCATTTGCTAGAGTAAACTCATCCATATCAGCTATATACAGATGTACATATAGAACATTCTCCCAAGAGCAATTATATTCAATAAGCAGCAATTCAACTCTTGTTAAAACCACCTTCAGATCCCCTCGCAAATCTGTGAAATTAGAAGGGGTTAACAAACAAAAAACATGAATATCCAAATGAAAGATAATATCCCAACCATAACCATATAGATGACAAAATAAAAGAGAATTCCATCAGAATTTAATATCATACCTGTTGAGGTTTTAGAGGCATCTTGCAACCAGCAAGCAATGGAAAAGGTATTATCCTTCTTGGATTTTGAAAAGTGAAGTTCTTGTTTTGTATCTACTGCTATGTCAGAAATCACATCATTCTTTGGACATGAGGCTTCTTCAACAACTAGGCAATCCCCTACCACCTCATGTACTGAGTTAAATTCTCCCACAGAAACTTCATTGTTTTGGTCATTATTATCATCAGACAATAAGACAGACTTCTGTTCTAAGTGAAATTCCAATGGATGAAGAACCCCTACAGGAGCTATTTGATCTGGTGAATGCAAGACAACTTCAAATTTATCTAGCACAACTCGAGCATTCTGGCACAGATATACACATGTCAGTGTATTAACTAGAAAGGGAACAAGAAGCTAAAAATAACATCAAACAGAAGATCTATATGGAATCGTTAGCTGAATCAGAAGGAAGGACAAGCACAAAATATAATTGTGCCACCACCAACTTCACAATGAATATTTGAATCTAAGGAAGCATAAAAGGTGAGGAAGGTAAGCTTACTTTGAAGAGGGGACAGTCCAGTGTTAAAGTTTCATATTCTCCTCCTTCACCACAAACGTTTATCCCATACAACCTGTCAATTAATCAGCAAAACAACAAAATCTGTGGAGTCAAATACCACAGAACACTAGAGATGAGTTGGTTGACATACTCTTTAAGATTGTGAAGATGGGACTCCAAGTGTGTTAATTCCTTCCCCAAGTGCTTTGAAGGGTTCAACCCTATGGCTGCAACCTAAAAGCGAAAAGGGTTGGAGGAAAACATAGAAGTTAGATTCTAATTTAAACAGAGTCAAGGGAAAACATCGCAACATATTTGTTGAATAACTGAGTGAATCCAAATAATCAGCGATAGTGTTGTTAAATCATTGATAACTTGGGCAGATTGTTGCTACACAAAGGACGAATTCTAACTTAGGACATTGATGTTCTACATCAGATGAAATTTGAATAAAAGTACTGAAGACCAGAGGACTGATGTAAGATGTTCATAAGAGATAGATAAGTTACTTTTGAACGTGTGATGTGCATAACTTGTTAAACACATATTTTACCTTAACTGTGATGGCTATAATTCCACTGCTAATCTGGAGAAAAAAAAAAAGAACAAATCATGTTATTGTGAACATATAGCAATGCCACTTGAATAGCATAAAACCATATCTAGAATTGATAACACAATGTTTACCATTTGTTGAAGGAGTAATGACTGATCTTGCCTCCACAAATATGCCAGAGACACAAGCCCCAACCTCGAACATACACTTTCCACGCGTAGCCTTTGATAGTCAGAAGCAATTGCACCTGAGGAAACTGCTGAAATAGAGGGTATCTGCCGCTTTACTTCTTTTAAGAGGACTAACATATCTTCAACCTCATCTCCAGGAGTCATACTGTAGCTAAGGCCATAATGTCTGTCAAGAACAAAAATGCAAATTGTCATTTGAATTGGTATGAGGACATTAAAGTGAAGCATGGAAGCCTACAGTCGACAAACCTCTATAAAATAGGTTTGCTGTAATCAATAAAATGTTGACATGAAAGAACAAAAGAAGAAGGTTTATATGATTAATTATAAAGAAATGCTTTTATATCTTGTTTATGTTCTTCTGGACTAAAGGTAAGGCCATAAACGTTTGTCTCCCTCCTAAGATGTCTCACTTTCTATTTTGGTCAACTGATTCCTGACTTACCAAACCTCCACACCATTTTCTAGTGACATTCAAATAAAATCAAGAGCCTGGGTACCTGAGTTATGTCAATAATGAAAAAGTGCGGCTAAACTCTAACGTGTAGTGGTGCTAAGACATTAGTCTTGCATAGGTTGAATTGCAGGTCTGGACCAAGTGTCAAAGATGAGATTAACTGATTAAAGAATCAGCATATGGTTTCTATGGGATGAGAGAAATATAATGTCAGCATCTATTTACAATTGTAATCTACCATACACCAAATTTTAGTAACTGTGAATAGAAAATATTTGAAGGCCACAAGTCAAAGTCCAAATAAATATTCTGAGCCACTTTGCTCATGAATTGAGTTTAATAGATTTGGGTATGAATGAATCAAACTCTAAATCTTTAACGACACATCTACATCCATATATTTGAATACCACCAAAGAAAAGAAATAGCCAAACATGTTCTGATATCAAATGTGCAAGTGAATGTAATAGTGATGTTTCTTTAATTTTTTTCCTTTTTTCTTTGTTTGATATCTTGTAAAAAACAAAGCATATTGTAGTTTCCCAGATATAAAAGGTTGAGTATCTAGTTCTACCTAAGCTTTCCAGTTAATGGGCTAACCTGGTGGATCCTTGGATACGCCTCCTAAATAACGGAATTCCCATGCATTGTGCATAGCTAACAACTATCTGGTGTCCAACCTGCAAGACACATGTACATTGTTTAGAAAATTAAGTTACAGTAGGAAAAAATAAAAACACACGCATTCATACTGCTGATTAGCACAAAAGTGTTCACACAAACAAAAATCTCATATCATCAATACGCACCAACTAATAAATTAGTGCAACAATTTCTTTCACATTTTAATTATCCAATGACCCGAGGAAAATAATGAATATGAATAATTTAAAATACAACAGCATCTCGTTAGCCAAGGTCAATCTTTCATTACTGAAGTATAGAAAGTGTTCTGATGAAAATATAGTGTCGCACTCTGTTTCTTAGATATTTAGAGAGAACAGAAAATTCAGATTAAGAAATAACGCAATACAACCGAACTATTTTCTTCAGTCTCAGGAATGAGGAACATCTTCAGGTAATTCAATCAAATGAATCTTTTAACTCACTCCGTTACACTAATTCACATGCAAGTCAATGCTCGATAATAATGTGATTTCCAGTTATAAATTCATTTACTGAAGACCTGAATTAGAAATTTTTCAAACATAAAACAGAAACAAGACAAAGGCTTACAGTTTGATACATGTAACTATCAAGCTCGTCTAGTGCTTCATCAGCAGGCATCAAATTGGCGAGCGCTACAATCTGAATTCACAAATTTGGAAAATAAGAAACATTATCACAAATGGCTTCCTTGCACGCACTCATACGCAGAGGAGTTAAAAGGAGAACCTCGTGGCCGTATTGCTGGCATTTCATCATTGCATAGCAACTATCCTTGCCGCCACTGACTAGCGCCACCACCTTCATCGTCGGGCGGTTGAAATTACTAGGGTTTTGCAGAGTTATGGTTTACTTTCAGCGGACCAATTATGACTTAGGAGACACGCAAGATTTAAAATTGGATGCGGAGAAATTTACCATTCCGCCTTACTGTTTATGGCACAGACAAAGGTTAGGACTAAGAGTCACGTAATATTTAAAATTGGATGCCCAGAGATTTACGTAATATTTAATGTATGATATTGTGTCCGTCAAAAAAAAATGTATGATATTGTGTTTCATTATTTCTAATACTCAAAAATTATATCAATAATAAGTCGTCCCTCACTTAAATATAACTATTCTCGACATAAATTTTAATGAATATCAGTAGTTTGTATATATAAATACAATATAGTAATAGTCGAGTTATAGGTTTAAAAAAATTCAAAATTGCAAATAGATTAAAAAATATTTGCACGGCACCACAAAAATATTTGCAAAATGAACCTATTTGTAATTTTTGAATATTTTTTAAACCTATTTGTAATAGTTCCATGTAGTAAATATGTGGTGTTTGGGATTTATGATAAAGTAGTGTAATATAGTATTATTACTAAAATTGAATGAGAATAAATATTTTGAATGAGACGAAAAAAAAATAATAATTTTTTGAACGAAGGAAATATAGGAGAACCACTCTTATGAAATATTTCACATGAAATTAGTGTATATTGGAATGGGTAGATATACTTGTAGATCCTAAGGTAAAACATATTTCCCCAAAAAATCGCGATAAGACAAGATAGAAAAATTAGCTTCAAAGTATATTCTTGTAAAGGCAATTATGTGTTACTAATTCTTATAAAAATAAATATTTATTTTTATAGTAACTATAAGGACAATATTTGTTCATAAGGGGCAAATATATTGTCTTGATTTTATTGATACTGAACACATTTATCTTCATATAGTAGCATATTTATATTCATATGATAACACATTTTTCAATACCTTACATGTATATTATAAGTAGAAGTGTGCATCGGTCGATCCGATAACTAAACTGAATTGCAAAAATCGAACCAAAATTATAGTATAAATAACTGAAATCAAACCGAATTGGCCTAAACCAAACATAATCAAAAATAGAAAATTTCAGGTCGATTTCAGTAAAAACCAAATTAATATTTTATATTATTAAAGTTAGGGCTTACCTTTACATATTTTCCTATAAATTATTATTTATTATATATATTTTGACTCCCGATTAATCAAAAATTTAAGCCTAAATAACTTAACCAAACCAAATACCAAAATTTGGTCAAATTGCTTTTGATTCACTTACCGATAAGTAACCGGATTACGTAAAACCTTAATTATGAAGACAAATATTTGTATTTTGAATTTTGTTATATTATTGACTAATATAATAATTTTTATATTATTAGTAATATTATTTTAGTATAACATTATTAATATTATTGTTATAATATACTCCCTCCGTTCCATACTCGTTGTGATATTTGCCAAAAAGTACATCTTATACTTGTTACATCATTTCCTTAAATAGTAATAAAATAACTTTTTCACTTTTATCTATCCCCTCAAATATTATAATATTACACCATATGCCACTACTTTTCTTACACTAACTCAATTTAATATTATTAAACAACTCTCCTATTAAAGTTGAAAACAATATCCTGCCCCATAAAAAAATAACTTATATTATTAAAAACTCTTACATTAAAACTTGTGTCCAAACAAGAAATATCACAACGAGTATAGAGCAAAGGGAGTAATAGTTATTAAGTACGTTAATAGTAAATCAAACAAAAGTAATTTTCTCCGTTAAAAAATGGATGAAAAGCATTACATCTTACAAGACTAAAAGTGCAACTCCATTGAAAATCCTGTCTGATGAAAATTTAACTAACAAATCAGTGAAAATAGACATTTTTTTACCACTTTTAAAATGACCACCACATTCCTATAAAAGATTTTGAAATCGTGACCTTCTGCTCATCAGTAAACCACGTACAGGCATCTGCGATATATTTTGTCAAAAATACTTTTGTTGATAAGAATGCAATTTTCAAATAAAAGGACAAACTATATAAGTTCAATTTTAATATGCACGTTCTAAAATGAAATACAAACTTTATTTTCATACTCTTAACATCTCTTTAATTACTTAAATTGACATTAATTTTATTTAAACAATCACTTAATTCATAAATGGACCCCACATATTCCCAAAATATCCTCCAACATATCTATTTTATACATAAATTATCAATATTTCTTAAAACCGTGTAAAAGATTTTATGCATACATATATATATATATATATATATATATATATATATATATATATATATATATATATATATCCAACCTCTGCAACAAAAGCATCTTCCCATGGGTCATCACATCTTTACATCCCACAACCACTTAACTTCCAGAAGATAAGGAAACCAATAATAAACACAAACAACTAAGAGTCGAAATTTCAAGAAATTCATGAAAGTTAACGAGCAAACAAAACATACACTGTAGTTTAAACCAAGCTATATCCCACCCGAAAAATGTACTAGATATGGGCACTAAGGGAAATAATTAACAAACAGTTTCTTACAGCTATGCAAGGAGATCCTAAAAACGTTGCCAATGAAAGTAACCTGTTGCTAGTTAGTAGCCAGTCAACAACCGGTGCACTTGTGCCAAGCATCTCAAAAGCCCCATTCAACAGTTATAGACCTTGGCAAGTACGCAGTGTGCAGATAAACTCAAAACTTTCCAAACGAGCATCTATGTATCGGTTTTGATTGGAATTGTGAATATTGCTGAAACCCATTTGACAGCTCATCCCACAAAAATATTGATTTATATGCTTTATAGGCAGTTTGATACAAAGAATTCACTATAGACACCTGAATGCAGACAATATGTTACAAACTCATCAAAGAATCATGTAAAGACTTGGATAAGTAAAATTATACCGGGAGTTCTCTATCAGCGAAAATAACCATGTACATATTTCATTTTACTTCTAAACAGTGGAACAGGCATGCTGACAAGGAAAAGAGGGCAAAAGAAATTTAAATTTCTTTTACATGTTGACAATATCATTGTAATATAATAACCTTATTTTGCCCCGAACATCTACTCATCAATGGACCAAAAATGCTTTTCTACACTAGAGAAATGTTTTGAGAATCGAGAAGAACCCTTGAGGAGTGCAATGGGGTTAAGTATTAGGATGTTTGGTGGGTTACAAATCATAAAGTTGAAACTTGAAGGGATGGTTTGTTTCTGATACTGTTAGAGACTGGAGTTGTGATCTTTAACAATTTTATCTTTGTTCATTACATCATCCCTAGTTTTTTTTTCCTCACTTAACGAATATTCTGTATCCTCATTTTTTTAAAAAAATATAATTCAATTTCTATCTTATAAGTATTTCTTATTTTCCTCCTCTCTTTTTTCCTGTTGAACTTTCCTCCAACTTCCAAGTCTTCATTCCAAAATAATACCTTTTCCCTTTATTAATATTATTTTCTCATCATCCTCCCATTTCATACCCGCAGCCACCACCAATCTCCGTCCAGAACTTTAGTTGCCACCACTAGCACTTCATCCAACCCTAACCACCCTCACCAACCATCACCACAACATGATTTCTGACTTCAAATTTACACATCACATACCAAACAACAAAATCAATTTTAGGAAATCAAAATGTTACAATCATCACATAAAAGTACCCCTGCAGCAGCAGCCTCTCTTGGATGATTAGAGAGAGGGGTTATGGCACTTCTATGACACCATCAACCAATTTGGACTGTTGTTCTGATACAATGTTGTGTAGTTATTGAAATTGAATGGGGTATGCTTTTCCCTTATGTCAAACCTAATGTAGTGTTTAATGATTATCCTGATAGAATTGACGGGAACATACAAAAAAATTGTAATTGTGGCAAGCATATGACATGTACATCAAAAGAAACAACATAAAAAGTTCAAGCGTAATTCTTAGCATTTCAAAGCACGCTGAAAATCATAGTAGACAAGGCCTCTTATCAATACCTCATCTCTAACATATCAAAACATACCGGAGATCGGGATATGGACAAACATATGGACTGCTAGTACTCATGTTTGAATTTAAAAATTATTAAAGTACAGGTAGTCAATGCACATATTCTAAAAACAAAGTAAGACTTAAATTTTGATAGACTCGGAAGGATACCTGAACATTCAATGGAGATCTCACCGAAAAGAACTCAAAAAGGAGCCTCAAGTGATTCATCCCAAACATCCGCACTTCCATTAGAGGCATCCTCGGCATCTTCCTCCATTGAAAGTCTAATATATTCTCTGTGGGCAAAGCGGTCCCATTCTGTCAAATTTGGGTTCTCGCGCTCCTGTTCAGAATTTGAAAGGTGAAAGGAGAGAAACTTCAAGGACCCAACATCGTCAAACTTAAAATAAAAATACCAAGTTGCACAAATTTTACCTGGCGAATTAGAAACGGGTCACGAGTCTCAAAAGCCATAAACTTGTTAAGGTTAAAAAGGATGTTAAAAACACTGCCAGAGAGTTTGCTTCCTTTTAAATCATGTAACGTAAAATAACTATCATCCTGCAAATGATAAAGATTGAATTTCATGATATGATATGGTAGGTAGGTAGATACTTGTGCCATATATAATGAAATTCAAATAAAGTTATTTGTTCAACCATACTAGTTAACCAGATACACATGGTTCTTCTGAAGCAACTCATTTTAAAATTTAAAGCTGTCATAATCTACTATCACAAACTTATAATAGTGCCAACTACAGTACAATGCTACAAGCCTCCAATCAAGAAATCAACTTATGAGCTTTTATAACCGCATCATAGCAGCTTCTAAGATAAAACCTTCATATCACGCAACCAAAGTGGAGGGAAATAGTTAAAACAAAAACACACACACATAATATTGAATATAAAACAATCATACAGCTAAACCAATGTCTGCACAGGACCAAACACATAACAAGGACTTGAGAGTGGCAAAAGTTATTTCTCTGAGTGAGCATCCATAAAATACTAAGGACTTAAAGAGTGGCAAAAGTTATTTCTCTGTTTGACAATCCATAAAACACAAACAAGCACAAAGACATTATTAGACAGGAAAATTTGCATTAAAAAAATATATCAAATAAATACAATCTTGGGGAAGTTTACCTCTGGACTAATCATGTCAACTATCTGACACAAAATATCCTCGAAAAGTACAGGCTCTTGAGCCATGCATTCCATTCTGTGCAGCTGCTCCTCATAAAAGAACTGCATCTCGTTCCTCGTAATAATTCCATTTCCATCTAAATCTATGCATTTAAACCTGAGGGGAAGAATGAGTAAGAGATTAAATTCTCATATGAAACACACAAAATAATTCATTTCCGATGATTCCATGTGAATCAAGCTGCTAATCAACAAACTGTAATAATATAAAAACCAGGGAGGGGCGGGAGGCGCTCGACGCAGTTGCATGCTTAAATAACGTTTATGTCGTGTTAGCTTTATTACAAAGGTAACCAATCACAACTTACTCAGACCATTCATAACATATATTTAAAGCTATTATTGAGAAACATGACTTCGGCATCTTTAATTCTTTATGCACTTATCATCCCCTAAAGAAGACTCAAAGATATCCCTTTGAGCTCGTGCTCTGCAACCAGATAGTGTATCATTCTGCACTACGTTCTTCATCCACTTCTTAAAAAAAAAAAGGTCAACTTTTTTCTGAGTCGTAGGACATACTGGCAGCTGCCCCAGAGAAGTGTCGAGTCTAAGAAAGGTGTATAAGAGGAGATTCTTACAAGAACCAGTTTACACATATTCCTGATTCCTGTCCATCTCCTACATTGGAGACAAGAACACTTGGCATATAATTATCAAAAACTCTATGTAAGAGTCTACTGCCCCCACATTATGCACTTCAATGATTTAAAGTGAAACTTCATTCTTCTGTTACATGGCAACGCCTCAATAATTCATTATTGGTGGAAAAAACTCCAAAATACAAATTTAATATTGCAGAACCCCTGAAATCTCTTGGTAAATGGAAAGACACAAACCAGTACTCAAGACTAGGCTCGGCTGATTTATCCTCCTCTGACAGTATGAAGTAAATGAAATCTTCATATCCCATCTTTCCTTCAACCTTACTGGTGAACTTTCTGGGAACCTTGGCCAAATTTCAAATAAGCGACATTTAGAGAGATGAGTGAAGCATACTAAGTTACACAGATTAGTGGCTCTTCAACACAGCGGATAACAATGATTGAAAAAAAAAAAAAAACAAACCTGAGAAAATATTCTATCAACAATCCTGTAGGTAAGTGCGTGGTTACCATATCTGATAAGGTTCTCTTTGTCGATCAAAAGTCATGATCGGTATCCAGCTCCCAAAATTTGCAGTACATCACGTAAAAATGTTCATAAGAGAAGTACCTGCAGTAAAGCGATAATGAGGTAGACGAATGAAGCTAAAGAGGAATAGTAGCAATTCGAATATGGTGGTAGATAAAAATGCAATTGCAGAAAAAAACATATGTGCGGTAATATAAGCAAACCCATCTTTCATTTAAAATCCCACCAGCAAGAAAATTATAAAATGCTACTACTTTTTAGCATATCTTATCTGAACAGAGTGAATCTTTGCTTCTGCAACAGACCTCAGCAAGTATACATGTGCTCGGCTTCCTCGCCCATGTCAATTAAATACATTTATCAGGCCAGTTTTAGTGTTATGCATAGGAAACGACCATGTTATTGTGGGATTTATCATGATTAACAAAATAATGAGAAAAGCTATTCTCAGGAGAGATTAAATTAAGCAGCTAATTACCTCAACACTTTGTTAATATCTTCTTCTTCATCTGCATGCTGCATTGCAGCAATTAAATTTGAACGCTTCAGCTCCCTTAGTGTAAGACGACCATTACCCGATCTATTCACGTAGTAAAATATTCTGTATATTACAGTTTCAGCTGGAGATAGCAATGAAGTTGAACTGTTAATTCAATGAGGAAATGTGGTTTCTTGTAACAAGAAAATGAAAAACACGTCAGACTTTAAAATCAGGTCATGCAATGCGCAGCCAACTAAACTGGTGATTGGTCCTGAATAGTACATCAACATTCGGACAAGAAAATACAGAAGCAGCAGGACAGGCATTGGAGAAACTACCAAAAGACCATTAACAAAAATGTATACCCCACCTCATCCAAAAGATATGTTTCTTTCTTTTCCCCTTTTAATACACAAACAGCAATCAGAGGATAAAGAAAGTCAACAGTACCTTTCGCCATCAAGTATGACCAACAATTATCTTTCAGGGAAAAACTACGAAAAAGGTGTACAGAAGCACTAGATGTATTAAGTACCTCCAAACTAGCATATGCAAGTAATCGCCATTAACATAACTAGAAATACACCTACGAAATGTATGGCTAGTATATTCCATTTATTATTTTTAATAAAATCATTTAATTAGTTATATATATATTTTTTTATCAAGTATAACTTATTAATATAATTAATACTCCCTCTATCCCATATCAGTTTTCACACTTTCCTTTTTAGTTTGTCCCACATTAGTTTTCACATTCCAAAAAAAAAAAAAGCCCCTCCTTAAACTCCACTCTCACAATATTCATATATTTACATAAAATGCCATTACTTTTTACACTCAATCCAACCACCTCCCTTTAATAATAAAAGTTTACAAAATTACCCTTCAATACTCCACTCATTACATTTTTCTTAAAATGTGTGCCCAGATTAGTATCATACTAATCTAGGACAGAGGGAGTAGAAGTTATTAGCTAATAATTTCAGTATATGCTGATGCAATCTTACTTGTAGTTATACACGTATATGTTCCCTTACACATTTCTAGATAAATCTACTCTCTCTTCTGCAACATTGAAATGCTAGCGTCTGTGTCTTTAACTTTACGAAAAGTATATCTAGAAGTAGCAGAGGAATATAAACCACATGATTTCAAGCCAACCAAACAGACAAAGTTTAACAAGAAAACAAGTTTAGAACATACCATATCTTTCTTGAAATTCAGGTGTACTCTGTAAGAACTCCAACCCTGGATGAGTTGCTAAGAGTTCCTGAAGCACAGGTTTGAAGTCACCCTAATATCAAGTAGAACGAATGATAATAACCATCAGCAAACTCAAGTTCCCACCATATATAGAAAAACAAAGCCTCAGTCACAGTCATGTAACCTGAGCCAAGTATTTGGTGTCGGGCTGCTTCAAGATTGTATATACTTGTGTTGCTATATCTTTTGACAACATGTTACCATTGATCCAATAATTGACAAATGCATCCCTGTTGACATATCATAGATAGTACAAAGTAAGAGACACACATCAGCACCAAACAAGGGCATGCCAACAAACATGAATCATTTTAAATGTATAATAAGTTGCGACTCATATGGATTAAACTTGTCTAGCTGCAATTGAACTGTAAGAAGACCAAATTCAATTCCATAGCTAACTGTTTTCATAGAATCCAAAGATTATGTTACTGGAAATTCTTTAGACACAATTTCTGTTCATTACGACCACAATCACACTGTTGGAGAGATTATTTTGACATTTAGTTTAAAATCTTTAAATCGCCCCTCACGTGCAGACTGGCTACTTCTGGAAACTATTGGATAATTGGGTAGCAGAGAAATTCAAAAACATGACTTTTCATTTGGCCTGGCTTTGATATCATGTTGAATGGACATCTAAGTTGACACCAGCTTACCATTTACTTTAATAGCTTCCACAGTTTCTACGTTGAGCTTGACACTCAGACCACCCATAATATTTAGGTCAATATGTTGTTTGCAGGAAAGTCATTGTAACATTAGGCAACACTCCTGGTACATCATATACAACAGTGACCGTAGCAACTCGGTATATTATACCCATATAATGTACCAGGAGTGTTGCGTAATGCTACAAAGGATTTCTTGCAAAAAAATGTGTGGATTATCATGCAGAAATAGAGATCGAGACAGGAAAATTAAATAGTAGTAGTATAGGCATTAGCTATCAAATAATTGACAACAAAAAACGTAAAAACTTTACTTTGGTATTAGAAAATTACAAGAGTTACTCTGCCTGAACATGCATTAGGCATAATTGACAATGCAGGTGAAGGAAATCAGTATAATTGTTCCACTTAGTCTGTTAATAAAATGAAGAACCCTTGGGATAATAGAATACGATTAACCAGCTGCTTTATGAATCCTAATGTTTGTTGAGCTACAACATTTCCTTTTGTTGGATAAACAGCTATGATATTCATTAGAATAATAAATGGGTGGAGACCACCAAGGCCATTATAGTTTGGTGTATACATCTGTTTTTGCCTTTTAGAAGCCCCTGGAAATTCATCCCCTATCCGGACATTCGATCGGTGAAAGTTCAATTACAAAATGACACGATATATGGTTTTGGGACAACTCTTGATTAGGCGATTCCCCCTTTTCCTCAAATTCCTTCTCTGTATCGAATGTCTTCTGCTCATAACACGCCTATTATTTTGTTCCTATCACCCACTTCATCCCCAGCACCGTCTTGGCACCTGCTTCTTTTCAGGAATTTGAGGGACGGTGAGCTTAATGAATTCTACCACTTGTTCGATTTGCTTGATTGTATTAGACTTAATGAAAATGAGGAAGACGTAAGATTTTGGACTTTAGATCACTCATTCCTTTTTCTATGAATCGTTAATTGCCTCTTTTTTTGCTGAATCTAGCTCTTCCCCCTTTCCTTGGTTCAAAGCAATATGAAAAGTTTCCTTACCCAAGAAGGTTCAAATTTTTTTGAGGTTGATGGTCTTTGGAAAATTGCCCACCTCTGATTTCTTGAAAAAAATGCTTCCCGAATATTCTATTGTCTCCGAATTGGTGTATTATGTGCAGGAAGAGCTTTGAAGACCCTAATCATTTTTTTTTTTTTGCAGTGCTCTTTTTCTCAAACACTGTGGAACAATGCAATACAGGAGTTGGGTTTGCATTGGGTGTCACCATCTTCTGCTTCTGACTTACTGCATCATATTTTGGGCAGCCTCATCAACAAGAGGGCAAATTCTTGTGGAAAATTATTGTCCATTTGATTAGAAAGGAATAACAGGATTTTTGAGGATACCCTCGAGTCCTTAGGGGAAGCATGGGGTAGGATTAAGTTCAGAGGAGCTTTTTGGATGTTGGGTCATAAGAATTCATGGGTCTTCATGTATCGGATCTAGTTAGAGATTGGAGTTTCGCATTATAAGCATATGTAACATATGTTAACTCTACTTGTAATCCGTATAAAGGATCCCACATCCCTTATATCTTTCTTTTCATTAATAAAATTCTGGTTTCCTATCCAAAAAAAATCTGAATAACCTCATCCACAATAACAAAATGTTTAGCCTGGGAACTCAGATCCTTACCTCTAGTTAAAGTTCATAAACAAAGTTTGAGAATGCAGACACCCAGAGGGAAATAGTCAAAGTGGAGTTGGTGTAAGCTACAAAAATCATGTTCAGATTTCTTTTGAAAATTGAAATAGACTTTTAATAAAATAAGATTAATGACGTCAAAAGAACAGTGTTGAGTTGGATATAACCACCATCTGCTGTAATAGATTTTTTAATTATTTTAAGGATTAAATTGATGTATTCTTATTCTTCTGCATGTACTTGAGAGAGAGTTTTTAAAGTCAAAACGGCATATTTCAATCAAAGAAAAGAGAAAGATAGCAGCAATAACCTGGTCACAATTCCCGTGCAATCAGCGTCAATCTTTCTAAAAAGTGCAGTGGAGAAAAATGATGGCAGCTTGCAAATTTCCTTTGTTACTGGTTTAAACTCTGAATCCCCATGAAAAATAAGTTTATAAACAGCCAGTATTAATACGAAATAAATTCCAGATGGATCAATGGGCAATAAAGTAAAAGGTCAAAGCATATAAATAGAAACAACTGGCAGGTGATAAGTTCATATCATGTATTGGGAGTTCCAAATACATCAGTAGATATTAGAGTGACAAAGAAAACTGAAAACCAAAAAAACATACCAAAATGAAGTAAAAATAATCTCACCGTGCATTTGGAGTCCATCCACGTGACCATAAAAAATTGATTGGTTCTAAACAAGCACCGCTCTTTCAATTCATTTGGCGGTGGGCGGCCATTAAGGAAGTAGAACTGCACGTGTTGCAAGTATTATCAAGGTATCAATAATTAACCAAAACAAATACAAAGCAGCAACATTGAAACGAGAATAAATTCATTAAATATCAACTAACATATCAAAATCAAGTTATTGAACCTGGGGTATAAGCTCCTTCACCGGCTCATTCACTAATTTCAGGGGAGAGCCTAAAACAGACAGACCTGTCCTATGTTTCGGGATCCGAGGTGAGCCTGATGAACTTCTTGGTGAAAGTGGTGGTGTACTTCCAGCAGGAAACATTGAAGGTAATGAATTGTTTACTGCAGCATTTGTGCCAGAGGATGTTCCAGAGACATTCAAAGGACCTACTCCCTTAGCATTATTGAGCAGGGATTTTACCTGTAAGGCAGGGTTTGATCTTTGCGAATAAATTTGATATCCAATTTAATTATATAAAGACTATAAACCAATACACAGAAAAGCCTGAATATTATTTTCACAGCACAGGGAACCATGTATAAATATGAAGGGAGCACTGTAATATCTTTTAGTAAGTTCTAGGAAGGAATGAGTCCTCCAGGTATACTTTCCATATTCAACCAAGATATAATGCATCTGTACTAATACACCTACAGAGACATAAACTTAGATCAGAAAGTCAGTTCTAGCTCCATAGCTGCAACGATCCTCTGTTTTAACACTTGATCCTAACTTAGTCAACTTTGAAAACTTAAAGCAGTTCTACTTTTCCTCACAAATAATTAGTGCATGGGTCAAGCTCAAGAATCGACGCATAATATGCTTGCTTGCTTCTTTTTATATAAACAGGCATGATGGTTTTTGTTTAATATATCATGATTTATGTTTCACAATTACAGCCGAAACTTTCCTGCCAGCAGAAATCTGTCCACGGTGTTTTAGATAGCTCAGATTTAAATTTGTGAAAAATAGAAACTAGCAATGTGAATTTTCAGATCTTCTAAGAGGTATTCAAGCAATGAGCAATTGTATATGTACACATCACAGGTAAATGCAGCTTAGCTTAGTACAAGCATTCTTCCTTGATCTTTTCATCTTTGGGGAAGTGTATACATTGATTACAAGAAATGAAGCATCCAATTTGGTAACTAGAGTACAAAAACCATATCCATATGTTACTCCGACACTGAACCAAGCTAGGATTCAATAGCTTCAACAAGCATTTAGGAAATTCCACATAATTGTACATACAGTCGCTGTTACATAATGAATTTTAAGTTAATAATCTTAGGTGATCATTAAAACTTTCAGTATCCCACACTATTTAAAATTCAAATGTTAATTCTTCTACAGTTGATAACTAATAAAATCTTGAAGTTCCTCAATAGAGGCAATTGCCCTACAGAATACTCTTTTTATAAAAGAAAAAAGTCTATAATCAGCATATGATTGTCCATAATTCCCTTACAGAATACTTGACTCCATGCATAAGCATGTTAGTACTCTTCATGTTTTTATGCAGCAAATTAAATTATCACAACTAACTTTCTAATCCACAATCTTGAATTAATTAACCCAGGGATACTAACCACTAGGAAATACCATATCGCCATCCGGAAAAAAAAAAAAAAGCCATTTAAATGTGAAAATTATAAACTAAATAACTTTTTTGTATTAAAAATTGATCATCTAAACCTGAAATTCTTCTTAGCATGATCGCAATGCATTTCAACATAAATCCAAATTTTCCAGTACTAAAGATTGGAAATACTTTCGATGAAAGATTCAGTATTCACAAAAATGTTAATTGATTCAAATAATAAGACATAATAGTATACACAAACTGAGACTAGAATAAAGTAGATGTAGGTTGACAGCATGACAACCACACTGACTAGGAATGTGGGCTATTAACACTGTTTCAGGAAAGATGGGCACAAGTCCAAGAAACATAATTTCTAGGTTGCAAGGTTTCACTGCATTTCATATGCATAGTGAAAAGAATGTGTCTGAAAACTGACGTAGTTATTTTTAAAAGAAGTTGATTATTCACATTTATGACTAGCATACCCAAATGCCAACGTAAATGTTTAAGCACCATAAGATATACAGTTATAATCTATAATAATTACTCCAATAAATCAACTTCTCAACATTATTTAATCATATAAGCACCCCTGTTTTTGTTAGAATTAGTCCACCAACATGGTTAAAAAAGGGACTCAACCCCTGAATTGTACACCTCTTTCAACCTGGAGATGGTGGAGTTGGTACATCGTCCACTCATACCTTTTCATTTCTTTATAACAAGCCCTGTGTTTTCGTTGTTTCAATATATACTACATATACATTTACCTCGTTCTAAGCGAAAAGAAATCCTCACAAATGCATAAACAATCAGCACGCGTTTATCAAAACACATTAGAGTACAACTTAAAGCTCAGCACTGTATTCCCTCTTGTTCGCGATCTTCCTCAGGTAGACCAACATGTAATTAAGACATTGCATGTAAAACAGTATCCATCTTTAAAAACATATCGA